>CM034151.1:618455101-619088594 GCA_019776745.2 Taxus chinensis
CAAATTGATTGTCAATTTATTAACATATTTGATATTTCAAGTTGGGAAGAAACAACTAGTATTTTGGGGAGAAACTTTGCAACTCAAGTTTATTTTAACAAATTTCAAAAAAATAGAAGATCCAATAGTGAGTTCAATGTTCACCAAAAAAGACGTGTTATTGACAAGAATGTTTTGCAAATTAATTGTCAATTTATTAACATATTTAATATTTCACGTTAAGAAGAAGCACCTGGTATTTTGGGGAGAAACTTTGCAATATCTAAAATGAGCCACCCACGCACAAAGTAAGATTTGATAGTCTAAATTTGTATTCGACAATTACATGTTTTTTTAAAACTTCAATAAATTAATTTGTTTGAGGTTTCCACCAATGAAGGATATTTAGGCTAATGTAAATTAAAGAGATGTTTTTGCATGAGGTTCCTTTTTTTGGAAGGGGGGTAAAATTGAGGGTGTTGAAAGGACCCCACATCCTTGTACATTTGAGGATTTTTTGAGAGGATCGACAACCTTGTTACAATGAAGGGAACCAACACTAGGAACCCGAATGAAGCAACCATGAAACTAGAATGAAGACGCAACATCCGTAATGAGTGAAGCAACGACTGCAAGGGGTGAAGCAACAACCTGAGTGAAGCAACGACTGCAGTGAGTGAAGCAACCTGAGTGAAGCTAGAACCAACATGCTACCACTATAGTGAGAGAAAACCAACATGTTGCAACTACAACGAGCATAGATTGTTGCAACTTGCGGCAAAATCACCTCAAAGAGGATCGTGTCTCAAGGGGATTTGAACACGGTGTGGGCAAGCACACAACCGCTAAAAGAGTTTTGTTAAACCTTGGTGAGAGTCGAACTAGGAGACATAACACCTAGATCATTAGCCTAACTCTACACCTCATGACACACCTTCATCACTGATCTCGGCTATCATCTACACTTGCAAGAGGTTCCCTTATTAAACATGAGAATACATTGCTAATTTTAATGAGTTTACAACAATTTGAATCTACAATGCGTTTTGTAGAAAACTTGGGGTATATTGTAAAGAAATTGTTTATGTACATGGTAACCTTATTTAATGTCAGGGATAATTTGCAAACAAAAAGGCCACTCCTTTTAGCCAAAGTCTCTACCGGGATATAAATATTACCATGTACTATGTTGATACTTTAATACAAGCATATATATCTGTTATTAAGGTGTTATTCTTTCGCCACCCACAAAATGATAGATAGTTTGCTCCTTTAGTTTCCGTGTTTTGTTGAATCCACTACTCTTTTATCAACCTTGTGCTCTCAAAAAGAGATTTCCCACACGAGGTGATAACATACTAGTGTCTTATTTTATTGCATTACGAGTGATAACACGAGTGTTCTACTTTTATTGCATTTAATGACCAAAGACAAAATATTATAAACAACATAATATTTAGTTTTTTTACAGTGCATACGCATTTTTCCAATAATAATAAAAATAATTATGCCGAAGGCATTCCCCCTATGGGAAAGGTCCTTCCAGATGTTTCCGCGACTATGTCAAATTTGACGGCCATTTAGGACGTTTGGACGTTTTTTCGAGCTATTACCATTGAATCTCTCCATTCTCCATTCTTTTTATGTTTCTATTTCTCCATGATCTTGGTTTGGATGATCTTGTTTTGACACAAGCAACGATTTGATCTGGACGCAATGCAAGCCGTGCAACAAATGCGTTACCCAACTTGGCCAAATTTTCGACCCCTCCAAATTGCAAACATATGCCAAGCTTCGTTGTTCGAGTTCTTTCTGTAAAGTGCATTCGTCGTCCTGCAATCCGGATTGCGAATACCAGTACCAGTATGGAGATAATTCCTTCACCATTGGTGATCTAGCTTATGAGACCTTCACTGTGCCCGCCCTCATCCCCCAAATTGCATTCGGGTGCGGCCATAAAGGAAGTGGTTTTAGTCAAGTAAGCAGTTTAGTCGGGCTGGGACGACGAGCCTTATCCTTCATTTCCCAGTTGGGGTTGAGGGTGAATAATAAATTCTCATATTGCCTCCTTTCCATTCAAGACCAGCCTTCCAAAATAAGCCCTCTACTTTTTGGCAATGCCGTTGATTTAATGAGCACCAGTGCAGCGATCAAATCCACCCCGCTTGTGCAGAGTGAAGCTCAACCTTCTTTCTATTATCTTTAGCTGGAAGGAGTCTCTGTTGACGGATCTCTACTCAATATTTCCGTTGCCACTTTCGATCTTCAGTCAGATGGAAGTGGAGGACTTATAATTGACTCAGGAACCACCATTATGTATTTTCACAAATTTGCTATTCCTGTGGAGATTGATGAATTCAAGCCTAAAGCCGAATCCAATAATTCTCATTCAAACCCAAGGAAATTAAAAAGTTTGGACAATTTTATTCTAAAGGGATGTCGTTTAGGGGTAAATTTAAGTATAAAAGGATGCCTTTTGGCACCAATTATAATTCATATTCTTTCAGACGCCAGATTCCCAAGAGCTTGATTTTGGTGCTTTAAGGCATTCATATGTATTTAGCCATGGATATTGTTTTGGTATGTCTTTCACTATTAGCAAATTCTTTAATTGGGGTTCAATTAAAACCCCAATCCAACAAACCTTATCTTGTAAGCTCATTAAAGGATTTTTGGGGTATTAGATGGAATCTCATTGTAACAAACATCCTTAGGCCTTCTGTCTTTGGCCCTGTGTTGAGTTTGTGGCATTCTTCACAATGTGCATGTATTAATTGTAAGAACCCTATTGGACAGTGGTCCACATAAAGTATATGAGTTGTAGACTAGGATAATGTTAAGCCTTTGTTTAGGCTATATGAACCTTGTCAGTTTTCAAACAAATTCATCCTCTTTTTCAGTCATTATTCATGGCTTGTGTCTATCACAATTCATATTTTCTAAGGACTTTACATAAGTGATTCCTTGAGAAGTCCAATGAGTGTCATTAGAATTACAAAACAAGATCATGGAGAAATAGAAACATAATATGAGATGCAGTTATGACTGCAATTATTGCTTAGTATGCAAAATAGGCTTGTTGAAAAACCGTTAGAGATTTATTTATTAGCACATGAAATTGGCAGATATCAAATCGGATCATCAACCTTTGCTGGCATCCACTTAACTTGTGCCAAAATGTGAGCTTTGGAATAGGGGTGGAGGGTTACTTTACACGGGAAATTTTTTAAATGAAGAAAAAACATCATAATATGAGATGAAGTTATTGAGGCAACAAAACAATACTTTGATAAGTTCATGTCTGCCTGGAACCCCCTGTCCGATCTTGCAACCTCTTGGATTTTGTTTGCAGGTCACTCCTAGACGACCCTTGTTTGCTAGATACAACACAAATTCTATCCTCCTCCCCACATGCAGACCTTGAAGAATTGCTTAATCATGTTCAACGCCACACAAAATGTTCAGAGTAGACATGCTTGTGTAGAAAGCAATCTCATTGGTGGCCATACCATACTTTCTTTCTATATTGACCGATCCGATTTGATTGGCGGCCATTGGCATACTTATTGACTGATCAGATTGGCATACTGTAGACTAGGGGTTGATTCTCATCTCATCCATGTCTTACTATCTAGCTATCCATATAGATCTATATTCTATATGCCATATATATTGAAAGTGATGGGAAAATTAAATACCTTCCTTCGAGAAACAATGATAGACTGAACATCCACAATCAAACTATGATATCCATATGGAGAGGAAATGTTCGATTTGCCAATTGGTACTTTCCCACCATGCAGTTCTTAAGTATATTGCAAAATATGTTTCAAACACAGAGCAACATTCAATAACCTATCACCAAATGCTATCCATATTTTCAAGAGATGTTGACGCGGATTCTCTAGCACACATTGCGATCTGTAAAATGCTCATAGAAAGCATTGTTGAACATGACATAAGCGCACAAGAAACATGCCACATGCTGTAAAAATTGCCACTTGTTATGTGCAACCGTTCATTTATATCATTAAATGTTGGCAAAAAAATCTTGAGACGTGTCGTTTAAAGTGACGCCGATGTACAAGAAACAACCGCTTTCTTGGATGCATATAGAGTTCGCCCTACAACCATGGAACACCTACCATTTATTCAGGTTGCTCGAGATTGGAGCTACAACAAGAACCGTAAAGGTGATAAATGGAAACTGCGATCGACTCAAGCAATTGTTCGGATCCACCCAAGATTTGTGGATGTCCCAGCTCAGGATTCAATGTCCTATGACCTTTTCTGTTGGTTAGAACTCCTTTTATACAAGCCCTTCAGAAATATTGCCTCTGAATTTGGATCAACCCAACATGACATCAACGACACTTGGGACATGTACAAGCACAACTACAAATTGTGGCATGCTTTACGCACTACTGCAGACACATGACATGTTACAAATGTTAGTTTTGACTCTAAGGTCGAATGCAATATTCAACACGAACCATTACAAGAATGGCAAGTCTTCGCACAACTTCATCCGGGAAACAACACGGGTCTTGAAAGTCTTGAAATGTTGGGGAAACGATATTTTGACATACACAATAATTGGAACATACATGATGTTCCACATGATTTATAGATAATTGGTTCATCATTCATCGAAAGAGAAAAGGCAGACACAATTAACACTAACATGCAGGCCACACCACCATCTTCCACACTTCCTTTGTCTTCAGAACAACAACTAGCTCTTGATACCATACTACACCATTCAACAAACAAAACCCTTCTACCTCCACTAAGATTGAGAATTCAAGGAATAGCTGGCACAGGAAAATCATTTCTGATAAATAAAATCTGGAATTCATTCACATCAACATCAACCACATCTCCCTCACCTCTCCTTTTTCTCGCCCCTACCAGTGTTTCAACATTCAACATCTCTGCACCCACAATCCATACAACCCTCTGTATCCCAATCAAAGAACTGAAACCCCTTGAAGGCCATGCATTATCATCTTTTCAAGAGTCGTTGAAACATATAGAATATGTTCTTATTGATGAAATGAGTTTCATCGGCCCAAAGTTGCTAAGAAAAATTGACAACAAGCTACGCAAAGCTTTCCCACACTCAAAAACATCTGAATTTGGGAACATATCAGTCATCCTCCTCGGTGACCTTGGCTAATTACCACCGGTTTTGGACAGTCCTCTTTATACAAGTAAATCCTATGGAACTAGCCTTTGAAAGGGATTTCATTCTTCCATTACATTGCAAACAATATTTCGGCAACAAGGAATAAGCAATGCACAAGTTTCATTCCATAATTTACTGCTCCACATGCGAGATTCAACTCCTCTTATTGAGAACTGGGAACTCCTAATGTATCGTACAGACACACACCTAACTCAACAAGAGCTCAACATTTTTAAGGATGTACCACATTTGTTTGCAAAAAATGATCTCATGGACTCCCACAACCTTCATATGTTGAAGGCATTGAACGTTCTGATCACCCAATCCATTGCAGAAAGTAACAGGTGGGCTGGACCAGGAGATCCTGATGATGATCAGTTGGAATACAAAGTTTTGTTGTGCAAACAACAAAAAATCATGCTTATTGCAAATTTATGGGTTGACGCAAGCCTAGTAAATGGTGCTACAGGAACAATCACCGACATTGTCTACGACGCATCAATGCCACCACCAACATTACCTTTATTTTTTGTTGTCAAATTTGATAGATACAACGGCCCATGTTGGGATCCCTCCAACCCATTACATATTCTGATACCCCCTATTTCGAGAGGTAATCAAAGACAATTATCGATTAAAATGGCCTGGGGATTAACTATCCACAAGTCCCAGGGACTTACTTTGCATAGAGAAACTGTCGACATTGGAACCACTAAAAGGCAGGGTCTGACATTCACAGCTTTCTCCAGAGTTCCCTCACTTGCAAATCTGTGCATTTCACCTCCTTTTTCATTCGAAAGGTACTAAAAAATGGTGCACGTACCAACACTTGGAGCAAGAAGAAAGGAGGAGTCAAGACTACTATCCCTCGACCCTTCGTAAATACTACCGCCTACTTTGATAACACCTCCGCTACTACTTTACTCAACACTTCTTGTATCCTAAGTGGCATTGTCGTTCAAGGGGTATCAAATGTATTCATGTTTACCGGAAATAAAATTTCCCACAAAAGGCTACCATTCATGATATAAATTCTACAAATGTACGGAGGTCTTCATGTATACATGTTTAGTTCAGATGATGTGATATAAGATTTGTAAATTTTTATGTACGAACCTGTAAGAAATCTAAATGTGCACATACAACATTTCAATGTAATGTCGCATCTATATTCGTACACTACCACTATCAATCACATGCCTTATCGAGTGTATAGAAGACTTCATGTATTCATGTTTAGTTCAAATAAACTACTCCCCATAATGCTACCACTCATGATATAAGATTTGCAAATGTATATGTACAAAATTGTAACAAGTTTGAAATGTAGAGATGGAACCTTTAAATGAAGTGATATCTACACTTACAAAATCAATCAAACCCCTTATCAACATCGACTACAAAAGTAATAACTATCTCTCTAAATCAAATAACATATAGCATTCGACGTTCACATTGCATTGTACACATGTGATTACTAGTAATATATTTAAAACTCACGGTTATCTTTTAAACCCATATTTAACCACATACCCAAAATCAGTCCCAAACCTTGTAAAGATTAATTAGTTGAAAAACATAATAAAAAAAATTTAACATAAAACAATATTTGATATTACTTACAGCTAATAAATCACGTAAGAGATGTTCTTTACAATTAATAAACTCTAAATAACATTACATACTTATTTTTCTCTTCAAATATTGTATTATGAATTTAATCAACCCTAATAGTTGTAAAATTTCTTTTCCACCAACTAAAACAAAAACAAAAAACATATCATGCTCTATTACTTGATAGATAGGAAATTAACACTTACTCATTGATATATTAATCATTCATCCATGATCAGATCGAAGGAGAGAAGACCAGATAATGGACTTAGCTTGGTTGTATTTTCCGTTTGGACAAGAATAATTTTTTGATCCTTTTATCCAAATGATTTTTATTTTTATTTTTTAAAAATATTTAGGCATATGCCGACGAACATACTTTTACCTTGTCCACCATTTGACCTCTGGACTTTAAAATAATAATTCCAGTAAAGGGAAAAACTAAATGATCTCATTGAATATATTTTTCATGCAATGGATAATATGTTTAACATAAGGTTAGTTACAATATTATAGAAGAATAATTATGTATATTTATTTCAATACAATGTAACTTGAAAAACATGTATTTGTTTTTAAAGTTATTATTATGGACATACGATTTTAGAAATGATTTCAATTGGAAAGAGATGGTAGTCATGGGTTCATGATCCCAATTTGACAGTGTTGGGGGAGTGAGGCTTCTACATCAGCGCTCGGAGTTATAGTAGGAGACCAATTTGAACCATGGCCTCTAATGAAGAGGCTTCACGAGAGGACTCGCTTACCAATTTCCCTCGAATCAATTATATTCAAATAAAAAAAACTTAGACAACCAAAATTGTAAGTGTTTCCTTTTATTCCAACCATTCCCAAAGAACTGCACAATCTTGCCTAAGGTCACAGATACGAACATGTTTCTTTGACTAATATCACAGATTCAAACATGTTTTTCTTTATGATTAAAATCCAAATATAGAAAGCTTTGATAACCAAAATTGCAAATGTTTTACTTCATTCCACCCGTTCCCAAGTAACTTCACATTGTTGACTATCATCACAAATACATCATGGTATGATTCCAACATATCAAGATCTCTTAAATAATAAATACCTTTCACTCAATTCCTTATTATTTTGAATTCCTAAGAGCTTCACTCTCACGTACATGAAACATAAGCTGCAAAAGAGCGCACCATGTAAGATCAACATACTTGAATATAGAAACATGATACGTTTATTTCATAATTAATTGAAGAATGTTACCTTTGTTCCAACGTAGAATGAAACGAAAATGTCAATGAGAATGAATATATCTGCACATTGCCAGTATAATTCAGATTTGTTTGCATTTGTTTAGACTCTTCACTATATTACAAGTTTATGGACCTTTTACTTACAGCTTCAAGATAAGAAATGATCTAATAAGTCTTTGTTAGGTAAATGAAAGGCTAAGTGTCAGTTAAACAAGCTACTTGAGAAAAGGTGTCACATACTCTCTCTTAAAAGCATCCTTGAAATCAGCCATTGCAGGCCCGTTGGCCCAATCACAAAACCAATCAGATTTGCCATCTGCAGCCATCACAACACATCAGAGTAATCGTAAACAAAAAGCTTGCACTTGATTTTCATAGATTTCCATTTTGTAAGATATTTTAGTTAACAAAGCTAAACTTTTGATCACCTAGGTTGAGGTTCAAACCCCAGCGAGCTTAAGTACCTATGCATACGGGAAAGGTGGGTTGGTGTGGAGTGGGAGGGAGATGCGGTTTTCACACTCTTTTTAAAAATAAAAATAAAAATAAAAAGTTGGGCTATTGGAATTTGATCCAGCAATGCCAAACAATTATATTAATCTAAAATACGATAGAATCATTTCAAATGCATAGACAACAGAAACACCAAAGAACTTAAATAGACCAACACTTGGTTATGATAATGAACTAAGTTCTTTGTATGTCCCTAAAAAATGCATTTTGTAAATTTTCTTAGTAAAAGCTTAGAGATTGCAGATGAAAAATGTAGGAATTTCTGAATTGCCATAATTACACTAACTAAAAATTAAAGGCCCCTACATTAGCCGTAAAGGTTTTCGAGATTGCTTAATGCATAACTTTTCAATATCTAAGCTTGTAGTACCCTAAATTTCATTTGAGACACTTGACAATTGCACTTTTTGTATTTTTACCAACATTTGGTCTATACATATGTAATTGGCATTATTCTTGCATATTCCCCTAATCTGAGCTCCGCGCTATTCTACTACATTGATTATGTTCTTCAGTTTTACATCACCAAAACCATTTCATTCTATATAGGAGCTAACTTAGATGCTAAAAAGACATCACGCATCTTTTAGTTTTGGGTTTCATGACCGTTGGACGGGTTCATGGGCCCATGACATGATTGGTCCCGAACCTATCCACATGTCACAACCTGTACTTTTCCTGCCTAATGGTCACAATTTCAAATGAGTAACTTATTCGAGTCTAACATGATTTTAGGGTTGGTTGAGTGGGAAACTAATGAAAGGTAAGCTATATAAGTAAACAAATATAATCCCTTTCAAACTATCCACGAATCACATGGACAAAGCCTCATCATTTGGAGACGTTACACACAAAGACCCAACTCTTCGAAGAGTGGTTCTCAATCAGCCACGAGCAGAAATTTGACGCATACAAAGGTCAAAAGTCATGTTGTCAAGTCACAAAATAAAATCGAAGGTTTCATTTCTATATTGACATTTATATTACATCATAGGCATTTGAGGGAACTACATGCATCTGAGGCCTATTCAGAGTAGTGTTATGCAAGCAATGCTCAACCATTAGGGTCATTGGAGTCTGTGTGACTCAAAGCACTAACGCCTTTTTTAGAATTCTCATCTTCAAGACGATCCAAGCTAAGGTTTGAAAAAGAAAAAGACAATTTGAAAACATTGCAAAGTTATCATAGCATTTCAATGTCAAAAAACCAAAGGAATACATCCAAGCGAACCTGCCCCATAAAGTTGGACTTAGCACAGTTAGTGCTAGATGGGTTCCGACCCGATATGGGCTTCTTAGATAGGTTTGTTCCCGAACCTTCTTTTTTTTTTATCCCGGCTAGATCAAATCACCAGCTTCTGCAATTTTCTGAGCTTATTTGCAACTGTCTATCCTACCTCTATTCAGCATCTACACATCTTGTTTCATTATCTACAGGTCTGTATCTGTGAGTTCGTTCCATTTCCATGCCCTAATTAATACTTTACTATTCTTAGCGAGATTGATAACTTTCAGATCTGAAGTTTTACATGATTTATATTGTATCAGGACTTCCCTTATTAGGCTATTGGTATTATTGTAGCATTACAAAACTCGGCACAGTTTACAATATGGTGAAATAATTTTTCTGCTGAGAAAAAGGTCAGCTTATATTATATTAATTAAGGGGAAAACAACCAAAACATGAAGAGCCAGATTTGAAATGATAGCAAGCCATAATATAAAAACATTGCTCAAAATACCTGTATAAATTATCCATAGTAGAATTAAACTAGCTGAAAATAACCATGTAAGATTAACATTAAAAATTACACATACCAGAAAACTTTACAACATACACATGTTCGTTGAGTAAACCAAAATATAATATTATTTCATAAAATGCCAGCAAATCATGATAAGAAAGTGCTAGCAAATAAAGGCATGACAATCAAAAAAAGTTGCGACAAATAGAGGCATGACAATCAATGAAAGTCATAAGACTGGCCAAGAATTTTTAGAACAGCTTTCAGTTGATATTCAAGTCTTTCTGAGTCACCATTCCATATTACATTGTGAGTAGGAAAATTTCTAGACTAGAGATGACATGAATTTCTCAATAACAGGTACAACATAGGGATCTTCAGTCTTTAGTACAATCAGAAGGTACAATAATAAGGCTGATTGTCTCAGCATCATAATATAGGATAGATAAATGATCATTAACAATTTGCAATTCACACAACCCATGATCAAGTGAAATTCTCATGTATTAATTCAATTTACATGCCTTATAAATGATGGTTAAGTACAAGTAGTAGAGAAGTGCTTTAAAAAGCTAACTCCCACCCGTAGACACTCAAATTTGGTAACTTCTCCTTTGGCAATGACAAGTTTTGCTTTGTTCCTATACTAAGACTTACGTTTACATTCTAAGCTCAATTGACATATCCTTCTCTCTCCTGGCATGGCTTGCTAATATTTACACAATAATTTGAACATTCATTCATGCAATATCTAATTATCTATATCATTACTCAATCCCTAGGGATATCTTCTCCAAGATATAAATGACTGTTGTCACTAAATCCTATGTATGGGGACCATACATTATAGGGTTCAGACTATACTATGAGTCTAGGCCATGACCTATATGGTCATGTCCCCTCACTTATAATGACTCTTTTATCTCAACTTGAATATCTTATATGCAGTCATTTCATCTTCCCCAGGTTGTCAATCTTAAAGTGATACCTAACCTATAAAAGCTTATATACGAAAGTCAAATGCACTTCATAACTCACCTAACATTCTCAAGCACTAGTATATGTACATATATCAACATTAAAGACACTCAAGGATCTACCTAAATCTTCCTCAAGCATTAGATGCACATTCCTTCATAGACTCCACCACACAAGTTTGAAGTGCAATCAAATCAGGTTCAAGAGTACTAGCTTCCTCCATTACCAAAAGCATTCATAAGGTCCTAAAGCTATGTTTTAACAAGAGACAAGTCAATCCAAGCAATTTCTAAGGGTCTTAAGGGACAAAAATAATCAATTTTAGCATGTGAGACATATCACACCACACTACTACCATGTTAGGTTCATTCTCTATTATATTTATAGTTACACCTGATATTCTTTATGTTAAGAGACACAATGGAAACATAAGGGGTTGGCTTAGATTGTATACATTACTTGCACCAACACTAAAATAATTAGATGAGGATTACTCCTGACTTGAGGGGATGTAGTGAAAAAATTGGATTGGTTCATAAGTGGTTGATCACCAGGTTCAGTCTTAGCCTTACCCAAACAAAAAATTTCTCCTTTTGTTATCAAATCACTTGATGACAGTTTGTTGTAGGTATATAGAATTTTTTATTTCTTGCAGGTCATTATAGGTGGTGCTAAAGGTTTGAAAAACCTATCTATAGAAAATAGCAACGACCACTTCTAAGACTAATAATAGCAAAAGCGAAGTTATAGAGATCAAACTATTTACACAGTTCAAAACCATATAAATTAGGACCACATCCGTACTACACCCTAGCCAAATATTTGCAGTTTTGTACAAGAGTAGTTTCCAATCATAATCTTAGGAACAAAGCATATCCAGGTTCAAAAGAATCCTTTCATCTAGTTTTCACACCCAAATCACTCTTTAACCTCTTTACACAACTAAGTATTCATCCTTTTTTGTGTTTTATGATATTGTTGCATTGTTCTAACATCATGCTTATTGTATTAATAGCTATAATTCTAGATTATATAGTTAATGTGGATTAATTTATTTAGAATATTCTACCTATAAAGTATTACACATATACACATATTTATTTATATTTATAGGGTGTAACATTTGGTGCACATGACCCTTAACTAAATATATCATTTTTTTTCCAAACCCTATATACCATAGAGTTTCTTTTGCAGCTTTGCATATTCTTTCTTTCTATTACATTTTTTTGAGTTTTCATGGATTAACAATAGTGGTACCTTAATCTTAGACATATATCAATGAGCCCTCCACTGGAATCTTTCCAATGTGGGTTTGCATAATGATTTAGACTTATGATTCATCTTGCTATCATGTGTAAGGACACATATGAAGATTATATGATCATAATCGTTGATACTTATGACACATATTCTACTACTAATAGTGAGCACCATACTAATTTTTACTATCATGAGAAGATGGTGTGGCATTCTCAGGGAGAGGGCTTAATAATCTAATTTGATACTCATACCCATGGTCTTCCTAATGATAAGGAACTCACCATTTTAATCATATTATTAACAAAATCCTCACCTTTGACTCCCTTTTAAGTTTTCTCATGATCAACCCTTCAATGACATACCTTGGTTTCTTGACATCTTGAGTATATTCCCACATCTTCTACTATGGATACATCTACATTGTCTATATCTTTTTGGGAAACTAATACCCCACCTCACAGGGTTACTATGACTATGTCTATGTCCACTACTATTCCCACATCCAGACTCCTATATACACCCATAATGGTTTACATTCTTCTTCTTCTAGCACAAATCTCTTGAAACCCTTATTCATAGTGTACAAGATAAAATATTACAAATACAACAAGGTGCCTTTAATTCTTCTCATGTCATGGATTCTAGTCAATTTACTTCATAACCCACTTGCACTTGAAGTGGCTTCTTATCCCTTGCCTATGGTTCTTATTTCTCATAAGATTCCTATTTATGATGGAAAAGGTGATCATGAAGAGCACCTTCATGATTTCCATGTTACTTTTTTGGATTATGCTTATAATGACACATTACTTGTACCAATACCTTTACAAAAAGCCTCAATTATTTTTATTTACAATGGTTTTATGATATTTTTGTTCATTTAGTTTGTCTATCAATATTACAGACAATTTTTCCTATGCTCAAATGTCTAAAATGCAACAAGGATCTAATAACATAAATGATTATTTTCTATGTTGAAATAATATCCTTACTAATATGAATAATAATCTAGGCAATAGTGATCTCCAAGATATCTTCATTAGAAAACCTTCTTTACCCTTTATAATAATTGGTTATCTTTGACAATTTTTAGTCATTTGATCATTTATGTTACATATCAAAAGATCATGAAGACAAAATCCTCATCATGAAAAAAATTCAATATGTTATTGCTGTCCAAAATTACACCCCTTGTAATTTTGAACAACTCATGACCAAATGACTTAATCATTTTCATGCTTTAGAAAATGCCACGGGAAACTGAAGTTCCAATAAATGACTTAATACATGCTTTAGAAAAGTGGAAATGTTCATTCTACTGTGGAATGCAAGAACTTAGTGTTTCACAGGTTCTTCTAACCCATGAAAAAAGGAAAAGAGAAACTTAAGGACTTAGGAGGAAATGATGAAGTTAGTGTTGCATGTATTTCCTTCGAGCACTTGCAACACTAAGGAAGTGGGTCCCAAGAGGATAAAGTCAGACAGAGTTCCACGAAGTTTTCTATCCACGGAGGAATAGAAGAAATTAGCTAAGTTAAAAAAAATTGGAACACTAACTTAGTGTTTCACGGGTTCACTAAGGATCAAAATTCGTGGATTAAAGAAATAGACCATCGTAGATAGAGTAAAGTGTTTCTACTCATCAATACATACAGGGAAATTTGTGAAGGTCCGTGTAACGAGAAGATTTACAAAACTACAGTGGAAGCCATGAAATATATCAAAAGTTGCAGGAAGTCTAAAATCCACACTGAACTGGAACTAGAGAGACAACCACTCCAACCACCATAATTTAATGAAGTATGGTGCCATACTGATCATTGTGATGGTGTACGACCAGACCTCTTAAGGACTTCCATGTTATGGTTGTGGGCTACATGTTAGAGGCATCCATGCCTATACTACAAGTAACCTCTACAATAATGACGGCCTGCACATTATCCAATGTTAATTTCATGTTGGGAGCGTTATAGTTCAAGATCAGACATCCATGCCTATACTACAAGTAACCTCTACAATAATTCATGACGCCTGCCTCATCCAATGTTTTTTTTAGAGTCGTTTAGTTCAAGATCGGGGGTCCTCTTCCCTCTCTTTTATCTCTTTCTTCATGTCATGAGTTATATAAATGTAAGTGATTATGTAATTTTAAAGGGTTTTTTTCCTCTTTCCTTAGCATATTTTTGAGCTCTTCTCTGTGAAACTCGAAACTTCGTGTTGCCCAACCTTTGCAGTTTGTTATTGGTGATTTCCTGCCTCGACTCTATATGTAAGTTGTTGAAGATTGATTAATGCAAGTGTGGTTCCCCTCTTTCCCTCAAATATGTTGTGTTTGATATGAATATTTCACCCTTATACATATTTCATATTCTTCTATTTCTTTACATTTGAACTGAGCACATTTTCATGATCCCAACCTCACATTTCTTGCATTTGTATTATCTAGATTGGGGAAAAGTTCCACCTTCTTTTAGTGTTATCTCCATCCCTTAGCTTAGGATTTTATTTCATAAATATCTCTCCCTACTCCCTTAGAGTTGTTAGAATATGACTTAGCTGTAGAAGTAGTTTTAGCATTAGAAGTAGGTTGCGTTATGTGGGTTTTCTCAAATGTGCGTAACACGGAAGATGGAAGATCCTTAGGTTGATCTCACTTTTGATAAGATCTCACTTTTTCACATTGCATTTGATCATCCCATGTATGCCTCAAAATTTTGAATCTTCCATGATGTAGAGCAGGGGTGCAATTATCAAGCTCCAATATGTTACCAAAACTCGTAACACCTTTCATCCTAAGCTTTCAAAGAAAAACCTAATTTCAAAGGAAAATATAATGACACTGAAATTGATGTTAAAGGTATTTATAATATTGTACCTCAACCTACAAAACTTTAGTTTCAATATTCTCAACATACAAAACTTTAGTTTCAAGATTATCAACAAAAATTCACATGATTACATTATGCACACCTCACCTAGTGCTTAAACGATTACTTGAGTGCAACCTTGTATCTCTCCCTTTGACTCTCAAGGTTGATACAAGTAGATTCCTTGTGGTATAAATTTTCAATGTTAATGCCTTTTGTGATTATCATAGATGTATTGGCCATTCTACTAATTGATGTGTCAAGCTTTCGTCACATTATACAAGATCTTATTGATGATAATGTTATTGAATGGGACATCCCACTAAATCATCCAAGCCTACCAATGATAATACAAAACTCAATATTTTCAATGGACCACTTCCTTATCACAACACTACTAAAACCTAATTTACAGAAGTATACCATGCTTAATTCATGTTATGCCTCCTCCTCCTGATTCCTTATGATCATCTATTAAACATAATGAATGGTACTATTACTATTATTCCGCCTAGATTAAGGCCCATTATTACATTTTATGACATTGATATACCCATGACCTTTCCGTAGATACATTATACATATATTCTTCAATCGGGATGTCATATACATAGAGTTTTATATAGTAAGAATAGTATATAATACAAACTATATCCATTGCACTTTCAAGATTGACACCATTCTCTTGACATGTAAAAGCCTGTTATGACTTTTGATACTCAAACTAAATCTCATGACATGTTTTGGATACTTTATACATTTGGTTCTACTATTATGGCCAATCCCATTTTGATCATATTCTTCTAACTCATGTGATATGAGTCTTGTTTTGCCTTGGTTGCATGCATTTTAAAGTTATACCATATATCTTGGATATACTAAATGACAATGACCTTTCAAGTTCATTAAGAGTTTTGTGGTCACAAGTGGTCCATATGATGACCCAATACCAAGCTTACTAAGTTAGATAACTACGATATTGCTTATCCCTATTACATGGTACACACTATTCTCTTAGCTCAGGTGATATTCATCTTGGTTTCCCTTAGTTAGGTATTTTATTGTACAGGCTATTCTAGTGGTTCTCTTGAATCCTATGTTTCAAGCTAGGTACAATCTATTGTTACGGTCATTCTAGGTCTAGTGAGGCATATCCCTCTTAATTGCCTCATAGGAAGGTCTTCTATTTACTGCATCTACATTCTAGTGGTCTCTCCCTCTTCTAGGCCTCTTGCTAGTCTCTTATTACACATGTTACTTCAAGTAGGTTTATTCCTTCCTGGGCCTCATGTTAAGTCTTCTATACTTCATATTACTTCTGGTGGGTACTTTCCCTATTAGGTCTAGTCCTTCTAGGTATCTTGTTACACATATCTATAGTTCCTATGTAGGTTACACAACCCTGGCTTTTTAAGGATTATCCATGTCTCTGCTACACATGTGACACAACTAAGGACTCGAGCATCCTTTATATCAAAGGTATGTCTCACCTCCTAATGATGCCCTTGTTGGGTATCTCTTACACTACATCCCCCATGTATATTGATAATTTCAAATAATACAAAAAACATTCAAATAATCACATAACACAAAAATATTCAAATATTTACATTAGACACAAAATGAGGACCTACACGTGACTTGATTTTATATCTTATTACTTCACATATGTTGTTTGTCATATTGGTTTTATGAGATAACATATATTTCTCTATACACTCTTTACACAAATGCATTCATGAGGTATGTTTAGCTTGATGCAGTGCATACACATATATTGATACACAATAACAGGTGACAAGAAACTAGACCCCTCCCTAGTGACCCTGATCTTCTGAGTACATCTCCCACACTCTACAGGTGTTTTTGTTTCATTACAGTTGTTTTCATTTCATTGTTATGCTCAATACTTGTATTATGTATATGTGCTATCTCTTGGACTAACACACGTCTTATGCAACACTCGCTTATCTTGATCTATGTGCCTCATGCCTATTCTTTGCCATTTGTCTTCATTTGCTTGATTGTTTGTTTCTATGTATGTGGCCTATGGCCTTTGTGATGTTTGTTTAGCTACACCTTTATATCCCTTGTTTGTGGCTTTTATAGCCTCTTGTTTATGCCTGTGTGTGATGCCTTTGTGTTCCATGTTCGCGGCCTCTTGGGCCTTTTGCGTGACTAACATATATGACATTGCTTGTGTACTTGTTTGTTGGATTACTAGTATACTTGCTTGACTTTGCGTTTTTTTACTATTATACAAGATTGTTTCTGTGATTGCCGCTAGTTGCTCTAATTTCTATCTTTGTGCGCCATGGTCTCCACCATGTCCACCCCTTTGTAATAACAGGATATTAATAGTGGCCACCTAAGACAATTTTCTATGTGATCTAATGCAAATTATTAGAATAATCCAACATGGGTACAAATCATTTCTTTTGAGCCGCACACTCTACTACTTTATTTCATGCATCTCAAAAGAGGGGGCATTCATTGGGGTATATTATACATATATAGATGACATAGATAGAGTACACAATCAAAAACAGATTTATACAAGGCATAGACCCTCAGAAATAGGAACAAATATAGAACAGGGGCAAAATTCATACTAGTATCGTCCACCAGGGACAAAACCATAGTATGTCATGGCCCTTATGGGACATTTCCGTCATGGGCTCAACTTCACAAAAAAATTCAGCATTCTCATATTCTTATAGGCATTTACAAACTTCTAGTACAAATTCGGAATATAGATTACACAATTCATAACAGAATACAAGGGCATGAATACTTCATTCCTCCTATATTGCATCATGCAAGGAGCAAACGGGGGAGGATGTCTGACAGTGTATTGATCTGGAAATAAATCAACTTATAGAGAATGATAGCTGCAATGTATATATGCATTGACAACTTGAATACAAACAACTAAGTTGTTATGTAAGCAAATCAATAATCCTACGAGCATGAATAAAATAACAAATATTGTCATAAAATAGTATAACAATATAACAATGTAATTAACCACCTAATTACCATAGTAAAAACTAGTTACTTATGGTAAAAAGTAACTAAGGTAAACAAATGTAAAATTACCTAATCAAGGTTTTACCCAACATTCCCCCCCTTAATTTTGCTTTGCCTCAAGTGAAGAGGAGAGGAACTCTCTGAACAACTCGAATTTGTCACGTGTAAGTGACTTCGTGAAAACATCTACTTGTTGTTCAACTGTTGGGAAAAACTGAAGCTGTATATTGTGTTTCAAAATATGCCCCCAGATAAAATGAGCCTATACCTCAATGTGCTTCATTCTCTCATGAAACATTGGATTGCGAAGATGTTTGAGAACACCTTTATTGTCAACATACAAGGTGGTAGATTCCTCTTGTGGTACTCTAAGACCCTCAAGTATGCGACATAGCCATATCGCTTCGAAGATAGCTCCACCAGTAGCACGATATTCAGCCTCTGTGGAAGATCAAGAAACAAAATTTTGTTTCTTGCTTCCCCATGATATTGAATCAGATCCCAAAAAGAATACAAATCCAGAAGTAGATTTCTTTGTCATCAATGTTATCTGCATGATCTGAATCTGAATATCCAGTCAAGAAGAACTGATCATTCTTCTTGTACTCTAGACCAAAATCCATAGTGCCCTTGAGATATCTCAAGATCCGCCTTGCTTCTTTCCAATGATAAACTTTGGGTTTTCTGCATGAACCGTGAAAGTTAGCTAACTACAAAGCTGATATTTGGTCTAGTATATGTCAGGTGTAAATGAGACTCCCAATCAATTGTCGATAGAGTTGCATTTACCAAAGGGAGATGGATCTCTACGAGATAACTAAAGTCTCGTCTCCATGGGTGTAGCAATTGGTGTGCAATCCATCATTCTAAATTTCTCGAGCATTGTCTTGGTATATTTCACCTGAGAAACAAAGACATGATTGTCCTTCTACCATATTTCCAATCCAGAGACAATAGTGCATGAGCCTGAGATATGTCATGTCGAACAATCGGTTAAGATATTTCTTTCATTGCATCGATCATCTTCATTGTGCTACTAGTGATGACTAGATCGTCGACATATACAACTATCACAATCTCTCCTCCTTGCCCCTTGAGGTCGAGTTTGGGGATCATATGGATTTCTCACGAACCCATGTTGAATGAGATGCTCATTTATTTTGATGCACTAAGCCCAGGGTGCATGTTTTAAGGCCATACACAGATTTAATGAGTCTACATACTTTTATTTTTAATCCAGGTACGAAAAAACCCTCAGGTTGAGTCATGTAGACTTTTTCCTATAGATCTTCGTTCAAAAAGGCACTTTTTCACGTCCATGTGATGGACTTCTTCCATCCAAACTATGCAACTAGAGAAAAGATCATCCTGGTCGTTTTTGATCTTAGTTGTGGGAGCAAATGTCTCCCTCATATTCTATGCCTTCCTTTTGTGCATACCCCTTTGCTACAAGTCACGCTTTGTGTACTTTGTTTAATATCCATCTGCAACCAATGAGCTTCTTCCCTGGTGGAAGATTAACAAGTTGTCAAGTGTTATTCTTCATCACTCATTGATACTCAACATCCATGGCATCTTTCCAAGCTTTTGACTGTAGGGCTTCCTAGACAATAGAGGGCTCAATAGATTCAACAACTCTACTCATCAAATCAAAATTTACCTCTTCACGAGCTTTTATTACGAGTCCGTGGTGGTGGATGTATCTAGAGGAGCATCCAACTTTGCATCTCGAATCATGTTTTGTATACTGCTTTGGGCATACGTTGTATTGTTCCCGTGGGTTGTGGTCTTGTTTGATCATCATCCCCATCATCACTGTCATCATCAGTGGGAACATGTGCTTATGTTTTCACAACAGGTGTGCTATCTACATCAGGTGAGTCTGTGGAAGTAGCCTCATCTTCTTTTCTTCTCAAAGAACTCAACATCTTTGCTAGTGTAAACTTTCCTGGTTTTTGGATCCATCAACCTATACCCAAGAGCTTCTTCATTGTAGCCAAAGAAAGATGAGTTTTTTCTGATTTCATGAACTTCTTTCTCTTCTTGTTTGGGTATGTGCATGTTAGCTTTGCATTTGAATACTCTAAGATGTGCAATGGATGGCCTTCTGATTTGATCATGGCCTCATGTGGAGTTACTTCGTTAAGAACAATTGTGGGCACTTTGTTCAATAAATATACTGCAGTCTTCGTTGCTTCAGTCCAAAATGTCTTCGCCAATCCTAAATCATTGATCATACAATGCACCATCTCCATAAAAGTATGGTTCCTTCTCTCAACAACACCATTTTGTTACGGTGTGTGTGGGAGGCATTTGTTGACGAATCCTATGAGCTTCTAGATATAGGCTTTGAATTCATTACTCGTGAATCCCCCCCCTCGATTTGAGAGGAGAGATTTGATTTTGAACCAATTTCGTTCTCAACATCCACTATGAACTTTTTTGAAGTTCTCAAAAGCTTCACTTTTGTTACAAAGAAAAAAAAATCCACATTTTTCTTGAATAAATCATCAACACAACATGAAATACTGAAATCCAAAATGACTAGGTTACATCGCACCGCAAAAATCAGTTGCACCAAATCAAGTTTACTTGGAGCTCGATATGTACTCTTCTGGTATGAGGCTTTGTATTGTTTACCTGCAAGGTAGTTAGGACACTTGTCTGTATCCTTCTTGAGAGATGGCAAACCTCTCATCATATTGTACTAGCGAAGTGTGTCGAGATATCAAAAACTAGTGTTACTAAGTCTCCGATGTCACAACTGTGCGAAAGAAGCATTTCATAGCCACTAGTGTTTGATCATCTCTATGGACAATCAAGCTGGAACATTCGTCCCACATTTGAAGCTCTTGCAACAATTTTTCGAGCTTTTGGATTTATCTCGACTCGAACATACTTTTCTTACTAGAAATGACTATCAAAATCAATCTTCAAATTATGATCTAGAAGTTGATTGACTTACAATAAGTTCTTTGTCAAACTAGGGACATACAAGACGTCTGATAACCTACAAATTTGTGAACCAAGAAGAAGAAAAATGTTCCCAATACCTTGAATTGTGTAGGACCGATTCATCCCCCAATGAAACATGGTTTTTGGAGGGTGTCTCGAAATGTGGAGAAGCAGTCTCTACGTTTGGTCATGTATCGAGTGGCACCCAAATTAGCATACAAGATAGCACTAGATGACGATGACGTGGTTGCTTCACTGGAATGGGCAGTGTACAAGAAGTCCTCATCCTCTAAATGGTCTTCTTACTCAGCTATATTTCCCTGTTGGGGTTTCTTTCTCCAGTTCCCCTTCTCTTCCCTTGCTTGTAGTTTGATTGTCCCTATTGTGATTGTTGATTGTGAGGTCCGGAATTGCTCGATGACCCTTTCTTGTACGTATTGTACCAACAATCTTTTAACTCATGTCCTCTTTTGCAGATAGGACATTTCTTCTTTTGTTGTCCCCTTGATGATGTTTTTGGGACTTTTGGGAAGAGTGTGCTTTGTTCTTCCCTTTTTTATGAGAAGATAGTGCCTTCTCTTCTTCTTCATCCTTGTTGGTAGAGTGACTCTTCTTGCTGCAGCAAATTCACCAACCTCTCAAAACTGATGGTCTAATCTGACAAGTTGATTGTCGTCATAAAAATTTTGTATGAGGAAGTGCTCTCAACATAATGGGCATGAGAGCAGTGTTTGATATCTCCTCTCACAAGGCTAGCAATGAAGCCCTCAATGTTGCAACTCTACACAAGAAAGCCTCCACTTCATCATTCGGCTTGAATTTCAGTGTAGGTAATTGACTCTGCAAATTTAGTACGACGTTCTTGTTTCCAGCCTTGTACATTGTGCTCAGCTTGTCCCACACTTCTTTGGTTGTTTTGGCATCTTGAATGTGGGGTTGCACATCATCGGACACTACGAACAAGATAATCAACTTGGCCTTCTGATTGGCCCTATCAAACTGACGCTAGTGGGTTGCATCATCTGTTGATTTGGTTGCTGAACCATTTACAATAGACCAAATTTCTTCAAACTCAAGTTGAGTTCGAATTTTGGTCTTCCACGTAGCATTATTGTCACCACAGACCAGTTGTGAGTCAGGCAAGAAGAATTTGGGAGCATTGTTTGCCATAGTGGGTTGTTAGAATTTTCCTAACTAGAGGGCACGTTAGCAAAATATAATGCAAAAATACACTGAAAATATTTGATTATAGATGCTTGTACCGAAAAATTGAAGGCAGGCTAAACATTTTTGTTTTGAGGGGCCTTAGTGGCCTCCGGAGCTCAAAACAGCTCAGAATGCAAAAAATTGTAGAAAAATAGTTGAGAAAAGCCCTTCGGGCACCCCTCCTTTTGCAGAAGTTGCTTGAAATCACTTTCTGAGCATTGTGGGAGAAAAAAATTACCCCAAATTAGGGTTTTCCTCACTAAATTTAGGGGTAGGTTTAGTTGTGATTATCTTCTTTAGCAGGGTTATTGACCGCTAACATTAACGGGTTTCGCTAAAAATGCCACCATGAATTTTATAGTGCAAAAAAAGGTGAGGGAGGGTCTTGACCTCCCGACCTCCCCTTTCTAATTACTTAGCACAACTCATCTAGCCACTTGGGCGCTCGTAGCGCTTGGGGGTAAAAAACAGAAATTATATTTAAAGACAATTCAAAATGGACTTACCTTGAAAATGGACATGGCACGAGAAAATAAGAGAGGGTTTAGGTTTTTCTTGATAACCAATTGCTTTGTACTGAACGCCACTCCGCAGATAGGGTTAGAAGCTGGGTCGATGCAAACCCCAGGGGAGATCTAGATCATGCAGCTCAGTGAGGTTTTGGCTCGCTCCAATGTCTGATTTGTTTTGCAATGTTTGGCAATTATGTAAAGTTTAACTTGGTGTAGGCTAAGAACTATTTCCAATGCAACCAGATTGGACTCGCAGTGGACAGTCCCGATCCGATGAGCTCACTTTCAACACAAGTTCAACTCGGAGCTTAACCAACTTGCTTGGATGCCACTGTTTTCACCGTTGCAGGGTTTTGAACCGCTTTTTCTCTGGGGCAATGTTTACTCCGTTGCTTCAATGTAGGGCACAGGATGCAAGGTTTGTTAGCTCGGGCATTGGAATGTATGCGAGGCTCGATCTAAATGGTGATCAACTCGGCCAGTGTTTGGAGTGCCTGTTGTGTATGCAGGGCTCGACTCAAATGTTGGTGCAACTCGGCGAGTTCTCGCAACGTAGGTCTCCAAACAGAGATTAAACAACTCGACTCACAAAGGATGCACGGCTCAGCCGATCAAGGTTTCCACCATAACCACGAGCTCGACTCGACCCTTCCAATGCAAGATCCAAACAATGTAACTCGCCAAGGCAGTAATTCAACCCATCAATGCAACTCACCCACTAGCTTGGTTGCAGAGTTGGATGCACAGTCTGCTAAATGTAGCGGTAAATCTAAACTTAGCTATAGACAAAGGTGCTTCTAAATTTAGAGGAAAAACCCCTATTGGGAAGAAAAAATTATTTACATAACCAGAATTTCCCATAAAGCAGTCTGGTGCAGGAGGCAGTGCCTAGGGACTCATTGCCCAGTGCACAACAAATTTATGCAAATTGCTTGGAAATGGAAAATGCAGATTGTGGAGATGCAGGGGTGGGGGTTGGGAAGTTGTTGGGGGCGGCACATGCTCTCCAAGGGGGTAGATTTCTTCTCCAAACCTTCTAACACTCTTTTGCACTCTCTCCTACAACTTTTGTTGCGTGTACAGGCTCCTAATCTGCTCTAATGCCAAGTTCAAGGAGCAAACATAGAGGATGCCTGAAAGTATATTGATCTGGATATAAATCAACTTACAGAGAATGATAGCTGCAATGTATATATGCATTGAACGGCTTGAATACAAACAATGAAGTTGTTATGCAAGCAAAACAACAATCCTACAAGAATGAATAAAATAACAAATATTGTTATAGAACAATATAGCAATATAACAATGTAATTAACCACCTAATTACCAAAGTAAAAACTAGTTACTTATGGTAAAAAAACAACTAAGGTAAACAAAATGTAAAATTACCTAATCAAGGTTTTACCTAACACATCACTTAAATACAGTTGTGGATACAAGTTTTGGGGGTGTTGCCCTTCTTCTCCTTTGCATTATTCAACATTTGCATAAGCAAACTCAATTATTACAACACACGATGGGGACATGGGCAAGCCATTCCCTTTCGATTTTGTGTTATTACAAAATTGGGCCTAGATCCGTTTGTAGTGGTGTGGTCTGTGGGGTTCAAAGATATCGAAGTGGCTAAATACTTCATAAGTTGTTCTCCCTTTCTCTCTTTGAGAAGATATCAAAGTGGCTAGATACTTCGTACATTGCTCTTCCTTCTCTGCAGGATTCTTTGGGACAAATGTCCTATAGTACCTCTTCTTGGTGTTGAGTCATGCACACTCAACTACTCTCCTACTTCGGCTTCTCCTTTGGGAAAATTAGGGACTGATCACCCCCAATCCTTCGGCAACTCAACATAAATTAGAATTCACAGGCACAACAAGAACAAGATCTCCTCCCTTCGCAAAGGAACAAGGGTATTTCTTCCATGTTTTGCCTCTCTTTATTTTACCATGCAAAATTCAATTTTCAAAGTTACTTATACACTATTTACATTTGAGTTATAGTTCAATTTCTTCTGTGTAGCAACCCCTAATCTGATATTCAGAAGTCTGAAATTTAAAATTTAATATATATATATATATTCATTCTATAATCATCCGTTAAAAGAGAATTGCCACTTAATTCACCCGCAGCCATGCTTGCTCGCCCATAGATCTCCAAAACACTATTGCTGTACTTTAGCCATGCCCTAGCAACGCTTAACTAACTAATAAATCCATGGTGCCACCTAACCAGCAACAAAACTGGAGGTGGAATTAAAATAATTTCCCTCTAAACGCCACTCTGCCTTGAAATTGGGCTTTTTCAAATAGTGAAGCAAACATTTGTGACCTTACTTGGACAGCAAACTGGTGTTTAAAATTAAATGCAACAAGTAACAGTTTGTAACAGAACCAGAGAGTGGTGGCACCACAATTCTCCCCCCTGTCAGCCATGAAATGGGTGATTCACTGCAGATTAGGAGCAAAGTAGAGCTAGGGTTTTGAACTTCATTTCAAACCTTCAAATAAGGTTGAGAAAACAATGCTAGCAAATAGAAGTCAGCCAATTCTTTTACAGAATTCAGACAGATGAAAACACTTTCTGAAAATAGCTTTTGGGTCCATGACCCTCACTACAAGTTGGAGTCGTTATCCTCCAATTCAAGAGTCAAGGTAAACAATGAATAGCAATTTAGCACTTACCAATGTTAAAGAAAATCGAAATCCTGAGGTCAATATGTAATGATATTCTAGGTTTCTTAAATACCTGCAAGAAACTGAAGGCACAAGGCACATTCAGTTTGCAATGCTAGGTCAATTTATATATAGTGACCAATAATGCCATTATGGTCATGGACCCAGTACACATTAATATAATCATCAACAATATCAAGGCTAAGCTATGTTGCCAGGATACGGGTACGGGTATGGGTTCAATACACAAATATGTTGATTTTAAAAAACCCTTGGGTACAATGTCTTGGATACGTCCGTACACATATATATAATTATATATATGTACTCAAATACCCATTTTACTCATTTTTTAGTCCATAAGAAATACAAAACTTGAAAAACATAGTACGATCAATGTTCAAAACATTAAATATACTTCAGATTTTACGTTTTCTACAATATATGAATATTATATTCCTTTGTGTTTCATCCATTTCCTTTGAGATTAATGTTTGTGTTGCAATGGTGGCCATAAAGGACCTATTTAATTAGGTTGACTCTAACCTGCCAATGATAACTAAAGAGGTCAGTCCAATGGTTGGTCCTTACATTCATATTATCTAAAATCACCTTCTAATCATTTTCATCTGCACCATGCATGCAACCTAGGGATTTTCCCAGAAAATCATAGCTTTGAGGGTATGTAACCTGGTAACTATGGTTTTAGGTTTTCTTTTTCCCCCTTTTAAACTGTTTATAATTATTATCATAGGCTCGACAGATATGGATCGGGATGACTGAGCAGCAATATCTAGGTGTATCAGATACACACCAGGTAAGGGGTCCTATATGGATATCCAACTGCTCTGTTAATAACATGAGTCATAGTTAAAAACTGACTAAATTGCATATGCATGAGAAATACTAAGGAAATGAAAAGAAGTGATCAAATATTCCTGCGGGTTAGATTATAGAGTATTAAATTGTAGATCTTCTCATTGAAACAAGAGAGTTGCACCAAGCCAACTCAATAAAGGTTCATACTCTGACCTAACCTTGGGGCACGCAATGATTTTCGCATTTCATTGCTCAAAGAATGTGCAAAAAATATCTACAATATAAACTGCCATAGATCAGATATCTGCAATCTAGAGATCTCAGCCCTAGTACTCTATTCCCATTTAATACTAGAGGGGGGGCCTCACTGCCCTATATAGAGAACTTTGTATTCCACTGTAGCCCTCCCTATCGTCCGAATCTTAACCAAGAATCATGACATCCAATAGAAATATTATGGACCCCAATGAAGCAGCAGCATAGAAACCAAGTTAAAATTTTAAAAAAAATAAAAAAATTAACCCTTTTGCTGGCCAAACTTGTGGGTTTCGGAAACGTACCCAGGACGTATCCACAGCGAATCAATACCAGTACCCCGCACGTATCCGTACTGGATACGTATCAGGCAGGGGTACAAGGAGGAGGGGGACGAACTCTGGTAACATAGAGGCTAAGTTAAAATATTACAAAAGTATCAATATATTTTTTGCCAATGACAATGGAACATGAGCAATTAAAGGTATGTTCAAAATACCACTCACAACGATTCTTAACCAATCATACTATCCTTATTACAGTCAAAGCCCCTCTTCAAAGGTCTACGTGAGGTCAATATTATTGCCCCATTATCAAGGAAAGACATTTTAACATTCAAGTTTTACGTAAGAATGGAATTTAATATAATGCCATGTTTTCAAGGTCTTATAATGATGACAAACTTTCCACACATGGTATAACAGTAAGGAGGGTGATCATACCCTAAACATGTAATTAGTGAAATATCTCAACAACGAAATTAATCTCATAATGTCATGTTTGATTCCCAAGGACAAGTAACCCATAAAAGATGAGACCCCAAGGCCTACCAATTCAAGCAAAGGTATAATAACTCCAAACCATTATATTAAATTTTAATATTGCCTATAAGCATAATGTCATGATGGAGCATTATAAAGCTCATATACTTTGTTTGATGATGTTAGTGCGAGTTAAGACTCCCGACTCTATTAATTCAATAGCAAGAGAAAAAGCCTACACCAATATTCAATTGTTGTGAAAATAGTTTGAACTAAAGTTAATAATTAATATGGCCTAATGATGGCCTTACATACGTCAAATTTCAAGAACCCAAAAATGGGATGTGACACTATGGATATCGACTACATTCTGTGTTGCAGGTTTCACCATGGACGTGCCAACACCAATGCAAAAACAATCGAGAAAAGACAAAACGTGTGTACACTTAGGTATGTTTTTTCCTTCGAGTATGCAATTTTCAATTCCACACTTAAAGGGGGGGCAAATGTAAGTGCCGAAATAGATATTGTTTCCTAACGGTTTTCGTTTCCAAGTGTAATAAATACCGGGACTTCTTAATATTTGATTGACCATGACTCTGTAATTTCCATTGACTACAAAAGTTCCTTTAGAATTTATTAAAGGAATATTTCCCAAAAATATAATTTGGTCTTGTATCTTTCCACGGGCCTACTCGATCTCTAGTTCATTCGGATGTTGCCATATCTATGTTATATAGCCGAGATATATAGAGAGGGGGGGGGGGGGGGTGCCCCTATCTCTGCCTATATTGGGGGGGGGGGGGGGAGATAGGGGCCATGGGTACAAAGACGTGGTTATTTTATGCAAAAATGCAATTGGGGTTATGATTTTTGCAGAACCCCTCTATGCAATGGTAGAATTGGAAGGAGATATCTCGCCTCAATTGAATGATTATGAGGGATTAAAAAGGCTTTGTATTCGAATAAAAAAGGACAAAGACCCCAATGTCATCATATGGATAGGTGACTTGTACTACAGCAATAATCAAAATGGAACGAATAGTTCCGTTACTAAGTAACTGACTTTTATCATTGGAATAAAAAAGATTATTATAGTCTAATTTGTTATGAAACATAAATTTGGAACTTGCTTTATTTTCCCTTTTTTCCCTATTAAAAAAGGGGTATTTCATTAAGCTAATTTGAATCATATTGATAATGATCTTATTTGTTCTTACTGAAATAAGAGAAGCATAAGCCTCTTTTTTTTTGTCCAGATTCTCTGGCTAATGAATTTTCAAAAAAAATGATTTTTTTTCAATTGAATCAACCTTGATGATATCCCCATATTCTCGAATTCTTGAACTATCAATTTGAGGGTAATTCAAAAGAGCAAAAAATGTTATTTTTGCTAACATTCAAATTTGGTAACTTATCCTTTGACAATGACAAGTTTGGGCTTTGTTCCAATACTTAAATTTATGCTCACATTCTAAGCTCAATTGATATATTCTTCTCCCTCCTACATGTCTTGCTAATCTCTACATAGTGCTTTGTCGTTCATTCATGCAATTTTAATTATCCAAAGCAGAATTTTATCCTCAGGGATCTTTCCCGAAATCTGAATATGTCGTCACTAAATCCCTATAAGGGACTGTATAGAACAGGGATAGACCATATTGCGGTTTGGGTTGACCTGTACGGTCTCGTTCCCTCTTCCAACGACTCTTTTCTCAATTTGAATATCTTATGTGCGTTGTTTCATCTTCCCAAGGTTGGCCTAAATGTGATACCTAACCTTCAGGAGCCTATATAGCAATTCAAACGCACTTAATAACTCACTTGATATTCTCAAGCACTCCTATTGCAAAATATCAACACTAAAGCATTCAAGGCTCTCCTAAATCTTCCTAAAGTAAACGCACATCCTTTAGAGCAGCAACCACAAAGGTATGAAGCACTCAAACTAGGTTCAAGAGTCTAGCTTCATCCATTAACAAGCATTCAAAGGCCCTGATGCTATGTCTTAGCAAGAGTAATTCACTCCAAGCATTGCGAAAGGTTTTAAGGGACAAAGGGAAGCAGTTTTAGCATCTAAAGCACATCACACCACACTACTACCGTGCTATAATATTTTGTCTATAGTTACGCTCGTTATTCTATGTCAAGAGATGTGAAGGTGACATAAAGGGTTGGCTTCATAGTTACCTGAGACGGGGGGACGGGGGACGGGGTTTCCGGGACGGCAAAAAAATTCTAAATTTTGGGGACAGCGGGGGGACGGCTAATTAAAAAATATATAAATATTTAAAATATAAAGATATAGTGACTAAATTATATAAATAAGCTGAAATAAAACCATTTGAGATTTAAATAAGGTGAAACTTGAACTCATAAACATCAAATACATTCCTTAATACTCATGATTCTTTCAGAATTTGCAAGAAGTTGCTTGGTCCAAAAAGGTGCAAAAATTGATTTTATGAAAATAAGAAAAATATTGCCATCAATGCATAGAGCTCGAGAAAATATGCACTTTTAGAGAAAACGACACCTACAAACGGAGCCTAAAAATCAGAATGAAATCTTATGGCACATGCAAGTTTTTGCTGCTACATCTTCCTCAAAGGACCCTTTCCAAAAATGCACAAATTTTCTTCAACCTGTCTTGTGCTCCTTTCTTCACCAAAAATCCAAATGCTGGAAAGAAATGTTTGCACTCACGTGGGGGATCCATCTGGACGTCCCCCCCACGTTTCTCCACTCCCCAGGTAAGTCTATTCCTCTTAACAAAGTTTTGTAGACAATTCCCTCAGGGCGTTTCCCAGCTAAAAACTAGGGAAACGGAGGGAAATGTTTCCCCCACGTGGTCCCAGGACGTCCGGGACGTCCCGAACGTGTCAAACTCACTGGGGGAGACTCGTCCCCCGCGTAACCATGGTTTCCTTTGAATTGATACACTTGTCACACCATCATGAGAACAAATGAAGCTTGATGCCCGCTTGAGAGGATGTCGTGCACAACCTAGATTGGTTTAGTAGGAGTTGATCTCCATGGTCATTCCAACCTCACCCGCACATGGATTTTTCTTTTTGTTATATGGTCGTTTGATGAAGTTTGTTGTAAGGTTTCTAGAGTTTTCTTTTTTTTGCAGGTCATTGCTAATATAGTGTTGAAGTGCATATTGAACCCTAGATGATAGACATAACGATGACCATTTCCGGACCAATAGGTAATGCGAAGTTACACAGATCAACCATTTGCAAGTTCAAAACCAGAAAGCAAGACCAAATCTATCATTATGCCCTAATTGCCAGATATGTACGAAGTTTCATTACAGGAGCAGTTTCCAGGCACAGTCTCAAGAACAAAGCATCTCCAAGCAGATCATCCCCTTTCAGCCAATTTACACACTCAAATGCACTTCTCTGTAACCCTTTGCAAAGCTACAGTATTCATCCCTTCTTATGTTTTACGCTATCCCTTCATCATTGTATGAATCCCAAAGTATTCATAGCTCTATTCTTGATTGTATGGTTAATGTGGATTAATTTATTCACAATATTCTACCTTATAACATTCTTACACCTTCTATATATAAACATTTATATTTTTAGGGTGTAAACAACACCTACCCTCTTCCTATTCAGTGCCTAACTCTATCCCCTAGTTAGATTTGTACCACCACTAGAATTTGTTCTGATCATTCCTTTGATGCTTCCCCCATTGAAGGAGGCTATGGTCTCCATGGCTCCAGGATTTTCAACAATGTAGAGTTTCCAATGATACAAGTCCAATAGTTGCATTGGAAAAACTACAGTGATTTTTCCATTATCATGCTCAAACCACTACTAGACTAGATTTCCCAACAAGAAAAGAAAATGGTTGTGTCTTCGGGCTTGCAACCCCACCCTCCAAAAGTTTCATTTGGAATGTGATACAAGAGCATCCGGATCCACAAGCAATCATTGAGCATCAACTGCAAAAACAGAATCATCATTTGTGCAATGTGTTCGCAACTTTTTGACTTGCAAACATCCTTGCCCATGTGATTACATAGACTAAGCATCCCTAGAGGTCCAATCAATCCAGAAGCAACACGTTCAAGAGGTTTTCGTCATTTGTCAAGATCAAACTAATCCTTTCCTTCGGGACATAGTGGCTGTACAGGGCCTGTTGGTTTACGAAGGCGACAGTTTGGAAACTACTTGTACGTGGCGCAAGTAACCATCAGTTATGTAACCATTACAGGCCATTTGGCAACCACCTCGATGATTTTGAACCAATGGTCTTTACAAAATGGTGGTACTTTGCCTATTTAAAACGTAAAATTCCTAATCAAGCTAGAACAATCCTTCAAATGACAGTTTGTTGAGCATTCCATGGTTCTTGGGAATGTGAAGAGGCCTTGCCAATTATTGGAGGTTGAAAGATATCCAAACTCAAGTCCAATTGAGTGGGTTTTCAATAATGGGCAGGGGCGGGGGGGACAGAAGCAAGCAAGGGTAGCTCAAGTGGAAAAGCCTAGTGTTCATGACATTGCACCAAGAGGGTAATCAATGGTTTTCATGTCCATTAAGGGACTATGTACTAGGTTGCTAATCTTTATTTATGTTAATCTTTCAACTAAAGCAAAATAGTGTTTGTGTGTGCAAATCTCTACAATAGCATTGCTCATAATTCAGACATAAAAGACTTTTGTTTTGAGCCTCAATGTATGATAATTCCTGTGTCCATTGGAGTGAGGTGACATCATCAAGGTTGCAGATCATAGAAAGAAAACTCGCCGAAAAGTTGAAAAACTCGCCAAAAATTCTGCCAAATGAGTAAATCGCCATAAAAACTCGCCAAAACATTTTTTACTCGCCGAGTTTTGGCGAGTACTCGCCGAGTTAATTCGGCGAGTCTGTGTTTTTTACTCGCCGGACGCTGCTCGTAAGTAGAAACACGCTTTTCGACACACAAAAAATGCTGAAAATACACGGTTTTGGCTCTTTTTAAGGCCCTACACTACATTTTCACTCACACAACCATTTGAGCTTGCATTGCTTGTGTTGAGCAGAAAGTTTTTTCAAATTTTGCGTATATTATCGATGTTTTAGAGATTCATATTGTAGATTCTAAATGCATGTAATGGAATGCTTGTAATTTTTTTAATCATTTGCAGCCAGAGGCATGTTTTTTCTTTGTAAGCATATTTTCTAAACTATTTGAATATATTATTTATGCGTATTGTAATAGATTCATATTGTGATTCTAAATACATGTAATGTAAAATTGAATGCTTGTAATTTTTTTATACTCATTTGCAGCCAGAGGTATGTATTTTTTTTTAACGCAAATTCATTGTAAACTATTTAAATTTTATGTATGTGTATTGTAATCGATTCATTGAATTGTTTTGTAATTTTAAATGCGTTCAATGTGATTGTGAATCATTTTAAATTTTTAATACTCATTTGCAACCGTAGGTATGTATCATTTTTATGAAATTACGGTGAAATATGGTTATTCAGACACGTTTTTTTTAATTTAATTAAGCTTACGTTTTTTTAATTTTTTAAATGTGTATTGTGTTGCAAGATTAGAGCTTAACAATGGCATCAGGCTCGGCATCAAGTTCGGCTCTGGGTCAACATCACTAGGAGGAACCATTCCTGCGAATGCCCCGTACCAAAGCTTGGAAGTATGGTGTACGTGGAGCAGCTGAAGGATTTGTTATTTGCAATTTCTGTAGCAGAACAATGTCTAGAGGTGTCAATCGTTTTAAGTATCACCTTGCATGTATTGTTTGTCGAGATGTTGTGGTTTGCCCCAATGTTACGGAAGAGGAAAAACGAGAGATGAGAGCAGAGTTGGCAGAGCTAGAGGAGAAGAAACTAGAGAGGGAAAGGGTGCAGGCAGCCATAGCACAAGCTATTAGACCTGGGGCTGCAATGACAGAGGATTTAGAGGATGATGCGGCAACAATTGTGGGCTCTACTCGTGGTCCACGCATGTGAGCCGGAAGAGCCGAAAGAGACACATCTTCATCGAGTTCGAGCAAAGGCATACAAAGCTTTTTTGTGCCAAGGAACACACCTGGAGCACAATGCTTCATTACAAGGTACAAGTCCTGGAACAAGGATATGCGCGAGGAAGCGGATAAAGCATGTGCAAATTTTTGGTATTACAACAACTGCCATTCAATGTGGCAAAGAGCCCATACTAGGAGTACTTGGTGACAACGTTGACAGTTGCAGGGAAAGGGTACAAGCACCCTCTCCAAAAGATTTGAGTGGAAAATTGCTACAGGGTGTAGTTGCAGATGCCACTACAATTCTAGAAGAGCAAAAGAAACAATGGAGCAAATACAGGATGCACCATTCTTTCAGATGGGTGGACGGATGGAAGGAACCGCACCCTCATTAATTTTTTAGCGGCTTCAAATGGTGAGATGGTGTTTTTAAAGTCTATTGATGCCTCTAACATAGTAAAAAATGCAGAAAATTTGAGTGTTATGTTAGAGATAGTTGTATTAGAGGTTGGTGTACAGAATGTTGTGCAAGTTGTCACAGACAATGCAACAGCATATGTGGCGGCTGGGAGACTACTGCAGGAGAGACATCCATCACTCTTTTGGACTCCTTGTGCAGCTCATTGCCTTGACCTTCTTTTGGAGGACATAGGCAAAATTGATTGGGTGAGGCCGGTTGTAGAAGATGCAAGAACACATAACAAAGTACATATACAATCACCCTTGGGTTCTGAGCTTGATGAGAGAACACACAAAGGGGAAAGAGCTTGTTCGAGCCGGTGTCACAAGGTTTGCAACTAATTTCTTGACGTTGCAAAGTATTTCTAGTTTGTTGACATCTTTGAAGCAAATGTTTGTGAGTCAAGCATGGCTAGACTCACAATATTCAAAGAAAGCTGATGGAGAGAGGGTTGCAAAGATAGTTTTTGATGATATCTTTGCAAAGAGAGCTATAGAGATCATCAAGGTAATTTCAAACTTCTATTTATATTTCATTCCTTTATTTTAATTTGTTAAATTATAAATATATTGTTACTTTTACTTTTTTACTAATATTATTTGTAAGTTTGTAACCTTACATTTTAATTTGTGTGTAGGTGTCAGAGCCGTTGGTGAGGGTTTTGCGTTTGGTTGATGGGGAGCAAAACCCCATGGGGTATATTTATGAGGCCATGGATAGGGCCAAAGAGTCTATCCAAAACTATTACAGGGGGGATATCATCAGATATGGTCCCTTTTGGGAGATTATTGATTGGAGGTGGAACAATCAACTCCACCAACCTATTCATGCAGCGGGGTACTACCTCAACCCCAAGTATTTCTTCTCTGACGGCTTCACAGATGTGAACGGAGAGGTTATGGAGGGCCTTTCAACATGTATTGAGAGGATGATACAGATGTTGAGACGAGGACCTCATTATTTTAGAGCTGCAAAGTTACAAACATGCTAGAGGGAGGCTCTTTTCTTCGGTGATTAGCTATTCGAGGGAGAACCACACAGACACCAGGTAATAAAAATTAGAATGTTTACCAAGTTACTTATTAGTTACAGATTTGATTTTATTAATTACTTATAAATTTTTGATTATCTTGTTTGTAGGTTCTTGGTGGGAGGATTGGGGAGGAAATACCCCGCATCTTCAAAAGCTAGCCCTCAGAATTCTATCTCAACCTTGTAGCGCTTCTAGATGTGAACGCAACTGGAGTTTGTTTGAGGCCATTCACACGAAGAAGCGCAACAAGTTGACTCAAAAAAGACTCAACGACTTGGTTTTTGTGCAATACAATCTCCGGCTTTGCACAAGAAAAGTTGGAGGCCACATCAGAGGAGCTCATTGATTTGGATGAGATAGATCCATACACCAGTGGACCCAAGCGAAAATAATTTTAATTTTGTATTTTTGCAATAGAAATATATTGATAAAGAACAATGGCATAAATAAGTGACCACAAATGGATAGGTCCCAAAAATTGGTTGCACTATCACAAAGCATATTTCAGAATCTAACTTGGATATCGCAGCAGCAGAATAAGGGTTTGAAACCCCACAAACATACTCCAAAAGACACTAAGATAGAATTTTTGGAAATGCTCCTTACAAGGGATCTGATTTAGGGAAATGGAGGGAATATTTTTTGTTCCTCGACACCAACCCTGCACGAATAGTCGCCAAAATGGATCACTCCAGCTGAAGAATAATGGCTCCCAAAACCTAATTTTAATGTTCTGAATGTTTGGCGTCAGGGACTAAAATAGTGATTTTAGGAAGACGCCCATGTTTCGTGGAATCTCGAGCTAAACTCTGGATGGACCTGAGTGGTTTGTCGTCCCCAAAAAATTGCAGCAACAGCTCCAAGCTCTCATGCACAAGATAGAAAATGTGAAATGGTCAATGAAGCCCAAGACAAGTCGATTTGCATCCTTAAAGGAAAGATGTGACCCAAAGAACACCTCCCAAACCATCCAGGATCACGCATGCAACATTAGTGCCCCTAACATCATGGGAGCAAATCCCCTAAGATGTCTTCCTAGACCAAGTCGCATTTTCTCATGGGGCATATAAAAAATATAAGGGGGGCCCTTTTACGGAGCTTCGATAGCTTCCCCTTTACATGGTAGACCCAAGTCGCATTTCTCCCCTATGATACATTAAGAATGTCGTTAGCACCCCTTTATGATGTTCACGGAAGAGACAATGAAATTACTCCCACTTATCTCATAATAGATGGAGCATTGGAAGATGAAATGTTCCTCTGTAATCAACCTCCTGGAGGGAGCAAAGCTGGCATAATCCTCTCAAACTTAAACCAAATGGTGATCACTCTCAACCCGAAGCCTGTGGGATCCGACTCTGGTTAACTGGCCCAAAGATATGCGAAGAGCATGCATCCAATGACAAGAGATATAGGTGTAGGAGTTGGTGATCTCCAACTCCTCCCCCCTGTAGAAGAAAATGGAAATCGGAGGTCTTCGACAGATTGAAAAGCATGCATCCAATGACAAGAGAAAATCCCTGCATTCACATAGGACGAGGATTGCTTCTTTTGAGAGGGAAGCTATGGAGGGAGAAGCACTAGCAGCTGGAGGAGATATTAGATTGGATGACATCTTTGGAGGTGATCTCCAACATGCAGCAGAGGAGCCACCACCATCTACTTTCAGGTTCGAGCCAAAGTTGCAGCCTTTTAGGAGTGAGGAGACACAAACGAGTGTGGGGCCTAGTAGAGGCACTAGACCCTCTCCCCAATATTTCTCTAGAACGGGGAAGAGGAAAATGTAACTTATTGTATATTGTAACTTGCATAGATATGAAATTTATGATGATATTTTTTAATGTCAATCATCATAAATTCATATTACTTATCAACTGGTTGTTGTATTCGCATGATGATGCGATTTTGTATTGTATTTGTATTCAAATCTAATAGAAAACACTTCTCCAACTATTTGTATGGACTCATTTGATATATTTTGTAGCTATGTGTTGCTTAAAATTTATGTTTTTTAAAGAAATTTAAGTATTTTTTAAGTTGTCGAGTATTCCCGAGTATTCCTCGAGTATTGCCGAGTTTTTGCCAAGTCAATTTTTTTTTTGTCTACCGAGTATTTGCCGAGTACAAGTATGCAAACTATGTTGCGGATAAAAGCTTCTATTCATTGGGTCCCCTCTTACCCCACCTACATCAAAATGGATGAGATGGAAAAGCACGTCTCTTTATAAAACACTAGTTTGCTGCCCTCAATCCCATAAAGGATAATCCTCTCAATCAGTATGAAAATATCCCCTTCTAGTGTAGAATCTGCCACAAGCATAGTCATCGCACTAGAGTTTGCCCCACCCAGTCAATCTTGGACCGTACAACAGACCCTTCTCCAATTATGTCACAATTGTGGATATTCTTGGAGTAGCCCACTCTCATTGTTGGGTGATGGGAAAGCAAACAAACTATCACTTGTAATTGTTCCCAAACCCTCTTCCATTTTGATCCCACCAGGTATGTCCACACCCACCAATTTCTGCAATGGGATTTATATACCGAGTTCTTTAGACATGAAATTCAATCCAAATTCATCACTGCATCCACCCTTATGGGAATCAAAGAATAGTGTTTCTAGAACAGCTCAAAGATTAGATCCTCACCTTCAATGTCATCTTAATGGGGGAATTTAAGATTGCCCAAACCCTTGGATAGAGAAAAAGGTGGATTGATATTTAATCACAAGACAGCAAATGCCATCCTCAATTCAAAAAGGGATGCCAATCTAGTTGATATGGACTATGGTCATGGCAGTTTCCCCCAGTGCTACCGTACAAAAGGTAAACAAAAGAGTACAGAAAAAATAGACCATTTTGTGATTTCAGACCAATGGTTTTTCGCTAAGTCACAAGGTTGGAGTTTGAGTTTGACAAGGATAAAATTCAGTTCAAATTTTCAAATTCACCAATGTATAAAGTTTGAAAAAAATTGCCATTAAATTCGAACAATAAATAAAATTAAAATAATTATAATCAATATATTTAAATTAATATAAATAAAAAAGATAAAATAAATATTAAAAGTAAATTAAATTTTAAAGATTAATAAAGATCAAATATTTATCAAAAAGGTTGATAAAAAAAATTAAATATAAAAAATATATTTAAAGATCATAACTATTTTATAAAATAAAATTAGAATAAAAATGAAATAACATACAACATTAAAATAAACAAACATTATCTATAAAAAAAACCTATACAGCTTATGGATTCTTCGAAACACAAGGCCCCCACATGGTGAGGGATTTCCACCATTTTATCCATCGATTTTTGTATCAGTATTTTGGAGGCTCCTCTAACAGTAGATTTGGAGTGGAGGTTTCTTATGCCGATCAGATTTGGGGATGGAGTCATATCTATCAGAAAGGCTTGTTTTGTATTGGGGCAGAGCAGCTCCATGGCCACTCAGCTCTACAGCCATGGCACTTAGCTTGAGCACCACCGTTGCAGATGCCCAAACTACTACTCCCTCTTCTCAGCGTGAATTCCGTACAAAGTGCAATGACTTTCAATGTTTTCTTTTGATGCTGCATCAAATTTTTCGAATTTCAAATATTTTTCAAAAAATGCACCAAACCTTGTGACTTAGGATTTTTGCCACCAACAATTAGCCATGGGATTCAGTGATTCCAGTATATGATCACTAACATGCAACACTACAGATCCTGGCAACCACCACTTCATCTACAAGGCCTTCTTTCAAGTTTGAAAAATTATGTAGCTCACCAAATCCAATATTGACAATAAAATATCACAATTGTAGCATGCAGCGGATAACATTCTAAGGTCATCCAATATACAGGTTAATGTAAAATTCAAGCATCTCAAAAATTGTCTCAAATATTGGTGCATTTCTGAATTGGGAATATTATCACACAAGGAACTGCCTTACAAAAACAATTGGGGGAGGTAGAAAAAAATAAGAATGACTTTTGTTTGACTTCGCAAGCAGCCTTCCAGGAACAGTAACTCATTCATCATTTAGCAATACTGCAATAAAGAAAGGAAAGATATTGGAAACAGCACACAAGGGAGGATAGAAAAAACAAACAAAGGCACTCCAATAAACAAATTTTTAGAATTCCACCCTAAACAAACGGAATATCAATGAATGCAACAAATCAAAATAGAGGATGGCAGGCTCCTTCAATCCCCTCCATGAATTCTCCAAAATGCTGTGGGTTTCTCCAGGGATCTGCTCACACAAATGCCACTATCAAAGGAACGAGCCAAGACTCTATATGAAATTCTTCGGTTGATTCCCTCTAGAATAACAGCCATGGATAAGAATCTCATTATGAGACCTGTCACAGCGGAAAAGGTAAAAAAAGAGGATCAGGATTCAATTGCAAGACAGCAGATGCCCTCAATTTAAAAGGAATGCAAATCTAGTTGATCTGGATTATGCTCAAGGCAGTTTCATCTGGTGCAACTGTAGAAAAGGAAATCAATACAGTACATAAACATTAGACCAGATCATGATTTCAAACCAATGGTTTTCTGCCACCAAACAATTAGCAATGGGATTCAGTAATTCCACACTCTGATCACTGACTTGTAACACTACAGGTCCTGGCAACCACCACTTTATCTTCAAGGCCATCTTTCATGTGCGGAAAAATGCTTGGTTACCTATGTCTCGGGGACAAGGGAACGGGGTTTCCAGGATGGTAAAAATTTTATCAGATTTTGGAGGTGGCCAGGGGACAGATATTTAAATAATATTAAAAAATTATTATTTGAATATTTTACACTAAATTTAATGTTTTTGGGTTCTTTCTAGATTAGGGTTCAATGTTTTTGATATAAATAACAGCTTTTTTAAAGTAAAAGCATCAGAAAATTATTGTTTTTAAATTTTAAATTATAATTTTAAAATTGAAAAAGCTGGGGACGTCCCCTCCAAGTCCCCAAAATGTTCAGGTCACCAAAATCTAGGGGACGCATCCCAGCATAACACTGAAACTCTAATATATATGATAAAAAATCACAATGGTGGCATTCGGCGGACAACATTCAAGGCCATCAAATGTACAAGTTCGTGGAAAAACTAAAGCATCTCCAATATTGGCACAAATCTGAATTTGGGAAATTATCACTGAAGGAACAGATTTACCAAAATAATTGTGGGAGGTCCCAAAAAATAAGAGTGACTTCTCTTCACATACATGCTTCCAAGAACAGGTACTCATTCATCAATTAGCAACACAAGAGAAGAAAGATCTTGGAAACGGCACTCAAGGGAGCGTGGGAGAAATCAATGGGAATCCAATACACAACTTTTTACAATTCCAATCTAAACAGAAGGTACGTCAATGCATGAAACAAATAAAAATAGAGGATGGCACTCCCTTTCAATCCCCTCCACCAATTCTCCAGAATGCCATGGTTTCTTCAGGGTTCTGTTGCACAAGTGCCACTATCACAGAAACAAGCACAGGCTCAACATGAAATTCTACAGTTGCTTCCCTCTAAAATAACAGCCATGGACAACACTCTCATCATGAGACCTGTCATGGAGGAAGAGCTAAAGCTCATAGCCTTCAGCTTTTATTCCGATGAAGCTATTGGACCATATGGATTCCCCGCTTTCTTTTACCAAAGATATTGGGATATTCTGAAGACTGGTCTGGTTGGTCGCATTGAAGAATCCTGCCAGCAAAAGAATATGCTCAGCAATTTGAATGCCACAAATTTGGTACTCGCCCCTAAAAACCAAGTCACAAGGTTCGAGTTTGAGTTCGAATTCGAGTTCATGTTCAATGACAATTGTCTTTCGTTCAAGTTCGCCAATGGATAAATTTGAAAAAACATGTTCTTAAGTTTGAACAATAGAATTTTTTTATCATTTTAATTTTCTAAAATAAAAAATGCATAAATATGTAAGAGGATTGGAGTGGAGAAATCTTTCAGTCCTGTTTCTTTAGTCGGTATATGTATATACACACATTTATAAAGTAATGAAAAACCATGTAAATAAATTCCCATATAAAAATAATGGATGAAGTTGGAGTCCATTTTCGAAGGGGATAAAGTCCAGAAAATTGTGAACTTTTCCCAAAAAGTTCAGCATACCTAGTGACATGGCCTAAAAACACTCAAGCTGAAAAACTGGACCAGTACTGACCCATTGCCCTATGCAAATATGGTTTACAAAATTCTATCCAAAATCATTGCATCTAAGATCAAACCATTGCTTCCTTGCTTCATCTCAGACACTCAATTAGTTTTCATCTCTGGAAAGATATCAAAAGCAATATTATTGCTGTCCACCAAATTGTACATTCTCTCAAAATACATAAATGTTCCAAATTATTATAGAATTTGGTATCTCCAAATATTTTGACGGATGCAACTTGAAATTTATCTCTTGCACCTTAATATTATTAAGTTTTCGTCTAGAAGTGGTGGAATGTATCTCAATTGCAGTAGCACGCCCCCTTTTCTCTGTTTCTATCAATGGCAATCTGGGACAGCCATTTCTTAGTAGACTTTATAGACTTTAGGGACAGATATTTATTCATTATCCAGGGTGAAACATTTAGTAGACTTTTAGAATCTTCTAAAGTTCAGGGAAAAATTATAAAGGGCTTCCAGCAGCTACAGATGGCAAGAGATGCAACAATTTCCATTATGCAGATGACATGATCCTTTTCTCTACCCTCATTCTCCAGGAGGTCAGGATACATAAAAAAGTACTCAGTGAGTTTCAGCCAGCATCTGATCAGCATATCAACTCTACAAAATGTCATAATCTATATCAACATCAGGCCTCAACACAAACAAGATATTCTTGGAATCCTTGAATTCAAAGGACGTCATTGAATGACTTATTTGGGTTTACCACTGCATCTCAAATAGCCCAGTCATCTTTGGGATCATGTCTTCTGAACAATGGCACGCTTGACTAACATGTAGTTATTATTTGCAGGAAAAATGCAGCTTCTGAAGTTCGTTTCAGGTAGTTCCCATCTATCTCCTTACTCTTCTCCCCATCCCACCACAAATTGAGAATACCTTTGAACAAAATTAGCATACCATTCTCTGGGATTGATAAAAAAATTGACTATCCTCATCTCATGGACTCAAGTTTGCAGCCACAAAATATTTCCAATTATGCCATGTATGATGTCAGTGAAGAATGCCTGCCAATTCTCTTGCGATATCCTTCTGCTATATGGAGTGTCATCATAAATGACAAATATCTTAAACACTATCTAGTTAATCTTTCTCCACTTTAATGGAAAGCACCTCTTTCCCAAAGAGCCAAACAACTGCATAAGTGTCTGAATTTACTCGGCAGTTATCTCACCTGGAAAGTGGGTAATCGGAAAAGATCCACTTATAGGAATTGAATTGGAATGGATATCAGCCTTTACAAAGTCTTGATTCTGAGCCAACATTTCACTCTGAGGATTCAGCTGAGAAACTATGGCAGTATACTCCAGACGGCAAGCAGTCAGATCAGCTTATAATACCCTCAAACACGCAATCCCAGTTATGCCTATGAAATGGAATCAGCTTTGGGATATTCCGCTTTGGCCAAAAATCCAAGGATTTCTTTGCTTGGTAGCACATAATAGTCTTCTCACCACAGATAATCTCCAAAATAGAGGCTGGATTGGACCAAATGTAAGTCTAAATTGCCTCAGAAATAATCCAACACCTCCTTTCAGTGTCATCTGGCAGTGGAAATTCGGCATATATTGGTATACCAATTCAATATCCATAAAATCAATTTCCAGGAAGTCTCAAGAACAATATTTCACTGGCCCTGCCTTAAAGCGAAAATTTCTTGAATTCAACACCTACATCCACTGACACTAGGGTTCACTTTGCGGTTCATTTGGAAAGAGAAAAATGCTCATGTCTTCAACACTCATCATACTCTTGATGAACATTACATACAACTCAAACATCAGATCCCAAACACATCTTTCATCAATTTTCAAGGTGAGCTTGATTCCTTCACATTAGCTGATATGATAGCATGCCAGCTAGCACAACTCTGGAAGACCATGTCTCATTACAAACTTCAGAAGTTGTGTGTCTGCTAAATAGAGTTGGATACCACCTCTGTCCAGTAGTTACAAGCTCAATTTTGACGGGGCCTCTAAAGGTAACCTAGGAAAAGCAAGATTAGGAGGTATAATTAGAGACTACCATGACACACCCATATTCAATTTCTCTCAATCCTGGGACCCAAAAAAATAATTTTGAAGATTTTATTGCATTATAAAGCAGGCTAAGACTTCCCATCTTCAAGGCCTTTAGCACATTCGATTCGAAAGTGACTCCTAGATGATCCTAAACCTAATCTCCAAAAGAAGGCCCGTGTTGGGGTTTGGTTACTGTTATCCAAATAACTCTCCTAGTTATCTGGATAACTTATGTTTTTATCCTGACTCCGATGTTTCACATTTTAGGTTGCGCGCACGCAAGATTATTCTTTTAAAACCTTGGCACAGTTGTAGTTCCTTTGCGCGCCCTTGTGCACCTTCCTGCTCCCCTTTACATTCTTCATCTCCTTCCCTTTTTCCCTCCCGCGCACCTCACACTTACTTCTATCAGCTAATTCCTTGGCCCTTCGCGCGCCACGCCCATTACTTTGTAATAGTTGCGCCTTAACCATACGTTCTCTGCTCACTAGTTTGCCTCGTCTTCCCGCGCGCCCCTCTGCGCCTCCCCTCTGTTTCCCTTTCACGCGCTTGCTTCTCGCTCCCGCGCGTCACGCGCGCTTTCATTCGCCTCTTTCTTCCGTGCGCGTCCGCGCCTTCTCCTTTGTACCCTTCTATGCCAAGTCATCTTCTGTCAAACTTGAGTGTTCCACACGTGACCAATCAAAGCACGCCAACAGGGCACCGAATCTGGACAACCAACTAGTGCATGACACGTGGCAGAAAAGACAAACAAATGAACAGTTGGCCATCATTTCAGCCAACCTACGCACGCCACGTGTTTTCCGTGCGCCGACGACTCTGACATCTTCCGACAACCATATCTTCTACTACAGAGCTCAGATCGGCATGCGCCTAGACTTGTCAGAGAACTATTGACACAAGCTACACGTTGGACTTTTCAAATTCAAATATAGGCGGGATTTGTTAGGCGGAAAATAGGGAAACGTCTCTCAGCTCATCAATGCACATCCAATCAACCTCAACTACCAGATTTCATCATATCTTGCCTTCTTCCTTATTCCACACACCAAATAGGCATGGGGAAGTGCATTTGACAGCCTTGCAGGCAGATTTGCAGGCATTTATCGTTGGTTGTTGGTGGTTGAAGATTTGAATCCGAGTTTCCCTCCTTTTCTCCTTCTCTTCTCTCCTTCTTCTTCTATAAATAGCAGAGTTCTACTTTGTAAAATGATCCCTCCTTGTTGTAACGGCACCATTCCAAAATGGTGGCCGACTTCCCACGGGTCTCAGACCTTGGCATGGTCTCTGCAATGTGGATTCGGCCACCTCCTGCCATGAATGTAAATGACTGTGCATCTCTTAAGTAATAAAATCGTGTTTTGTGGAACTCTTGTCTTCCCTCTCTTGTTTTCATTGCATCTCGCCTCTCTGTTTGCGTTTTCTGGCATGTTGTGCGTACTCCTCTGCATGCAGTCCCCACATTCATGTGTTGCTTTTTGTGCACTGGAAGGCCGAGCCATGTGCTGATCTGTGGCACGCGTTGTCTGCCCTCTTCTCTCACGCCCGCTCTGCTTTCATTCGCCGCTCATGGAGAGAGATCGACCCTTTCCTTCTGGTGCTATCGCCTCCCTTAGCTTAGGATTTCCCCTTTCTGCACATCCTTCTATCCCTGGTCCCTTGGCATGTTTAGTCTAGGATTTGTTTTCAGCATTAGGAGTAGCAGTAGCGTTAGAGGTAGGTAGAGGAACCGGCCTTCTCCGGAGATCCGTCCCAAGCGCGCAAGGTCCCACAACTTGGGGATAGTTCCATTGTGGTCTTAGACACCTCGGCCCTTTCGAGATCCGAGACGCGGGTGCAACGTTTGAGCAACCAACAGTTACAATTGCAGAATGGAAAATACCATCCACAAAAGCATGAAACTCTTTAACACCGTGGTTGATGTCAACCATACTAGTTACCAACTCAGACATTTCTTATGGAGTGGCCAACAAGTTGGCTAACGTGAGTCATTTACACATTTCGATGATCTGTCCTTCAAGCTATATGTAGGGATGTTTGAGCTTCCATGCAACATCTGTATGTCATGGCGGACATTGAGAAACCACATTCCAAATATGTGGACCATGATTAGTGCTACCTCGCATCAAAGTGGAGTGGAGAACCTCACTTTGGTTAACTACGGTTACTTTTCTTCAAATATTTATTAGGCATATTCTTTGTGTTGTCTTATAGAGTTCTTTGTACCCATTCATATCTAGCACTTGAATCTCAGTGTTTTGAATGGTTACCAAGTCTAAATCATTTTTGTTTTTTACTCTTGTGTCATGTCCCACTTACCACTTTTATTGACTTCCACCATGTTCATGCACACTTGACATTGACTCCCACCATGTTCATACCCCACTAGACATTTGTAAGAATGCTTCTCCTCGCTACTTCCCACTCGTTTTTGCTTTTTTCCTCTTATCAACATCACCAATTACCCCAGTTCCTCTTATTTCTTCACTTTACATGAATCTCTTGTTTTTTCCTCCTCAACTCCAATCATAGTCCACCTGAAGCATCACAAGTTAACCAACTTGAATGATTCATACTATGGTGTGAGAGAATACAACTTTTCTCCCACCCAGATCCATCATGTGTTGAATTCTACAAAGCTCTCCATTCTCATCCCTGTATCATAGGGTTTTGTTATGCTCAGATAGTCATTCTAATGGGACACTATGATCCGTATGAAAAAGCCAGTGAAATTGTCTTCATCGTGATAACTATGAAACTATTAAGGTACACAATGGATGCATTTGTCAATAGATTTGTCTACCACTCTTTTAAAACCATTGAAGGTCCCTATCAAATCTGGTTGTTAATCAAGGATAAATATACTGTGCTCATTATAACATAGCGGTCAACTCTCCCATCACCATGTCAGATCCAATAGGTTCTTGTTCTTGTTAATAAAAGTGGAGCTGATTTGTAAACTTTATGGGTGTAAGACTATGGCTTGGAGGGTGTGATCTAGGTCTTGAACCCTATCAAACTCATTTGCAGTGTTGGCTAACACAGGAAAAAGGGGGATGTCTTCTACTCATTATGGCAAACGACTTACCGACCCTGCTTCCAATAATAAATCAGCTGTACCTTACTTGGACCAGTGCAATGTTTGCAAGAAATCACTTAGATTTTCTGACTAAGTTCAAGGTATCAAGATCTTTTCACAAGCATATGTTCATCGGTCTAATGGATAATTTCAAGGCTACAACAAAAGAACAATAAATAAGGGCCTCAGATATTACAGAATGTGATTGCCTTCTGCAAGACTATCAAAGAGTTGAAGGTCTATACCAGGAAAACCCCTAGTCAAAACATAGACCAAAAGAGTCATATGCTCAAAATCAATATGGATGTATGAGGAACCCTGGGGATATTCATGACGGTTTGGTATCAAACCAGGTAATGTTTACCAAAGCACTTCCTTTGATTCATGGGGGCTCTCAGGCCTGTCTCAACTCTTTGGCTCTCAACAATGCTGGTCTATTGTCAGTACAGGTCTCTCACCCTCCTTCCAGCACAACCCATACGCAAGGCTTCATTAACTTCAATCCTTGGGCTCTGCCCCAACTCACTCCCCCAACACTCTGTTACCATCTCCTTTTCCATCTTCCACTCCCATCATTACCCCTGCTTTCAGCATCCCATTACACCCTTGGATTCCTCTTTTCATGCCCCTAGAAAACATGCTTCAGTCTCTCCATTTACTACCATATGTTTTGAGAACCTTAATAAGAATATGCCTGATAGTTTTTCGAGATTTCCCCACCAGCACATTCTGCCATCAAGCTTGGACCATCTGATCCTGAATTCTCACAAATCTACAAAAAAAGTTATGGATGGGTCATTCAGAAGTTTGATAATAAAATTGAAAAAGTGGGTTCCACCCATGAAGAATATGAAGCTATTTTTTTCCTTCTTGGCAACTGCAGGTCTTGAAGCTCTCTAACATTGGAAAGAAATCTAAAAATGACACCATTGATCATTGGTGCAAGAATGTGCTAACCTTCAATCAGTCACAGAGTGTAATGCAATGATGAATAGAAGATACTTTTATATGACCCTATTGGTAGACTCTTATCCAAAATGCAAATAAGCTTGCTAACTGTACCGCTGGGGGCACCAAACACAAGTGCTTCCTCAGAAGAACTTGGAGACTCAAACACCAGTAGGGCTCGGGAATCTGAGTAAGCAGGTTCCTGTCTGTAGTTCACACCAATGCAAGTAACATTTCAAGGCTAGATAATTTTAAGAGGGCATGCGGTCCCCAATGGATGGAGACGGCCTCTGCTGTATGATGGTGGCAATCCTCATTAACTCTCCTCCTAAACTTCATGGACTGAATTCTTGTCAAATCCATTAGTGAAGGCATGCATAAATCAATAGCATACATCATATTATTAGAGTTCGACTCCTTTGAGACCCCAATTTTAGATAGAGCATATGCAACCCTAATTAAATTTATTGCAAGAAATGTGACTGACTAAGGTAAGTCCCACTTGTATTATATTCTACAGGTTTCAATGGTCTTGACTCAAACTCAAAATCTAGTTCTTCGAGCAGTTTGTAACGGTCAACTGTCGACAAGATTGAATTCGATCTCAGCTAATGGGTGGTATGGTCATATGTCAATTGGCAGAAACATTTTCAGATTTAAAAAAAGGATTCTTACAACCACCAATACTATTCTCCATTTTGTGTATCCTCAGCCATTGCATGCAAGAAGCTCACAAGAACCTGATATTCGTCCTCTAGGCCTTTACGAAAGGGAAAACCATACAATTTACTGCGACATATATTTTAATGAGGAGAAACGGTAGTCTACGCATCATTTACGTCCATCATCAGTCTTTATAGTTGGGTGCAAAAGTATAATCATGAGATATTCAGAAAAAATAAGCATATAAGATAGTTTATTCAACATAGACATCCTCACTGAAGTGCTTGATGCTAGGGCACGCTAAGCATTTCAGAACCTGCTCATTGGGCCAGCTCCTATGAGGATCAAGGGCTTGCTTGAAAAACCCTCGTAGGTTGTAAGCTCTTATTTGAAATGGTTTGGAGACCAATTCAAGACTAAAACCTCCTCCAACATTCATTCTGTCCTCACTCATAAGGAAGTTCTTTACATCACATTAGGATTATCTTCGGAAGTGATTTCGAGTTTGATGACTTGCTTTACAAAATCAAGCTTGGTGTCATTACCAGAGCCTTCTGGTAGAGATATAAAAGGTGGAATTTTCTAAAGTCCATTGTGAGGATCATTCCTGCAGATTTCAGTGGCTTCACAAAACCCAAAAATCAATAATAATCTTAAGTGAGTGCTAGGGATTGATAATGATGTCTAAATTAATTGCCTGATTTTATAGACTAAGATAAAAGGCATTGAGGGAGTCCAAAATCACAACTCATTTTCGCTAAGCAAATTTTGAAAATTGAGTTAGGAGTTCAACACTCCTAGCCAACAAATGTTGTAGAAGGGTTCAATGATGTTCAGGAATGGCCCAGACCATATGTTTACCAATCATGGAATGCCTTTTAAGCATTTTCACACAGTGAAGAGAGACAAAGGTTTTTCCTGCACACTTCCACTTGTTTGGGAAGTTTCACCTTATAGGTCTGCCTCTGTGTTGGCAAAGCTCGAAGGCATGTCTTGAGCTTATAATACTATGCTCCAGCATTGCAATGTTCAAGAATAAAACGGACTGTAAATGGTCAGCAGAATTTAGGGCAACAACCTCAATCATTTATTACTAAGGTACATAAATCTCCCAATTATTCGTACAAAGGACTTGTAGTTGGTTGTTTTCAAACATGGGAACTCTTAAGGAAATATATTGAACTATAATTCCAACTTCAAAGCTTTAGTAAAGTCTTGGATGTAATGTATAATCTGAAGCAAGAAAAGGATTAATAAATGACACCTACACCAAAGGACACAAAGTATAAATGGTGAAATTAGAGGTTCATCCAGTAAAAAGGATTGTTTCTCTGGAAGAAATAAACTGAACGTCATCTTATGAAAGACATATTATGAAGCCTTGGACAAAACAGTGAATCTTGAAACAAAAAATAACCCCCAGCCAAGAAAAGGTGCTTATGACAAAAATGAAGATTCGCATTCACTTCTTGCATGTCCACAAATGACAAAAGTAGGTCACCAGGACTTGAGAGTAAAGAGAATTAGAACAGCAAAGGGGAGCAAGAAAATAGGGAAATGCTTAAAAAACTAGGAGTTGAAAAAAGCAAAGAGCAAAAAACAATTTCTTCATAAATTATTGTTTCCTACCAGTTCCAAAAAGGAAAAAACTTTAAAATATGCAAAAAAACTCGTACTCTTGATGAATGCTAGGATAATGTCAAAATAAAAGCAATGGCAGTAAAATTTACGCAAACATAGAAGACAAATTATTAAAATATGAGTGTGGAGAGTTTAGGATGCAAGAAGTGACCAAGTTTGTAAAATATGAAATCTCAATGCAAAATCATTACCAAGAAGATTGGAATTGTGTCGAGTGAGCACTCAATCAATAAGAACATGACATTGAGGACCATCACAGGAAGCACAATGACTTTGTTATGTGACAAAATTCCCCAAAAGGAAAATATTGAACATTATTTATTTAATGAAAAGAAAATAATTGTTATAAAGTTATTTCCAAAGGTTGAATTCTGAAGTGGAAGAAATATATATTAAAGACCCCTTTAAAAATAGGGAGGTATAAAAGAATTAAAAAGCAAAGGCTTCTCGAACTCCTATTAAAGGAGGGATTAAGAATAATATTGTGGACGCCATTTTTGGGTGTATATTAATTGGTTTGTAAAAGTGTTGTTATGAATGGGTGTGTTGATTACCAAACCACCCGAGAGAAAATTATTTAAACCTGTGGTGAGTGGGGATTTGATATACACACATATGGAAATATTTGTTCAAGTATTTTTATGTGATTCCGAGAGAAGGTAAGTGGTGGGCATTGGAGAGGGGCACTTTAGGGTGTCCTAACTAGGGTACACTAAGTATAACCCAAGATGATTCCTGGTTTTCTCCTAATAATGTGGTTATAGCTTGAGGTGTTGAATCTCGGGTATCACCTAGGAATTACTTGAGAAACACACAAGCCTCACCACCCCTCTAAACAAATATGTATTTGATTTCATAACTACTGTTTTAATGTAATAAATTTAGTTACACATTTAATTTTATATATCTTGTTTTTGAATGCAATAAAATTTATTTCAGATGTTTAATAAAGTACATAAATAAATAAGTTATAAACTGGGAAAATAACCATTACAATATTTCATTAAAATTATAGTTATTAAATGGGAAAAAGATTACATTTGGGTATCAAAGCCCTAAGACCTTGGAAAACCTGTGGATACTTATTTTTAATTTAATACTTTTCACATTTGTATTTATTTAATTTTTTTGTTACTTTGGGGAAAAATATAGGAAAAAGATGTGTAAACTTAAGTTACCTAAGGTCTCCTACAGGGAGACAACACTCCCTGAGACTAGGAAATCAATTTTTCCTATTGGTTTAAGATTTACCCTTGTTCCGCTACCCCTAGTAAAATTCTAATGTGTATTTCATCTTTGTTCTTCAAAAAAAAAATCATCTGTCCTAAAAACCTTTTAATTGATAAGGGTTGCGTTTGAATTTGAAAAACTATAATATAAAATATTTTGAAACTATAAAACTATAGGTTGAAATAAACCTAAACTATATCCTAAAAACTATAATTGCTAACATATAGTATTAAAATTATATAATACATGTAATTTAATAAAATTAAAACATATATATATATATATATATATATATATATATATATATATATATATATGATTAATTAAAAAAATTCACCTATAATGGGTGGCCTAAGTTGAAAATTTTAACTAAAAACCTATAACTATATCCTAACCGGTTTTAAAAGGTCTAACCACTTTCAAATACTAAACTTACCTTTATATTAGAACCACCCTATTTAAATGTGGTTGCCTATGACATGTTTTTTCAATTAATCTCTTACCTTTTCAATTTTTGGCCGCTTTGAAACTTAAATACTTACCTTTTCGGTAAGGGGGCTGCTTAAAATGTAAGGGTCGTGTTTTTTTAATTTGACCACCTTCATTAAAAACCAAGCATATTTTTTAAACTCTTACCTTTTTTAATTTGCAGCCCACTTAAAACCTTTTATATTTTATACTTTTTAATACATATATCTTATAAATGTTAACCACTTTTCATATGTTTCGGTGGAAGTTAGACGTGCATGGTTGGATTGACTTGGCATAGTGGCTCCATGCCGCCTGCTTATCCCTCCTCCCCTCGCTTAAGTCTCAACGTGGAGCCTTCAAAACCACACCATGTGTCAAAGCGCCACACCACCTTTTCAAACACTGTTCAAACCTGCATTGACTATTGTTTTTTTTTTTTTTTGAACTGGTTTAGTCCCATATTGGGGCGGCATTGGTTGGCGTAAGGCTTTATAAGCCTCTTCTCCACCTATGCAATGTGGCTTAGAGCCGCGTTTTGTTTGAATGCCACGTTGTGGTGGTCGGCTGTGTTGGTTCGTTGAACGGTTGTGACTCAGCCAAGCTAAGTTTGCAATTTGACAATGTTGGATGTTGCACGAGTTGACTGTGGCATGTAATGAATTGGCAAAGTTGGTAATTATATTTAGCTCAGGTGACATTGGAATTATATGAGCTCAGCTCGGTTACATTATTAAGTGTTGCAAACGCAACTCGCCGAGTTGGAAACCCAACTCGACCAAGCTAAACTAATTGTTATAACCCTTCAATAGGAGCTATGCTCCAAATATTTATATGTGTGTGTGTATTTTTAATTTTTAATTAAATTGTTAAATTTAATTATCCTTGTTCCTATCTAATATTGAAAAATTTACAAAAGTTATGTCTTGTATTAGATAAGGAAGGTTTTGATAATTTAATTTAAATAGAGACATAAAAGAAGTAAAAATTAAATGGACCTTTTGTGATGTGGATAGTGCGACATGAAAATAGAAGAATATATTCGTGAACAATATCCATCTTTATTTTAACTAATGGTTTTTGTGTATGTTTCAGAGAAAGATAAAACTACTGAGGTCAGCAGTTGAGTTAGGAGGGGAGAAATGTTATGTGACAAAATTCCCCAAAAGGAAAAGATTGAACATTATTTATTTAATGAAAAGAAAATAATTATTATAAAGTTATTTCCAAAGGTTGAATTCTAAAGTGGAAGAATATATATTAAACACCCCTTTAAAAATAGGGAAATAGGGAGGAATAAAGAATTAAAAAGCAATAATATTGTGGACCCCATTTATGGGTGTATATTAATTAATTTATAAAAGTGTTGTTATGAATGGGTGTGTTGATTACCAAACCACCCGAGGGAAAATTATTTAAACCTGTGGTGGGTGGGGATTTGATATACACACATATGGAAATGTTTGCTCAAGTATTTTTATGTGATTCCGAGTGAAGGCAAGTAGTGGGCATAACAGAGGGGCACTTTATGGTGTCCTAATTGGGGTACGCTAAGTATAACCCAACATGGTTCCTCACCAGGGGAAAGAAGATCATATAAATATTTATTTCCTCCTAATAATGTGGTCATAGCTTGAGGTGTTGAATCTCGGGTATCACCTAGGAATTACTTGAGCAACACGCAGTCCTCACCACCCCTCTGAACATATATGCATCTGATTTCATAACTATTGTTTTTATGTAATAAATTTAATTACAAATTTAATTTTATATATATCTTGTTTTTGAATGCAATAAAAATTTATTTCACGTGTTTAATAAAGTACATAAATAAATAAGTTATAAACTGGGAAAATAACCATTACAATATTTCATTAAACATTATAATTATTAAATGGGAAAAAGATCCATTACATACTTGGCACATTATCATGTATTATGACAAATAAGACCATTATAATGGTGACCAACTGCAAGAGAGTTGTACAACGTAAGGTTGAAGGCTTGAAGCCATCAATGAATCAACAAACAAGCACTGCAAGCTCAACTTCTAATATTTAAGGGTTCGCCCACTTTTGGGGTCACCCCTCAATCAGCCAGGCTTCCTTTAGTAATGTCTTTTTATTTGCGTATTTAGCTTGTAGCTTTTTTTTGCTCCTTGATGTTATTTCACTTGTTGCAGCCATCCATGGACATTAATACAATTTCTTTCTTTCTTTCCCACTTTCTAATCAAAGAAATTACTTTGGTTATACATACCACAAATTGTGGATATGACAAGGTTTTTAGAGCCGATGAAGGGAAAGTCAAGAGGACTTACTTATTTTTGATGAAGATGGGGATAAGAGCATCAAAACTCGGATAATGGATGTGGCATTGAAAACTGTGATTGTTTATCGGTGCATTTGGAGTGAATATCCTACCACATGACACTTTGAGGAAATTGAAGAAGTTAACATCAAAGCCATCATAGTTCAAATTGAGAATGGAAAATTAAACAAGGGTGAAGAAATTTGGAATTGTGATGGCCCAAAACAATTGTGGTAGAGAAATTCTTATTTTTTGATTTTATGGTGATCTCTATGGTGAAAAAGTGAGAGAATATGATGCTTTTTAGGGAAAACCCTGGCTGAGGAAATCAAAATCCATCAATCATTGGAGCAAGAAAACATTGGCAGTTAAATGAACTAACAAGAATATGCATTGACATGCAAACTAAACATTTGGAGGATAACTTTATAGCTATGGTTCTTGCTCTGACCATAAAGGTTAACGTTAAAGTACAGACCAATTGTGATTTTAAACTAACAGAAGGAAAACCTGACTTATATAATTGTTCGAAAGACAAAAAAAAAAATTAAACAAAAACCACCAAATTTATATTAATGAAAATATAAAGTACAAATTACAATGCCAAGCAACTACACTCATACTGGATGAGATATCTTTAGATTTCCAAGTACAAATAAAATAGAAGAGATAGCATATATGTGATTTATCCATCATGTGATTTCAAAGAGAGGATCCGCTCTATCTGTTGTCGTTTCTCCTGGGACCAGGTCAGGGGTAGAGGACCAAAGTTTATTAGATTAGAATGATCTAAAGCCCAATTGGCCAAGGCATCAGCTATCTTGTTTTGCTCCCTAGGCACATAAGAGTGTATGCTTGTTTGGAACTAGTCGGCAATGAGTTTTATCTGGTCTTGCATTCTGGCAATAAGCCAATTATTAGATGGGTGTTGCTCAAGGGCTTGTAGAAGGTTAATAATAACCTTGGAGTCTGATTCAGCTATGATGGTAGGACATCCCAGTTTACTTGCCTCCAAGACAGCACGTTGGACAGCCATAATTTCAGCCACATCGTTAGTGTAGTGTCCCAATTGATATGTCAAAAAGAAGAGAGGAGTTCCAAAGGAATCATGAGCTATCCCTCCCATACTGGCTGGACCCGGATTACCTCTAGCTGCCCCATCAGTGTTTATTTTGGCTAATCTGAAAGGAGGAGGCTGCCATATTTGAAGAGTAGAAGTACCCTGTGTTTGGTAGCTTGCTTTATCTGCAATCGCCTATTGCCCAATTGAGTTTTTGTAAGAAAACATTCCGCCTCAAAGACAAAATTTTATTAGCTAGTGGTCAATTTTCATTGGCAATGGAATATGGTGATCTCCATAGAGGTTCATAGCATGGATATGGGGGGCAAAATGAGTACTAGCATGCACATCCTCAACTCATAGAATGAGTTATTATTCAAAGAAAAATCACATGCGATAAAAAGCAGATGAGATGAAGCATGTGCAACAAGATAAACACCATGGAATAGACGCAATAAATGGGGGGAAAAATTAACCAAGACGAGAACATTCTAACACACTTTTTTGATCGGGTGATGGGATGAATACGATTATGGAAGTAGCCAATCAATTTCTTAATCTAATTGTAATCAGATAAGATAATCCTCAAAAGAAACAAATGAGTTTAGACACAATAGCTAAGCCATGCATAATTTGAACAGGAAACAGTTTGAAACGTGTTCTTTTTTAGTAATGACAATTCCATTTGCAATGGATACAAATGTGGTTTTGCATGGACATATAAAGACATGAACTGTACTTTGCTTAAAACTGTGTGTTCATAAATTCACAGTGATTATCAGAGTTGGGCTATAAAGCAGACAATCTTATAGAATGCATCCCAACTATGTTGATAGGATGTACACATCAGATTGATCGAATGCTGGAAATTGGAATTAATTTCAATCTCAAGACAAGTGATTGGATGTGACCACTAAAGGTCCTTTTTCTGTTCCATTTAGAGATTCCATTCTTGAGAACTTTGCAAGGAATGAGATGTTCCTTTTTGGACAAGGTCTCAATTTAAAACTTAGATTAGTGTTGCAGGAGAAGATAATCTTAAGACAATGTTTTTGGTGGAGAAACAAATCCGTCCCTGGAATAGTGATGCATTTAAGGTATGTCTTACAACAAACAACCACACTTGTTAGCTTAGATCATCTTTTCACAAACAATGAAAGCCTCCTCCTAGACAAGAATTTGAAGGACCTTGTGAATTTCACATGCAAGAATATAACTCAGGGTAACCCTCCTTTCCTCCACTCCTTTCATACAAAGAAGAATCTTTAACTCCTTTCAAAAGGGTCTCCCACCCTTAATACAGACTTCATTCATAGTTGACTGCTCTACTAGAACTAAATGGACCAAAGGTCTTGTTATGACTATGAACAGACCTATGTAAGTACTCCAACCTCATAAACCTCTGCTCTCCCCTAGGATAGGCTACTCAAACAATCTCAGAGTTCCAATTATGTCATAAGAGTATTTGGTTCATGCTGCTTCTAACCCTTCATAGACCTAACGAGGCTTCTTAAGACCATAGAACTCCAAGTTTTGCACATATTAACCATATCAAGTCTCAAAACTCATGCAAGAGGAGCACTATCAGATGCCTCAAAGATGTACACAATCATCAAACATACTTATATTGAAGAAAATGTTCACATTCACACTGAAACAGGGTGTTATAAGGGGTTTACCAGTCTGTCATTGTTTCTCTGCTCATAACTCGAATTATAGAGCTCCAAATCACCTGGGAACAACTTAATTGGAAAGAAAATGGTACCTAGTTGCTGCAGACCAAATTTGAGGGTTTTTGAGTGGATGAATCAAAAGTTCTGCAAAAAAAAGACTCAGGAAACCCTAAACTGGGATTGTGCCAGTGCCCTGCCTAAGAAGAAAGATTTCTTTAGAATTTGCTGAAACAAAAACCTTTTGGAAACTTTAAGGTTTATCAAACTTCTATCAACTCTGCATAACCTAAATCAATTCTTGGTTTGGAGTTTTAACCTGGGAATGGTGCCAACCTATAATGAGTATCAGTCTATATCCCACTGATCAGGCTTCTTGACCCTGCAACTTCAACCTCTACCAACTCTGTATTCAATGACAATGGAGAGACGCTAACTATTGTATAATTTCAAGCAAATTAGAGGAGAACAACCTTAGAATACGACCACAAAATTCGAAGTGAAGGTTTCAACACTGTAATGCACACCCAAAAGAGAGTGTATTGTCTATTCAGGCCTGTACATTCAAACTTTTATAACATCAATATCTTCTTGGTTAACAATTGTTCTTGACTCCCTTTCTCTAACCCCCTGTAACTATCTATCTCATCATTCATATTCCTTCCGGTTTAATAACTCCATGCCCGGATTTGATGTGTTTCTTGAAATTTCAACTGTTATTTTGCAAACTTATGGTAAGCTGGTGGTGTTCAAGGTATAAGCCAACTAACCCTTGGTTAGGTGGGTGACTTAGAGCCCCCAAGGCCTCTTCCACAAAACCTTGATCCTTAGACGATACAACCTTGCATAGCACATGGTGGAAATTACAAAAAGGAGGTTGACAACAAGTTTGGAAGTTTGAATTTTGAATGTTCACTTTTGGAGGGAACAAGGAGATTGATCACTACAAGACCATTACAAAAGAACTGAAGTAACTAATGGCTTCTTATTGACACTACAAGGACCCTAGACCTTAACACAAACCAAAATTGACCAAATGGTATCGACATCTCTTCAAATTATTCAAAATAATTCTCTAGAATGTGGATGGTGGATTTGATAACCCAAAGGGCATCCTATTTAATGCAAGGTACTTTTGAGTTGCTTAATAAGAAGACTTGTTTCTAGGCTTTGACAAAGTGCATGTTATGCTCAAAGAAGGCAAGTTATTGGGCCATGTGGTTTGTGGTTGAAGCTATAAGACATATATAGACAGGATAAAAATGGGAGTAAAACAAAAGAAACCCAAAAACGTAGACTTGGCCAGATCATAAGAGCTCAATAGTTTGTTACCATCCTTGGACTTTTTGAAATGAAATAGTGTTCAATTTCAATAGGATAAACAACTAAAAGCAATTAAGCAACAAAACACAAAGTGGATAAGTGCACCAATTTACGTATATCCAAGATGGGCAAAGAGTTCTACTCTAATTTGGATACATCAAATTTTACTATCGGAAGTAGATAAGGACGAGAAGGATTTTTCAAAAAGCGACTACGCAATTAAACACAAGGTGGATGAGTGTGCCGATTTAAGCATATCCAAGATGGGACAAAGAGTTTTTCTCTAATTTGGATGCATAAAATTTTGTTATTGGGGGTAGATTGGCACAAGAAGAATTGAACATATTGCACTGTTGGTTGACTTTGCCAGAAAAAATATGAGAACAAAACAAATAAAATATAACATAGAGACAAAAGGTTTAAGATGCTACATGCAACATAAAATTTTAGACATTATTTGATGGCCAACTCTTTTGTGTTCTTTGATGATCATCGGGTTTTTAATCCATGCAAAGATTTTTCTTTTTGACTTCTACTACTGCAACAATTCACATTTTGAATTGTGGCGTAACCAAGAAGGGCACATAAATTACTGCAAATCAACTTTCACATGTGTGATCAAACAAGTCACTTGAAGTTGTTAATAATGAGTTTCTTTTGATGTAGTATAAGGAGGTTAGTGAAATTTTTCCCTTTGAACCTTTTCTCCTTCCATTTACATTCCAATAATCAACCCATTCCAAGAACAAAGAGAACTAATAAATAAATCCAGGCCATCCAATTGATCAATGGAATGCATTATTACATGGGACGAAATTGTATCCGTAGAAGATGCTTCCTTCATAAATAAATTTAATCACTTTTGATGGAGGCTCAGGAAGGAAAGGAAGAAAACATTAAATATCCATGGACGATACCATATAACCCAATTCACATTCCTCCCTTACATTGGGGCCAGCAGTTCTACTGAAACTTAGATACTAGTTCCAAGTTTCCGCTAGAAAATGACAAATCCTAGAAGACCAAACAAAAGAAAACAAATAGTTTCTCATCTTGTAAATGTCCAACCTCATCTTCATCCCTCAAACTTGTATAAAAATATGATATAGTTATTCAATGAAGTCAGGCCTCTAGTTTTGTTGAGTCGTGCATCTAGCCCAAAGAAAACTTGTACAAATAGGAATTAATACTATCATTAAAGTTCAATATGCTGTTTTGTGGTTCCTTAATAAGTGTTTGTGTTTGTTTTCTTTGTTATGGCATTTTGATTAGGGTTCAAAAGAACCAATATAAACTTTTTTCGCTCATAACACATTGAAACTATAGACACAAAATTATGCACTTATTAGTATTACGTTACACCTCTAGTATGGTGTTTTCCTAAGTGAGAAGATTAGATACTGGTGACACCTCTCCTAGTCCTTTTAATGATTGGACGTTGTCTTATACTTTCTGGATTTATGATTTCTGCCATCTGGTCGTGTAACAGGGATCCTTGTCTCTGTCTATGGTCTAGTTTATGTTCCTTGTCCTGGGACAGTAGCGCCCAGTAAGGACACTAGCTCCCGAGCGCTAGTGCCCCTTCTTAGCGCTTTTCTTCAATCTTGTTTATATTTCAAATTATCATTTGGCACCTGATTTTGGGTCTTTTCTAATTCTTATTTCATGTTTGGGGTCGGCCTTTGGTGTCACGAAGTGTCGAAATTCAAACAAAGGAATCATATATATACACAACAATTGGGTCACTATTTTCTATCTACTACTTGGGCTAAAGGAACACTTGAGGACGCATTTGGACTGCATTATTCATTGCATAGGAAGGGCAAATTCTGAATTCCATGACACACATTATCTCAGGGCAAAGTAGTTATAGCCCGCTATCTTGGTGCAACTTGCACAAGGGCAACCTAGCTTCAAGGGACACGATTCTATCACACACACATCAGAACTACATTGAGTTTGAAATGTAGTACAACGCTCTGTGACAATCACATTGGGGTGACTATCGAGGTCATTCTGAATCAAGCATATGCATATTTTATTTAGTTTAATGTGTGCTTGAGCTTGTGCAGGTAGTTAGGGTTTGTTTTACAGGTACAAGTGTGATAGGAAAACCCTACAGCGAAGTAGATGCAACACATAGAAGAGTGAAGGAGACACTATCAGACCTTGGAAGAACCACATTCGCACTTACTACCAAGACACTAGCACCCAGTTCAGACACTAGCACCCGGGCCGTACTGTCCCCCTTCGAGGCACTACTGTCCAACACACTTGTAGATCATTGTCTCACAGACGAAGCATACACAATCTATATTGAGCTTGTTCCACCATAATTCCAACCTAGATTCCATAAAGACTGCCAAATATCAGCTAAGTCACTCTCATCCTCTTGTTTCTTGTACGTGTTTGTCATTGCATGTTCCTAATATATCTGATTGATCACCAGTTCTTTGATTAAGATTTAATTTTTATTAAATCAGAAACCCTTGTTTTAGTGTGTTGTCTTTTGATCTGTGATCCCCCCTAGGATCTAGATCAATGTTATCAAAATAAAAATCTCTCTTATGAAGTCATTCCTATTCATTTTGTCTTTGTATGGATACTCACACAGTGTCTGGGTATACGAATCTTGGTCTTGAAACTTGTGAACCTTCATCTTACTACCCTTGTTATTTTATATGACCCTAGTAGATGACAAACAAATCAACACCTGGAGAGACTTGACATCGTCCTAGAAGATTATAGATGATGTATTGAACATTGAAGCAAAAAAAGGGACAATTCGGCAGAACACTTCGAAGAAGAAAATTTTGGGACGATTAAGAACTTTGCATTGCTCTTGCAACGAGTACAACCCCCTAAACATGAACAACTATATACATCATTCATGAAACCATTTTTGAGGCAAAACACCATATAAGCTACAACTAAACCTAGATGTACCTACTTTTGAAAGAAAGACAAATGTTGATGCTCGTGATAGCTAGCTTAGTCATGTAAATTATTACTTTTTCATAAACTCTCTCTACATAAAAAAAAATACATATTCCCTCTTGAAAATTTTCTGATCTATTAAAATTCGTGGGAAAACTATTGCAATATCCATAAACAGGATGATGTTCCTATAGAATCCTAGTTTGGTTGTGTTGATGCCTTGAAAGAATCTTTTTATCCTACTGATAAACATGAGAAGTGAGAACCAATTCATAAAACCACAACCTCGTCAAGATCACGATTAGTTCGTCCAAGAGTACACCAGTGATTTCAACACCCTAAGTGCTAAGTTATGTATACAAAATACTACAAAAAAATAAATTCTGCAGTATAGGTCAAGCTAGAAACCCTATATCCAAACTAAGATAGATTTCCTCCAAATTGCTTCCTAACGAAACATGAAGCAAAACTCCAAAACAAGCACAAGAATGCCAGATCTAACTCATTAAAAAAAAACACAAAGAAGTCTTCGAATGAGAATTTCAAATTTGAAATAGTCTTGTCATAAGAAAGACGGGAAAGTACCCCTTAATCAAATCCACAAGAAGAATACACCACCTGAAGAACATGAGAAGCAATCAATGACTAGAAAGTGGTGCAAACATACCCAATTCCATAGGTCATTCTATTGAGAAATTCCGCACTTTAGAAACCTTTCTTGTTCAAGTACAAGCATCTAGTTATACCACACCATAACCAGATAGCATAATCATGGAGTTTGGGCATAGTGACATACTAACAACCACTCAAATACCATCATCTTCAAATTCAAATACATAAGAAGCTAAAAGACAATGTGGTTCATTGGACAACCCATGCACTTCATTGTTGAAAATGGGAATCACAAGAACCTGATTTCACCTAAAGCAAGTCAAAGATTGAACCTACTACTAACACCTCACAATCCACCATACAAATTTGAATGGTTAAGTCCAATTCTAAGAAAAGTGTCACTCATCAATGCCATTCGGTTTACAAAATCAAGCCTTTCTAAGGTGAAGTCCTTTCAGATGCAGCAGTTTTAGAGGTACGTGATGGCCAATTTGGGCAACCTATCTATTTTTGCATCATGAAATTTATGAAGCAAATCCTAAAATGTCATCATAGGTATTGCTGAACATAGATATTGTATATCAAAAGTAGTTCCTAAGCTTTCACTCATCAATACAAAGCAATGCAAGAAATTGGTCAGCCCAAGTGAAAAAATTGTATTGTTGATGGATAGACCTAAAGGAAGGACATCCTTTTAGCACAAGCTAAGACATTCTCTCCATCAGTAAAGAAAACACAAATGAACAAAGTAGAGGAGAAATACAAGGATATCTTCCATTCTCCAAATGAAATCCCATTGCTTTGTTTGGTGGCGTATGCCATTGATTTGATTACAAGACAATATTTATATTTGCCTAATGCTTCACTCTACTTAGAACTAAAGAATGAAGCAATCAAGTGGTAAATTCAAAATTTAGTGAATATACGATGCACTAGGACCAGCTTATCCCTTTCCAGCAACCCCATTATGCTTATACAAATGAAGGATGGCACAAGGAGATTATGCATCAACTAAAGAGCATTGAACAAGGTAACAATGAAGAACCGATATCCACTTCTATGGATAGAAAACCTATAGGACCAATTTTTTGGTGCTAAGTTTTTGCTTATCCCTTTCCAGCAACCCCATTATACTTATACAAATGAAGGATAACACAAGGAGATTATGCATCAACTAAAGAGCATTGAACAAGGTAACAATGAAGAACCGATATCCACTTCTACGGATACAAAACCTATTGGACCAATTTTTTGGTGCTAAGTTTTTTACTAAGATAGACCTTAAGTCGACCTACAATCAAGTTCCTATAGAACCTTTAGATGTATGGAAAGTTGCATTCAACGCAAAAGAAGGCTTGTTCAAACGGTAGATGATGCAAATCAGCTTAACCATTACTCTAGCAACTTTGTTACTAGGAAAAACCTAGCCCCCCCCCCCCCCCCCCACCGTTTCACCCTCGAAACATTTCCGAAACAGAAACTCCTTCGAAACGTCCTAGAGATAAGTATACATGATGATAATGTATTATTTCAGTGAATACTAAATATTTTGAGTGTTTTATCAGTTATACTTATCTCTTATGGTCTATGGAGTACAATTTTAAAATGAGCACTATGCATATATATATATATATATATATATATATATATATATATATATATATATATATATATATATATATATATATATATATATATATATATATATATTGTACAAACGTTTCCCATAACGTTTAGTACCCAAGGTTTTTTGAAAATTGGCATTTCCCGCGTTTCGTACCCGTAACCCTACCCGTTTCCAATTCCTAGCAACATAGTCTAACAACAATCATAAGAATAATGATTGATATCCTACGCCCTTTCATAGATTCATTTCTTGTTTTCTATTTGTATTACATACTCATCTTCAGCAAGAAATCGGAAGAACACCTCAACTATCTTCAACAAAAATTCCACACTCCATGACAACACAAGTTGTATTCCAACCTAGGGAAGTGTTCATTTTCCATGAAAAAGATACGATACATGGGATACATGTTTGAAAAACATATAGTACATGTGGATCCAATAAAGATTTGTCATTCAAAAATGCCACATGCCCATGACCCTTATAGAACTTTCCAATTTCTTGGGGCTAGCAAATTTTTATAGAAAAATTATAACTGGTTTCTCTCACATATCTTGGTTTTTTAGTTGGATTATGAAAGGTGGTACAAAGGAGGCAAGGTTCATCTAGCCAACCACAAAATAGATAGTGTTGATGGTTGAAAGTGTCCACCTATGAAGATTACTTTGTTATAGACACAACATGTGATTGCTTCTCAAGTGTGGGCTTGCGACTACCGACAGTTTGGCATGCCCAATAAGATAGAATTATTGGTAGTAGCAAGTCCCACACTTGAGAAGCAATCCCGTGTTGTATTGATAGTGAAGCAATCTTCAGGGGCGAACACTTTCAACCACAAACAAAAAGTATTTGAGGATTCAAACGCATACTCTATTCCATGAAAATACTTGCTTTGACAAATTGATTCATTTGAGCATGTATTTGGAGCAATCCCTACTAAATTTAGACATCTCGTTGCATACTTTAGTGAAACATTAATTGTGGTGAGAACATGTCCCACCTATAATAGAGAGCTTTCTATCATTGTCCAAGAATGTAAACTAGGGAGAAAAACCATCACTCACACTAACGAACAACCACTGCAGTTCTTGTAGATGTTGAGCAAGTCGTTACAAGAGTGTCATAAGAAATTGTTGGTGCACCTTTCGCAATTTCATTTGAACATCATGAAAAAGTAAGGGACTTCTAATTCAGTTGAGGATTGGTTGATTCAACCTCCGATCAAAGCTATCCTCACAGTATTTAACATAAGTGAAATTGATACAAACACTTACCCAATATTGTATCAACCAAATTCAATTTTTTCAAATACCTATCAAGAATTTAAAGTTGGCTCATCAAATTCATATTACTCCTATCAAGATGGACTTTGTCGTCAATTGGGACACTTATTTGTAACGTTTAAATTTGAGCATCAAAAGTTGATATGGGAGGCTCATTTAGCAAGGTTGTCAGACACTTTGGAGTTGAAAACATTATGTTGGTAAGGAGGAAGTATTTCTTTTGGCCATATCTCAAATATGATGTTGTGAAGAACATCAAATCCCATACCGTTTTAAAAAACCATTTCCTGTTCGGTTTGACTGGTTCATTATAAAAAATGCAAACCATTAGAAAAACTGAATCAATTACCGGTTTTGTACGGAACTGACCGATTCAATATCAGTTTAGTATTGAACCTTTTGGTTCCATACTAAACCGATCAAACCGGCCGGTTCTGTACTGGACCGGTCTGAACTAGTTGAGGGGGCAAGTTTTACCTTAAAACACTCTCTTTTTCAATTTTAGCTTTTAAGTTACTTTTTCCCAACCCTAACCCTAAAATGATGTTATATAGACCTCATTTGGAACAACAATGATTAAATGACCCTGTCTCATGCAATACAATCTCCGGCTAAGACGCAACCAATTACTGAATAGGATACCTAATACAAATCCCATTGTCTTGTATGACATTGATCCAACCTCAGAATGAGTAGAGGAGAGTCACCTGGCAAAGTTTGATCCCAATGACTTAGGGTGGATGGCTTTGGATGATGAACCACTAGTAGCACTAGACATGGCAAACACTAACCGTGCTACTAGAACTATTGCAGATGTCCATGAGGAGTCCGATGTTTCTGAGCCAAAAGAACATGATCACATTGATGAGGATGAGGATCCCATTCTTAGCAGTGGTGTTGAGTTTGATGATTGATATCAAACATGTAGTATCTTGTAGCATATTGTTTTTTGGACTCTATAGGCCATTTAGAGCCTCACAGTTTATGTATTTTGTTTTGGATATGTAGTGCACTCGGTGCCATTTTGCTATAATTACCCTTACATGGTATATGCATGAGCAAACTTTGCATATTTTGTCTCTAATTGTTTGTAGTCATGGTTTGGAATCCTTAAAATTTCTTGTTTTCATTAAATTGTAATATTTTATGTATTTTTTAGTAAACCGGTTCATAAGTTTTAAACAGGTCCGATTCGGGTTTGGTTCCGATCTGACCCTCAGGCGGTTCCGAGTCCGGTTCCGATTTTTGAAACATGGTCTGCATGTGCCATAGCGAAGCCAACCAAACAAGAAAGAAGAAATGCATAATCCTCTGGAGTACCAAACAAACCTTGAGAATCATTCTCCTCAAACTTCCTATCAAGTTTTCCTACCACTCAACATGTTAATCATTGCACTTTTGTAGTAGGGGATAGATATTTCAAGATAAAAATTCTTGCTACATTTCAAAAGGCTATCTCAGCTCAAGATACAACCAAACTCTTCTTTCAAAATGTATGAGTTCATTTTGGATTACCATCAACAATTGTATCTCATTGAGCTACCAAGCTTTTGGTAACTTTTGGAAATCACTTTGACCACCACCAAACTGACTCAATTGCATTTCATCGTCAACATGATGAACGAACTGAAGTAGAAAATAGGTTAATCGTGCATCTTCTCAGGTTGTACAATTCCAAGAAGCACCGCACTCTTGGAATGTAAGTCTTTTCTCATACAACATAGCTACAACAAAGCTTGTCACAACTCTACAAAACACATCCCTTTTTAGGTGTGTTTGGGTTTCACAATCTTAGCAGCTACTAACGTAGTGTATCCTATGCTGCCAGGAGCGGTAAACCTCTTTACCCTAGGAAAAAGATGACAAGGCACTTAAGTTCATAGAACACGCCCAGTTGATCCAGTAACAGGTCCAAACAATTCTGCAAAAGAGCAATGCTGAGGATAATAGTAGTGTTACGACCAGCCTTGGATGCAACTCCAATTCAAGGTTGGTGATAGAATATGGGTTCATTTGCAGAAGGAAAGATAGGATATGTTTGACATCCATGGCTGATTTATAGTTTGCTTAAATTGATGATAAGGCCCTTATAGGCTACTCCTAAGTTCCTAACTAATCCAATAAATCATTCTAGACCCTCGACTGAAGAAACATCCTGTAGATTTTTCTTGCATCTTTTCTGAATCCTGCCCAATCTGCATCTTTATAGCCACTCAACTAAAAGTCCGTATTCCTCTCAAAGGAATCTGAATTTCATGGCACTTGATATATCTGAGAACTTCTCTGGTTGCATTTTGATCCATCATTTTCAGCATATTTAGAAACCTAGATAACATCCTACAACAAAGTTTATATCAAGCTTGGCAGTTGTGGATGAATCAGACTTCAATAAGCTATTGGTGCTGCTTCTCATGAAAACTTTATGATTTCTCTTCCATCATCAACTTGAGGCCAGCTTCCCTGGGAGTAACAATGATGACAACTTTCTTTACTTGAGAACTAACAGTTTTATGTTTTGACACCAGACTCAAAATACCTAGGCAATAATGCAGCAGTCCTGGATCAATAAATCTCAGAAGATGGTAAGAAATGCTAAGGTTTTCAACATTTTCTTCTTTAACAAACTTTGAATAGTTACCTTCAGTGACGAAACTATCAACATTGACACCATGATAACCATGTTTCCATTCTTCAGCTCAAGCTTCAACTATTTGTGTTTGGATCACCAAATTTAAAGCTTAGCTTTTAAATCCACCAAAGATCATTAACTAATCTGCGAATCGTCCTTTGATTATTCCTTATACTGCCAGACCCTTTTATTCCTCACGTGACATACTTCCAAAAAATAGCTATTAAAGAAAGTATTATACTCTCTTGTCCATTGGGTGGACTTGACAAGCATATTGCCTTATAATCTCCTTCTAAATGTGATCAATTTTCTTCAGTAGCATTTAAACATTCTGTATAGTTGAATGCCTTCGATTTAGCAGATTGTTTCACCATATACGCGTGATTTATCTTTGGTTAGTGGATGAGCCGACTAAATAAAAATAACTTTGTATCTCTATTTGAATTAAACCAATTAGTATTCCCACAAGCTTCTTAGCGTAAGAGCAGCTCATCCAAGTCACAATATGGGCTTCCTTAGCCTTAAAGCAACATTTTCAAAAGAAAATAAGGATGAGAAGTCCATGACCAGGAAAATGTTAAGAATTATACTGGAGTGCAAAAGAATTTTCTGAACAGTATGATCACACAACATTGTAAGCTGACGACAACCCACCACTATTCCAAGAGGTGACTAATTATATTTCATCTTTGTTCATCTCTTTGAAAAGTACAAACCATAACTGTATAGCATCATTTAGGTTTCTTCCACTCAGTTCACAGTTGTTTAGTATTGTATGTAACTAGGTCTCCAACAATTAACTGTCAATAAGTTGACCCTTCACAATCCACGCTATGGGAATAGAATGCGCATAACCAATTTTCTCTCTATGCTCTAGATGATTATCAGTCATCGGATGTTTAGCCCGCAGGTTCTAGGGGCAATACACTACTTCCTTGGCTAAGATTGTCCAAACCAAGTCAACTAATCCTCACCGTAAGCTAATAAAGAAGTTGACTGTCCCTTCTGGCCCTAAGTCACATCTGTTGGGCAGGTTGATTACCTGCACTGTCAGACTTGAGATGGCATATAAGTTAGTGATTCCATGGACTCCAAATTATAGACCATATGCATGTTATTCCTATTTTAGTTAATTAGGAATTGGAAAAATTCATGTGAGTTGATACAGGCAAATAGGATTTAACCAGAGTCACGTGACCAATCAGGATGTGTAGTGGGAGGTCTCAAGCCAGTCAAAACATTTATACACTTCCTAAGGCTTTCCATTATAAATCCAGGCTCCCTCACTAGTCATTAACCTTCTAAGACATATGAGAAGCACTTGAAGTAGAGATGTGAGGCTTGTGGGCAAGCCTTGCGTATGCACTAAGAGGCACCTAAAGCATCTTGTATGCAGCCTTAAATTGCAGCTCTGTGGGAGTGTGAAACGGATAATCATAGGAGTTTCATTGTCTTTGTTCATACATGCTTATTATGTTCATTTTTAGTTGTGGTATGTTCGATGTCCTGTTGTTTGGCTATAAATGCCTTGTCAGTGAAATACCTTAGCTTGAAATTTCTGTTGATCCATCACACGTTTTTTCTGTTTAGTGTATCCAAAGATGGTATTTATTATGCTTTCCAGTATCCTTTTTCAAATCTTTGATACAGCATTAGAGCCATCTTTGATCCCCAGCCTTAACCTTCAACTGTCGAATCTCCATTTCAAAATCATGCATGTAATTGTTCCATTAAGGGACCTGGTCCTTTAAAATGGTTAATCAACACTTATAGACGACCTAATAGGGGGAGAACTTATCTTTGGGACTGCAAACGATCACTAGTGGCTATATGCCATGGGAAGTATTTTCCGGCTTGAATCAAGGGTGTACATGTTTTGGGTTCACCCACTTGCTAGATACGGTGCTTTCATTATTTTAGTGCATAATTCACACGCTTCACCCCTCTGGAGTTATTTTCTGTTGATCCATCACCGTGCTTTTTCTGTTTAGTGCTGAAATCCCAAGATGGTATTTAGATCTTTCCATCTTCCTTGTTTCGTAATCTTTGATACATATCTAGCATGCCACCTTTGATCCCCAGATGCTTAAGTTTTCTTCAATGCATTCAAATCTCCATCAACTCTGTTTGTTGTCATTCCATTAAGGGACCTTCCTTTGCGAATGGTTTATCAAATTATGAGAAGACAATAGGGGGAGAATTTTCTTTGGGAAAAAAGGTCCTATGTGGAATTATATGCCATGGGAAGTATTTTCCGGCTTGAAAAACGGGTGTACCTGTTTTGGGTTCACCCGCTTTAGATAAGGTCTTTCATTATTTTAGTGTTAATTGCTTTTTCAGCCCTTGGAGTTATTTTCAACACTCGTAATTGTGATTGTAACGTGTTGTACATTCAAGTCCCATAGACTCTAATTTGATCATGTTATGGACAGTAAATACGCCAGAGGCATCTCACGGTGAAGGGAATCAATGCTCGGAAGACTGTCAAGAACCTTTCCGACTATTTTTCCAGTAGAATTTTCCATCATATTTTGTTGCATTAGAATTTCTATGCCAGACAGTGTCATATGATGCCTTGTGTATGGGGCGCTTATATTACCACCATTTCATTATTTTAACTCTGCAATGGAACTCTACTGTCGAATGGAAAAGAGGTTGTAGGTACCCCCGCATACCCTTTAGATGGTTGAGGGGTGCCTGAGCCACTCTGTTTTCTGCATCATTTTCCCTCTTCTTTTTTATGCATCACTTTCCTTGCTCTCTCTTAGCAGGAAATCCTAGTCATGAGTTTACATGCTATGTTGCCAGGAAACGGATACGGGTATGGGTACGGGTATCGGGTACAGAACGCGGAAATGCCAATTTTCAAAAAAACCCTTGGGTACGAAACATTACGGGACACGTCCTGTACAATATATTATAAAAAGATATATATAAATTATATATATGCATAGTACTATATATATATATATTTATGCATAGTACTCATTTTATAATTGTACTCCATAAGACCATAAGAGATAAATTGATAAAGCACTCAAAATATTTTGTATTCATTGAAATAACACATTAGTATCATGTATACTTATCTCTAGGATGTTTCGAAGGAGTTTCCGTTTCGGAAATGAAACAGGGGCGGGTGCCTAGGCGTTTCCTGGTAACAGAGATGTAATGATTTATTAAAACTTCGAAGGAATAATGAAATCTAAATCCATTGTATTATCTCCAATAACCTTCTTCCGATTCCATATCTCCTCAATTTCTGAACATGGCCAAGAATTCTGTCAATTTTAAATATTTTAGGAGCAGAGATATGGTATCTCAGTGTAATAATCCACCTGCCAGTTTCATATTCAGTCAGCAATTTATCCCAGAATTCCCAGGCTTACTCGATGGCTCCATTCTGTGGAAGCAGTTCATCTGAAATGGGAAATGTACGAGTAACCAAATCCTGTCCTGATACCTTGAGATTATTGCTATGCAACAATATCCCGTAAATCCTCAACCTCAAGAAGTCGGCATTTTTGCTCTCATCTAGTTAAATTTTCCATCATGAGTTTAGGAGAATGGGAAATCACCATGTTATGAAATGACCCCATTCTGTCTGTCTACTTATTTTTCTTATATTTCCTAACTGGTCTTCTTATCACTACACAGGTTTGTTTAAATTTTTACAATCAGACAAAAGCACCAACCTGTGAGGACAAATCTATGCCCCTCCAAATCGAGTTGTTTACCTGGTTTCAAAAAGAGATGCTGCCACCACAATGAAATATTGCGCCCTTCTTCTACCAGATAGAGGTAAATAGTTGTTTTTAGTTACTAAAAAACAACTTAGGTTTTTTTTAAGACAATATTCTATCAGTGCTGAATTTCAGTAAGTTATTACTTCCCATGGACCAAATGAATGCTGCTAGTATATCTATAAAGAACGGAAAGAACCTCTATGCTTACTCAGAAAAGAACGTGATCGAGAAATAATCTGATCTACACAGAATAGACAATTAGCTACCCAAAAAAAATTTCAATATTTGAACAAGATAAAATAATTTTACAGTGTCACAGTCACAGAAATATAGATTGGATTTTCTTGAACAGACAGCTCTTGCCACTTGGAAAGATTATCATGGTTTCTGCAAATCAGATGTTGTCTACTGGAATTATGTAAGCTGTTATGATGACACCACTTTGTATGGCAGATTCTAATGAAACATCTATCTTAGGGTTAGATTTTTTTATTTTTATGGTAGAATTGTACCCATGTGTGTTTTATGTCATCTCAATATGACCACCATAAGTAATCATTATCCTAATGACATTTTTCCTCATGTATTTTTGGCAATAATCATAAGGCAAGGGGACCCACTTAGTACACAAGCACCTCAAGGGTTGTTTGCATCAGGTGACATATTTTATAGCAATTGGATCCTTCTCCAAAGATTGACAAACTGTTGTTGCGTGTCTTCTGCAATGGTAGACGGGTTTCAAAATCTACCACAATGGAGACATCTCCATTTGAATTTTGACAGTCACATCTCATATTTGACGAGTGTGGGCACTGAATCTGGATATTGGAGTCTAAAACAGTGGACAGGATTTCTCCGTGGTTGTTCTTAAATTCAATGCAATCTGACGTATATTCTGCAATGGCTGTCTTCTAGTGACCTCTAGTATTTGTATTTTATATGTAAAGGCTGTCGGTACCACCTGTGATCTGGGATATTTGTCATTGAGTTTTTGGGTGTGTCCGTAATCTATTGACCACAAGTATCTCTGTGGGTAGCTTCTAGTCATCTGTAGCAAGCACCTTCATAACATCTTTGAAAAGTGATCAGTATTGTGGGCTTCATCCAGGAATATAAAAAAGAAGAGAACCCACAGAGTTTATCCACTGATTATTCTAAGTGCACTTGTACAATGTTTTATAATGTGGGGGTAAGTTGATAAGGTAAATACCTAGCTTGTAACTGTCATCAACGGTGAAGGGTTCAGCACAATGGTAAATGTGCTACCTCTGAACTTGGAGATCACGAGATTCGAGACAATTCCCCTCAGCGGTTGTAGAGGGGTGAACTGGGCAGATCCCGGAAATGTAACTATTAAATAAATAAATAAATTATTGTCCAGTAACTCATTACATAATAATCATAACTTTATTAAGTATTTAAATAAACATTTATACTCCTAATAGAGGTATGGATACTATAGACACACAGCGAATATCAAACTGCATTATAAGGAAAATAATTGACACCGACCTTAAGAATGGGCTCCTTTGGGAGGTTTTTGATGGTTATAGTTCTTTTTTTTTCCTACGAAGTGGTTTCTTAGGCATTGGCTTTAAACAATCCATAATCACACAAATGCATTAAACAATAGTTCTCAAAATATTACCAGAACTGATAAAAGAACAAGGAAAATCGTACCATAATTTATAGTATCATTTTGCCCATCAAGCCCACCCACTCTATAATATGCACTACCCAATGAATTAAGGGAATACAAAATATATGATTCTCTGAAAATAAAAGATACAATTCTAAAAAATGTGACCAGAAGAGTACCCACCATAAGGAAAAATATAGTAATAGCACCACCAATTGCGCTCAGTTCACGAAGAAGGATCTTGTTTAGCGAATTTTGTATCTGGGCAATTACACAGGCTCAAAATATTAGAGAGATGGTAGATATTTGTATGGATGCATATTTGACCCTAATATCAAAAGATTATCCACAATATCCCGATTATTGATGACAATAAAATGTGAGAGGTGGAAAAAATTATGAAGCATTACAAACTAAGATGCACTATGATAAAAAGAATTAAAAACATACAAAACAAAAAAAGGTACATATTACCCGTAGACATATATATCCACCCAAAATTATGCATGCATTCCTACATGTTACATCTTTCCTAGATGACATCATTAGGAAGGATTTGAGAGAGAATAGAAGGGTTAACTAGGACGAAAGAATCTCTTGATCATTGTGATTGACTATTGCTTTGTTGCATCTTCCACTTTACATTTGAACAACAGTTTTGCATTTTATTTATAGCTTTTATACCGAGCTTGGAAATGCCTTATGCCCTCCCTTATGTAATGTAAATTATTATATTATATGATTATTCCTTGCACCTACCAGTGTTGATCATCCAGGAACATTAATCTGCAAAAAAGTTTTTGTTCCTACGGCTAAGTATGGTAATTTTTATCTGGTGGAGTTTGTAAATTCACACATGGATTTTCCTATTTGTTTTCTTATCTATTCCAAATGTATCTAATATATAATTACATAATATATTTGAAAGAAATCAGTTTTCGTGATTACTAGATAGACCAACAAATGATATTGAAGAAGGTATACAAAAAATTAAATAGCAATGAATCTATAAACAGAATATCCCTATCATTGGACTCTAATCCAAAGAGGTAAAGGAGATCAACCTGAAATTTCGACAAGTACAATAGATTGATAGTATCCAGTTGATGTTTGGAGACATCTTCAATAGCAGGTTAAATAAATATGAAAATTTTGGAAAACTAAGATGTAAGTAAATAAACATAGATTACAATTAGTGACCCATATACCTATATTCATTAAAATCTAGCAGAAAACTTTAACAAACAAAGAAAAAGTAATGATTCTCTTTAGAGGAATTGATGAATGCTAAAAAAGGTATAATTTAAGAAGAGTTATAGGTATCTTCTCTTGATGGTCAAATCCTTTCTTTCCAAATTGATGCCCTACTACAAAGTTTATTTCAACATGAGAAATGTCATAGGAGAAATTCTTGTTATATTGGGTCCCTCCAAATGAAGTTATCAACAAACCTTGCTTCACGTAAATTTCTGAGGGGGATCCCGACAGCAAGGTCTGAGCTTCAAGTAAGCAGTAGGACCCTGCATAATAAGCAAGTTCAGAAGCTAGGCAAAAAGGCTATTGTTATCATGGGCTGAGGGAGCAAGCCTTTTTCTCATTCACAAGAGAAAGGCAGCGAAATCATTCCTTGGAAAAGTTAAGTGGCGCCAAAATGATAAATCAGCATTTAAAGTTAAAAGAAAGTTCGCATATCATTAATCATTCCAAAGCTCCTTGATCTCCAAAGCAATCATTTGAAGCAAGCAAGATCATAGAGCCGTGCAGCTATTTGGCCAACATAACTGAATCACCAATCAATGCACTTATACTTGATCCCAGCCTATAAAAGGATTATGCCATATAGCATATTTCATTGCATAAATTTATGTAAAGTAATCTTGTGAAGAATTGCATTGTTAGTTGAAGGCTACATATATTGCCTCCTCATAATATAATGTCCCCTCATACTAGTGCAAACCAAGCCATGAAGACCCTAGACAAAAGGAGGAAGCTGAAAAAGAGTTGAGACAAGACCATACAAATTGCGTAACCACTCAAAAGTGCCAAGTCTACATCTGATTCAGAACATAGTGTGGAAGAGCTTTGGTGCAATATTAGGGGCCCAAAGATAGCCCCATGGGGTAACTATATTTACAAGACATACAAGGAGTTGCACTTTGAAAGGAGAGATTCAGGTTGTGTTTGAGCTATGGTGCAGAAAAAAATATCCTTTCTCGAAGCAAGCCATTTGGTGTGCACCATGAAACCATGTGAACACCCACTCCATTGTTGTCAAAAATGGCAGAGATGTCTTCTAGCTCGATAAAAACTATATTCACACCGTGCTGAAACTATCAACTGGGGGCTTGTCTATTGAATTAACAAAGAGATGACAAATTTCAAGAACTTTGTTGACCTCACATATGACGTCTTAAAGAACTTATGAGTTCTTTCAGTCATGCACAGATACAAAGTGTTCCCCACAATTAAAACAACTTCATCATGGAGCTTGTTGACCATCATGTGATGTTATGTCAAGTGTTTGCATGCAACGACTCCATCGTTCATCTGTATATGGTAACATTTTGGTGATCAATGCAAAGTAAGAATGTGCGATGCATAGTGTTCACTCGGGTTGCATTGTTAGCTGAAAAGATGGTTAGCCAATTGCAATCTTATGCAAAGTTGTGGACTTCTCACTACCTCTATGTCATGATATGCCCTATAGCTATATGAAAACTTACACAAAGACCTCGAATAAAATCTTCGCGAAGCTCTATATTTAGTACATAACCATCCAACAAGAAAGGGAAGAATAAGAAACAGATGACTGAAATCCTAGATTGGGCAGTTGGTACAGTTGGTAAGTGGAGGCTCAAACCACTTACATTTGGGTCTACAACTCTAAGGTTTCTCAAAATTGAGTTCCCATCTTCCACACGATAGAATGTTCACCTTGAAATTCATTAGACAGCTCACATCGGCAAACCAACATTCCTTGAGAAAAAAAGGGCAACTCTTCACTTTTCCAATCTCCATGGGACACTCAACCTGCACCACAAAAGTAAGCCTATCATTCTATGAACTTTGTCTCCTAGACACAACCTTATCACAATTGCAGCCAAGGATTTATGATTCCAAAAGTGTTAAATCACTTCGATGTAGAGCAGCAGAAATAGAAGGAATCACACTCATCCAAAGAAAAGTGTGAAAGACACTCCATCCAACAAGAAAGGAAAGAATAAGAAACAAATAACTTAAATCCTAGACTGGAGGATTGGTAAGTGGAGGCCCAAACCACTTACATTTGGGTCAATGGCCCCAAGTTTTCTCAACATTGATTTCCCATCTTTCACATTGATAGAATGTTCACCTTGAAATTCGTTAGACAACTCATATCAGCAAACTAACATTCTTTCAAGAAAAAAAGGGCAACTCTTCACTTTTCCAATCTCCATGGGAAGCTCAACCTTTACCACCCTATCATTCTGTCTCCTAGACACAACCTTACACAATTGCAGCCAAGGATTTATTATTCCATTGGTGTTTAATCACTTCGATGTAGAGCAATGGAAATAGGAGGAATCACACACTAACCTTACCTTGTTGAGGAGAAATGGAGAAATTACTATTGTTCGGAGAAGTTGATCCAAAACCACAAGAAGAATCCATCAAGGCTAGAACATTCATAGAGCCAAAAACCTAGAACTGCCTCATCCCAGTAATAAAGGAAATAATGAAAAAAGAGAGGGATTCACTAAAACGAACAAAGTAGTCACTACCTCACACTTTGCCGAAGGAGATCAATCAAAGGAGGAATCCCTGGGAAAGAATGCAATTGAAGGAAACAACCAATACCCAAGGTTTCAAGGACCCATTTGCAAGCATCTCCCTAAATTAGGAAGAATACAAGTGGCACAACCCGAGAGAAGTCTACCAAGAGTCCTCCATCACAAATGCAGTACTTTCACTCTACATAGCTATAACAAAGTTGACTGGTGATGCTTCACTACTTACTAAAGGAAAAATAATATGAGGAAATGATAAGGAAAATAAAAATGGCAATAATATGCATAAGCACAAGGAGATAACAAGTAAATCATCGACAAGTTAATTAACAAAGGTCGAACTTCGTTTGGCCTTGAAGCCAAGGAAGACGATAAAAAAGAGTTTGAAGCTACTACACAAATAATCGAGCTCACAATTTCAATGGAACATTATCAACCAACAAGTGCAATGGACCAATAATTCCAGCTTGTGCCCAAGCATTCGAAAAACGCTCTATTCTTCAATGTCAATTATCGCGTCATCTCCGACAAGCTAGAGAAGAACCTGGTCTAGTATTAAAAGTGTTGAATGGATGTGAAAGGAGAACAAAACCAGCAACTTGAAGTGATGATTAACCTCTGATATAACCCAAAAAGGAGTTCTATATCATCCAACCAGGCCTAGGCAAACTAGTGATTAAGCTAGTATAATTCCTTGTATACTTGATGATCAAATTATGTATTGTATGCACCACTAAACTTCTAAAATAAGTATTTGTAATCTTGCTGGTTATTAATTACTGATTACATACAATAAAAAATAGTAAGAACCACTTGCATAAATTGCAATAATAGAGTATTGTGGTGTCATGCTTTGGGCCATGCTTTTATTAACACACATCAAGGCTAAAATTACCAATTACAACTCAACCTTGCAAAGCAAGTTAAACTCAAAATAGAATAACTAATAATATTAAAATACTATCTAAACTAATTTTCGACTTCCAGTTAACTCAAAAATAGACTCACGCAATCCATGGACAAAGTCAACATGCAAGAAAATTTTTCGGGAATAGAATTATGCAAGCTAGGCATGCATTCAAAGCCTAATTATGGCCCTCTTCTAGAGAATGCGCCCCATGGTTCCTAAAATATAGGGATTGTCATAAAAGTTAACATATTTGTAGTTATATTAACTTAGAAAGTGTTTCCCACCTCTTTGGGGATGACTACACAAGAATTTGTACTTATCCGAAAACTGACAATTGACAGTCCATTTTTAGCTTTTTCAACTATTTTTAAGAAATCACTAAAAATCACTTATTTGGTCCTACATGACTTAACAAACATATGAATAAAATAAATAAGTCCTAAAACATCCTAAAATTCTATTTTTAGAGTAATTTCTAAAAATAAGGAAATTATCTAAATTTAGCAGAATTTCAAATTGCCAAAATTGACATCATTCCCAACATTCCCCCTTTAATGCAAAGGGCAGAAATTTCAATCATCTGCTTGAGTCTTCCATGTGTGTGTTTCCCTTGGTAAGTATATCAACAATCCCTTAGGTGAGTATATCAATGACAAATTTGATCCTTTGTTCTCACATATTTAATGAAAAATATTTATCATTGAACAAGTCTAATTGATAAAGTGATGTTTGAGCTCGATGTGTTTGGTTCTAGCATGGAAAACTTGATTCTTGGACAATTGTATTGCCCCAATGTTATCACAAAATATTTGTGTAGGCTCAAGTTGAGCCTCTTTGAAATCAACTAAGAGTCTCCTCAACCACATTTTTGTGTGCAAGCTTGATGTAAGGGTCTGCATATTCAACTTTAGTAGAGGATAATGCAACAATAGTTTGTTTCTTTGAAGATCCAAGAAACCAAACTGCTTCCCAATGTGAAGCAATAACCTGAAGTAGACTTTTTGTCATCAAGAGAACCTCCCCAATCTGAATCTGAGTATCCAACAAGACATAATGAACTTGTTGGTCTGAAGTGAATACCATGATCATAAGTCCCTTTCACATATCTAAAAATTCTTTTCACAACTTGCATGTGTTTGAGTGAAGGCTTGCCCATGAATCTAGAAACTAGTGAAACCCCATAAGTGATATCGGGTCTAGTCATAGTGAGATACATCAAACCTCCCACCATGCTTCTAAAAATCTTCTCATTAGCTAAAGGGTTGTCATCCTCTCTCATTAGTTTTTCTCCACTTGCAATTGGAGTATCCATAGCCTTAGAATCTTGAAGATTGAACTTCAACAACATATCTTGGACATACTTTGCTTGACAAATAAATACTTCCTCTTTCTTTTGATGGACCTCCATACCAAAAAATTACTTCATAATTCCAAGATCACTCATCTCAAATTATGATTTCATAGCTTCCTTGAAGCTATACAACATCTCCATAGAGCTACCTGTGAAGATCAAATCATCTACATAGAGGCAAACATACAAAACATTAGAATTGAATGTTTTTATGTAAAGAGTTGACTCATTTTGACTTCTTACAAAGCCTTGTGCCAAAAACTAATTATCAATTCTTGAGTACCAAGCTCTTGGAGCTTGCTTGAGCCCATAAAGAGCCTTCTTCAACTTGTATACCTCAAAATTCTTTACCCTTTACCTCAAAACCTTGTAGCTACCCCACATACTTCTTCTTCAATCACTCCATTTAGAATGCACTCTTTACATCCATTTGATGTATTTTCCAACCTTTATGAGTAGCAACTGAAAGCATTAGTCTTATAGTATCTTGCCTTGCAACAGGAGCATAAGTCTCCTCATAATCAACACCAAAAGTTTGTGCAAATCCCTTTTGCAACAAGTCTAGCTTTTAGCTTATCAATTGTACCATCATTGTTTACTTTGGTCTTGTAGACCCACTTGGTACCAATGACATCCTTATTCAACAGGAGGTTGAATATGTGTCCAAGTATCATTCCTCTCAATGGAATCCATCTCAAGTTTCATATAGCATCAACCCACTCTTTTCCTTTGACTAGCTTCTTCAAAACTTATAGGTTCACTAGCCATAGAAGACAATGCAAACATAGTATTTTCATCATATGCATCATCAAATAAATTATCTTGTTGAGCTTGCAACCTTGTAATCTTTCTCTCATAATTTTGATCCAACATTTGATTTGTTGGATGTGGATTCAACAACCACTTGTGCTTACTTGGAGTTGTTGCAGATGGATGACTAGTCTCTTGTAAAGAGCTAGTATCACTTTCTGTAGCATTGAAAACCTGTGTAGGACTTTGCAAGTCCTCAAAATATTCTTTAAGGAGGCTTATCTTCACTTATGACCCTCTTGTGATCAAGATCAACATACATCTCATGTCAAAAAAATTACAATCCTTGAAAACAATTGAAGTTTTACTAGTAGAGGATTATACAACTTGTATGCTTTGCTTTCATCACTATAACCAATGAAAATATGAGCTACACTCTTAGGATCCAATTTTTTCCTCTTTTGATCAGGAACATGAACAAAAACAAACAACCAAATACCTTTAAATGAGATACATCGGTTTTGAACCATACCAAGCCTCATAAGGTGTCTTGTCTTTGATTGCCATTGTAGGACTCTTGTTTATGATATAAACTACATCTTTATTGCTTCAACCCAAAAACATCTTTCCATGTGCTTATTTTCCAACATATTCTTTGCTATTTCCATGATGAACCTATTATTTTTTAGCCACACCATTTTGTTGTGGTGTGTAAGGAGCTTGTTAATTGCCTCTTGATACCTTGTGAAGAACAAAACTCGGAAAATTCATTAGAACAAAATTCTCCACCTTTATCTGTTCTTAGGGTTTTGATGGAATGTCCACTTTCTTTTTCAACCAAAGCTTTGAAATTTCTAAAATTTGAAAAAGCTGCACTCTTCTCTTTTAACATTGAAAAACCCCACATAAACCTTGTAGCATCATCAATGAAAGAAATGAAATACAAATTCTTACCAATACTTTTGCAAGACATTGGTCCACACAAATCTGAATGGATTAACTCCAAAGGTTTGCTTGCTCTCCATTTGCTGATAAGGAAAGACTCCCCATATGATGTTTCCCAATAATACATGACTTGCATGCATCATCCTTCTTTGAATCTAGCTTGGGAAGACCTCTTACCATACCCTTTGTGTCAAGAATATGCAAACTTTTGAAACTGATATGACCATATCTTGAATGTCACAACATGTTAACATCCTCAATGGTAGAGAGACAAGTACCTTCATTAATCAAATTGATCTTTAGTGGAAACATCCTATTATTTTCTATGTAGGATTTTCCAATCAATCTATTTCCAAATTTCTTATCAAAAATTGAACAAACTCCATCTTCAAAAAGCAGTTTAAAACCCTTTTCAACTAGTTTTCCAACACTGATCAAATTATGATTCAAACTTGGAGAAAAATACACATCATTAATTTCACCCTTACCTCTACTTGAGGTGATTTTCATGCTGCCCTTGCCTTCAATTTGAATGGATTTTCCATCCCCTAATTGCACTTGACTTTTGAAGGTGTCATCTAGCATGCTAAAACCCTCTTTCTGACTTGTCATGTGATTTGAGAAACATGAATCAAGAAACCACATATTCTTGGCATCCTCTTTTCCCACATTGCATGTGAGACAATAATTTGAGTCCTCTTTCATCTCACTTTGTTCAGCTTGGAGTGCCTTCTTCTCACCCTCTTGATTAGCTTGATTCTTTGCTGCCAATTTCCTGCAATCTTTTATAAAGTGTCAAGGTTTTTTGCAATAATGACAAATAAAGATTTCTTACTCTTCCCTGTGAAATTTGCTTGTTCTTTCCCCTTTGAATTAAAGTTCTTTGAATTTGCTGATTGTTGTTTTTTTCTTTTTCCCTTGGCTTTGAAATTCTAGCCTTGGTTTCAAGTGCATGCTCTGGATTTCCTGCATATATATTCATTCTTATCCTCATGGGACAAAAGAGAACCTACTAATTCATCAACACTTGTAGTGTTCATGTCCTTACACTCTTCAAGAGTGATCACAATATGCAACCATCTTGGTGTCAAAGATCTCAAAATATTTCTAACAATCATTTTATCTTCAATGGTTTCTCCATAAACTCTCATTCTATGAACCATATCATTTACCCTTATGCAAAAATCTCCTATACCTTCACTTTCTGACATTCTTAAATTTTCAAAATTCATTTTGAGGGTTTGGAGTTTTGTCTTCTCTTACCTTAATAGAGCCTTGATATGAAGTCTCCAAGGTAACCCATGCTTCATGAGCATTTTTGCAGCCAACAATTCTTGGGTAGATGTTAGGATCTATAGCACTCTGAAGATAAAAGAAGGCTTGAGCATTTGCCTTCTCTTCATCCCTTTTTACTCTCTTCTAATTTTGAGAGAGAACATTCCAATCAACAGGTGGTTGATACTCATTGACAATATTGTCCCAAACTCTCTTCCAAACAAGAATTCTCTTCAACGATCCCTTCAATATTCAAAGTTGTCTCCTTTGAAAATAGAGATATTCGTAGAAACAGAATTGACGAAAGCCATTGCTTTGTAGAACCTTTCTCTAATACCAAAAGAAAGTGTTGAGGTGCTTGAGTGCTCTACCAAGCTTCCGGAATCTTGCCTTCATGTTACCTGCACTAGATAAATCCATAATTTATAGGTACTATCAAACCACACAGGTGCAGAAGAACATGCTCTGATACCACTGTAATATCCCCTTGTGGGATATTAATTAATTTTTATTAAACTACTTGCAAATGAAGTAAACTTAGAAGACAAACCCTTCTAGGTTCACCTCAACAAACCCAGTGTCGGCTTCAATACAACCCAAATGGGGTTAGAGTGAGCCAAGGTAACGGTTTAGATGGGCTTACTAGTCGGAATTAGCACTTCTTTAACCAATACAATTTGCAGAAGTAGAAAAATAAACTAATATGCTTAAAATTAGCTGCAAACTTCAAAAATTGATATCTTCCTTAATATAAGCTCTTCTTGCATGAAACCAAATGCAAATGAACGATAAAATTAGGATATTTCAGATGAAACCAAAATCAGAATTTTTAATCAACTGTAACCCACTCAAAACAACCCCTGAAACTGCAGTTCAAGTCGCTAGGGTTAGAGGAAAATCACGAAATTAATTCCAACTTTTAGAACCCTTCAAAAACACCCCAAAATGGCTACTCACACTCAGAAAAATATGCCAACTCAGATCAGATTACAAATATAGCTTGCTCACCCTTAAAACATGCCAAAAGATGATCGATTCAAGTCGCCATAATTAGAATAAAACCAGCAATAACCAGCAGATCTAAAGCACCATAAAACCCTTCACAATATTCAATAACATACAGATTTTACCCTCAATAAATTGCACCAACACTCTAGACAAGTCGCCAAAGTTAAAGAGAATATATCATGCATAAACACCTTCAACACAAGAGAGCAAAATGGAAAGAACAATGGAGTCTTCAATGATCTTCAATAATGGATCCAATTAAGAGAAAGATCAATGCAAGAACTAGGGCATGCATCCCATGGGCATACATCCTAATTCTCCAAGCATGGAGTGAAATCAATAATTCATCAACATAACCTTCCCTCAATGTCAAAGCATATATTTATAGATTCTTCCTAGGGTGGAGCGATTCCCTTTTGGAGGGAAAACCATAATTTGAAATTATAAGGCATGCTTATAATTTCCTCTTTTTAATTTTAATTTCCCCCTCTAAGTGTGGCGTCCCCTTTCTAAGGGTCTTTATTACATTAAAAGTCACTTTAATATTATTTAATTAATTCCCCTTTGTAATTTGCATTTTAGGAATTTAATTAAATAATTAAATATATTATTTGCTCCATAAATATTAAATAATTAAATAAATATTGTTTTATAATGTCAAATGATTAAAATCGCTCTCCAGGCAATATTATCTAATTATTTAATATAATTTTCCCCTTGCAACATCCCTAAAGCCCGCAGGGAATGATAGGCTAAGGGTCTTCAAAAATGGGGACATTACATGATCAACCTCTGATATAACCCGGAAAGAAGCTCTATATCATCCAAACAAGGCCTAGGAAAACTAGTGATTAAACTAGAGTAATTGTTTGTGTACTTGATCAAACTATGTATATGCACCACTAAACTTCATGATAAGCTTTGTAAGCTTGTTAGTTATTAAATTTGAACACCTACGATAAAAAAAAGTAAAAACACTTCCACAAATTGCAATAATGGAGTGCTATGGCACCATGCTTTGGGTCATGGTTTTATTAACACAAAAGGCTAAATTTGCCTCTAACAACTCAATAATAGAACCTCTAATAATATTAAAATGCTCCTAAACTAATTTTGGACTTGTAATTAACTCAAAAATAGGCTCATGCAATCCATGGACAAAGTCAAAATGCAAGAAGTTTTTCCTGGAATAGAATTATGCAAGCTAGGCATGCATTCAAAACCTAATTATAGCTCTCTCCTAGAGAATGCACCCCAAGGTCCCTAAAATATAGGGATTGTCATAAAATTAGCATATTTGCAGTTATCTTAACTTAAAAAGTGTTCCCCGCTTCTTTGGGGATAATTACAAAATAATTTGTAATTACTTAGAAACCGGTAGTTGATAGTCTATTTTTAGCTTTTTCAGCTATTTTTTAGGAAACCATTGAAATCACTTATTTGGTCCTACATGAATAAACAAACATATGACTGAAATAAGTAAGTCTTAAAACATCCTAAAAGTGTATTTCTAGAGTATTTCTAAAAATAGGAAGTATTTAAATTTAGCAGAATTTCAAATGCCAAAATTGGCATCATTCCCAACAAGTATAGATGCGAAGAAGACCAAGATGGGGGCATCAAGTTCGTCTTCAACTATAACCCCAACTTCGATCAAACAATTACGAGTTTCAAAATCTTCGGATATGTATCCTAGTCTCGAAAGAAAACAAGGCTCTAACAAGGGAGTTATGAAGGCTCTAACAAGGGAGTTATGAAACCATTCCTAATTTCCTTTTCCAAGGACCAACTAGCACCAGAAAAGGTCATACATTGGGGCAAACCACAACAGATTGGCATGATAGTTCCTTCAAGGACACCATCACGAAATGGAGCCAAGCCGTGAAGAAAATGAAAGAACTCAAAGTCTAGCTAGATATCACCAAGAGGGACCTTGGGCAAGAGGAATCCGACAAAGAAAGCAAGCATTTTAGAAAGAGCTATCATTGTGGATCAAGATTGGACTATTTCAAAAAGAGCTAGCATACAAGATTCTCAACATAACGCAGTCATCAAGAGGCCCCCAATCAATAGTTAGAATCACTACAGTAGGTGGCCTTGGAAATTAGGGACTATTTTGGCTTGGAAACAAGTTATTGTTAGTTGGGCTTGGACATCAAAGAGAAAGTATGGATTGCAAGAAAATACATTAATACTCGAACCATTCCCAAGTATGCATCTTAAAATCCTCCAACAACAAAGTCACTCAAAGTAGACTAACTTTGCAATATGGTTCAATTATGATGGCCTAGACCTTCAAGAAAAATGGCAAGGACACTAAGGAGTTTGTGTTCAAAGCCCCAGCAATGACCAAGCGAATCAAGGAACGTGTATCTGAGACCAACTATATCTCAACACAAATTCTTCCATCAGTCCTTGACGAGAATTTAAAGAAGCATGTCTTGCTCGAGACCTATATAGAAGGGTTCGTGGTAGACAAGAAGTTGGAAAAATCTACTAACATAATAGTCAAACTTATTGGGGATTTAATGATCTCGATTTCTGAATTTAAATTCATTCTCCTCTTTTATCTTGAGCACTCTCTCAACAATAAAGAGGTATTTCTTTGTATATTCAATGCTCGTTGAGTCTTTCTTGAGGATATCCAAGCACGTAGCATTGGGAAGCATTAAAGACTCTTTTCCTGCCACCTCTAAATCGCTAGACCACCCCTTTTCAGTAATAAGGAGGAATAACATCAAGCAGTTGGCTTTCCTATTTCCTATTTTTTCTAATAGGCTTCACTACCATTTATTTTTTTGTGCAAAGAACAAAGAGCAACAAATTGCATACTAAATATGAAGAGCACTTTGTTAGCAAGGATCTTCTTTTCAGCTGATAAGCCTATCTTTGGTGAAATCCTTTGCTCATAGGTGTTCCTTTATCTCTATGTTTTCATTTCCTTCCTACTTCTAGGTCAGTTTTTCCACTCAGAAATACTGACCATCCACTAGAACAACAAAGGTTTTGTCGAGATATAGGATTAGTTGTTAGTTCCTTTGTATTTTTATAGATAGGATTATGGTAAAGAAGGTTGGTTGTTGGCTCCTTCCTCTTCTATTAACACAATTGCAATCTTTGTGTCAAAAGTGTAGACTTTGGAGATTCGAATTAAAATCTATCCTCCTTTGAAAATCTTTACATATAATATTGTTCTCATCTTTGCTTCTTTGTCTTGTTGTATATTTGAGATTCATTCATTGAATGCGTTAGATGAATGCTTAATCTTATCTTTTATGTTTTGTCAAATCCTTTGGCAACATTCATTGAACACCTCATTGGTATTCTTTTCTACGCATTGTGTGAATAGTTGATGGATTAGTTTAGTGAACTCACATTGATACTCATACTTCACACATATATTCTTCTTTCTTACATTTAGCTGGCCACGATAAGCAACCCCATAACCCAACTCAAAAAGGCACAAACTATTAATCAAGACAATTTTTAATTAAGAAAATCCATTTAGAAGCCGAATGGAAATATTTTTGAGTGAGATAAGAATAATATATCAGCTCTTTATGATAGAAAATTTGACAGCCTCCAAAGATAGCTTCCCACAATCTCAAAAGTGAGTGGAATTCATCTTTGAATTTCAAGGACTAACTCCCGAAATGCCCAAGAGTGAGCGGAATTCACCTCACATTACCACTCATCCAAAGATTCAACACCCATGAGGCACAAGGTCCGCGTTGGAGAAAAAGCATGTGTTTTGGAGACCCTAGGACATAAGAAGCAAAACAAAGAAGTCCTTTCCTAGAAATTCCTAGGGAATGTCCTATTACAAGTTGTCCTAGCAAGGGATACAATGAGGATGTTTCCTCAACAACCTTTCATTTCGGAAACATTAGCACTCCTTGTCCCCCATTCACAAAAAACTAGAGTTGCATCCTTTCCTCGGGTTATATGATATCAAATTTAGAAGGCACTGTGGTTTTTTATACGACAATGTTGAAGACTAGCATTGTACTCCATTCACGAATTGATGGAAAATATATTTCAAAACGATAATAGTCTATTCATTACAGCTAAACAATCACCAACATGTGAAGTTACAAAATTAATATGAATTCCCATCAAATATTTAAAATTGTTATTGGAGATGTAAAAGATACAAGATAAAACAAGAAGAGAGCTTAATGCATTACCGATATAAGTATATAACAAAATATCGAAAAAAAAAGATTGAAGAGGAATTGTTAGGTCAAGTAGGCCATTAGAGCTGAAGATTAGGAGCACCCTCACAAGATTAGCACCAAGGCAAAGTGGATGTCCTAAAATGCAGTTTGCACCATCAATCATGTGTGCTTTCCTAGCATTCAAAGGCCTAGACAATGTTTATAATAAGTATTGAGTGCTCAACTGGATGGTTTGTCAATGACCAAGGTCATTGTACTAACCTTGTAAGTACCCTACTGGCAATGATATTTGCAAAGTATACTGTCATGGGATTTGAAAGAGAAGGTAATGAATTTCAAATTGTTCATCTAAGTATGTTTATCTCTATGGAGCCTTGATGCAGATAGGATCAATGTCCCTCATATTGGATTAAAGTGTGTAACGAACCATGAGTTCTTGAACAAGCAATAGACTCTACCTCTAATGTCATATTTGATAGGGGAGGAAAAGATTAAATGTCCTTCAAATAATGGTTATACTCTCCATACAAAATAATTATGAGCAAACCCAAAGGCAGACCACAGGAAACCTCAAACAATGAGCTTTAAATATATCTCAAGGCACTAATGAGGTCACAAGGCAGAGATGGATGTAGTCCTCATGAAGTAGTTCTGATGAGCCAAGTCCCTCTCAAGTATGGTTTATAGAAATCTTTACAGGTGCCTCTATTTATGTCTCGTACTGAGGTCATAAACATTGATCTGGAAATGTCCAAAGGGGAAGACCTCTCAATATCAAGTTTAGGGTATTCGAGTACAGAGGTGGTCTTAGCATATGGCCTTATGTAACAGGCTTATTGAACTTTGAGAGTAAGAAAATAACACATTTTACATCCTTAGTGGAAGTAAGCCATACATTAGAGTCTGTGGCATTTAATTTAATGTCTTTAATATGTATTTTCCATGCATAATTTTTTGTTGCATTTATTATCTTTAATGTATGAAAACCTAGCAAAAAGCCAATGACCTTAAAACCGTAGGGTTAACTCTAAACAACTATTATAGAACCGCTTGATGTTGTCTTGGGTGAAGTGATGCATCAAATATTGATGTCTATATGGGAAGCAAATTATAACCATCCATGATGGACCTGTTTTACATGATCTTTAACAATAATAGCAATTAATGAAATTAGGTAAACTAACTATTATAGAACCACTTGATGTTGTCTAGGGTGAAGTGATGTATGAAATATTGATGTCCATATGGGAATCAAACTATAACAATCCTTGGTGCACACGTTTTACATGAGCTTTAACAAGAAAAGTAATCTATGAATCACCAAAAGAATTTATCAATGAAGCCATGTTTCATAGCTTTCAAAGATACTCAAGGAAAACATAATTGATTCCATGTTAGATAGCCAATAAAAATGATAGAAAAGAAATATAGAAAATTAGGCACATAAAATGGCAATGAAATTAGGTAAACTAACTATGCTCACTTGAGATGAGTGCATGATTGACTTGAATACTACTTCAGGCATCCAAAAGAGACAAGTCACCCAAGCCCAAGATAAAAGCTTCCTACAAAAGAAGTCCTCAAACAGTGATCAGATTCAACATGTGTATGAGAATGTATATTATGCACAATCATAGATACTTTACAATAACTCATGTCCCAAAGCAATGCTTTTTTAAATGTGAAGTATAAGATTAAGTAGTAAAATACTCAAATAGCAATCTTCAAAGACATACCACTCCAAGTCATGCCACATGGCCACAAATGTAAATATAGGCCAAACATTAAGCAATTTCCTTTGAGATCCCCCGAGAGGAATGTACAAATACCTAAGAAGATCAAATAGTGTAAACGTGCATGGCCCAAGTTAATGATCATATTGTTATCAAAACTTCGAACTTGTAGTCAAATTATATTCAGATTTATGTGAGTCCACAAACATTACCTTACAAGCCATCTATTGTAAGATGCATGCCAACTTTTCCAAAATCCTTCAAGATCATAACAATTATTGATACAACGAGGCATGTTCTCTGGGGCTTCAATACCCCCAATCTGAAACCAAAAAAAAAAAATTCAGGTTATAACTAAAGTACATCCCTATATTTTTGCAAGATCAACCAATGAGTAAAATACATTAGCAAATTGAAGCAGCTCCAATTTCTGACTTGCTCAAAATAATTGAAAAGTTACAAAGAAAAACATCCAAACAACTCAAAGACTTTGAAACAGGCTTATGTTTATTCACATAACAAGAAAACTATAGTCAAATAGAAATCATCAACAACGCAATACAAAGTAAATGCCATCTATTGTAAGATGCATGCCAACTTTGCCAAAAATCCTTCGAGATCATAACAATTATTGATACAACGAGGCATGTTCTCAGGGGCTTCAATACCCCCAATCTGGTACCAAATAAATATTCAGGTTATAACTAAAGTATATCCCTATATTTTTGCAAGATCAACCAATGAGTAAAATACATTAGCAAATTGAAGCAACTCCAATTTCTGACTTGCTCAAAATAATTGAAAAGTTACAAAGAAAAACATCCAAACAACTCAAAGACTCTGAAACAGGCTTATGTTTATTCACATAACAAGAAAACTATAGTCAAATAGAAATCACCAACAAAGCAATGCAAAGTAAATGCAAGAAAAGTAGATTGGTGAAACCAAGAGAAATAAAGAAGTTCTTAACGATGCCATAATGATGCCTCTGCTTATAAATTATGTTTTCTATGAATTCTGCAACTCTATGATTACATATTCACTACTACCAAGAAAAGTATTTAGCAGTACCCTATGGGTTTGATACGATATATCAAAAAATCTGGTAGATAAAGCTGAAGCAGCTGCTTTTGAAATAACAGAAAGAAAAGCAACGACTGGACGACTGGTTAGAGTCGAAAAAAGGATTCTTATGTCCTTTCTCTCATTCAAAACCATGCATGACTCCTTTAGGAATAAAGGATTCATAGGGTGGATGGAGTATAACAGGAGAAAGTGTATTTAATCCAGCTATTTGGAGTTATGAAGGTGTGGCCAGGGCACACATTGTGTTTTATGGCTTGTGCTTTTTAGCAGCTATCTGGCATTTGGTATATTGGGATCTAGACGTATTATGTGATGACTGTACAGGAAAACCTTCTTTATATTTGCCTAGGATTTTTGGCATTCATTTATTCCTCTCAAGAACAACTTGTTTCAGATTCGAAGCATTTCATGTACCAGGGTTGTACGGCAATGGAATATGGGTGTTTGATCCTTATGGACTAACTGGAGAGATACAACCTGTAAGTCCAGCATGAGGAGCTGAAGATCGATCCTTTTGTTTCGGGAGGAATAGCTGTTCATCATATTGCAGCAGGTATATTAGGTATATGTGCAGGTCTATTCCATCTCAGTGTCCGTCCTCCCCAACATTTATACAAAGGATGATATATGGGGAATATTGAGACAGTACTATCTAGCAGTATTGCTCCTCTATTTTTTGCAGCTTTCATTGTGGCAAGGACAATGTGCTATGATTCTGCAACCACTCCGATCAAATTATTTGCTACTACTCGTCATCACTGGAATCAAGGATACTTCCAACAAGAAATAGATCATTGGGTTCATGCCTGTCTGGTCGAGAATCTAAGTCTATCAGAAGCTTGGTCGAAAATTCCAGAGAAACTTGTTTTTTATGATTACATTGAGAATAAAACAGTCCCCCCAGGCCTAAACTCTGCCTATCCCCTATCCCCTATCCCCTATCGATAAGAAGGGGAGGGGCAAGGCTTGGGGGTGGAGTTGGGAGAAGAGCAGGGGGTAGGGGGAGGGGGGAGGGTTGGGGCGCCTCTCATTAGATATGGGACCATATATCTATAGCTGATTCATCATATATAAATAGGGGATCACCCCGAGAGAACTAGATAGGGGCCCTAAATCTCCTAAAATAAGATAGGGGTTTCCCGCCCCCCAAATAATACCCTATACTATTATCTAGGAGGCATAATATCTAGATGGGGGGGAGCTATACTCTCTATATAGATCGTGGCAGAAGGAATAGTTCCAAAGAAAATTCACCAACCCCTTCAGTGAACAAAGAATTTTCTATATTTAACTTGAAGTCATCCAAAAAAGCACTTGCCATTACAAATAAACAAAACAATGACACTTTTAAACTGTTATATAGGCAATAAAATCATTTGTGTGTAGTTATCGAGGTAATGTACGCTTTATTTTCAAAACTATGACATCACCTTTAGCATATGTTAATAAAATCCTCCCTAAAAGGATATTTATACAAGACAACTCTAGACTCAGTAGCTTTAATGTATTAATTTTACCAAGACTAGTTATATAAGCAATAAAATTGGTAGGTATAGCGGTTTAGAGGAAGAATGAGAAGTAATGTGAGAGTATAATAGTAAATTAGGGTTTTGAAAACTAACAATGTAGTTCTCAAGTGTAGTAGTGAGTGTACTATACTGTGAAAGTACAGTCGAGATCGTGTTGACTGAGCATAAGTATTACCTTCGCATTACTTTTGGCAATATTCTAGCAGGTTGGTTGGATGAAAAATCCAAAGGGAATCTATTTTGATTCCTTCGACAAAATTAACAAGTCAATGTTTACTAAAAGTATAATATGTTTTGGATATTGACACTCATATCAAGGGAAGTGAGGATAAAATTTGGTGATAGGACAAGCCTAAATGTGTTGCAACCTGTGTCAATGGCTATAGGCATGAATAGGAGTTTCAATAGATCCACAAGATCTCCGAAGAACAAAACCACAAGATAGAAGAGCTTATGCCAGTATCAACACAGCCAAAAGAGAAACTCGGTATGAATTACTTATTGCTTGCTAATACATGTGATGCATGCTACAAGGAAATTCTAGAATATAAAGATAGGATAGTTTGTTTTCACAACAAACTAATGGTTATAAAACAATTTAAGATTAAGGAACAAACTAATATAAGGGGATAAAACTAATATCCTTAAAATCATGCGCATAAGACAATTTGCTACATGCACTCATGTTGTTGAATAAAGCAACTCGACTAACTAATCTTCCCTAAATAAAGTTTGTGTATTGTAAGCACTCCAACAACCTTCCCATAAGCGAAAGTTAAAGAGAAAAACAAATCAAATATGGGTTCCACCTATTAGGCCTGATAAAGAACCCACGTATAATCAAAGAAAAATAAGCAAGGACTAAGAATGAATCCCCCCCCCAAGGACAACTTCCTTTACCCCAATCAAGGATCGCAACTAAAGGTACTAAGGCAATGCAAGGAGTTTGGTAAAGATGTCGGCAACCTGCTCAGTGGTAGGCACAAACTCCAGCTTAACAACTCCATCATGAATGAGTTTTTGACTGAGGTGCACATGCGAACCTCAATATGCTTCGTACACTAATGCTCGACTAGGTTGTGAGAAATATCAATCGCACTTTAGTTATCACACCAAACAATGGTGGGATCATGTTATGGGAAACCAAAGTCATCTAGCAACTATCAAAGACAAAAAGCTTCTTGAACGACCTTAATAGCACCTTGATATTTTGCCTCAATTGAGAACAATGCAATAGCAGTCTATCTTTTGCACATCCCTACAACTAGATTAGAACCAAGGTTGTAGACAAATCCGCAAGTGGACTTGTGAGAACCAACATCACTTGCCCAATGTAAATCGTTATATACCTCAATCTCTGAAGTTCCATGTGGTGTATACTAAATCCCATAGTGTGTGGTGCCCTAAATATAACGGAAACTTCTCTTAGCCATTTGTTAGTGATCTTTTGTCGGAAAATTGCCAAGAAAGTAGTGCAAAAGTTCTAAATCAGTCATGTCAAATTGCTCCTCAACTTGAGCTTGATATCATGAATCATGGGATTTGTACTACCTGTGAGAATGAGATCGTCAATATAGAGCACTAATATCAAAAGATTTACCCATCACTTTTGGATGTAGACATGATGGTCGGATTGACAAAAGGTGAACCCAGAATTGAGCAAAAAGTTATCCATTTTCTCATACTAAGCTCAGGAGCTTGCTTGAGACTGTAGAGAGAACGACAGAGCTTGCATACAAGTGAAGAGTCTCTGCACAAATCCTTGTGGATGCTCCATATATATATGATATATATATTTATGAAGATCATTAAGCAGAAAAGAAATCTTCATGTCCATCTAAAATACTGACCAACGATGTGTTGCAGTGAGGGAAGTACAAGATGAACTGAGGCCATCTTGGCAACAAGGGAAAAGGTTTCAAAGTAGTCAACTCCTTCAACCTGTGAGAAACCCTTTGCCACTAGACGGGCCTTGCACTTATCAACAATACCATCAGCTGCATACTTTGATCTTATAGACCCAGTTACATCGCACAAGTTTTCTTCACTTAAGAAGAGGCACCAAGTCCCAAGTATTATTCTTCGTTAAAGAAGAATATTCCTCTTGCATAGTAAGCATCCCACTCTGGTTTGTTTGTTGCTTTAGAGAAATGTGCAAGATCTTTTGAAATAGCATGGCTTGCACAAAAGCAACACTAGAAGTCTGGAGAGCAAGACAATTTCAAAAGGATTACCAACCAAAGAACCAATGGCAATTTGCAGAATAGTATGGGCCCACTTGGGTATAGACTTGAGGAGCAGGTGGTGGAGGTGGTGGTGCAGCAACATCATCAAAGTGCCATCATCAACATCAAAAGTAGGTCCTCACAATCAGATGGAGGAGTGAGAGATTTAGTAGAAGTAGTAGATGTTGGCTCTAGTGGAATGAAACTCTCATCAACCTTGACATCCCATCAAAATAAAACATCATTAATGACAAGGTCAAAAAGGTGATAAGCTTTTACATCCTCACAATGGCCAACGAAGATGAGTGGTTGGCTCTTCTTCTCCATAGACTTGCACTTGTTATCGAGAACAAACACCCATGCCTTATTTCCAAACACACGAAATCCAGAAACATCAAGCTTGTTACTTGACCAAGCTTCTTCAGGAGTCTTGTTCTATATTGCCTTGTGGGGTATGCGATTCTAAGTATAGTTTGTGTAATTCACTGCTTCAACCCAAAACTCAGGTGCCATGTCCTTGGGCTGAATCATACGATTCACCATCTCTTTCAAGGTTCAATTCTTTTACTCAACAACATCATTTAATTGAAGAGTATAGGGCACCATGAATTGGTGCAAGATGTCATGCTCGGTGCAAAATTCTTGGAAGTCTTTACTCACATACACCCCCCATTATCCGCATGTACATCTTTTTGAGTGGAAGAGATAACTGCTTCTCAACAGAGGCTTTAAAATCCTTGAAATTCTCAAAGACTTCACTCTTTTACTAGAGAATATACACCCATGTCCATCGAGAAAAGTCATCAATAAAAGTGAGTACATATTTTGCTCCTAAAAATGACTGAGTGGGAAATGTCATAAGATCATTGTGCACCAACTCAAGAGGAGCTTTCACACGAGAAAGCCTTACATTGTGGAAAAGGGTCCAAGTGTTATTTGCCAAGCATGCATCTTAGACAAACACCATCAATACAAGAGACTTTAAGAAGGCCTATCACCAAGTTTTGTGTACTCAACTCTTAGAGATATTTATAGTTAGGTGACCAAAGTGTTCATGCCACAAATTTGCTCAATGAATCAACATGAGCAACAAGATATGAACATGTAGAGGGCTCAAATCTCTCAAAACATTATAGATGTGAAATGATAGTCAACAACAACTGTTGGAATCACTTCTTGCGGATCCTGCTAATTTTCTTATTATAACATTATGTGGAGAAAATTCCATAATCTTCCCAACTCTTGAATTACAAATTTGATTTCCAGAAATAATTAAAGGAAATTTTGGGAACATGACGTACATCATTGATGCACCCATCCTGCATCTAAACTTGTACTGAAACCCAAAATGTCAACATCAAGAAGATTTGCCAACTACAATCTAAGAAGTGCTGCAATTAGAAAGAGATGTGAGAAGATCACGAGAATATGTTAGATGGTGAGAAGCATCAGAATAAAAAATCCAACTATCATGTGATGCAGACAATACCCTTGCAAAAAGTGCTTACCCTTTTCTTGAAGAGTAAGTAGGATGAACAAAAGGAGAGGGAACATAAAGCTTGTGTTGTTTTACTATTGCTTCTAATGCTTTCCATTTTCTTGTGGCATCTGAACTCATGATGATTTCTTGCTATTACAAAACCACAAGGATCATGTCTTATTTTGTCTATGTGTTTGTTTGTGCTTAGTGGAATTAGGAGACTTAGAGGTAGATTCTGCAGGTTTATTAAGGGCATTTTCTTTGGCTTAGGTTTTGTTTGCCCTTAGAAAGCTTGCAACAAGTGCATGACTAGATCTGGGAAGAGCATCGAGGGTCACCAACTTTGGTTTGCTCTCTAGTTAGTCGTTCACAAAAAAGCTCAAAAGAAGGCATTTTGAACTGATCACATAAACATCCATTGTAGAGTAGAAAAGTGGAAATAAAGACATTAAATGGACCCTTAAATTTTGACAAAATAAGAAAAAGCCTCTTTATCTTGCTTGTCTTTTCCACAAGCTTTCAATTGTGATTCGAAGAGACTTGAATCTGACAAGAAGTTCGTTCAACTGTGGGAAAGTCAGAGGGCAAGAGAGAAGTTAATTCTGCATCAAGTTGCACCATTATGAACTCATTTATTGTTCCAAACAATTTGTCAAAGGTATCCCAGACTTCTTTTGTGAACTTGGCATCTGTAATGTGGAAAAGAGGATTATCTAGACACATTTTGGTCAATTAGACCACGGGCCTCATCCTATGTACAAGCATATGGATACTTACCGTTTTCTGCCATGTTATCCAAAACTGACTCTTTGAACACTCTCCACAAGTCTCTTGATTGTAACAACTGCTGCATCTTGGGTCTCTGGATATGGTAATTGGAGGTGTTTAGGGGTTCAAACAAGTGGGTTTCGACCATTACGGAAGAAGAGGAAGAGTGAAGTCTGAAACAGGACTTAACCCACAAAACAATCCCTCAGAATAAATTGACTCCCTCTTACAAGTATACACCTTTACACAAGGACGAAAAAATAACCATCCCTGGAAAAAAATGCTCCACTTGATACAATTTTCCCCGAAAATGCTTTCTTGAAAATATATTAGGTCCCTCCTCGAGGGATACCACGCTCTTAAAAGATATATGCCTATTTGAAATTATACGTCACAAAAGAAATACCCCTCCCTTCATGTAAATAAACTCTAAATAAAGAGTTTAGAAGGTTTGAACTCTTGATTGTATGAAATAAGAGTTTTAACAAAGCTTTAATAGCCACTTGAATAAGGGCTCGCCTATTGCATTTAGAGGAAAAGATTCTTTTTAAAATTCTGAAAATATATTTTTTTTGAAAAAATTAAAAAACTTTTTGTTATCAAGGCTGGCTGGCAGCTCCAAGTGGCAAGGTGTAAGAGTGCTTCTTGGTGGCTGTTCAAATCTACAGCCAGGCTGTTGCTTGGAGAGGTGGTCATATTGAAAAAACATCATACACAATTCCAATGCTTCAATATAAATAGCCAACTCCTTGCGACAGCAGGTGAGTTGAAGGAAGTGGCCGTTGGTTGTTAGTTTGTGCTTTGCTATGCTAAAGTCCACATATAAGAAAATATCGAAGTCCGCACATGTGATCTTATGTGAATTTCCAACGCTTTAATGGTAGCGCAGCAATGATAGAAATAAAATCGAAGTGCATTTATACCACATGTTTCAATTATGATCTGCAGGCAGTGTTGGTGCAGGCTGGGTGGTGGCGAGAGGATGGCCCCAACGAGAGAGAGATGTATGTGAGCAGCCAACTAACAATACATGATTCCAACGCTTCAATCATTCTTATAGCGCTCCGTCAGATGCAAATCAAAAGTCATCTCAGTTTCTCAGCATGGTGTGCAATGCGTCAAATGAAACTGTGCAGATCGGATTGATAAATAAACCAATGCCTTGTGCAGCCGTGTGTTGGGCAATGATGAATTTCAATGCTTCAAGTTTTTCCAAATGATATTTTCCAGCACTCCAATAAGCATCATAACTATGACAAAGCCAACATCAAAGCAAAAAAGAAATAACATTCTGCAGTATTGTACGGCCTGAGTGCCGGGGCTGGAAATATAGAAAGAATTCAAAAAACATTAGCTGAGGTGGGTAAAGCTTGATGGGTTTAATGCTACCGGAGATCCTCTACGCTTTGATACCATATAGGAGTTAGCTGGAGGATGAGCAGATCACAGGATCAACTCTGGAGAACAAAACCACAAGAAATAGCTTATGCCAAAATCAACACTCCACTTAATGAAATTTAATTATTTGCAAATGCATGCAATGCATGCTACAAGGAAGTCCTGGGGTATATAGAGCCAGAATAGTTTTATTTTATAACAAACTAATAGTTGTAAATCAAACTAATATTAGGTAATACACTAATATTCCTAAAAACAAAAAGCAAGCGCTCTGTGCGCACTCAAGTTGTTGAATAAAAGAACTTGACTAAGTAATCTTCCCTATATTTGGAGCTTAGGAATTATTTAGTGTGAACTAGCACAAACTAAGACTAGTTAATTAAAACCTAGTCTAATGTGAACGCTCCAACAATGGCCATCTACTAGGAAATTGAGAGAATGGATAGTTAACCACTGGAAGGTGATAGGCGCTGTTGAAGCAGCCTTAGGGCTTCAGATTATTGTTTTGTTCATAATCTAAGAGGAAGAGGTAGGTAGTCCAACACGGCTCCTGGTTTTCAAACCAGGTTAGCATGCTTTTGAGATGGTACGGCACATGCTTTTGAGATTCCTATGCGCACTTGTCATAAATTGTTTTTGGTCAACTGTGTCTATAAACTTTGTTCTTAATCTTGAAAGATGTTTCCTCTAAGAAAATTGATAGTACTCTATGACAAATGTTAGAGCCTCTGATGTTATAAAATGTCAAAGTGAACGCCACATGTCATGGATTTATGTCAATCTCAACAAAGGAAAAATCATTCTCAAACCAAATACACCTTAAGCTTGTGGATCATGTGCCTGAAAAATCTTTATACTTTGAGAATATCCTCTTTACGTGTCCTATTTGTGACACTTATGGTCATCTAGAAAGAGCTTTTCCACCAGAAATCAATGCCTCTGTAAAAATCATTTATGGCATGATTTCTTGTTAGAATTGCACATAACAGTGTTGCACAGATCTATAATCAGAAAAATCATACAAGCAATGAATGCAGAAATAACCAGAAGATAAAATAAACAAGAGAAAGATTACATCAGATTTAACGTGGTTCACCCAGTGTGGGCTACGTCCACCAAGAAACAGCCGATATTATTCTTCAGTGCTTTACAGAGGAAATACAATGAAGATCTACTGTCTTCCAACACCTCACAGGATGTTCAATGCTCTTCCCTCACTCAACTACTCTTTCTTGCTCACCCTAAAAAAAACTCACATGCAAACAATTGCTATTTATATTCTCTTCTTACTTGCCCTCATACAATGCATACATGCATATATATCTATTTTGGGTAACTTAACTTTGCTTTTACAATCAATAAATCATCTTTAAAATAATTGATTTATTCTAATTTTTGTCAAAAAACAAAAACTACGTCGTACAAGTAACTGTCGACGGTTATTGCCTAACCATCGCCGGTCCCTTCCTGACCTGAACTGACCGACGCCGGTTACTGTCAGAACCAGTAACATGTAAAAAGCAAGTTTCTTGTGAAGCAATTAAGCTCCATTCTCAACATGTGGATCATGTGCCTGAAAAATCTTTAAACTTTGAGAATATCCTCTTTAAGTGTCCTATTTGTGACACTTATGGTCATCTGGAAAGAGCTTTTCCACCAGAAATCAATGCCTCTGTAAAAATCATTTATGGCATGATTTCTTGTTAGAATTGCACATGCAAAGTCATGAATAAAGATGAGTTTAAATAAGGAATTACAAAACAAAATGCTTTGTTGGGCTTACAAATGAATGGTTTATGAGTGAAACTCATGGAGTATAAGCACAGTGAAGCCCTCAAGTCTCTTGTGGCATTGTCTAAATAAACTCCTAGAACTGCAAAGACATTACTAACTTCTTTACTCCTAGCAAAGGATCCACTGCCTATGGATACTATAAGTATACTTTATTTCAGCATAGCATATTGTTTTCATTCAAGAATTGTCAGAGTGACCATTGGCTGGAGCCGTTGTCCTGATGAAATTCTCTGACAACTTTGAGGTTCAACTTCTGATCGTTAACACATATGATACTTCCTGTCTTGGGGAGGATTGGAGAAGTGTTCCCTTCTCTTACTTCCTCACTCCACTGTTGTGTACATCTATATGTGTCTGGCTTCTTATTTTCTTTTTAGGTTTTTAGAGTTCTACTTTTCTTGTCTAATTAGACATTTTGGGTTGGAGTTGCTTTGGAATCCTCTTGTTGTTACATGACATTGAACTTCACCCTCATTGATCTATGTTAGACACATAATTTATTAATTTCTAACAATAAAGAGTTACCAATTACCATAAAACCTTGAAATATGAAATAGCTACACGGCAAAAATGCTTTGAAACAAAATCTATGACAAATATATTAACAATGAAGGAATTTTGGATTATAAACCAAACTGAATGACAAACAAATAAACAATGCATGTTTATGTGAATATGAAAATGAATTTCATGTACAAATTTTCACGCTAAAATGGACAAGATTAGCATGATTCAAAAAGATGATTGCACCTATATATATATAGACACACACATACATATATACATATGTATGTATACTATGTACGTATATATGTATATCTGTGTGTTGTATACACATACATATATACATACATAGCATACATACATATATATATATATATAGACACACACACACACACACACACACACACACACACACACACACACACACACACACACTCAAAACTCATCATCGGAAAGAAGGGGAATAAAAACTGTCCTGTAACATGAATATACCCGAAATGAATTCAAGTACAACCTGAAATACTAGTATGATACAGCACTATGGAAAGTAACTACAAATATACATGTGTGTTATACCAATTCCTAAATTCCAACGAAAGAAACATCCACAAAATAAAGCATTTTTAGAAAACAGCTATGTTTTAAAAAAAATCATCTAAGCTACACATAAAGCAAAGCTAAAATTCTTCCATTCCTTTAGCCCTACTTAACCATGGATGATAAATGGTAGATTACTCCAATGCAAGTCTTCATTAATATCGCATTATTTTATTCAACTCTGCTTTGTGAATTCAAAAATAAATGAAGTAAATTTAACCCTGAATGTTTTGTGCATCTTTATATACATGAAAATCTGATAGCAAATGCTTATTAAGCAGATTTTTAGAGTATACCTAATATGCAACAATGGTTGTTATTTGAATCCTGAAACAATTAATGCTTTTTTTTATTTCACTAGCAGCCATCAACTAAGAGAATCTCAAGTATGCAATCATTGTTTACATACCAAAGCCCAAAAACGGAAGTAGCGCCAGATAAGCAAGAATTTTAGCCACATAAAGTTTAGGACCTGTTTCCCAAACAAAAAACAAGGCTCGTCAGTTCTGAATCTCCAACGTTAAAGGACATCACCCAACAAATAATTCAGTCCCACATGGGCAAAACTGCAAAATATTAGTATGCTAACTATTCCGGTGACTAGCTCACTACTCGTATGGCCATCCTAGTTCCACAGCTTGAGAATAGTTTTTCTAAAATAGTACATAATTAGGATATTTGTGGATTCAAATGATTATGCAAATAATGTTTAAACTCAAAGTCTCCAACAAAGGAATAACCATTTCTAATTAAATACCTTCTTTCTATCCTTCACACTTAGCGTAAATGATAGCATTAAGTTAAGTTTGTACATGATATGTAAAAGTCATAGTCACAAGGAACTGTGGATGGGGAAGGGCACGTCAATTTTTTTAAAAGTAGGATATTGGGGGGTGAGGAAAATGTTTACTTATGTATAAAACAATAAAAACACGATTATAATATATCATAGTCAAGTGAGGACACATACCCACCATTTTTCCCCATCCCAAAACATTCAAGATGTTTTAGGGACCTAGGGAGGTAAACAAGGGATGCGTCCCTGCGTAACTATAAAATATTGTAATCTTGTTTTGTTTTTTTGAAATACACACACACACACACTTGAACATGCACGCACGGACACAAATATGTATCTATATTGTATGTCCCCAATGGAAGATATTCTAACCAAAAGGGAACAATAGAAAATTCTTATTTATTACAGCATGCTAGAAATGAAGATATTAGGACAGCAATGTATATTTTCTTTCACAAAACAGAGGTCTGAAATAAACCCTCAGTAGAGTGAACTGTTATGGAGAAAAAGAGCCACAAATACCTCAAATCTGATCTCAAAATGTCCAAATTTTATGCCAAAAATATTGTAATCTTGTTTTCTTTTTTTTGAAATACACACATACACTGGAACATGCACTCACAGACACAAATATGTATCTATATTGTATGTCCCCAATGGAAGATATTGTAACCAAAAGGGAACAATGGAAAATTCTGATTTATTACAGCATGCTGGAAATGAAGATATTAGGACAGCAATGTATATTTTCTTTCACAAAACAGTGGTCTGAAATAAAACATAGTTACGCGGGGGACACGTCCCCCCCAAATTTGTCACGTTCAGGACGTCCCAGACGTCCTGGGGACGTGGGGGGAAACGTTTCCCCCACGTTTCCCTCTTTTGTTTTTGCTGGGAAACCTCCTGGGGACGTCTAAAAATGTTGGGGAAACGTCCTGGGGACAGGGAAACGTGGGGGGGACGACTGTGGTCAGCATTTCTTTCCTTTTTTGGATTTTTGGTGAAGAAAACACAAGCATAGAATAAGGTCCGGGAAGATGTAGCAGCAAAAACTTGCATGTGCCATAACTTTCATTCTGAGGCTCCGTTTCAGATGCCGTTTTCTCTAAAAGTGCATATTTTCTCGAGCTCTTCGCATTGATGGCAATATTTTTCTTATTTTCATAAAATCAATTTTTGCACCTTTTTGGACCAAGCAACTTCTTGCAATCTTCTGAAAGAATCACAAGTATTAAGGAATGTATTTGATGTTTATGAGTTCAAGTTTCACCTTATTTAAATCTCAAATGGTTTTATTTCAGCTTATTTATATAATTTAGTCACTATATCTTTATATTTTAAATATTTATATATTTTTTTAATTAGCCATCCCCCCGCCGTCCCCAAAATTTAGAATTTTTTTGCCGTCCCGGAAACCCTGTACCCCCGTCTCAAGTAACTATGGAAATAAACCCTTGGTAAAGTGAACTGTTATGGAGAAAAAGAGCCACAAAATTCCTCAAATCTGATCTCAAAATGTCCAAATCTTATGCCAAAAATATTTATAATAATTTATGAATACCAAAATACTGAATTTTAGGGACCAAAATAAGAGTTGGAAATTTATTGTATGTCTGTAGAAGGACAACTTACAAAAATGGCCGGAAAAGAGTGATTCCAAGCCCAAATTCTCCGAAACAAAGTTAAAAATGGCCTCCAAATTTATGATAAAGCAAATGGTGTTGAGATCTGGAATAGCCATGCCCTAGAATGAACCAAACTTCATCCACAAGGGGTTTCCACCCTAGGAAAATGGCTAGAAATGGAGGTAGAAATCCTCACCAACAACCTTGCCTTCAAACCCTAATTGAAAGTGCCGCATTTCTGCAATACCAAGATACAAATCATTGCTGTAGAAATCTGAAACACTCTTTAAAGTTCAATGGAAACTCCTAAAATGGAGAATCTTCACAAAGGATGAAGAGTTTTCGTTCTTCAACCTTAGCAAAAGAGGGTTCTCGTCCTCTAATGCAACCACACCAAAGGGTTTTTGTCCTTTAGTGGAGGAATGGAAGAGAAAACAACCCAAAACCAAGCAATCGATATCAAAATAGCCAAAAGGATCCTCTCCCAAGTGTGGCGACTTGTTTTTATGCTTGTAAGGGGCACAAAACTCAACACAATAGGCCCAAATGGTTCACTCCACTTTGTAAGGAATTTCTTTTAATTTAATATTTTATTTCCCTCTTTTTTTCTTTCATATGGTTCGCTTTTTTCCTTGGGGCATAAAATAAAAATGAAGTGTTTTTACTTTATCCGCCTAAAAATAATTAAAGTGCTTATATTAAAAATTACTATGCACTAAAATTAGATTTATTAGGATTCGTTTCCATTATTTTCTATCCCTTAGCCGTCAAGAAACCAAGAATAGGCTAAGGGTCTTCAAACCTGTTAGTTTTGAGAAGGGGACTATTACAGACCTCGATTCTTTCCAACTTCAAATGTGCATTAGCTTCTCAACAAAGCACTCCCTAAGAAAATATCTTTTTATTAAACCTACATGCCTTAAAATGTGGGGTATTGGCTATCAGACACATCATGTAATTTCCTTATGTCATCCAAATTGTGCTATTAGCGAAATTCCAACTAGTTTGATTACCAGATACTCTCCAAGTGAGTAAACCGGTAATTTTTTCCCAGGCAGCCTCAATACTCCTAAGTGCAGCCAACTTTCGCAGAATTAGTTTAATAGCATGTCTTTTTGACAGGATTTACATGGAAATCGTCATTACACGAGCCTTGTGCATTAAATAAGTATGTGAACTTCCTCTTGTGTACACATATTTTCATTCTAACTTTAAACCTTAAAGTTGCAAAAGCCAATACAAATCAAGATAGACTTATTTAAGGTAAATGATTTTATTTTTGCTTTTTAAGGAATACCTCCATATATTGAGTAGCTTAGATATAGTAAACGCAAATCACTAAAGTAGTCTTGATTGTTCTACTTAGCTCTTTAACACTGATTTGGGAAAACCTTGGTAGTTGGGTACCAACCCCCAACCCCCTAGTACTGGTCCTCGGGCGGAAACCATGAGTTGTTTGCCTGTTGTTTTTTAATCAGTGTTTGGTTGTGACATCATGAATTAATACCAACAAAAGAAAACAGCATGCAAAACTATACCATACCTGTGATCAGACACTGTCCTTTGGTGTTTTTGACTGCAATGGCAAAACTCATTTCATCTAAAGCAAAACAAAAAATAACCTACTTAGATCTCATTGCATTGTTACCACATTATGATGATCCTACGATGTTGATGCTCTCTATGAAGAGAAATATGACAATGACTACTAATTTGTTATAATAGTTCATACTTATGATGATTTAATTTGGCATTCAGTTGACTCATTGTTTCTATTTATCAGTGCTGAACCTGTTTTCCATGTACTGCCTCGAACCAAAACAATAACTCAGGGAGATCATTGCATGCTATGTCTTCTTTATGTGGATTGTCCTTTTGCAATGATGCATTCTATAAGCAACGTTGAATAAAAAAACCGGATTGGGTTTTTTTTGCAGCTCTACGTAAACATCTCGTCACAGCAAGCTATGTTGATAAGGTGGTTACATGTCTGATTTAAATGAAAGAGCTAAAAGTGCTGGTGTAACAAATTCTGTAGCCTGAAATGGGATTGGATTATGTACTTTGATGTGAAGCACACATCTAATCTAATCAATCTTACTTCACTTTATTTGGCAACTAATCTTCAATGTATTTAAGTACATTCTTGGTGTTGCATGGAAGCATGCTGCAATGTTATTGTGTTTGGCTTGCTGATGTTATTTTATGGTTGTGTTTGGTGTTGTTGATGCTACAAGCCCTTATGATATGATATCAAATGTGTGTATCATGGCAGCGTTTCTCCTGCAAGTACTTGTTTAGCAAGTCACAACCCGAGTCAGTCACCCGTGAGTCTAAGACCTGATTTAAAGAGTCAACCGACTAACAAGTATCTACAGAATGACAATTAAAAATTAAAATAAGAACCATTGAAAACATATGTTTCACATCTAAGTTATATATTTTCCAATAAATTAGAGTCCGAATCTGAATCCGAGTCAAAAATCAGCCCGTTGAGTTTGCACATTTAGTCCGAATCTCTCATGAGTCATTACTATGGCATATGAATATTGTATGCACTATGCACTATGCAAAGTTCAAAAACATCCTCATGTCTAGAACTATCTCTAGAATTGCATGAACAATAAAACGGAATTGACCATCAGTCCATAGACAATGGACAATTTCATTCATCTTGTACACTCCCCTATGTAGAACATTTCTATTGAGCAATGTGCTTGTACCAAGAACATCATGAAGGCAATTGGCTCATCATTATTACAAGTCCTCTATTTTGTCAATTCGAGCTTCACATATGTCAACATCTAGATTATTATTTATAGGAACAATAGCGTGAGCATATGATTATCAGTGCCTGTTAATCCTAGTTGGCTGTTTTACTCATTTTAACCTTGTCTACATAGCCTACCGAGATGCAGGGGCACCTGTGCAGGTAACGGTTGTTTGTATGCCAATTTAAAATTCAAATGTGTCACGACAGGGGAGCTGCATGTGCATACACACATCTAGTGCTGTGCATATAAGTAGTTGTATATCTATGCATTATTATTATGAATTATACAACTGGTGTCTAACTACATAACCAAGTTTACATAAATATACATGGTAAACTGGAAATGCAAACAGATTTTATTACCATTCATTGAATGTTCTATACGTGGTGGATTATTCTCCAGCCAAGATAAGGAAGTCAGATATCCGTAAATGTATAGGAACACTGTTGGATGAAGGAAATTGCTTATTCAACTACTAACAATGTTTTGGCTAACATCGTTTTGTTTTGTGCATAAAGGTCGTATGTTCCTTTGAGCATCATACTTCACTTGTTATGAGCCAGTCATTACATGTTAAAAGAAAATACGTAGAATACACAATGTTTACCCTTGATTTTTTTTGTACAACCTATTGCTTATTTCCTTTACATCACTTCACTTGTTATGTTTATGCATCAAGTACTGACAAACAACACTATCACAACCATAGTTGCTTACTCCCCAAGTACTCGGCAAGTTCCAGAGTACAAAACGAGTTTTTTTTTCCTGAAATGAGCATTTTCTGCCCAAACTCGCAAGTCCTGTGCAGCTGAGTTTCAGCAATTTTTTTGACGGTACTTGCTGATTTATGCTTTGTGATGAAATTTAAGTATTTTTAAAGCTCAGGTTGCTTAGTTTTGTCGATTTGGAAAATATTTTGGTCTGCCAATGCTGAGTATGCGAAGTATGGTCACGACATCTCTTTCCACCCTTTATTTCAAGCAAATCAAAAGTATGGCAGGGCATAGAGAGAACAGACGGAACACAACTCACAACTTCAACTTCCACATAATGCAGAAATATCGGGTATGCAGCGAACTGAGGCCCAAAGGAACTTGTTCCACGAGTTCTCAAAGTGCCCGCATTTGCTGACTTAGCCGATTAAAACAATGAAGTGACGGTGAATTGGGGTCATTTATGAATCAGCAAACTAGAGAGGAACTTAGGAAGTGTTCCAGAAGAGTCTCTGACAAGACCCAATATATCTGATTTATGGCATAGAAACCGTTGCCCAGGCGGCAATTTCTTCAGTCTATAGGCCATGGAATACTGGAATTGTCTTGTACTTTGTGGGCTGCAAACTACTGGCCTGAGCCATCACAACACTGGAAAGTCTTTGTAATGTACTCAAAAATGACTCCCACTGTAAGGACCTGATTTTCGACTTCTTGCCATCCCCTTTTCCATGGCAACTGAAGATGAGCAAGCAAAGTTGGGAAAAAGAATGTCAAGCTTTTTTGCATTCATTTTCTACATTTTTAATGTTCATGACTTTTAGCGTATTCTGGGTCTAATTTTAACAGGTATTGCTTGGGTTTGGAGCATTAATGAAGCCAATTAAAGATTCCTTCAAAGTGGACTTTACTCATGTAGTAGGGTCGGCCTTGGTACATTATATGATTGTTCTAAAAGGGCGATCAACATTGAATGGTGTTTTGAAGAACTCAAGGGTCTTCTATGTGTTTGGATTAGATCATCTCATTGCATATAATTGGACTCGTGGGCTGATTGCTCATTGTTCTTCCACTCTTGGGTAGAAATCCAAGTGTTGTGGCATGCATAATCCAAGGATGGAAACCCTTCTTGTGGTTGGTCTGCAACAACTAGGGATGAAGGAACCCTCCTTCACCAATTGAAGTTTGAGCTTGAAGGAATAATTGCAGAATATATTTGGGAAGAAGTCATAATGCGCAATTTTTATATGCATTATCCAAGAGGGGCAAATCTCCCTTGAAAGGCAGCGACTTAGCATTAGTGTACGGTTTGGTGCCATGTTAGGGCATGACAATCAGATTTGATATTCATATTTGGCTTCCTTGTCATTTATAAGGCTGGAGATCAATCATTAGTTTCATGGAGTTTTGTAGGTTTCTAAACCCTAAATTTCATGAATTTTATTTGCAGTTGCGCTTCGCTAAGGGTTTTCAGAAATTCATATCTTCAATTCTAGGCCAGTAAAAAACAGTTTTCTTGCATCATATGATTCATATGGTGATATATAATGATTTGGTGGATGCCTGAAATACAGGGATATCTGATTTTGGCAAAGTTATTTGAAGGAACAAAAGTGGTTTTGAATGCTTTTTCGCAAAAGGGGTCACTGTCTTGAAAAGGGTGATCGCTTGCAGCATTTAGGGTTTTTACATATTTCAATTTCAGTCACGGCCCACTAAAAATCTGAAAAGTGTTGTTTTAATATTGGGGTTTGAGATCATTTCCTACTTTTTAGTTTCAGCTCTTGAAAGGGATATTACATTTGCGAAATTGGTAAGCTGAAACAGCCTCCCTATCGTAGAGCAGACATACTATGAAGGTGGTGAGAAGGACCATCACTGAGTATTATGAACATATATGGTGAAAAGCAATTCCCTTGACGGAGACATTGTTTGGCTCCTAATTGAGAACTTGTAGCACCATTGATTTTTGACAAAGAAAAGAGGAGGTGAATATACAACAGGAAACCCATTCGTTGAATTCCTCAGAGAAAACAAAAGATTGAAACATGAGTAACAAACACCTCCAATTACATCTGTCAAAAGGTTTAGCCATATCAAGTTTAATAATGGTACTTGGATGTTGTTACTTCTACAAAGAGTGGATGATTTCTTGGACAATAATAATATTATCCATGATATTGCAACCAAGAACTAGTGTTGGTACCTAGGCGAGATGATCCTGGAGAAATGCAATATAATATACAGTACAATCAAGAAACTAACTTCATGATTAATGACTTTGCAATTAAGACACTACGATATAATGAGGACTAAGATTTTCGAGTCATGATCATTGACTGGGTGGCGTAAGACTTGAATCGTTGACTGGGGTGGCGTAATGATCATTCTCTGGACTCAAATCACCCCATTCCTTCTTTTCTCCAGATTGGCTGTTAAGAGAATTTTCCCTCATGTGGAAGCTTAGATTCACCATTGGCCTGAGCTAGAAATGTTAAATATGTAGGCACTAAATCCCTACAAGAAACAATTTGAATCTAGGGGAGATCAACATTGGGAAAAGGTGCATCAGCAATCCCTTTATTTGGATCCTTGTGTGTCTATAACAACATCTGAATCTTAAGGCTAGGAGGAAAGGATATCAAAAAGGATTAGAGGTTGTCATAGTTTCCCCATGCTCTAGAGAGGGTCTATTTTTCTTGTATAGGCTTTTTATTGTATAAGCCCTTTTCTTCACATTTCATGGTGTCATTTTGACATGAACTGAGTGTGGGAGTGAAAATTTCCTAGACCGCATAGGGTGTGGTGGAGGTAGGAGAGATTGATGTCTCTCTCTTAACTAGTGAGGTGACATAGATCCCTACATAGTGTAGTAATCTTGGTTGGAGGGTAAGATTTGAATCCACTGTGTACTCTCCAATTCCCTTGCCAAGTTTTTGTGGCGCATGTTCCATTGAGTATACACTCGGGAAAAGAGGTAAATGAACCCATACATGTTGCGCAAGTTATCAGTTGGATTGCACGTTGGAAACCATATTTTCATGAACAAACCCACATGTTTATAGAACCATGGGCCACCTTGAAAAGAGGCATCCTTTTCAGCCTTTGACGAGAAGATGGCCATGAATCATCCCTTGGACATCATAAGGATGTCGATTGATACTTTGGGTTTACAGTTCTGAACCACCTGTGTTTCCAAGGTTTTTAGACCAAGGTAGGCACCAATGAAACAACAGATCAAAGCATTTTCCTCAAGTTTTTAGAACTTTGGGCTCTATTTAATCAAAGGGGAATTGAAGCTTTAGGAAAAAATCCCATCTTCTGAAAACAACCATTGGTCATTGTACGCACCCAAAATTGCACGTGCTACATTGTCGGAAAAACAGTTACAAAAGGTCCCCAAATGATGATTTCATATCCTTTCAAAAGGTGTTCGAGTTCCTAAAACCCCATTCGACAATGTATTATTTGTAACCTAGGCATCCTTACTTAACTTTTCTCCACGCTATTCTTCCGGCTACCCGTTCATTTCTATGCATGTTTTGGCCTTTAGTGTCAGGGTTTGCCGCGCCTGCGCAAGGCGGCGGTCCTGCGCGCTTTTTCCAGAACTCTTCATGCGTGCGTTTTAACACGCGTGATTTCACTTAACTTGACTTCCAAGGCGCGTTTGTGAACCAAATTGCCTAAAAAATAGTCTTGATTGCATGGGTAGTTCCTTCCCTCTTCTATTTTTAAATAGATTTAATTAGTTTGAACTGCCTCTTCACCCAATGATTTGGCACTGCAAGGCTGCCTTGTGCATGAAGGCACATCCCAGCCAATTCCTATATAATCAATGCTTGTATGGAAGAAAATGGCCTGAGAATTTTGTGTATTTTGCATAGTATTGCTGTCACAATCCTACTGGAAATTGCATAGCCAAGCTCTGTTCACTTGTGTTTATCCCTCTTCCACATTCATTACACCCCAGACTGCCTTCAAGCTGCCATTGCTCCAGCGCCTTCTCCTACTGCTGCCTTTGCATTCCCAATTCCTTGGACTCATATGGACACACAGAGAAAGAGAGGATAAACTACGGGGACAAGTCATCACACAGCTAGATTTACCTCTGTTCTATGAATTCCAAGTTCGGAGTTATTTTATTTCCTTCACTGCTGCAATTTATCATTATTACATCATATCAAATAGAGTAGAAATCAATTTCCTTTCATTTGCAAGTAATTAGTTAATTTCCAAGAGGGTTTAAATCATTAATAGCAACTCTTAGTGATGGATTCTCTTTTTCCCATCCCTGTGGATTTGAAGGAGAGAGAATATCTGTAGGAGGTTGTCTACATATCATAGATCATTTGGAAAAGTTCTTGTTTCAAGTTAGTTTAGTTTCAGTACTCTACACTGGTGAATAACCACACCGGGTTATTTTGCTTGTTTAGTTTTAGTGTAGAAGTAGCTTTGATTATTTAGAATAAAAGCAAATTGTTGTTTGTAATTATGATGTTTCAGTTTTTGTGATTTGTTTATATTAGTTTCCCTTTCAGCAAGTAGCATAGATTGTTAGTTAATTTTGACACTTCAAACTAGTTCAACATTAAGATTCAGTTAGAGACAAACCATAGGGAATTTACACTACCCGTTCATAGCCTCTAAATCTCCCCTTTGCCAACTCAACTACTAGGAGATCACACTACCAGATCTTAGTCATTGATCCTCCTATAGTTAGCCACACATATTTCCACATCAGCTGCCCCGGCATGACTTCGGGGGGTCGAGTGCGGATGTAGGTTGCATGTCAATTTTCATCCATACAAATTGGTGAAACCCAACATGAAGGATTAATTCCTTCTTGTTTCCTTTTCTTTCATTGTCATTTACCTCACCTCTCCATTTCTTCCCCTATTTTGGTAGGTATTTTATACTTTCTAAAATATGTTTGGAAGAGAGTTTGGTGTGCCATTTGGCTCTGATAAATATTACACCAACGTTCAAGCGCACAACAGTCCCCTTCGCTTTCAAGGCGGGCGCGACAATTACACACAAGCAACGTCCAAACCTCTCCTAGTTACACTTCAAACCCCATTAGTTATGTAAGGATGGAGGAGGTTGATCAACCGTTAAACATGCAATACGGTCAACCCAATGTAAACCACATTGTTATCACAAATGGAACAAGTTTCTTACCATAGAGTCTTGTCAAGACCCTCACATTACCATCCGTACAGTCATCCTAAAGGGAATGAGGGTTTTGAGACAGTTTTGTGTGCTTACCAGCCGGAGGAGCTTGAGCAAATCATCCTTAGAGGGTTGAGGGTGTTCTAGATTAACAACATATTTGAAAGAAGGGGAAGGGGAATGGGAAGAGGTCGCCATGGCCTCCTCTCTGCAGCCAATTCGGCCCTCGATGTGTGAGATCTAGACAGAATGATAGATGGAGACACATAAAGTGAGAAAAATGATGACTAGGTTGGGTAAAGAAAAAAATTGCAGCATGACACTTATAGTCAAAGTCCTATGGTTAAGCTTGTTATATAACATGCATTTGCAATAATATACTCCATTTCTAGATACACCCCTCTGGGGCCCTAGGTATAAGTACGGCATGTACCCAAATAGGTACGGCACCACAAAAACACATGAGGTGCACAAGGTACGAGACGCAGTATCTGAGTACATCTAGGAATGTTGGAATGACGTACCCAAGTATTATGCCCCATATCTTGGGCATATTTCTGGGCAAACCTGCTGTAAAAACACTGTTTTTTCTTCTTTTTTGATCAAAACAAAGTCAAAGCAACTTTTAAAAAACAAGAAAAGCAAACCCTAACCCTAAAGTTTTATTAAACAACACTACATTTTTTACCTCACATTGCATACTTACCGCTCATTACACATTTGCTCTCACATTCAAATTTTCAATTGCTAAGGGCTGATCCCACACCACGACAAGTGCTAAGTTGGTTAAGAAGCTCGCAAAAAAAGAGCTTAAGTGATACAAGGTAAGTTTGTGTGGTTTTATTTTTTAGTTTTTTTTATTTATATAAATTGTTTAAAGTTTTCAAGAAAAAAATTTGTTACTAAAACATTGTTTCTTAAATTTACATTCTTTCAAGTTTCCACCTGTAGTTGTCAACACTTTAACTCTATTCCATTTATAATATGTATTTTTAAAAAAATTGTTAATCAGGGAGTTACAAGGATGTGTTATAATGGGTGCAAGCTCTAGTTTTGCAAACCAAGTTATAACCATCAATTACAATCCATGCTTGCCCCTTTGTACGTATGTTCATGCCAATAAAATAGTTGTCACACAAAGTGGGCTATGTTTGCCGTCTTGAGAAATATTTTGATCAAGGAAAAATATGATTTTCAGCAATAGTGTGAGGGGACAAAATACCTCCTTTATTGTGTGAGGAGGGTCCTTTATTGAAAACAAAAACTGTACAAAACAAATATATTCATTATTTACACTATCTACCCTCTGGGGTTTGGGATTAGATTCCCAAAAGTTGAAAACTAAGGAGGAAAGGAAAAGGAAGAAAGGGGAAACATGCACTTTCAAATAGGTGAACACAGAATCTACCTAAACACGCAAGAAAGTGATTCAACATAGACAAATTGCTGGAATTATTTGCTTAAAAAGTAAAGAGGATGAGCATACATTTGACATGAGAACAAATGTAAATCATAAGAAAGACATTTGACACAAAGTTCCAATATCTCTCTTGTATTCCCTTACTAAACAATGAATATATCGTGTTCTCTCCCAAAATTGTTTCCACTAAAAAGTCCCTTACAAAAGGCTCAAAAACACATTTATAGCTAGTAGTAACCAACTTTTCTTTCTACATAGAATATTGACCAAGTCAATTTTAACTAAAAAAAAAATTGCAGCAATGTGCACTTCTTAAACAAATAAAGTCCTCATGTATCCATCTCAAAGTTCAATTAATCAGTGTTGTAAGAATGGAGATCAAAAAATGTGGTAAAGTTTGAAAGTCTTGGCACTCATGAAAAAGCAAGAGGAAGTTTGTTGGTCGGAGAAAAATGGCTGTGTTAGCCATGCGTGGAAGTTGGAAACCATGGGCAGGAGGGTGCGCGTAGGTTCAAAGAAGGAATAGAAGATCAGGACAACACAAGGAAGCATGTGGTGCGAAAGCAGGGGTTGAAGACAGGTTGATGAGTGAAGGTGCGGGCAACACAGTGGAACAGGTCAGCGCGCAAGGGTCCACGCACATGCAAAACATTTAGGACAGCCGTTTTTTAGAGCATTGGCTAAAAATACGAGAAAAGCAAGTTGACGTGATGCGCACACAAAGTCTAGAAATAGGCGAACAAAGAGGTAGAAGCACATGCAAGAAGACAGCTAAATATAGGATTAACGCATGATAAAGTCAAGTTATTTATAGTTCGATCTATAGTTAAAGCAGAGTTGTAAAAGCATGCAATCTATGTTTAGCACATCCTATTACTAGGCAAACGCATAAAAAATGGTGAAGGGCAAGTCCCCACGGTGTATAAATAGGTGTAGTTGTATGGCAATTAGGTACCTTTTTGTGTCTGAAGAGAAGGTCAATGCTGGAGTCTGTATGTGAGACACTATGTATGCGCACATGGTCTAGCGCATGGATGAAATTGAGTCTTGATTGTAATCAGCATATCTGTGATGTAATGTAAAGTGTTTATGAAGGATAATTGTGTATGGGGTTGCCAAGATTACTAGATCTGAGTATGGAATTATGGGAATTCAAGTGCTATTAATGATTGTTTATGTTGAATGAACTTCCTTATTATAGGTGTTGCCAATTTTGTATGTTGTATCTGCATTTATGCATGTTTGTTATGGTTATGGATGATTATGTTTGCACTAACCACATCCTCATAGTGAAGTAAAGGAGGGAACTAGTTGGTTGTGTTAGGAAATTAAATATTAATGTTTACTATGATTAAGAATTAATGAGTGATTTGTAATAACAAATCACGTATATATTTTGTTAGTATATAAGTTGTTATTAACAACTTATATTTATGGATATATTATTTGGTGATATATTGTTATAACAATATATCACGAATAGATTATTGTTTTAGGAGAAGTTGCAGGAGATGTTGTAGGAGATATTTGAGGAATTGGAGTTCCTCATATTCAGGAGCAATCTCTCCTATACATATGCATTTGTATGTAGCAAGAATATATTGAAAATAATATAATTACTCTGAGTGATTTACCTGTGCAAGTCTGATCCAAAATCAATATTTGGTATCAGAGCGAGCATACCTGGGAGAATATGGAGTTTCAATAAGCAAGAATAAAAAAGGGGCGCAGTCTCATAGTTTCTTTAATCGCCCCTGATTGATGACCATATTATTTTAGGTAGATTTACAAAGTCAAGATTGCTGGTATTTTTAGATCCAAGCTGTGAATCCTTGCTTGATGTTCAGTCTTCATTGCATTAGTCTCAGTGTCATATTCATACAAGTCAGAGCTGAGTTATTCAGGACGTCTCCAGTTGTGCATCGTGTTCTGTATTCAAATTGCAAATCATTAATGTGTGCAAAACTATTGTAGTCTTCCAAGTGCATGTGCATATGAGAGTTTGAAGGCGTCGATAACATTTGCCTTTGGTCTACACGGCTTCAATTATTGCCAATTCTTTCTTAATTTAACAAAGTATTGATCTCTGTCGAGAGACCTGGTTGTATCAGCGAAGGAGTTAGTGTATGCGGGCTGAGATTTTATATCCTAATGCATATACGTCTTCTAATCACATTGATTGGTCAATAGACACCCAACAAAAGTGAAATCTTCCAGAATTAACATTCAGAAGTGGAGCATTCAGAGAACTCATCTCTTATCAAATCTCTCATGTATCACTGAACATTATCGGGAACAAGCGATTAAGTGGAGCAGAAGATTTTTGGCCACGTTTAATCCTACAGCCGTCAGAAGGAAGGAAAGCATTATTATTATTTTTTTTAATCAAGTTTGGCGCATTCTGTAAAGATAAACAAAGACGTCATACAATCAGATCATGCCATAATAGGCTTGCATGCACCTCGATTACAGTATATGGGAAAAGATCTACATTGAGAACTGTACACGATACTGAACATCTGGCGAGTTTATAAGAGCGTGATTAGAGGAGGAATTGTTATCCCATCGCTTCCAAATATCCTATGAAGATTGTCTCTTAGTTCTGATCGTCTGGACAGATCTGAGCACAAGTGGCGTCATAGCTTTATTCATCCACAGTTTATTGGATCGACTGTTTTTTTTTTTTTTGGTTGAAACTTATATGGTTGTCAAAGAATATATTAGCACCAATAGTTGATCAAAACACGGGGCACCAAAATTCGACCACCGTGAGCTTCATGACGAAGGAAAATCAGAATTAAATCTTCCCAATCAATCTATTTGAAAGGTCTGTGTTTGTTTATAAGTTTTGTTTTGGTTAAAGTAGTCATTTTGTTGGTGTTAAGTCGACTTATAAAGTCATGTTTATTAGTCAATTAAAGTTGCATCATGAGAAGTATAATCTCTTTTAAGGGTCCATAGTTCATCATCCGTTTGTTGTTTAACATGGTATATTCTCAAAACAAATAGTCATTTCCATGTGTCATGTTTGAAATGTATATAGTAAAATAATTGTGAATTCTAATGTTATTATGTGTCAAGTGTCTTGGTCATTTTGTAGAAGTGTCAAATATCTTTGTTATGTCATTAATGTTAATAGTCATTGTCAATCAAATAGGTGATTTAGGATATTCGTGTCAGAGTCAAAATTTTGAAAAAAAAATAAAATAAAATAATTTCACACGAACGCATTTTCGGTGTTACCCGACATTCGGAAAAATACATGTTTCACATTGCGGGAGGGAAGAAAAGAATAAGGTCAATGTGGAAACAAATGTGCTTCATGTTCACATCCTGCTGAGTTAGCAGCACATAAACTGGAGGACGGAGGCACAGGAGGATGGAGGTCATTCAGCGACCTCTCGTCAGTCGCCAACGATGGGGCCGCATGAAGTTGTGGTGACAGTGTGTGTGTGAGTTTTCTTCCATTTCTAAATTGCAGTTTGTTGTGTGCAGTATGATTTCAGAGTTCCTGTTTTGGATTGAATAAGTGAAATGTTCACAATGAGGGGGGGAACATGGTCTCATTGTTCCATTTCCATTATGTTTTATTGTTCAGTTTTGAAAGCAATATTTCCTACATGATTCCCTTTTGTAGTGACATTGTATAATATTGATCAAAAGTATTGTAGCAATCATGATGTAAGGTTTTTGGTAAACCTGTAAAAACCAATTGTGTAAGGTTTTTGGTAAACCTGTAAAAACCAATTGTGTAAGGTTTTTGGTGATCCTGCAAAACCAAGTGTGAAAGGTTATTGGTACACCTACAAAACCAATTGGTAAGGTTGTTGGTAGAAGCCGGAGAAAACCATCAGTGGAAGAAATGTGCGTAGGCACATGTTCGAGTTTTGTGAAAGCCCAATGTTGCACATTTGCGGAGTTGATCATGAGCACACAGAGGTGGCAGGCTATAATCAGTAAACGAGATATGTTGTACCATGTAAACATTAAGGGGGGGAATGTTAGGAAATTAAATATTAATGTTTACTATGATTAAGAATTAATGAGTGATTTGTAATAACAAATCACGTATATATTTTGTTAGTATATAAGTTGTTATTAACAACTTATATTTATGGATATATTATTTGGTGATATATTGTTATAACAATATATCACGAATAGATTATTGTTTTAGGAGAAGTTGCAGGAGATGTTGTAGGAGATATTTGAGGAATTGGAGTTCCTCATATTTAGGAGCAATCTCTCCTATACATATGCATTTGTATGTAGCAAGAATATATTGAAAATAATATAATTAAAATTTTCCTCCAAAATTTCTATTTCATTAATGTATGTATTAGGAATAGGATGTTGTTAAGTGTAATTAGTAGTAGCGTCCGATAGAAGATAACGGCGCCGTCAGTACGGTGCCGCCAATAATGTGGAGTACGGTAACAGTCAAAGTACAATAGGAATGTTGTAAAAAGTAAATATTTGTCGTAAGTGGTCCGGTAATGTTAAAATGTCAAAGTTTGGGTAATTAGAGAAGTAGGGTCTACATGATTAGGAATTAGAAATATTATATTGGTAATAAGGACAAGGAGTGAGGTCATAAATATTTTGTGTATTTTATTTGTAAAAAGTCTAAAAATGTGGAACCCATGTAAAATGATAAGGTTTATCTTATCTTAACAGATAAGCTTACATGTACAGATAAGAGTTAAGGTATGGAATATGATTCGTCAGAGTGGATTTCTTATCCTATCTTAGAGATAGGATGGATAAGCCTGGAAGTTCTATAAATAGAGAGGCCACCCCCCTCATTTAGCATAGAAAGAAGTAGTGAGAAATATTGTAGGAAGTGTGCGAAGGAAGCCATCAGTTAAAGGTGTGTTGAAGAAGCCATCAAGAGGTGTAATTGTAAAGTTTCTCCCATAGTCTTGTTGAAGTATCTCATGGGTGAGATTGTAACAGTTTCATGTTAATATTATAATTTATTTTGATATTTCAGATTTTTCGTCATTCTGTCTTATCATAGTCAATGGTATTCTTGTGTTCGGTTGTTGTTTTGTTTCCAGATTACATCCACCAAACTAAAGGCTGTGCATTAGTAAATAATCATAGCACGAGGAGTTCCCGGTGAAGAATTATCATAGTGCCGGATTGGTGATGACATTTTGGTTCCGTTGCCGGGACCATTCCTCGTTGGTGGATTTTCTGGAGAGATATTCCCACTTAGGCAAAAATTAATTGGAGGGTAACCTTGTTTTTACTGTGCATAGTAGTTACCATGGTAAAGTCATTTTTACCGTGAATAGTAGTTACCATGTTAAAGTCATTTTTGCCATGAATAGTAGTTACCCTGGTAAAGTCCTTTTTGCTGGGAATAGTAATTACCGCAGTAAAGTCACTTTTTACCGTGAATAGTATTTACCGCAGTAACTTCACTTTTTACCGTGAATAGTGTTTACCACAGTAAAGTCAGTTTTTACCGTAGTAAGTCAAGTTTTACCATAGTTTACCGTGGTCATTTCTATTTTACTGTAGAAAGGTGTAAAGTCACTTTCTAGTATAGTGATTCCAATTATTTGTGCACATAAGTCTTGTTAATTGTACTTGTGGGTTGGTATTTCACGGTGGTTACTTTTGAAAATGGGAAAGATTCCTGTTTTTTCAGCTCAATCTAATGAAGATGCTTCTTCTTTCATTCAAGAGTTTAAACGATCTTGTATTTGTAATGGCCTTATAAGAAGGGAACAATGGACTGAATTTTTTCCTACCTTTTTGGATGGTTCAGCACTTAGGTGGTTTGAAACACTAGGTGATAATGTGAAAAATTCATGGGATTTATTAACTGAAAGTTTTCTTGAAGAATTTGGTGAACAACAGAAATATGCAGATCTCATGATCGAGATCACAAAGCTATCCCAAGGAGAGAAGGAGAAGATAAGGGATTATCATGCTCGTGTTCTAGAGCTAAGGAGGAAGCTCGATGCCCAGATCCGGAAGGAAGGACTAGCGGATGGGTTGATGAATGGCGTGGATAATCTCCTCTGTAAGCACTTCATTCTTGGGATGAAGCCGGAGATCAGACAACGAGTGAAGTATGACCGCCCAGCTACCATTGAACAAGCAAAGGAGATTGCAAGAAGGCAAGAAGAAAGCATGGAAGAGGAGCCCAAAGAAATTGTTGCTAAAGTAGAGCCTACACCAGCACCTTTGGTCCTGAATCCACAACCACTCCCGGTGAGCACAAATATTTCTCCTAATACATCTACTGAGTATGAAGATCTGCTCAAAAAGATGGGTCAGTTAACTATTAATCTTCTTCAAGGAAAGGAATTTAGTTCTCAGGGAGGAGATAGAGGTCCAAAAAGAAATATTTCTGAAGTTGTTTGTTATGGTTGTTATAAAAAGGGTCATTATAAGTATAATTGTCCAGATAGAGCTTCTACATCTGGTAAGGGAGATAATGATAAAGGAAAAGCACCTGTGAATTCTTTTGATGTAGTAGATAAGAGCAGAAATAATGAAGTAGATGTGTTTGTAACAAAAAGAAAGAAAGAAAAAGATAATCAAGATGGAAATGATCCTAAGAAGATGAAAGAAGAAACTAGTAAGAAACATAGGAGAAGAAAGTTGGGTGTGCAGGATTTTCTGATTTCACAGGGGCAAGGACCATACTCCATCTTGGAAGATCTGTCCAAAAGGCCTGCAAATATTACATATGGTCAACTCTTGGCTATGTCTTCTGAGAAGAGGCGGGAGTTGCGAGGTGGACTCAATGCTCGAAGAAGGAAGGAGGTTGAGGTCCCTGTTTTGGAGGCAGAGGCAGATCCCTATGCTCCACAAGCTGAGGTATTATGTAATGGTATTTCAATTCATGATGTCTTAGTTGATGGAGGTGCTGCAGTTAATGTAATGACCGAGTCTGTAATGAATATGTTGGGTTTAAAAATTGATCGCCCTTCAACACTTATGTTAAGGTCATTAAATAAGGGAAAAACTAAACCAGAAGGTGTAGTTTCAAATGTGGCAATATCTGTTATGGGTGTTGTATGTGTGGTAGACTTTCAGGTGATGAAAAATGGTACTGTTGCGTACCCAATGCTGCTGGGAAGACCATGGCTAAGGAGAGTTCATGCAAGAAACTACTGGAATGAAGGTTTCATGACACTTGGACGTGGTAGAGAGAGGGTGAAGATAAACGTGATCCCTCGACATCATAAAGCAGAACCTGTGGATTCAAGTGATGAAACTGATGATTGGACATCCTCTGATTACTCTAGCACCAGTGAAGTGGACACTGAAGATGAAGAAAGTGAGGTTGATGTTTCAGTCATGGATATTCTTCCAGTCACACCAACCCAGGACCCCATAAAATTATCTGAAGAAGAAGTTGATGATCGTCTCCAACAAATAAAGATTGGTGATGCTGTGATGGAGAGTGAGAAGGAATCCTACCTCCAGCTCTTTCGAAGGTACATACACCTATTCACTTTTGATTACAAGGAACTCCGCCAAGTAAGTTGGGTAGAACATTGTATTGAGCTGGTAGATGGTGCTAAGCCCATAAAGCAAATGCCATATAGAATGAATCCTAATTTTTCCAAGACTGTAAAAGAAGAAATAGATAAGTTGCTTGATGCAGGATTCATATTTGCTGTGGAGAATTCAGAATGGGTTTCTCCCATTGTGATCTCAATAAAAAAGAATGGGAAGCTACGCATTTGTGTTGATTATAGGAAGCTCAATAAGGCAACAAAGAAGGATCATTACCCTCTTCCATTTTCAGATCAGATCTTGGACGAAGTAGCTGGCCAGGAGTGCTATAGTTTTGCTGATGGATATAGCGGCTACAACCAAGTTCGTATAGCAGAGAAAGATCAGCTGAAGACCACGTTCACCACTCCTTGGGGAACGTTTGCTTATAGAGTTATGCCTTTTGGGTTGTGTAATGCTCCAGCAACATTCCAGCGTTTGATGAATAGGGTGTTCGAACCCTACATTGGGACCTTCATCAGAGTATTTCTGGATGATTTTTGCATCTATGGGAGCAAGTTGGACCACCTGCACCAGATGGAGACAGCATTTCAAAGGTTAGATGAAGCACAAGCCTCACTAAACCCTACAAAGTGTGTCTTTGGATGTTCTAAAGGCGTTTTGTTAGGGCATGTTGTATCCAGAGATGGTATTGGTACTGATCCTGATAAAGTTTCAAAAATCAAAGATTTACCATTTCCTATGAATAGAAGTAAGTTGAGATCATTTTTAGGCCATGTGGGTTACTATAGAAGGTTCATCAAGAATTTCTCAAAGATTGCACAGCCACTAACCCAGTTCTTGAAGAAGGATGTTGCTTATGAACCAGGAAACAAGGCGCATGAAGCTTTTGGACAACTGAAGGAAGCCCTGGTGTCTTCACCTGTTTTGAAGAATCCAGATTGGAGCAAGCCATTCATTGTGTACACTGATGCCTCAGATGCAGCACTAGGTAGTACTTTGAGCCAAAAGGATGAAAATGGGAATGAACATCCAATTTACTTTGGGAGCAGACAAATGAGCAGTGCTGAGGTAAACTATACTGTAACTGAAAAAGAGGCTCTGGCTATCATTTTTGCTGTAAAGAAGTTTAGAAATTACTTGCTAGGGCAGAAATTTATAGTTGTAACGGATCATCAGGCTCTGAAATATATTGTCAATAAGCCTAACCCATCAGGGAGGATAGCAAGATGGATAATTTTGCTACAAGAATTTGAATTTGATATTATAGATAGGCCAGGAAAGAAGCATGTCAATGCAGATGCACTCTCTCGAGCCTATGATGGTTTAGGATCATCTTGTGATGATGATGATTTTCCCGATGCAGCATTATTCTCCCTTGACACAATCCCTAGTGAATACATAGATATTTGGAATTATCTTAATGAATTCAAGTTTCCTGATGGTGCCAATGCAAAGACTAAGAGAAAGATTACTCAAGCCAGTCGTCCATATTCTATTCTGCATGGAGCATTATTTCGAATAGGACCTGATGGACAGTACAAGAGGGCAGTTGGACGTGATCAAGGAAAGGAGCTGCTAGAAGAATTCCACAATGGTACATGTGGAGGGCACTTCTCTGGACAACTTACAGCAAGAAGGATCTTGGATGCAGGTTATCACTGGCCCACTCTTTTTAAAGATTGTTATAATTATTGTAAGACATGTGATATTTGTCAAACACATGGTAACCGTAAGACTTCATCAGCTCCATTATGTCCTATTCTTCCCCTTGGTCCCTTTGAAAAATGGGGAATAGACATTGTAGGTCCACTTCCAACTACATCACGTCAAAATAAGTATATTGTAGTTGCCACAGATTATTTAACCAAGTGGGTTGAAGCTAGGCCATTGAAAACAGCTTCCATGGATGAAGTGGCAAGGTTCATATATGAACGCATTGTCACCAGATTTGGTTGTCCATTAGAAATTGTAACAGATCAAGGAAGCCACTTCATTAATGAGGTGGTAGAAGCCCTAGTCAATAAGTTTTCTATCAAGCACAGGAAGGCAACAACATACAAGCCAAGCACAAATGGACAGGTGGAACGAACAAATTTTGTGCTGTGTCAAATTCTAGCAAAAGATGCAGCCTTGCAGGTACATAAATGGGATAAAAGGATTCATGCAGCATTGTGGGCATATAGGGCAACATCAAAGTCAGCAACAGGATACTCCCCATTTCAGTTGGCCTATGGCATTGATCCAGTTCTTCCTATTGAGTTTGATATTCCCACTGTGAGAGTTATGAAAAATGAAAGGATGGATGAAAGTGATTCAGTAAAAGAAAGGTTGGTACATCTTCATTTGCTAGAGGAAATGAGGGAAATAGCAAAGGATACAAGCCATAAGAAGAAAATGAAGCAGAAGGAGTACTTTGATCAAAAGATCCGGTGGTCTCCATTTCAAGTAAATGACTTGGTTCTAGTATATGATTCCAGATACAAAAAAAGAAGACAGAGAAAATTTCTTCCAAAATGGATGGGGCCCTACAAAATAGCAGCTGTGCATGAAAATGGTACGTACCGACTGGAGGAATTGGATGGCACTCCCATTACGAAATGGGTCAACCACGACAAGTTGAAGATTTTCCAAGCACCAGAATAGTCTACTCCGAGGACGGAGTAGAAGCTAGGAAGGGGGAAGATGTCGACACTAAAATTTTCCTCCAAAATTTCTATTTCATTAATGTATGTATTAGGAATAGGATGTTGTTAAGTGTAATTAGTAGTAGCGTCCGATAGAAGATAACGGCGCCGTCAGTACGGTGCCGCCAATAATGTGGAGTACGGTAACAGTCAAAGTACAATAGGAATGTTGTAAAAAGTAAATATTTGTCGTAAGTGGTCCGGTAATGTTAAAATGTCAAAGTTTGGGTAATTAGAGAAGTAGGGTCTACATGATTAGGAATTAGAAATATTATATTGGTAATAAGGACAAGGAGTGAGGTCATAAATATTTTGTGTATTTTATTTGTAAAAAGTCTAAAAATGTGGAACCCATGTAAAATGATAAGGTTTATCTTATCTTAACAGATAAGCTTACATGTACAGATAAGAGTTAAGGTATGGAATATGATTCGTCAGAGTGGATTTCTTATCCTATCTTAGAGATAGGATGGATAAGCCTGGAAGTTCTATAAATAGAGAGGCCACCCCCCTCATTTAGCATAGAAAGAAGTAGTGAGAAATATTGTAGGAAGTGTGCGAAGGAAGCCATCAGTTAAAGGTGTGTTGAAGAAGCCATCAAGAGGTGTAATTGTAAAGTTTCTCCCATAGTCTTGTTGAAGTATCTCATGGGTGAGATTGTAACAGTTTCATGTTAATATTATAATTTATTTTGATATTTCAGATTTTTCGTCATTCTGTCTTATCATAGTCAATGGTATTCTTGTGTTCGGTTGTTGTTTTGGAAGTAAGTGTGGAGCCAGGACGATTACCAAGCACTCTCTGATTTGGACGTGCCATGGACTAGAGTTATGGGAAGGTGTCTATGCGTTATACCTTGGAGTACGCGATTTTGACATACTCGTGCCTAGAGGAAGCAGAGTTTTGGTTTTTACGCAAGCCAAGGGGATCATATTTCGCGCAAGACCTTTAGCTATCAAGATCTTGATGATTGAGCTCGGGATGGAAAACATACCGATGGTACGTTAAAACCCCACCACGTGTAGGGGCAGGAAGCAGGTTTGGGAAGGATGGCATTGGTCCAAGCGGAAGAAAGGGAAAGAGAAGAAAGGATCAAAGGTATAATGATGCGTGAGAGAGGGCAGTTGAAGAGGCACTGAGACTGAGGGGAATGATGATAGGCGGTAGTGATGAGAACCCTACAGAAGGCAAGGGACCGCAGGATCATGCCTTTCTAGTATTGGGAAGCGCGGTAGAAGGACCCCTTCAGCATCAAATGAGAGCAAGTTTGAGGAGAGAATGAGAACCATTGGCGCACATTTGACCCAACCTAACCACCTAGCCCTTGCGCAAGGTGTTTGGAATCCGGAAGTTGTTATAGAAGATCATCACAGTGAAGGTGAGCAGGAAGGTAATCAAGTATCACCACATTGGGTAGGAGATACAGGTAGGAACATTATTGGTATCAGCTCAGGAGGCGCAGCAGATTAAGGACGTGCATATGGCAGTGCAATAGCGAATGTGTTTGGATAGAATTATTTTTGGAAGTAGTTTGGTAGGCGCATCGTCAGGCAAAGCAAGTGGCACACTACCCATTGAAGTAGTCCTATTGGTGGAGATATAGGAAAAACAGTTGGTGTTAGTTTAGCATTACCACAGGGACACAAGGAAGTATTCTACAGGTCCACAGGTCATGGTAGGAGGCTCGGGAGGTTCAGGTCAGCCACCATGCAGAGGAAATCCTAGTGGAGGTTCAGGTTCAGGATTTGGCCCCACTCTAGGAAAAGGGCCACAACAACCATTACAAGAACCTCAAAAACCACAGCAATAGACCCCTCAAATCTTCTTTGAGATGTATCTTCATTTTCAAGAATATAGAGGTGTGGAAGATGCAGCTGAGCATGTGCATAAGTGTGAGTTATTGTGGAGAGCTAAGGGAATAACAGCTCTTGATAGAAAGGCAAGTCAATTTATGACCACACTTCAAGGGCCACGCGCATAATTGGTACAGGAAATATGACCCACATCAGATTGCAGTGGATTATGATGTACTTGCACACCACCTTCTTGGTTGAGTTTCACATACCTGAGTTCGAGAAAGCAAAGTATTAGCGTGCTGAAGGATATTAAGCAGGGTCTATCTGAAAGTGTAAGAGAATATGATGCATGTTTCAAGACCTTGTTGTCTAGCTTTCCTATGATATTCATCAAATTCAGCATGTGCAGTGGTTTGTAGGAGGCTTGCTAACACCTTTTCGGAGGGCATTATCACAAAAGACATTTACTGATCCGCGCAAGGCCTTGGAAGAACATTTTCTATGTCGAAGCTGTAGGAAGTGTAGATACAGGGGTAAGTCCATTCCTTGAGGCCCAGATTGCAGCAATGGCTACTCAGTTGGAGAAACTATCTTCTAATTCCGGCACATGAGACACGCAGTGGGTTATGGTGTACTGATTGTGAGGTGGAAGGACATTCAAAGGATAGCTTATCCACACAGGAATGTACACGCGCGTTGTTAACAACTTGTGAGATTTTCATAAGAATCATGATGTCTGTAATTGTCCACTTTTAGCAGCATGACAAAAGAATGTCTCCATGTATTGTAAAATTTATGATGCACATACCCATGACACAACTCGATTGTCGTTTGATTGATCATATTCATGAGGCATGTGAAACAAGGTTGCGCCAGAGACCACTGTGGCAAGTAGCTCACAAGAACAAGAAGGACAGAACAATGAAGGGCACGTAATAATGGAAATGGAGGTTTCAGAGGTGGATATCAAAGCAGAGGCCATGGTGGTTGTGGTAGGTTTGCATGAGGGACATGTTATACTTGTGGATCACCTTATCACTATCAGCGGTGAGTGTCCAAAGAATCAGGTTTGCGTGTATTGTGGAAAGGCGCACAAGGTTGAAGATTGTCTAGATCTATATGCCCATATGTGTAAGAATAACAAGAAGGAACAAAGGCACGGCTATGATTAAAGTGGAGCATGCAAAACATGAGAAATGGGCACCTAAGAAGATGGTTGAACTGAACTTCAACCTGTATTAGTTCACCACACGCACAGAGGCAGCACGTGCTCGAGCAAGGGAAGGTAAAAACCACTCATCAGGAGAGAAGAAGTGGTGCATGCTAAGTATCTAAATGCATGCCCAACAAAAGGAAGTTTATCAGGAGACCATGGGAGTCATCCAGGAGTTTACAGGGAGAAATCCAGTTCCTGAAAGAGCAAGGTGTGAGAGGGAACATGCAAGTGTACTGAACTCCCTCAGAAGGATGTTGATGATCTTAAAGAGGTGTGTAGAATGTTGAGGCAGGAGAACATCATACCTTTGTTGGGAGAGTGGTTGTGAGATAAAGTGTCCACACAGGAGTTGAACGAGAGCGCAAGATCCTTCATGCAAATTTACCACCACAGGACCATGAGTATGATAAGGAGATTACACTGGATGCAGTGATAAATGGTTGGTTGGTGAGTAATATTCTTATTGATACATGTGCGGAAGTTAATGTTCTCACCTTGGATGCTTGGAACCAGATGGGAAGGCCACCATTACAGCCATCTTCAAATGTGTTTTATATGGCTAACAAAACAAGGGCCATGCCCATTGGTGTTCTAAAGGATGCTTCTATCACTATTCAAGGAGCTAAATTTACAGGTGATTTTGAAGTACTTGAGCTAGCATGAAGCAGATAACTTCCCTGGCGCTTTTAGGTCATCCATGGTGCTATGCTAACAATGCAGACTTGCACTTTAACAAGAGCTATGTAAGTTTTGAGAATAAGGATGAGTGCGTTGTAATACCCATTGGATGATGCCAAATTGTGCCTTATACAGAGCCTATTAATGAGGAGGATCTCAACTAGAAATTACACACATACGGTGTGTGACCCAGAGAACATGGAGCCATCGAAAGAGGGTGTGCTTCAGTGGGAAGACGCGTAGTCCATCAGTGATACAACTAGTGTGGCATGTGATAATTGGGCCCATGACACTTATGAGATGGTCAGGTCACGAGGTCTAAGGAAGAGTTACCAGGATGATTAGGCCGCGCACATTCAGGCAGTTGGGTAAGGCCATAGTTTACCAAAGTATACTGGAGAGGAGAAGCCATGAATCTTTCTTTGCGCGTGATGGAAGAACAATGGCGAAATGAGGGAGATAGGAGAAACATGATGGTATACACCTTGCGCGGGACAATAGCGCACTGGTGGGATACACACAGAGATAGTTTATTGGGTTGGCATGAGATCATAGTAGCCTTTTTAACAAGGTTTACAAGGAGCAATCTCCCTTCATTGGTGCAGGATTATGATGGAAAGACCCCTCCTTGGTACATGTTCACAACTGTGAAAGGAATTGGACAGAAGGACAAAGATGCTTTTCCACCATCTCTATGGGTACACAAGTTTTACTCTACTTTGCATAGTTTGCACATGTGCTTGGTATGTACATGCTGAGTTGAAGCAGGAGACAATGAGTTGGTGCGACATGACAAAAGGTATTGTTCATACTTTTGATTATTTTTCCACTAAGCCACCAATGCATGAAGCCTTATAGATCATGAGCGTATTACATTGGGAGAAATGCGCAAAGGCTGAGGAACTCATGATTCAGCTGTTAGGATAACCTGATACTGAGGTGCACGAGGATGTGATAGAAATAGAAGAGACATTGTTGGGGCACGTGGAAATAAAAAAGAAAAAGGAAATTAGTCTACCTCATTGATGATGAAGAGGTAGAGGATCTGGATATCAAGCACACAGAAGGGTGTGCGTGAGGTGTTGGACTCCACAGATGAGTAGGCATGCATACCATGTGCCCTTGAAGACTAAGAAAGTGAACATTGGAACTGAAGACATGCCTAAGGAGGTATAATTGGTGATTATTGGTCTGAACCTGAAGTTGCAAAGATTATTGAGTTGTTGCACAAATTTCAAGATTTTTTCCCTAAGGGATATCATGAATTGAAAGGCGTGCATCCATCACTAGGAGAAATGAAGATCAAGCTTAAGGATGGTGTGTGACTAGTTCGGAAGAGGCCTTACGGATGAATCCCAACTTACGTCAAGGTGAAAGAGGAGATTGATAAAATGCTCAAGTCAAGGATTATTGAGCCTATTGAGGAATCTGAATGGATAAGCTTGATGGTGATTAACATTAAAAAGGATGGACGGATAAGGATTGTGTGGACTATAGAGTTCTTAATGCTTCTTGTGTCATTAGATCCTTTTCCTACACCATTCACTGAAGAAATCTTAGAAGGTGTTGTTGGGAGCGCGAGATCTACTCCTTTACAGATGGATTTTCAGGATACCATCAGGTATGGATTGTGCATGAAGATCAGGAGAAGACAACCTTCACAACTGAATGGGGAAGCTTTGCATACACTTTCATGCCCTTTGGACTGAAGAATGTGCCAACAGTGTTCTCACGCATAGTTGTTCAAGAATTCCAAGATTTTATTCACAAGTTTTTGCAGGTATACTTGGATGATTGGACATTTATGGGCTGGTGAAAGATCATTGTGACAACTTGAGATTAATGTTTGAAAGATGTAGAAACTTAATATCTCTTTGAACATCAAGAAGTGCATTTTTCCACCCCTTTTGGTACATTACTTGGACATATCATTTGCAAAGAAGGTTTGTTGGTGGACCCAACCAAGATTGTAGTTATTTTGGGGCTGGAAGAACCAACTAATCAGAGTGAAGTGTGGTTTCCTTGGGCACACTGGCTATTACATGAAATTTATTAAGGGATATGCCAAGATTGTCACACCCTTGAAGAGTTGTTAAAGGCCAAAGGAAATTTTTATTGGGGTGATGCGCAACAACAAGCTTTTGAGACCTTGAAGGAGAGGCTAACCACCACGCCTATCTTACGCTTCCCTTCTTGGAACAAGCCTTTTCATGTGCATGTAGATGCTTCTGGTATGGCCATTGGAGTAGTGTTAGCACAACCAGGTGAAGGAAATGTTGATCATCCTATCTGCTTTGCAAGCAGGAAGCTGACGTCAGATGAACAAAATTATACAACTATGGAGTGTGAAGCTTTATCCATGATCTATGCGCTTCATAAGTTCAGGCAGTACTTGTTGGCCACACCATTCATATTCTATACAGATCACATGGCATTAAAGTACTTGGTCAATAAGCCGGTTTTACAAGGGCACATCTGTCATTGGATCCTTCTCTTTCAGGAGTTTGATTTCTTCAGTCATAGTGAATCCTGGAAAGAACAACTTGGGACCTGATCATCTATCAAGGATTAACTCTGAAGAGGACACGCAAAGCATAGAGGATACTATGCTTGATGCTCAATTGTTTAGATTAAACCACGCGCCAACTGATTTAGAGGATATTGTAGTGTTCTTGCGCATTGGACTTGTGCCTGAAGGAATGAAGACCTTGGAAAAGAAGCAACTTGCTATTCACAATTGCCCTATATCAGTTCATTGGAGGAGATCTATATAAAATGGGTAGAGATGAGGTCTTGTGCAGATGTGTGCTAGAGCATGAGCGTGAAGCTATCATGGAGGAAGCACATGGAGGGATAGTTGGAGGTCACTATGCAGGAGAAGCAACAACGTGCAAGATCTTATTGGCAGGTTTATGGTGGGAAACATTATATAAGGATACTAAGGCTTTTGTCAAGGCTTGTGACCATTGTCAAAGAATAGGTAAGCCTAGAAATAGAGATGAGATGTCATTGAGACCCTATAACGAGTGCAGAGCCATTTGAGAAATGGGTGATTGACTTTTTAGGACCCATTACACCACCTACGCGAAGGATAGGACATGTGCTACACTATATCATCACATGTACAAATTACTTGACAAGGTGGGAAGAGGTTGCACCTACAAAGGATTGCACTACAACAACAACAACTAGATTTTATGGGAAAATATCATAAGCAGGTATGGATGTCCATTGAGTCTTACAAGTGATAGGGGAACTCATTTTTAATGAAACAATTAGAAATATTGTTGGCAGAGTTCATGGTAGCACACCATAAGACTACACCCTATCACCCACAGGCTAATGGAACTGTTGAGGATTTCAACAAAATTCTAGGGCAAACCTTGACAAAGATATGTGATGTTGGAAGGAAGGATTGGGATGATAAGGTATCAGCCATTCTATGGGCATATAGAACAACTTATAAGAGGTTGAATAAGGCCACACCTTTTCAGTTGGTGTTTGGTGCAGAGGTTGTTTTACCTATGGAGTTTATGTTACCCTCCCTACGTATTGCGTGCGTAGGAGGATTGGATGATGAGAAAGCAGTAGATGAGCACATTGACAAACTGATGCAGTTAGATGAGAGGCGCACCATTGCACATTGGAGTCAGAAGACAGAGAAAGCAAGACAAAAGGCTTGACATGACAGGCATATTAAGAACAAGTCTTTTGTAGTAGGAAAGATGGTGCTTTGTATGACTCCAAGTTTGTGCGCCATCCTAGAAAATTGAAAGTGCATTGGTTGGGACCATTTTATAGTAACTAAGATATTGGAATCAGGCACATGTCAATTATAGGCATTGGATGGCACTATGTTGCCCGGTTACTTCAATGGGAGTAGGTTGAAGCCCTACTATAAATAAGATTTCTTTTGTGTTTGTAATAAGGCAGTATTTCCATTTTAGATTAGATTTCCTTTTCTTTGTTTTGTTGTTTTTGTTGTAATAAGCATGTTCGTGCGTAGGAGCTGATTACTCTATGTTAGACTGATGCGCAGAGGACCACACATACTTTTAGTGTGGGGTGAAGCAGATGCAAGTGCATGCAAGAGATAAAATGTGATGTTGGTACTCCTTGAGAAGTTGAGTTAGGAGCGCATGATGGTATGAGAACTAAGATGCACGTGGAAGAAAGGTTAAGGTATGCATCTAGAGACATTTTCAAGGTGTTGGAAAAATTGGTGAGCGATGTGAAAGAATGGTGCTTGATGGACATATATGGTGGTGCAAAGGAATGGTGTCAAAGGTGCTTGAGGATGTTGGTGCTTTGAAGGAAATTGCTCAAATTGGAAACCACTGAAAAAGATGGTTGCATAGTGTAATGCGAGGGAGGCAGCAGCAAGTTAGACTACTTGGCAAGTGGCGCAGAGGAAGAATGTGTGCGGCGTAGGAAGTGTGCTGCAAGAGGGTCTGCAACCTGGGAAGTAGTGGCGCACCTGAAGGTTATGACTGCCACGCGCAGAAGAAAGAAAAGTGCAAGAAAAAAAAAAGTGCTTTTAAAACAAAAAGTAGTGGTAGGTGAGGAGAAATTAATGCGGATAAATTTGGAAAAACTATAAATAGTGCATGGGTGAAGTCATTCTTACCTTTCTTTTGAGAACTTGTGCGTTTGTGCGATTTAAGAGAAATTGCGATTAAGTGTGAAGAGCTAGTGTGAAAACAAAGAAAACTTTCTGAAGCCAAGACCATTAACCAAGACAGAGTGCACAAGACCTTGATGTTTAAGAGCTCCTTCAGTGGAAGTGGAAGCTAGGAGAGAAGGTGTGGAAAGGTAACGAACATTGAAGGATATGAAGGGTTTGGTTCGCAGAGGAATTGCAAAGCTAGGGCACAGAATTTTGAATTGAAGCTAGGGCACAAAGTTGGAGGCAAGACAAAAGAAATAAGGGTTTGAGCAAGTGAAAGGATTGATCAAGAAACTTGGATGCTCGGCACTAGGGCACAAGATTTGAGTAAGTAATTGATTTTAAGCACCTAGGGCACATAATTTACAAAGTTCAAGGTTTGTGTAGTGAAAGAGTTAATCAATGGCACCAAAGAGGGATCCTACGGTCAAGAAATCTCCCAAAGAACAAGAACAAGAAGAATGGAGGAAGCACCTGAGAAGACTGGTTATTTTGAAATGCAAGTACCCTCCAGAAGTGGTAGTAGGGCAGCCATGGGTGTCACACTTGACAAAATGCAAGATAAGTGATTATAATCATCACACAGAGGCCCATGAAGGAGAAATAAGGAAAGATGTAATAAAGGAACTGACCCAGAGGATGACAGAAGGGAAATTGGTTATTGATGACAAGGTGAAGAAGGACCTAGAGAGTGCAGGGGTTCTACAGTTGTATGAGCTGCCATATTTTGGGAAGCCAGAGTGCCTATACCAATGGCTTATGTCAAGGGTGCATGAAGACTTCTTCTACTTTGTAGGAAGAAGAATGCACATAACACCACAATTGATTGGAAAAGTGACTGGCTTGCGCATGACAACGGAGCAGAAATTGGATTGGATTTGGAAGATGATGTGGCAGTGGAAGCCACAACTACACAATTCAACTACCAAGAGGGAAAGCATGCATTCACAATCACAAGCATAACCAATCTAGGTACAAGGGTAGCACAGTGCCTTGTAAGTTACAAATTGGGCACGTCTGAATGTTGGTTGAAGTAAATAAGAAGTGGTTACATGTCACGCACAAGATGGCACAGAAGACCCTCTACAATGTATGCTTTATAACTTGAAGGAATAGTCGAGGAGGCAAAGGTCCAGGTGAGTAAAGGTGAAAGATAACATGGGGCACAATTCTTCTTTTGATAGTGTTTTGGGAGATCGAGGAGTACCTGATGGCCCAGAGAACAAGATATGGGTCTATCCATTGAAGAATAAGTCTCCTGCACAAGAGATTTGCAGACTTCACTTGTGATGGGGTAATAACAATCCTTACAAAATATGCATGGACAAATGGTACAGGATAATGCACGACAGCATTCGAAAATGAATGGCATGTACCCAAGGAGCTGCCCTCATTGCTAGATGGAAAGCAGAGTTTTTGGTACACCAACACTTCTGCCTTGGTAGGTTCCTTACTTAGCAATGGAGAAATGGGCCCATGGTGTAAACTTCCATTTTCCTTCACGGAAAAATATTTTTAGCTGTAGTGAACCACATATCAAGGACGCGCAAAGCTAAATTCAATGCAAGACAATGTTGATTCAGACTGCCATACGTTGCACCAGACCTATGTCTACCCATCAAGGTCAGCGTATGTAGAAATAATAGAGTCTGACAACATGGACCTGAGCCCCACAACAGTCATAGTGGGTAAGCATGCATTCAGGGTATATATCTATCTCAGGCCCAAGTTGAAGGATGGGAAGTACCTCAACGAACATGAGACCTTCATCTGTACCAAAGCCTCCACAAAAGAAACAAACAGTAGGAATTGGCTAAGAGAAGGCACAAGGAAACACCCCCTCAAGAAGAAGAGGTAGAAGGGAAGAAGATGAAGTAGATGAAGAAGAAGAAGAGACTGTTTTAGACCAGAGACGGAGGAAGAAAATGCAGCGACAGCACAGAGGAAATGAAGGGGCAAGCACATCGGAGGCACCCAAGGGGTCACCACCAGTCACAACCAGCCAAACCAAGTCCAGTGAAGAAGAAACAAAGCCCGGTGAAGAAGAAACCTCAGGTAATCCATATTGAGGAAGAAGAGGAGGACTTGGAAGAAGAAGTGGCCGAGGAGGTAGCGCATGAGAAGGAGAAGCTGCAAGAAGATATGCCAGTGCGGAATGAAGGGCCAACACAAGAAAAGGCGAACTTAAGGATGAGACCGTCCAGGATGATGAGGAAATGTGCAATGACACGCGAGGAAGGATCCAAGGGTGATGAAGAACATGAAGAGTGACATGAGGTAGAGAGTGTGGAGAGGAGGAAAAAGGTGATGGAAAGAAACCAACTGGGGAAGACACAGGTGTTGGAGGTAATGGAAGCAACGGGCCCCTAAACATTAGTGCAAGAGATGTCCAAGAGGAAGCGAGGTGAGAGAAGAAGAAAACGGGAACCTCTGCAAGCACCTCCAATGTCCTTTATTGATGATCAAACAAAGGTATTAAGGTCCAGGTTCCAAAGTACAGTTCCAAAAAGGAGTTGTTTGGTTGGAAATTGCTCAACCAGGATGTGACACTTATGCGCACAAAGAAGATGCTTTCTTGGAGTATGCAGACGCATATGGAAGAACTAGAGTTCGAGGTAAGTAAGGACTCATACTCCAAGATGAAGTTGAAAGCAAAGCCAAGAAAAGACATTCCTTGTTATTAACCCCTACAAAACTATCTGATGAAGCAAGCCTGCAATGCACTCAAAAAAATGGCCGCCGAAGTTGCGCGAAGAAATCTAGACAAGGGGGCTGCCATAAGAGTGATGCAAGGGGACAAGGAGCAAAAGGATAAAGAAATTCAGAAGCTCACAGAAGACTTGCGGAATGAGAAGAAAAGGACAACAGATGCTTATCATAAGGCGGACGATATAGTAAAAAGTATCACAAGCGCGTGCCCAGCGCTGGTTGACCAAGCGCTGGATGAGTATCCCACGGAGAGTTGGACTATTTAGAGGACCTGGTGTGCATGATACTTGATGGAGAGGAAGCATGGGAAAGGACTGACAGCTGAAGAGTTGGCAGAAAGAAAGAGAAAGAATAAATAAGAAGTGGAGAAGAGAATACCAGAGTATGAGGCTTTGATTGCGGAGGTTAAGGAGGCCACGAAAGAAGGCAGAGCGCGCATTCGACAACTACCAAGACTTTGACCCCATTCTTAGCGCGCATACCACCAAGGAGGCAAAGCTGAAGCAAATCAAGGCCACTATGAAGAATAATAAGGCCGGGTGCAAGAAGGTCATGTAAGAGGTTCACAGAGAGGAGGGAACTACTAAAGGCCATGAAGGACACTCTTGCTGAAAGACACAAGGAGATCCACCTGGAGGTTTTGTGCAAGATGGATGTATTAGAGGGTGTGACTTCAGACGTAGAGGTGGTGGTGAAGAATTGAAGGAGAAGGCAAAAGAGTTGACTTTGGAGCAAGTGTCGGGTATTGTAGAGGCGGCACCAAATAGAGTTGTTGAGGGACTAAAAAGCTAGAAGGAATTAAAGGTCGCAATAAGCAAGGGAATTTTCAGAGCTCTTTTCACCACCAAAGGCTTGAGTATTGAGTGCACACAAGATGGAAGATTTTCAATCTTGATTTATTGGGTAAATGCCCCCCCATTCTTAATTCTTCAAATTCTTTCATTCTTTCAGTGGTACTTTGAGGGAGCATTCTTTGATTCATATTGCCGAGGACGGACAATACTCCTAGTGTGGGGTAATGTTGGTCGGACGAGATGGTTGCATTAGCCATGTGCAGAAGTTGGAAACTACGAGTAGAAGGGCACACGCAGGTTCAAAGAAGAATAGAAAATCAGGACAACGTGCGGAAGCATGCGCGCGAAAGTAGGGTTGAAGACAATTTGATGCGCGAAGGTGCGCGTAACACAATGGAACAAGTCAATGCGCAAGGGTCCGCACACATGCAAAACATTCAGGACTTAGCCATTTTTAGAGCATTGGCTAAAAATACGAGAAAAGCAAGTTGACGTGATGCACATGCAAAGTCCATAAATAGACGAACAAAGAGGTAAAAGCACATGCAAGAAGACCGCTAAATATAGGATTAAAGCAGGATAAAGTCGAGTTATTTATAGCTCGATCTATAGTTAAAGCAGAGTTGTAAAAGCATGCAATCTATGTTTAGCACATCTATTATTAGGAAAAAGCATAAAAGCGGTGAAGGGCAAGTCCCCAGGGAGTATAAATAGGTGTAGCACTATTGTAATTAGGTACCTTTTGTGTGTAGAAGAGAAGGTCAATGTCGGAGTCTGCATGTGAGACATTGTGTATGCGTGCATGGTCCAATGCATGGATGGAATTGAGTCTTGATTGTAATCAGCATATCTGTGATGTAATGCAAAGTGTTTGTGATGGATAATTGTGTATGGGTTGCCAAGATTGCTAGATTTGAGTATGGAATTATGGGAATTCAAGTGCTATTAATGATTGTTTATGTTGAATGAACTTCCTTATTATAGGTGTTGCCAATTTTGTATGATGTATCTCCATTTATGCATGTTGTTATGGTTGTGATGATTATGTTTACACTAACCACATCCTGATGGTGAAGCAAAGGAGGGACTTGGTTGGTTACGCATGCTTCGGTTGAGCGTCCAGACCTTGTCTGGATGAAGTGCCATAGTGCCCGACTAAACATTGGTTAACAAAACAAGACTACAAAGTTGATACACAAGTTGCAAGAGCTTCGTCTAGAACAGTCCCTTCACAAATGAGGCCTTCAAGAAGACCACCCACACCTTCAACTTCAAATTGTCTTTTCATTTAAACTTAACCACTTAAAACTCCCTTAAATGAAAAGGCCGCCTCATAAAAAAGATTAAAAGCACTATTGGAACAAACATTCAACACTACGAAGATGGCTATTGTTGGTAAGTTAGTTACTCGATGCATTTATGCATAGGGGTTTCTCTTCCATGTATTGAGGTCCCCATATTGGCAACAAATGTTGAAAGCCATCAATGAAGCTCCATAAGAGTACAAAGACCTAAATAATGCAAAGGTGTAATACCCCTTTCGGGGTTATTATTATATTTTTAATAATTTCTGGAATAAACTTGCAGCAGACTGAAGTATACAAACAGCGAAGAATTATCACCAAATTTTTATACCAAATCAATTGAAAATGATCTTTAAATATTATGAAATTGATCTCTAATAATTTAAAACAAATTATGACCCAAATCGAATTAGTATGGGAAAATTATGCAAATCTGGAAATTAATTGTACACTGTCAAATCGCAGCACTTCTATCTAATTCGATTTGGCCTCAAATTTGCATGGAAATGCATGTAAAGTGCAGTTTAAACCTTTTTAGACCCAAGCAATCAGATTTGAATGAATTAACTCAACTTATTTGCTCAAAACAATTAATTGTAAGTACATAGGCAAGTCGCATTTCAAGGAAATTGCACAGTTTGAATCAGATTTACAAAATAGCACGAAATTGAATAATCTTCAATGAAAGCTCAAATGTTTAAAGTCAATTCAAGAGGGTTTCGTCCCTTGAATGGACCTCTAGTGGGTTTGACGTCCCAATAGGATTTTATGAGAAACAATCTGACAATATCAGATTTCAATATTCGAATGTCATGCTAAAATGAACCCCCAAATCCCCTATTTATAGTATTTTAAGGTCAAACGACATGATCCTTGACCTTTTCATTTTCTTGATCAACTTTTTAAATATTACACAAAATATGAATGCTAAGCCGCTGCCTTCTTTTTTGTTATTTTCTTCTCTAGGCCACAAAGAGGAATGGCCTGAAAACTTTTTTTTCGCTATCATGTGGGAAAAAGGGACATTACAAAAGGTTTGAACCATACTCTTGGCAAAGGAAATGGAGCATATACAAATTTCATTACAGCCAATCAAGGATATGTGGAAGCAATCAAAGGTTTCTGTTATTTCATATAGACGGAAGGATGCTTGAAATAGACCCTTGATAAATGTTGTTGCAGTAGTGCCCCAAACAGTCAATGTTCCTAAAGGTTGTTTATCACAAGAGACAAAAGAAATATGTTCAATTTATTGCTGACATTTCGACATAGGATATTGAGTCAGTGGGCCCCCAAAATGTTGTTCAAGTAATCATGGACAACGGAAAAAAAAAAAATGAGCAACATGATTGATTGTAGAGCGGAGATACGAGCACATATTTTGGATGTCTTGTGCAATACACTACCTCAATTTGATGTTGCAAAAGATTTAAAAAATCTCGTGGATAGAATGAATTTATACAGAGGCAAATGGCATTCAGATGTTTATCACAAATCATCACACGTCCTAGGTCATATTTAGGAGATTCTTGAGGTTGGAGTTTTTGAAGGTTAAGGAATAACTTATTAACTTCTTTCTATAATTTAAATTTGTATATTAAATTGTTTCAAAAGTTTGAATATTTTAAATCAGATTTAAAATTATTATTTATTATTTACTATATAAATTTCTTTCTATAGGTTGTTGAGAAAAGATTTCTCTCTCACACGACTGCCTCGAGACGAGCTATGAAGGTAAAAGAGGCCTTAAGCACTATGGTAATTAACAACATTTGGACCGTGTAGAGGTAAAAAAACACAGAAAGAGACCAAAAAAGAACATCATTGATCTTTGATGAGGATGGGTGGGCCACGGTTGAGTACTTCCTCAGTTTTGTAGAGTCTATTCTATCAGATATGCAAATACAAATAATATTTGCATAGAAAAAAATTATGATGGAATTAACTCCATGCTCAAAAATATGAGAGAAATCATACCAAAATAAAAAACAAGATCTTGAAAAAAAAACTTCTAAAATGAAGTTAAAAGTGTGGTCATTACGAGGTGGAATAAAATGACCACCCCATTGCATCTCCTTACCTATAATCTAAATCCAAAATATTATAGCAATGAAATAGTTTGGTTACCTGATAAGCAACCACTATATGATGACCAAGAAATTACAAATGGAACTTGGGCAGCATTCAGAAGAATGTGGTCTGCAATAAAATGGAAATGTTTGGAGCTTTAGAAAGCAGCATGGAAGAAATCAAGGCTCTTTTTAACAAGTATAACATGGCTCCAGTCAATTGGTGGTATGTAAATGGCCATGATGACAGGTATCTAAGACCTATGACCTTCAAAATTCTCTCACAAGTACAAAAATAAATCAAAACTTCACTTTTGTCGATTAAACTTTAATAATCCTACAATATTTCATATTAATTTATTAACATATATTTTTGTACATTGTTACTCGTTTGAAATTTCTAACCACCTTTTTTTGTAATAGGTGGTTAGTAATTCTTCAGCCAAGCAGAATTGGAGTGTGTATGCCTTAATACACTCAGCTAAACAAAACAAGTTGGCATCCAAGAAGTTTGAGGATTTGGTTATATTGCATTTCAATTTATGCCTTATGTTACCAAGACTAGGGACTATACTAGAGGACCTAAAAAATTTGAAATATTCATCCTGAGACTATTGACTTGGATGCTTCCATAGTTACTCTCGCCCAACTTTCATTACTGAGTGTTAATTATGACAATCAAGGGAGTTCTTCACATGGGGTGGACAGTGGAGGTAGTGGAAGAGGCATTCATACAGCTGCTAATTTTGAGGAGAATCTAGATGAGTGGAGTTCATAAAACTGCTCATTTTGATGAGAATCTAGATGATTTATCCTAGATTATAGTCATGTATATGTGAAATTTTACACGTCAAATGTTTTGAATTTTTATGAATACTATATTTAAGTGATTTATCTTTATGAACTACAAATGAGTATTATACATTTTTATTACATATTTATACTTTTATAATATATTGTACCGATGTTTCAATGCCATTTTGTACCCACGGGTTTTTTGACAATCAGCATTTTTGAGTTCCACACCCGTTTTTGCTTCCATTTCAGTTTCTGTTTCCAAGCAATGTAGATTTTATGTTTATTGTTTTTTTTCATGTTTTCTTGTTAGTTGTGCCTCACTCTTGGAGGCTTGTCTTTGCTATTTGAAGTGTGCTTGTCTGTGGTTGACTTCCTCCCTTGTGTCTTAGTGTGGTATGTTTTTATTTCAATGAAAAAATTAACTTTAGTGGGAGGGAAATACATTGAACCAAAAACAAGAGAAACAACATTTTCACCTATAAAAGAAGACCTGGTACAGACCGAAAAGTATAATTCTTTGCACATAAATTCATTTTGAAATATTCAACATTTTTCAGGATAAAAAAATTACATCATACTCAGTTCATGAATAAACCTACATGATATTACAGCCTCACAAGTTAAAAATTTGTTTAATCAAAAAAATATATACAAGCCTCAACTTTAAATGAAATTTGTCACTCACCAATACCAATCTCATAATGAGCTGAAGCAAATATTAGTCACGAAACCTTACGAACAGTTCACAATATCATATCACTTTGAAATTTCCTTCAATTGACAAAAATAGCAATTATTGCTATGAAGTCAATATGGAGAATAGTGGGCGCAAGTACAATTTCCATGTCTAACAGTGTTACGCAGGGACGCGTCCCCCCTATTTCTCAGCCATCCCTGACGTCTGGGACGTTTCGGGGACAAATCATCCTCACAGGCACCCTCCCACACAAAAAAGGGGAAGTTTCTAAGACGTCCCCTTGCAGAACAAAACATTTTTTTCAATTTTTTTGATTTTAAAGATTTAAATGCTTGTTCACATATCTTAGATATAGATTTTTGAAAAACACCAATATGTATCAATCTCAAGCTGCTTATCTTGAAATTGTTACACAGTTTCACCCATTGAAGGGTTTCACATTGATTAATGACTCGACCACCTTCTCTGCAAATTGCCCAAGGCACGGTAATGGATGGCCTCAATCTGATTGCACCATTGTGTTGGGATCGAAGAAAATGAAATAAATTTGGGAAGGCCCTAATGTACTCTTGTAGTGCAAGGTTGTTTTTGGAAGCCGCTCATTCTATTTGAAACAAAAAAGTCTGCATGGATAAATCTGATTAAAATTCACTTTGGAAGCTCCCATCACTTAACAAACTTTGAAAGTCTGTATGTATAAGGGAAAGGTTCTGTAGATGATAAACGCAGGAAGGCATAAATCAAAACATTTACCAATTAACCATAACCCGACTGTATTGTATTACAAAGACATAATAAGAAAGAAGCATGATATAGAAATACAGAGATTTTCAAGCACAAATGTGGATGGACTGTCACAGATAAATATATTTTAATTTATTTTTATATTTTTAATAAATATAATTTTATATATTATTTTAATAGCCACCCCCCTGTCATCCCCAAACTTTGGAAATTTTTTGCCATTCCGGAGTCTTAGGTAACTCTGCTTTTTATATTTTTTTCACTTTAGTGTGGGTGAGGCAATCAGGCACCAGATTTCAATAGACTTCATACCATCTGCAAGATGTTACATGTATCACTTGACCAATTTTGAAGTCACCGTGCAATTGATTTGGATGATTTTCAAGACATCATTTTGAACTAAGTCATATTGTTTGTAGTCCACAAGTAATTTTAGATGTTCAATGCAGTAGTATTAATCAAATGTTAGTGAATAATAACTTTTGTATCTGTGGTTTCATTCACAGTTTTCATGTTTCAACTCATTTAGCTAGGACTTGACTTCTCGGTAAGGTGTAGAGCCAGCAGTAGGATGGAGTTGAAGTTGTTCCTGTGAATGAGCAGATAGATTCTGGAATCAATAGATAGAGAAATTATAAAATATGACAAGGCTATGAACACATGTTTTTATCCCTTATATGAACCAAGGTCAAGAGACTATGTACAAAACCATATTATTTGTAAATAATAATACACACATATTTGAATATATTGATATTTAAAACATACTATAATATAGCAGGTGCATTCTCTCTATTGCCCTTCAATAACAGTTAAGAATTCAGTCCGCTATTTCAGATTTTGTACAGAATTTAGGTCCTTTTCAAAACATTCAGTTCACCAAGAATGAATATCCAAGTCAGTTCATAGAATTTGTTCAAAATGGTGGTGTCTATCCAAATGAACAATTCAAAGCTTATAATTCAGCTAAGGGCATAGGAAACCTGAATGTTTCAGACATTCATTTCCATTTCTACAAGGATAATGAATAGAAGAATGCCGCAGAGAGAGATCATTTCCCATAGCTCATTGGGGCAGGCAAACTTGGCAGATAAATTATTAAATCTTGGCCGTGAAATGCTTCTAGAACAGAACAAATCAATTTTAATTTGGAACCTTTACACATTGAATGACAGCAAATGCTTCGTTTCTCCCATGATGAGGTGAATTGACTGCTCAATCAGACTTAGAATGTGTCCAGGAATGTAGCATGAAAACTGCTTTGACAGCATGCTTATTTCAGATCTCAACTGTTGCAGTATCTGCATTCGGCAAGGTAAAAGTTAGCTGCTTGAAACCAATCAGGGAAAATATCCCACATGTAAAAGTTGAAAGCATGAAGAAGGCTTCTAATATGAAACCTAGTTTGTACAGCCTGAGTGCGCCCAATGGTGAAGGCATGTAAAGTCCACATCAGAGGTCACAGGTTTAAATCCGGAAGAGGGTATGGTATGTACACCTCATTGAACAATATATAAGGTAAGTGGAAAAACTATCCCCTTGTGGGATCATACAGAGGAGATCTCATATACAGATTGGTGTTTCATTTGATAGTGACCACAAACTACCTTTACAAGTCCAAGTATAGACGAAACCATGTGCAGGCATTTTAGTCATGTGGTGGAACCGGCCACATACAACAAATTCTCAGTAAAATTTTGTTTTAGGTTAGGTAGGCAGCCTAGTTTGAGCTGTGATGTTGATTGTTGGTAGTTTCAGCCAAAAACCAAACAAAATTGGTTCTTTCAGTCTGTCAGGCAGGTGGCTAAAGCTTACAGACAGATTTACACCAATTTAAGCAAAGTGGGGTGTTACTGTTGGTTCCCTGCCACCAAAGATTGTGTGGTAGAAAAACAAAGTGCATCAGTTGGGAGGCCAGACTAAGCAGACAGAAGCATAAGTTGGACTCGGGTGCTGTTGATGTTTGTCTTCCACTGCTAATGGCCAAAAGAAATGTATAGACTAAGTAAGCCAGAATCCAGATCCATAAACAATGGCTAAAGACTTGGTGATGTTGCTGCTAGCTCTCCACCACCAACCAGATACATACATCAAGGCTTCAAAGTATGTTGAAACATGTTGCCAAACTCGCTGACAAAGGGAAAGTAAACAGATGATGTGTTGTGTTGCTGTTAGCTAGTCACTGCTGATTATATCCTTAGGAAATAGTAAGAAGACATGGTTGATCACACAAAGGAAATAGCAATCAAGTAAGAACAATATAACATTACAATTATTAGTCCACTGCCGCCACCAAAAGGCCAAATTTGGCTGAGTACCCATATTAAACAATATAAACACATTTTCCAAGACACGCGTACCACCTCCATTTTCCGCCACTCCTTGACCCCTCAAACTGTTTGCAACAAAAAGCTACATTACCAACATAATACTACCACAGAATTATGAACACATACCATGAATATAGCACAAAAGAACATAAGAGGATCAGCAGCTTTATTGCATCAGTAGTGTGCAGTACAATGCTGAGGACAAGCAGGACCTTTCACATCAATGCCCCCTAACTGACATTCAACTTGCTATCTGAGACCAACTAGTTGTTGGTTCACACACAACTGTCAAACCCAATCGTACATAACCAAACTATTAAATTTATATCTTTGACCTTATTATTACCAACTCCGATCTTGATTGCGTTGATGGCTTCTAGTCAAAGTTCATATAATTTCAATTTGAACCCATTCACTGCATCTTTACACGTGCCATTCAAATGGACCAGTCGCATTGCCATATTTGCCAATACTTCATGAATTTTAAATGGCCCTAGTCTAAGTATTTTAAATCTTCCCAGCTTTCTTTTCCCACCAATAATTGTGTTTTTTTAATTTTGTTGCCTTTATTTCTCATCAATCAACTTTAATACAAGTATCCCTGCCTTGAAATTCTTCTACCCTCAAATACTTACCATGACCGTGTTTCCTTCGCCTCATTATTACAATTGCCCTCGGCTTGAAATTCAGCCACCTCAAGTGTTGAACATAACAATACTTCCTCTATCTCAACATGACCTCAATTGTCCATTGTGCAATGGCTTTGTTCGTCTAGGGGGATCATATTGTCATCCAACAGCACTTTAGACAGCAATCCATGCTTGGGGAGGTCATAACTCATCTTTCATGTTAATTTTATCCTTAGACCCCACATTCACATTCACTATAGTTGGCTTTGTGCACTTCATGCCAACAACGCTTTCAAAATGGGGGGTCAGCTTATCATCGAACTTGGCATTCTTGATTTTGTATTCTTTGAACTCGGGTGGGTAAGCCAACTATGATGTTGGTAGTTCAAAAGGACTTGGAATCACCAACTTTTGGTTTAGGTCATCTCTTTTGCAAGCCTCCTTTTATCTCCATCGTTTCAATGTTATTGCAAATGTAGCTCAAAAACCTTAATCTTCCAGCTGCCGATGGATGAGACCGTTGAAGGAATTTGTCTCATCTTTAGAGCACGATTGTAACTTCAGGATCCCTTCTTCATTCAGCTTCGTAGAACCCAGTTTTCCATCTTTCAAACACTCTTCATCAAAGCCTTGAGTATGACTTACTAGATGAAGTTGGTTCCTGACTTATTGCCGAATTCTTCAAATCTATCACATATTTCTAGCCTTTATTTTTCAATGGAGTGAATGTTTCTTCTAGTTTTGTTCTTTTTTAGCTACTATCAACCAGCCACGACCCAACAATGCATTGTAGGCTTTCTTCTCCAATGAGATGACTACAAAACTCAATAAAAAGGGTCGGGTTGCAATCTATGCCTTTTATGCCATAAGTACTTCCCAACACCTTTATGCCATACTAGTTTGCTCCCTCTAGTTGGAATGTCAAGGGTCAAATAAGTTGACTTCCCGAAACTTTTCCAAGTGTCCTCTAGAAGAACATGGACACTTGAATCACCATCCACAATGGTAATCATGATATGAAGTTTCTTCCAAGTATCTTCATATGCACTATTGCCAGTCATTTGGCTAGATTCATTCTAAAGAGAATGGAATCAATCACTTGCTCCCTTGACAATGGCAACTCAATTGTGGCCTCATTTTTTTGCTTCATGTTATCCCCATTGTTTGACATTACCTCTAAAACTAGGCGTGGTGTCACATGCTCCATGTCAGGCTATTGTCAGGTATAGTGGTGGTTATTGCATTCATGAATTTCAGTGGTTATTACGGTAATTTACAGGACTTTTCTTAAAAAAAAATTGTCTTGCACTTGTTTTCTCATGAGATTGTCTAATTGTCTTGCACTTGTTTTCTCATGAGATTGTCTTCGTTTTTCAACCATGACCTTCTCAACTACCACTCTAACTTCAACAAGTCTTTCCTTTTTCATTCTTGGGTGAGGTTGTATGAACAGGCTATTGTCAGGTATAGTGGTGGTTATTGCATTCATGAATTTCAGAATTCTTTGCAATAAATTGTCAACCTTTACATATACGGTAATTTACAGGACTTTTCTTAAAAAAAAATTGTCTTGCACTTGTTTTCTCATGAGATTGTCTTCGTTTTTCAACCATGACCTTCTCAACTACCACTCTAACTTCAACAAGTCTTTCCTTTTTCATTCTTGGGTGAGGTTGTATGAATTCCTACGCTTGTACTTGAGTGATTACCACGACTTCTTCATCCTCGTCGACACCAATCATGTTGACTTTTGCTTGCTTCGGAGAGTTGTCATCATCGTGATCCCTTTGGCCCCACCATCTACACAGAGGCCTAGAATTATTTTCATTTGTGGAGAAATCTCTTACAAAATGTTCCCACTCGTTACACTTCTAGCATTGCACAATTCGTTGTCTTGGGGAGTCATATGGAATCCGGCTGCTACCTCCACTCCTGTTACTTTGATGTCATTTGTTATTCAATTTTGTTTTCCTGGTGAGTGGTGTCAATTGCTCCTCGTGTGAAGAGTACTTGGGTGCTCTTGTTCCGCATATTTTATGGCCAATCCATGACTAAATGCCTTATAAATAGACAAATTTCGTAGAACAGTTTCTTTGGGAAATTTGCCTTGATATGACATTCTACCTTACAATTGGTACTCCAATGGTCCTTACCTTCATTCTTGGTATCTCCCTTTAGGTCTTTCATCATTCAAAGCATGTTTCTTCTCAAAGCTTGCACCAATCCAAGTTCACAATCATCATTGAACTTCAAATTATCATCTTCATACCTTTTTCTCCAGCGTGAGGATCTCTTGTTTTCACTCTCACTATCCATCACTTTCGTATATATGCATCTTTGTAAGACAAAAAAGAAACCACCTTCATCTTCCTCTACAACGGGGGTATAAGACCTTTTATGAACCACCACTTCTCCAAACCGTCAGTTGGATCCTTCTCAAGTTTTCCTAGCAATTCTTTACACATTTAGACGTAGACTTGTACATTTTCGTGTTTCCCTTGTTGGGTGTTGTAAGTTTCTATGACAATTTCATTGTCAGCTTTCAAGAAATTGAAACTTTTTTCAACTACGTCCCAAAATTTGTCCTATGAGGACTTGTCACTTCTTGGTGTGCTTGTGTACAAATCAAAAGCCACCCCTCTCAGTGGCATCGGAAAAGATTGCAACCAATGACATTTGTTTATATGCCCATTAGCAGTCCAAATGGTGATACAATGCATTGTTGCACAGGGCTTCAAATCCTTACCAATAACCTTCAACATCTTTTACCTCTTTGAGGTTGGATTAGGTGGAATTCCTCTAGTTGTGGAATCATGTGACCCTGACATTGCTCTTCTAGTGTGATCCTCCTTAGGAAAGTTTGTACCAAATGTTGCTCTAATTTCTCGACACTCAAATGGGTCACCATACTCAGTCCTTCAACCTAAGTGATTTGTATGTTGCTTTGATCACGATTAGGTTATGTTCATGTTTTGCTCATTCCAACTTGTCCTATAGATTTCTCTGGTAGGCCTGACCCCTTCAATTAATAGATCCCCAATGCGGAAAATATTTATTTCGTGGGAATATTTCTCTCCTCCCAAAGAGAAGTAATCAAACTCCATTTTAGGATAAAAACTTCCCTCTAAACGAGGGGATTCTATTGATTCTCCACTGGATTCTTTTGCAGCACCCTCCAACCCAACCTAATCAGAAAGGTCCATTGTTTCCTTCTCCATAAGGGGCAAACATCTTGCAATTTATATCCACTCCTCATTCATAAGTGGCATAGGGTGCTATGTTTCTAGCTGAACCCTTTCTTAGTTTTGGCTTTTGCTCCATCTCTAGCTTCTACTCACACTTCGGCAATGGCTTCCACTTTTGCTCCGTACTTCTCTTGATGGAATTTTAGAATTGGATGGCATCTCATAGCCTTTGTCTTCTTTCTTGATGTTCCACCAATCAAGTTGACTATTAATTCTTAATCCACTCTCTAACCATGTTGTCATCTTCTACCACATATGTTCAGGCTAAATGGCATTCATTCTTTCTCATGCAGCGTTGATCCTTCTTGATGGCACCTCTTGTCCTACCATTGTAAAATATTTTATCCTTGTGCTTCACAGTACACAGATCTTGTAAGATAATGTAGTGCCCCGTTGTCAATGGTTATTGTTAACAGACTTTCACTTACACCTAACTTTAGAAAAGGCAATAACCCCAAAAATGTTTGTTATAAAAGATACACTATCAAAAGAATGTTATTGCAGAATTATATACATATATCGTGAACATAGCACACAAAAGCATGAGAGAACTGAGAGCTTTGTTGTAATGTCCCCAAATGGACAAATGTTGACCCCAAACGGAACAGACGTAAATCTGACCTATAAAAGCAATTTATAGAAGATATATTGGAAATAAATGATGCAGATCTGAATTTATGCAGAAAAATGTGACTTGGTCTAGGAATGATTGATCCACAAAACAGATGTAAAATCACTTGATTCTTCAACAAAACAGATCAGCTATTTTTAGTTATGTAAGAACACTAGAAAAATATAAGATTTGGATCAAATAAAGGGTTGGAATTTATGTATAAAAACTTGCTAATGAACAACTCACAGACATGACTGAAAACAGAGTTTCCCAAGCCCAAAAGTTATGCAAACCAGCTGAATTCGGTCTCCAAAAATCTGATGATTAAGCCTCAAATCAGATCTGACCCCAATGTGCCCTAGATTGTTCAGAACACACCTAGAAGTGGGTCGTTCCAATAGAATCAAGTTGGAATTGTAAGGTAAAAATCAGCAACACTCTTTCACCTTCAAACCCTCACTGGAAACAAAGTAGATCTGCAATTCGCCCCTCAAATACTGCTGGAATTCTAAAGCAGAACCATGAAAATCAGTGGAAACCCCTGAGTAGAGCTTCCTCTCAAAAAGGGAGAAGAGTTTTCATTCTTCTTCCTAGCTTAAAGAGGGATTTCGTCCTCTCAAGCAAAACTACAAAGGGTTTTTATCCTTTGGAGTAAAAATGGAAAGCATGCAAGCTTAGCCCAAATATCAGAAAATATAAGATGTCAAAAGATGACCTCCTCCATGCATGACGACTTGCTCTTATAATTTTCCTTGGTCTCTTTACCTCCCAAAATAACAAATCAGCTCACTTACCTCGTTTAATAATTTCCCCTTGCTATTTTTGATCCCCCCATTTCTACTAGAGGGAAATAAAAATAAAATAACTCTTTTTCTTTTCTTTTTTTAAATTTGTCACTAATGATTCAATTAAAGTGCTTATGATTAAATTTTATTATGCACTTTAAAATTATTAATTAGGACTTAGTTTCCCTTTTTCTTCTTTCCTTAGCCATCGAGAAATAGAATTAGGCTAAGGGTCTTATTTCCTTTTGCATAATATCTGACAAGCAAATGTCAAAAAAGGAGAAAGAAAATCCCTACCCTTCAAAGTCAAAGGAAGAAAGCAACCAAATAATGACGTTTCAAGTTGTCAAGATCAGCAATACAGAGATGGGGCACAATAACATCATGCAGTACGTACAGAATATGCATAATTTCAATTTAGATAATTGGGATGAAGTCTTCCAATCTAGTCTTGTACATGTCACCACAATTCCAGGTATAATTCTTAATCCTAAATTGGTATTGGAATGAGATGAGTACCATAATGCTGATACAAGAGAGATCATTTCAAGAGCTGGAATCACAATTGTGCATTTAGTAGGCAATATTTTAGAATATGCAGGTCATTGCCTTGTATGTGATACCATCTATCAGTTTGTAAAGCATCATTGTTAAATGTGATAATCAGTTTTGTAAAATCAGCAACTTATCTGTTACAATTAAAAGGCAGTTAATACCATACCCCATATCCTACAACGAAGATTTCCCATGGGGTAAATAGCTGCCAGACACCACTGCACAAAGCCATGATCAAATACAACAATAGCTTAGTATTAAATCATATGAAGAGTTTATGATATTTAAGTGAACAGTTCTTTTTCAAATTGAACTCGAGTAGGGGTGGATATTCCTTACCTGATAGCTAGAGAGTTGTAGTAGCAAAAATGAGTCATTAACTCCATCAGACATAAACAAAGAAACCATCGACATCCATACCAGCCAATCTGGCGTTTACTTTGAGTTTTTTGTGGAGAATCCAACTTCAAATGTCAAAGTGATAAAGCATCCACACATGTACACAAAAATAAAAGGCGAGTAGCTGTTAGAAACTTCAAGTCATTCAAATCGTTACCTATTGTATAGGCTTTGCACATTTCGACATTTAGAACTAGTGATCAAATAATTTGACTTTACAACCCTTTGAACTTTGCCTATACTAAATTACATGAAGGACAAAAAACAAAAGCAATGAAAATATGCTCATTAGAAAGGATAAAAATTTATTAAATTTCATCTTTTATAACAACCAGTGTTAAAAGTCAATAATCTGTGTACAGAGAATACAATCTTGAAATTGTGGCAACATTCAAATGGCAGCAGAATTGGGGTCCATTAGAGGCCAATATTTATGTTCTTGTAGATGGTGGCTCAGATAATTAATATTTATAGTAAGGTAGTTCGTGTGTCCATTTTATGAACCAGATTTCCCATCCCTTGGCTGAAATTAGGCCTAATATCCATTAACAAATGAAAAAAATTCTGTTAGGAAGTTAAAACAGGATTGTTCTGGTCAAGTTAGTCAAACATATTGTGACATGGCCAGTTGAGGCAGGTAGCCATAGGATAGCTCAGCTATATCCAGGCATGCCAATTGCATAAATAGAGACTAAATAGCCTCATTGGGGAAGATTGTGATCATGTTTATCTCATTTTCATATTGACTCTTTGGGTAACGACAGAGACTACTATTGAAATTACAGCCTGATTAGGAATTCAGGCTGCCTTTTGGAAGGTGTTTAACCCAAAACCCCATTTTATACTACAAAAGACTTGTGAAACAGTTTCAAGTTATGAAAGCTACCAGTAGCAGCATGATTTGAACATAAAATGGACTGGATAATACTGTGGTGGGCAGTCGTGCAAGGGCTGAAAATTCTCCATTAGTAGTCACAAATTGAAAAGTACTCCTTCCTAGGACTGGGAATCCCTGCAAATCCACTTGTACGAGTGCAAATGAAGTAATGCAGTGGCTGATAATGGTGATGATAGCAACATCAAGACTGAAAATCAGACACTGTAATGTCCCTCTCTTCCTAAGAGATCACTCGGTTATCCAGACTGGCCTATTACCGCATTCCCGTAGGCTTAAGGAGATGGTAAGGGAATGCTTTGCGGAAAATACATGGGTTTAGTTACTTTAACTCACTTTGTCTTTTATTATGAAAGTGACTTTATTAAAATAACTTTATTTTATAAAGTGACTTTATAATATTAAAGTGACTTAATAAAGTTGAAGTGACTTTATTAAAATAAAGTGCAAATAATGAAAGTGAAATAAAAGACCATTTTTCCCAAAAGGGGGGGGTGGCGATAAAATGATATTTAAGAGAAATTTGGAGTCCAGGGTTGGCTGGTTGGAATCTATATATTTTTCTCTTTCATTTCATTCGGATATCATATCATTTCTTCAAAAAAACAGATTTTGCAAATTTGGAGCAGTGCTTCAGAAGAAATTGATTAAGGATGGAAACCCTCATTCGATTCAACCATAGAGGACGGAAACCCTCTTTTGGATTCACATATTTGGGGATGGAAACCTCCAAATATTCAAAGGCAATTCCATTCAAGGATTGCAAGGGTTTGCCACGGATCTATATAGTTTATTCTCGGAGTTTAGGATCAGATTTAACAATTAAAATATTCCAGGATTGGCGACTTGGTCTTAGTGTATCTGGAGGTATTGGAAAGTGGTTTCAGAATCTTTGGTATTGCTGTTAATTTATTTATGCATGTCCAGCAGTTGAGCGCCTAGGGTTTGATGTTAAAATTCAGATTTTTGAGATTTATTCACTTGGGGTTTGAGTGTAAGCTGCTGTTACAAATTTACAGTCCTCTTTCCAGCCAACTGTGATTAGATTCAGCCTTCCCGAGTCCACGTTTGCAGCTGTTCTTCTTTGGAGGGTTAACTATATTTTCCGGGTATGCAGTTAATGCATTCTTTTTTAGAATAATATTATGTTTGATGGAGAATCTAGTGGCTATTGTATTCAGACCAGTCTTGGATCAGATTTGATATTTACTGTAAAAAACCTCCTGCATAATGAAATAAAGATTTCCCTTGGTTATATATTATGATAAGTACTGTAGTTCTTTTGTGTGCTTCTATCATACCTTACAAGCATTGAAACAAGTATAGAACTGCAAGCAAACAATCAGAAATCAGATCTCAGCAGCTGCATGCTAAGTGTTTGTCGAAATATCAAACGACTCAAACTAAAAATAATTGGATCAGATTTGGGAAGGGATCTAGCGTAGTTGTCCTAAGTGTGTTCCCTCTGACATTTGATGACAGGACACTATCACCACTTGCTTCTTCCGTATCCTTGTTAATGACACTTTACACAAATATTCAAATCTGAAGTTACTCCACCATGCTTATGCTACGCTACTCTAATATTCATGTGAACTTCTCCTTGAGGTCTTCTTGTGGCGCCCATAACTTCCTCAGTAAGAAGGATGTATCCAAAACTATTCCTCAACTCTCGATGGAACTCTTTATTCAATGGCAATCTCGGAAGTACAAAATCAAGCACCATACAAAGTTGATCCAAAGCGGACTAAATACCATCATGAGAAGATATCTCACCTAACCCATGTCATAAGAGTCATTGCACACTTTATGTCTACCCCAAGTGCTGACAAGTTTTTGTGCCTTCGTAATGCAAGGAATGGTGAAGTCGTTTGGTAGTATCTCATCCTTCGTGAAATCTCCTTCATACATTCAAGGGTGGAAAGCTTGTATGTAGCTTGATTCTAAAACACCATACTATGCTTAGTCGTAAAATCTTCAACATCAAAATGACACTCATTTTGCTTACCATCATCCAGCATCTCGTTGTGACTATCCCCGTTAGATCATCATCTATAACCCTGTCTTCAAGTGTGGGACTTAACACCAAGGAGTAATCTACGAATCATGAGCATTGGTCCACAACTTTGTTAGAATGTACAACATAAATTATATGATTCCTCATTAACTTATTTTTTATTTAAATGCATCGGATGAAGAATTCTCTAGAAATAGTGATATTGATCTCATCAAATCCTTTATCTTTCTTGTACCTTTAAAGATCACCCGGATCCCATATGCAAAAACAATTTTAAACTTGAGTCTAATTTATGTCATGGGTTGTAAGTTGTTTTCTTCTCCCTATCACCATTTTTAGAATGTTTTTCATGATGACAAGAATCTTGTAATGGCAGAGTATAAAGCAACAAATCTAAAATATGACCAACATTTTCATACTTTGAGTTGTAACCAAAGTGTTCACATTCCTTTGTCGATTTAGACATTGTTAAAATATTCTCAACACCTCCATCCTTGTGACTCAAAATTTCTAAGTTAGAATCAACATTCTCCTCAATTACATGATTATCAACATGGCTATCCTGAAAACCAATTATATATGATGATGACTCACATTTTGGAAGATCATTAGGTAGCTCATAGATTGGCACATCTATTTCCATATTTGGCTCGTTGCATTCAGCTAGTGATGTCTTTTCCCCCTTGACTTCATTGATGTAAATACAATCATTACAAGTCAATAAAACATCTTCTACCATCAAAGGATTTTTACCCTCACCTTGCATGTTGGATCCTTTATGTTTTTGCTCGATGAAATCTTGTGGCTCTGAATTTGAATGTTTTTCTTGTTTCTTAATTTCTTCCTTAGCAATCTTTTAAGGTTTTCACTTTCCCTAATTCTTTTTTAACCTTCTATTCTTCTATTATAAAATTTGTAAATATCAAACTTTTTATCATATGCGTCAAAGGTAAGAAGTCGGACTTCATTTCTGTCACACTACTCTTCTAAGCATGCCTCGTGAATAGGATTTTTCTTTCGTGATCTTCTAAATGATGTTAAATCTTCATAGTTAATAGTAAACTGCTTCAGAAACTGTTTCTTAAAATCTTGGCTCTTCATTCGTGTCTCGTGATCTTTCCATTCTAAACTTGTGTTCATTAGCTCTAGAATATCTCAATTGGACATGTAGATCTTTCTCTCTAATTTTCCATTATGTTGTATTAAATTTAGATTTTACCTTCCAGGTTGGCAAGAATATGGCTCTGATACAATTGTAATGTCCCTAACTGATCAGTTAGCTTAAATTCGCCAAATTTTAACAAGCAATACAAAATATCAATGCAAACTAACATCAATGATTACAAACATGAAACCAAATGCTTATCACAATCTCAAGTAGCTAAATCAAACCTTCATATATAGATATAAACTCTCGAATGCATCAAACAGTCGCATGTAGATGATCAATTCTAATCAATGTGTTTGTTGATTTGTGCATGAATAACAGTATCAAACCCTAAAACAACAATAGATCTCAAATGAACTTGTTGATTAATGAATATATAGTAATGTAAACTTTAAAGCAACAATAATACATAGATGTACTTGTTAATTTAAATGAAAGCACGATGTCAAACTCATATTGATCTGAAAAACTCACAAAACCCACCCTCCAACAATGATGATACGACAACAGATATGGGTAGCGGCAATGATGTACGGCAACGGCACTAGGAGGAACAGTGGCAGTGTATGGTGGCAAGTATGACAATAGCAAAGTAACTGTAAGTTATATTCATAAAAAGACAACTTATGTTTTATTATTAAAAATGTGATTATTATTAAAGCAACTCAAAATTAAAAATATAATTAGGGGACATTGCTTTATGAGTTTTTTTCTTTGGAAGAACATAAAAATGAAATTATAAAAGTGGGGTAATTAGGCTCATTTGGGAATCACTTTCCAATCATCTATGTTTATATTGCCAGTTTGAGCTTCTGCATCTGAGGACAAAAACCCTTACCTATTCAGATATCTTAGAGGATGAAAAACCTCTTAGTTTTCAAGGTCGGATCTGAGAAAAAAAAAACTTATCCATAAGAGGGATTCCACCCAGGGATCACATTTGTGCTCAAAGAATCAAAGTCATTTTTAACTTACTACAGTGTTGTTACAATGTTGCTATTGTAAATTATGGAAGATTTCATCTTGTAGAGGATTGGATCAAATTTTACTTGAAATAAAACCATTGTTGTTGTTGATTTTTATAATTCATCATCATATGTTGTTGTTGTTCATCAACAATATTCATTGTCTAGAGAGTCCAAATTAAGGATAATCATTATTTTCTATTTTATTACTATCTAAAATCAAAATTTAGTTCAGGGTTTGTCTACTGTCATACATCGCCACCATACACGGGACACTTGTTACTCTCTAGTACTGCCATTGTTGTCATACATCATTATTGTTGCCTATGTTTTTTGCCATATCATCCTTGTTGGAGGGTTTTTATGAGTTTTCATATCTACTAGGAGCTTCATATTTTTTTTGTCATCTAAATCAACGAGTACATCCATGTTCTATTATTGTTACTAAGATTTACAATGTTGTATATTCAGTAATCAAGAAGTTCATTTCAGATCTATTGCTATTATCATGTTTAATGCTACTTTTTATTCACAAATCAACAAGCATATTTGAGATCTATTATTGCTCTAAGGTTTTATATTGTTTTTCATGCACAAATCAACAAGAGACAATGGTTGGAAATAATTGTATACATGCTAGATTTATTGTTTGATGCATTTGACAGTTTATACCAATATATGCTTGTAACTTTTCATGTGGTTCACAACCAAAAATATATTTATTTTCTTGCACTTACATTGTAATAATGCTTGGATGGAAAAGTTTCCAAGAGTTGCATTCTATTACCTACCATTTCAACATTGATTGTAAACTACGTGGTTTGTCACCAATAAGGTACACTAATTTGTTTTCACATCTCAGTTTTTGTATGCTCTCACATTTCCCACATCGATATCTTGGTAATCAAAAAGAGCTTGGGTTTGTTTTTATTAAAATTTGATGAATTTGAGCTAACTGACTAGTTAGAAACATTATTGTGGTATCATAGCGATACTCTTGCCAACTTCCAGTGTTATATCTAAATTTGATGCAACATAATGGGGAAATAGATAGAAAGATCTACAAATCCAATTGAGGATATTTTGGAGCTAATGAACATGAGTTTAGAATGGAAAGATCACGAGGCATTAATGAAGAGCCAAGATTTTAAGAACCAGTTATTGGAGTAGTTTATTATTAGCTATGAAGGATCTAACTTCATTTAAAAGATCACGAAAGAAAAATCTTATTCATGAGGCATGGTTAGAAGAGTGGTGTGATAAAAATGAGGTCCGATTTCTTGCCTTTGACGCATATGATAAATATTTTAACATCTATAAATTTTATAATACCTTTGAAAAATTCTTGGAGAGATATACGGAGAAAATAGAAGTAAAGGTTGAAGAAGAAAGAAGGAAAGTCAAAACCTCAAAAGCTTGTTAAGGAAGAAATCAGGAAGCAAGAAGAACAATCAAATTCAGAGCCATAAGACTTCATTGAGCAAGAACATGAGGGATCCAACATGTAGGGTGAAGGTAAAGATTCTTTGATAGTACATAATATGTTTTATTGACTTCTAATTATGGGTATTTATATCAATGAAGTCAAGTGGGGGAAAACACATCACTAGTTAAATGCAAAGAGCTGAAGATGGAAATAGATGTGCCAATCCATGAGCTACCCAACGATCTTCCAAAAGGTGAGTCATTGCCATATATGATTGATTTTCAGGATAGCCATGTTGATAAGCATGCAATTGAGGAGAATGTTGATCTTAACTAGAAAATTTTGAGTCACAAGGATGGAGGTGTTGAGAATATCTCAACAATTTTTAATATCGGTAAAAGAAGTGTGAACACTTTGATTACAGCCCAAGATATGAAAAGGATGGTCATATTTCAGATTTGTTGTTTCATATTATGTCATTACAATATTCTTATCATCATGGAAAACATTCTAAAAATGGTGATAGGGTGAAGGATATAAGTTGTAGCATAAGGCATATAGTTTCTTCGATTCAAGTTTAAAATTACTGTTTACATATGAGACCTAGGAGGATCTTTTGATGTGCGAGAAGGATAAAGGCTTTGATGAGATCAATATCACTATTTCTAGATGAATTCTTCATCCCATGCATTTGGATCAAAAGGAAGTTCATGAGGAATCATATAGAGTATGTTGTGCATTCTAACAAAGTTGTGGAGGATCAATTCGATCACATGCTCGCGATTCATAATCACTCCTTGGAGCCAAGTTCTACACTTGAAGACAAGGTTATGGAGATAGTCACAATTATTGAGACAACAAGATGCTTGATGTTGAAAGGTGGTAAGAAAAATAGATGTTATTTTGATGTTCGAGATTTTTGTGACTAAACATGGTATGGTGTTTTTGAAATCAAGCTACATACAGGTTAGCCACCCTTGGATGGTGTGAAGTAAAATTCACAAAGGTTGGGATACTACAAGATGGACTTCATCATTCTTTGCATCATGAAGGTACAACTTGTCAACACTTGGAGTGGACATAAGGTATGCAATGATTCCTACATCATGGGTCTAGTGAGATATCTTCTTATGATGGTATTTGGTCTATTTTGGATCAGCTTTGCATAGTGGTTGATTTTGCACTTTCAAGATTGCCATTGAGTAAAGAACCATCATGAGTTAAGGAGAGTTGTGTTCAGATACATCCTTCCTATTGAGGAAGTTATAAGCACCACAAGAAGATCTCAAGGGGAAGTTCACATGAATACTAGAGTAGCACAACATAAGCATGGTGGAGTAACTCTAAACTTGGATATTTGTGCAAAGGATCACCAACAAGACATGAAAGGAATACATGGTGATGAGATACTATTGTCAAGTGATAGAGAAAACACACCATTAGGCAATTATGAAACCAAATTACCACCATTAATGTTGTTGTCATCACCATTATCAACCACCACATTATTTCAGTTGCACTCATACAAGTGGATATGCAGTTTTGCAACTGTTGTGTCCATGTCATGTTGTCCGGTTTTGATAATTTCATATCATGAGAGTTATTGTTATTAGTCATGAACAAGCTGCAATTTACACATTTTAAGGGGGTCTTATCATTGGATGATGTGGGAAGAAGATCTTAGCTGAAGGGAACAAACATTTTAGCCACCATAGTTCTGATTCAGGTGAAATTCTAGGTGGTTTGTGGTTATTGTAACTATGTTTCCAGCCTATACACAGTTCTGATTTGCACCATATTTTAGGAGGTACAACTTGTCATATCATTGAAGGATCCATTGGAACTCAAGGTTTTGAGTATTCTAGTTTCTTCATTACATAGGAGGAGCGAAGTGGTGCAAGCAATGGGTTTTCACAAAAGGTAACATCTGGTTAGTTCATTACCTATCCATGGTGTTGTCATCTCTTATACTAGATTTGGATTTGTCTCAATTGGATAAGGGAGACCAAGGTGTATGGTTTACATCAAAATTGCTCTAGTTAAACTTCTCCATGTTATTTTCCATTGTTGGCCACTGATGCAAGAGGATATTATTTCAAGTTGTGTTTTTGGCAAACATTTTGAAGTTTTTTATGATTTTTCCATGGAATTGTACATTGCATTGTGTTGTTTTTTGTTGTTTAATGAACCTGTTTTATAATATACAGAACGGCAATAATGGTATATCTAGAAAATAACTCACGGAATAATCTTTTTGTTGGCCCACATATGAATCTTATCAGCAGCATGGATGCGCAAATGAGTTCCAGATAATATTACATGATAAGTTAGAAGAGACAACAAAGGAGTCTTTTAAAAAATTACATAGATTGAATTGGTGAGAATTATAGATATATTTGTAAAAAAGTTGTTTTATGATCTTCAACTTGATGTCAAGGGTTGCAAGGAGATTTATGCTTCTTTCAATAAATATATTCAAGTTGAGACACTTGATCCATGTGACAATCAATTTGCAGCATGTAGGAAACATTAGAGGAAAGGCTCATTAAATGGAAATGATAAAAAAGGGTGCAATATCTTTGCTCGGGGTATTTGGAATCTATGGATACTCAGTTGATAACACTACAAGGGTGCATAATTTATTCAATAAGGATGATCACAAGGGTTCATTTCTTGGTGATAGTTTCTCCAATCTTGAGTATTCATACTATGCATCTTTTCCTGAAATGTGTGATCTCTTATGTGATATTTTTGCACATGTTGTCAATATGGTAGATATCAACAAACATTGTATTTATTTTACATGAAGGGACACAAAGTCTAGGTAGGCATGTAAGTCTGATTGACAGTGATGATGATGAAGTTAATCAGTTGTTGCACCTTGCATCAAAGTCATATGTACTTAGTTACCTTGGACTTGAAAATATTAAAGTCTCAAATACAATCATGGATGAGAGGTATTTCAATCCTCGTCTATAAACTTGAATTGGTTGACACATCTGAAGGAAATTCTATGGGAAGATAAGAGTTGGGATAGTACTGTAGATACCCGATGATTTTGTGACATACGAAGTAATGGTTGGTTTAGGTACAACGGTGAAGGTGCTTGTGGAATTTCATGCTTTAATGTTAGGACTTAGAGCACCTTTGGATAGAGGCATATATCACATTCAAGATTCAGGGCAATTTACATTTATCAATGGATTGCAAGATCACTTATTTGATAAAGATGTCATGGATTTAGTAAAGGAAGCAAATGCACTTATCAATACATTCAAAGCAAATGTTTGTATTGCTGCTTCATCCTTGGCCAATAACATTGTTGGTCTTCTAGATGGATGTATGGAGAAGGCTTCAAGGACATCCAAAGTTATGCAGTCAAAGGAACATATGACATCACACAAGGAATTTAAAACATAGAATTGCAAGTTCCCAAGGATGAATTGGGATCCATGTATTACAGAGATGGCCAGTTGGGGAAAGTCATAGTAGTTGAGCTTGCAATTGCTTGAGGAAAGCAATTTTGGGAAGGGTAGACTGTCGTGTCCCCTTCTCAAATCTAATTCAGTTAGGAAGACCCTTAGCCTATTCTCCATTTCCTGTAGGTTAAAGCGGTGGTGTAAGGGAAATAATTTAATAATTTAAGTGTAAGTTGTCCAAAAAGTAACTTTGAGTTATATTCATAAAAAGGCAACTTATGTTTTATTATTAAAAAGGTGATTATTATTAAAGCAACTCAAAATTAAAATAAAAGGATGGGGCATTGCTTTATGAGTGCTTTTTCCTTGAAAAGTGTGAAAAAAGTGGGGCAATTGAAAGTGAAATTTTATAAAAGTGGGGTGATTGGGCTTGATTTGGCACCCAAGGATCATGGTTTTATATGACATTTCTTCATTGATTTGAGAGCTTTAAGGGTGATTCCACCAGGGATCACATTTGGAACTCTAAGTATTTAAAACCTTTTAGCTTGTTGTAGAGATCGCTTGGAGGATTTCAAAAACCCTAGTTACCAAGAGACGGGTACGGGTACTGGTACCGGTACGAGGAGAAGCACGGACTAGCATGCCATCTTCAGAAAAATAGGAGACATGGGTACTCGAAGACAGTAAAGCAATATATATGTAAATTTTGTAAAAACAATAATATACAGCCTGAGAAAAACAGCACTAACCTTTTCAAAATTGAAATATTAGTTGTTGATGAAGGCATAAAGACATTGATATTCCATTTCATCATATCTTAAGGAGATCACAAAATATATATTATTTTGCTGAAAAGAATTGAAGTCATTTTCGAGACGAGTACTAGCCTCCGAGACGCATTTTGTTGGTAGGAGACGAAATCATGGAATTGATTTCAACTTGTAGAGGATTGGATCAGAATTTTACTTGCAAGGAAATCATTGTTATTGCTGATTTTTAGAATTTATCATCATATGTTGTTGTTCATCATCAATATTCATTATTTGGAGCACCGAATTGAGGATAATCATTATTTGTTGTTGTTACTATAAAAATCAGACTTTATTCAGGGTTTTCTATTGTCATACATTGCCACCATACACTGCCATTGTTCCTCCTAGTGCTCGCCACCACCATACATCATTGTCGTTGCCCATATATTGCTGCCGTATCATCTTTGTTGGAGGGTTTTGTGAGTTTTTCAGATCTAATATGAGTTTGATATTGTTGTTCTCATTTAAATCAGCAAGTACATCCATGTTTTATTGGTGTTCCAAGGTTTACACCGTTGTATGTTCATTAATTAGCAAGTTCATTTGAGATCTATTGTTGTTCTGATGTTTGCTACTGTTGTTCATTTCACAAATCAACAAGTTCATACTTGAGATCTATTGTTGCCCTAGGGTTTGATATTGTTGTTCATCGCACAAATCAGCAAGCACATTGGTTGGAATTGATCATCTACAAGCTAGATCTATTGTTTGATGCATAGATAGAATACTCGCCGAGTTATTAAAAACTCGCAAAAAACATGTAAAACGGATAAACCGCCAGAATAGGTAAAAAAAAACTCGCCAAGTTTTGGAGAATACTCGGCGAGTACTCACCAAAACTCGGCGAGTTCGTGCATTTAACTCGCCCACGTTGCTTTTACATGTAGAACACGGTTGTCACACGCAAAAACCGTTTTTTTAACACAGTTTTGGCTCTTTAAAAAGCCCTCTACTCCCTCATTGTCACTCACACAACCATTTGAGCTTACATTGCTTGTGTTGAATGGATTTTGGAGCGAATTCGAAGATGGGTGGACGGATGGAAGGAACCGCACCCTTGTTAATTTTTTAGCAGCTTCAAACGGTGAGATGGTGTTTTTAAAGTCTATTGATGCCTCTTACATAATAAAAAATGCAGAGAATTTGAGTGTTATGTTAGAGACAGTTGTATTAGAGGTTGGTGTACAGAATGTTGTGCAAATTGTCACAGGCAACGCAGCAACATATGTGGCGGCTGGGAGACTACTGCAAGAGAGACATCCATCACTCTTTTGGACTCCTTGTGTAGCTCATTGCCTTGACCTTCTTTTGGAGGACATAGGCAAAATTGATTGGGTGAGGCCGGTTGTAGAAGATGCAAAAAAATAACAAAGTACATATACAATCACCCTTGGGTTCTGAGCTTGATGAGAGAACACACAAAGGGGAAAGAGCTTGTTCAATCCGGTGTCACAAGGTTTGCAACTAACTTTTTGACGTTGCAAAGTATTTCTAGTTTGTTGACTTCTTTGAAACAAATGTTTGTGAGTCAAACATGGCTAGACTCACAATATTCAAAGAAAGCTGATGGAGAGAGGGTTGCAAAGATAGTTTTTGATGATATCTTTGCAAAGAGAGCTATAGAGATCATCAAGGTAATTTCAAACTTCGATTTATATTTCATTCCTTTAATTTAATTTGTTAAATTATAAATATATTGTTCTACTTTTCACTTTTTTATTTCATTTCTAATATGTATTGTAAGTTTGCAATCTTACATTTAAATTTGTGTGTAGGTGTCAAAGCCGTTGGTGAGAGTTTTGCGTTTGGTTGATGGGGAGCAAAACCCCACGGGGTTTATATATGAGGCCATGGATAGGGCCAAAGAGTCTATCCAAAACTATTACAGGGGGGATATCTCAGATATGGTCCCTTTTGGGAGATTATTGATCGGAGGTGGAACAATCAACTTCACCAATCCATTCGTGTAGTGGGGGTACTACCTCAACCCCAAGTTTTTCTTCTTTGACGGCTTCAAAAATGTTAATAAGGAAGTAATGGAGGGCCTCTCAACATGCATTGAGAGTATCACACCTGAGGTTTAGGTGAAATACCTCATTATTTCAGAGTTGCAAACTTTCAATTAGGCTAGGGGATGCTCTTTTCTTTGCTGCTAGCCATCCGATGGAGATCCACCCAGTCCGGGTAACAAAAATTGTAGTCTTCACTTATATCTTACAAGTTACAAATTTACAATTATTACTTAGCAACCATTTGTATATCTTGTTAGCAGGTTCTCGGTGGAAAGATTAGGGTGGAAATGTCCCAAATCTTCAAAAGCTAACTCGCTGAATTTTATATCAACCTTGTAGCACCTGTGGATGTGAGCACAATTGGAGTTTGTTTGAGGCTATTCACACGAAACACAATAAGTTGACTCAATGTCGCCCCAATGACCTAGTTTTATTACAATACAACCTTGAGATTTGCACAAGAAAGGTGAATGACACATCACATGAGTCGATTGATTGGGATGAGATTGATCCCTACAATGACTGGACTTCGCAGGATGAGGAGACCCTCTTGTTCACAGAGGGTGGTATTGCAGATTTCAAGAGGCAAGTGATGGAGGGGTGTAGGTACCGGATTGGATGACGTTGTTGTAGATGATGTCGAACATGAGGCAAAGGGGTCACTACAATCTAGTACTAGGGTGGAGCTGTAGGTGCAACCTTCTAGGAGCGGGGATTTGTAGTCAAGTGTGAAGACCAGATTCTCCCCTCATTTTTTCACTAGAATGGGGAAGAGAAAATTGTAAATTCTTGTACTTAGTAACTTGCACGGATATGCAATTTATGATGACGATTTTCAATAACAATCATCATAAATTCATAATAGTGATCATCTAGTTGTTTTATTCGCATGATGATGCGATTTTGTACTCTATTTGTATTCAAATCTAATTAAAAACATAAATTGTAATTGTATTTTGTATAAAATTCATGTTTTTAAAATAGAAATTTAAGTATTTTTTAAGTTGTCGAGTTTTTCCTAGTTTTTGTCAAGTCATATTTTTTTGGTCTATCGAGTGAATCGACTTCTAGTATGCGAACTATCCATAGCACAACTTTAAGCTTGGAAAAACCTACTCTAAAGGACAAGTTGTGATATAGAGAATGATGAACAAACCAGGTTGGCATTGAGCTATTAGAGAATGATGAACAAACCAGGTTGGCATTGACTTGTATGCTTAGAAGCACCGAAACGCCCCCTGGGGGTCCTGTATCCATGCAAAAACGTTTCGGAAATGCGAAACGGATACGAAACGTGATCGAAACATTTCCGGAAACTTTTTTTTAATTTTTTTTTTTATAAAAAAAACGTCTAACTTATCTAGATTATTATCATGTATATGTGAATCATTGAAATTGTAACCATGTTGAATGATGAGTTATGACTCTTTAGAAGTTCAAATTTCAATGAAGACAAAATATTTTGAGTGCTTTATCAATTATCTCTTTATGGTCTACAAATTTACAATTATAAAATGAGTATTATGCATATATATATATAGCTATATATATATTATTTTTTTAATTATATATTGTACGGACGTTTCCGGCAATGTTTTGTATCCAAGGTTTTTTGAAAATTGCCATTTACGCGTTTCGTATCCATTTCCTTTTCCTGTGCAACATAGCTTGCATGCAAAGGGGATCTTGTATGGATATGCCTTGCTTTGAGCTATTTGCCAGAGCATTATTGGATGTCACTAGCTGTTGCATTTGCAAAGGGGATCTTGTATGGGTCCCTGCTTTGAGCTATTTGGGAAATGTCACTAGCTGGCATTAGTACTGAAATGCATCTAAATCATATAAAGAAGAATATTGTGGGGAATTGGGATAAGTGTTGTGAAACTATCTTGGATATTCAGCTGGTGGCACCTAGACTTTATCACTGAAGCACAACATAGCTGAAAGCCTGTAATCCAGAGTTGGCATGTGTGAATGCTGTTGTCAGAGACTAGAGTTGATGGTGTGAAAGTTCAATGGCATAAGCAATTCAAACATCTATGATTTAGATCACAAGGCTAGATGTGGTGCAACTAATACCTTGTGGTGCCACTAATAGCTGAGCTGGACTGTCAATAATGTTGAGATAGTTATAGATGCACATATGAAAGCTGCAACTATAAGAATCATAGAACAGTTTCGGCTGGAAGTCCCCATAGGCCGATATAATTTCCTCATAATTTTCAGTCGGCTTTACAAGGGCTTAGATCAGATAATTCTAAGACCACGATATGCTAAGTTAATTTACACAGAGTATGTGGATGGCATGTATCCTGCAACTGGGAACTACCATATGTATGGCCATCACAAACAAGAGAAGTCGTAGACTCATGGAAAAATCAATTAAAGGAGACCTCCTGTAGTGTGACTCCAAGTCCCTACAGAATCACACCATAAAGAAGAAGCATACCAAAAAACAGCAATATTGAGAGCAGTGTTTTAAAAACCGGTCAAAACCGGAACCGGAACCGGCCGGTTTGACCGGTTTAACATTTTAAAGCACGAACCATTTAATAAACCGGACCGGTTGACCGGTTTTAGCCCAAACCGGCCGGTTTTCGTACGGAACCGGCGATTTGTAAAACCGGTCAAACCGGTCCGGTTTCATGAACCGGCCGAGTTATGTAAAGATAGCATTTCTTTCCTTTTTTGGATTTTTGGTGAAAAAAACAACAAGCATAGAATAAAATTTGCCATTTTTGGAAAGGGTCCGAGAAGATGTAGCAGCAAAAAAGTTCACGTGATGAAGTGTTGGTTGCACAGCAGCAAGGGTGTTCTCTGTGTCAAGTTCTTGGTCAGTGGTAGGATGGATTGAGACTCGTCCAACTGTATTTTGAGGATGAGAGTCTAGTCTAATGTATAGTCGTCGTGATTTTGTATGTGACTTGTTGTAAGTGGAAGCATTGCAAATCTGATAATTGATCTAACAATGGCATATGCTTTTATTATCTCCTTTTATTTGAATACTTCATGCATTGCACTCTTATTGCTTTGTGGAAGACATCCATTTTGTCGTTTTTGATTGTTGAACTGATGGTTATTCTGCTAAACAGTTTCTCTTCTAGGGAGAAAAAACCATATTTGTGTGGCAGCATCTTCCATGGGGAGCTGTGCCATTACAGATTGACCAGATATTATGTATATGCAAAATCTTATTTCTGTTTGGGTGATAAGGCTTATACTATTACTGACATAACAGGCTTTGCCATTACAGATTATATTTTTAAGCAAAATCTTATTTCTGTTTGGGTGATAAGGCTTATGTTTACTGACATAACAGGCTTGTGAGTATGGATACAAGGGTATTACCTTCTACACTAACTTATGCGTATTCATCATGGCTAATTTAATCATTCGCCTATTTGAACAATTTTCTAGTATCTGAGAATCATTACATCTGACATCTATATGCACTTTAGGGATTATCTGATTTACCTTTGTGCTTGTGTGTTTATTCCGGGTGAGTGCATTTCTCTATTTAAAGTTTAAACTTTATAGTGAAAGGTGAAAGTAAAGGAATTCCAAAATCAATATGAAAAAAGATGAGTTCTTTTTAGGTAGGGGGTTTTGGTGGGAGTTTTTAGTATGTTCCCCTTGGACTCTAGGCTAAAACATTCAGAGGGAAACTTAGGATATTTTGTTGTATTGCTTTAAAAAAGAAAGTTGTCTATACATGGTCCAGAAAAGGGATTCTTAGCCACCACATGCTTCCAGTAACAGGTAATATACATGCCAAAAAAGTGAAATTTCGATACTCACGCAGGCCTCAGCCATGTGCGTGAATTTCATACTCACCAGCTTTTTGCCATGGTTTCAAAAACTTATTAGCTTCTTAACTTCAAGTTATGCATACTTGGCACTTTTGCAGCGATCATGGCAGTCAGAACACTCGCTGATTTTTGATAAGTGGAAGAAAAAGAAGAACAGACAAATTGGTCTCAATGCTGTGTCCCACCACCAATCCCTTTGACTTATCAAGCATTCCTATGGATAATTTCCATGGGATCCCTGCAAAACATAGATGGAGTGTGACTAATTTGCTGCCCCAGATACCCTGTTAGGCTCTCTTAATCTGGGTTTGAAAGCATTGTAACATCGAAAACTCATTACTTCTGTAAATACTTATATCTTCAAATTATGTTTTCATGCTGAAATTCTAAGGACAAATTTTAGTTCATTTATCTTTTGAAGCATTAGAGATCATTACAATGCAGAGTATTTATGCAATGTAGGCTTTGATGACGAGATACCATTGTCCTCTACCATGAGATTATTTAAGAAGCAGGTACTTGTTGACTCTCTTCTTCATGATGGTACAAGTTATGCAAAATCAAAAAGATTGCATGCTTGATTTACATGATGATGTTAAGTTTTTCATTGCTTTGTATAATATTCTCAATTTTTAAAAAAAAAAATGCCATGATTCAATCATTCTGTGAGACAAAGATCTCAGTAATCTCCTTGTGTTGCATTGTAACTAAAGCTTTTGAGCCTAGAAACATTATAAGATTCAAGAATTCAAGGATTGGTGTTAGTATAAAATTTGCAACAGGCATCAACTCACGTACATCCTTAGATTAGATTAACAGTGGTTTTAAGAGCACATCATGAGAATGTCGGACGAAAATACATCAAATATTTGTTTGAAATGTCTGCTCAAGAGCAGAGAACTGAACACCATCCTGCTGCTCAAATGCATCATGGAAATCTTGGAAGAGAAATCCCAGTAAGTTTTTTTCTTTGTCTTCTTTTGCATCTGACTTCTATTTCAATGTTGGTATATCATGGATTCTCTCTTTGCTACTTCCTAAATTCTTCTCTCCTAGTATATGGGGATGTGATATGTACTTTGAGCCTGTTCCTGTTGATCTCTTGTTTTGTATATGACTATGAATATCTTCCTATAGCCAATCCCCTTTTTTCTTTATCCTCTCGCTCACTAGGATTGGAGAAAGGTTTTTTTAATTTTATTGTTTTATCAATATATTTATCTTTTATTAAAAAAAATACTTACTGTTGTTACTTGTATTGGGTAAATCTAATTTGTTCGTCTCCAACAGGGTAACAAGTAAAGACATATTTATGAGGGCATTCAGAAACTTATTAGGTGAGTCTACAATGTCCATCTTCCTTGAGCAACAAAGGGTAAAAATGTACTTACAAGGCCACCTAGAAACTTATCAGGCAAGTCTAATGTGCATATCTCCCCCTAAGGGTAGCAAGAGAAGTACTTACGAGAGCATCACACAATTTTAGCGAACCTAAACACACTCCATTGTCGGTTGCGAAGCTATATTTTCAGGTAAGTCTAAACAAGATTCAACACAAGTGACTCACTATATTTGCAGATGAGCCTACATATGTCTCAATCTAGGCCACCTATTATAGTTTGAAGTGAGCCTAGACATGCTTTAATGTAGGACGCAGACTATATACCGTAAGCAAACTTCAGTGTAGGCAACTCAACAGATTACTTGAACCTTAGTAGTTAGTACGGTCTAATTTAGTCCAGTAGCAAATTAGGTGAACATAAATGTAGACATGGACATGTTTATCAAGAATCTGATATAAGGTAGATTTAAATGCATACAAGTATAGGTCAACCTTATATCTTGATTTTCAATATTTATTGGGCTAGGAAGCGGGACATGAATAGTAGAGACCCAAATTAGAGAGGTCCAAGTCCTAATGACAGAACTCTAAAGACCATAACAGCATCTTTTCCGAACAGTTTGATACCAATTATGTTCCAAAGGCTTATTGACCTATTATCTACAAGATCCTCCTCATTGTCTTCACCATGAGTGAATTCAGGAATCAATGGTTACCAATGACAACAAGTTTTTCTAAGGAAAAAGAAATGTTACAGCTCTAGAATAGAGCTACTTAAAGATAAGTATAGTAACATATATAATAAATATAATATCATCCAAGTTATTCAGTTGATAATACAAGGAAATTAATTTAATAATCCTTAACCTCAACCACCAATTCATGTAAACTAATATACACATTTGTATTTGTGCATATGTGGGGATTGGAGGGAAAACATGTTCTGTTACAGGATCAGCTTAAGAAAGATAACCATTGAAAGGACATCATCTAACTTCAAAAAGTGACTGGAGAGATGCATGATAAGTAAACACACCAGCAAATGGTTGATCGGAAATGCTTGAAGGGATGCGCAACATTAAGAGAAAGAAGTTGAAATAATTGTGAAAAGCTGTCTTTCTTGCTTGTGCATATAGCAAGCAGAACGAGAAGGTCTGGCCTTCAAAGCTTCCAATTAGAAGAGAAGTAAGAAAACCCAGAGCAGTATCCTTACTGGAACATGGTCAATTTCAATAATAGTTTCGAGCAATCCACTACAAATCAACGAGAAACTAGAACAAAAATCCCTTATACCTGTGTCAGCATTTAAGCCGTGTGACCCTTATCCTTCAGTAAAGGACAGGCTAGCCAGAAAAACTTTTTAAAGTTCTTGCAGTTTTTGTCCTAACTCCTATCCTCTGCAGAGCATTCGTTGGAGGCCCTTTGGATGTTTATCCTTGTTTGTAATCTTTTGAATTATAATAGAAAATTTATTTACCCAGTTAAATCTTTTGAAATATAAATATAGACGTACAAGCATAGAAGGGATTGAACAAGACAAGAAAGGAGGATAAATGCTCCATACCTGTGATGAGAAAGCATTGAAACTAACAATTGGTCCAGCAATATACAGAGGTGCATAAATCAGGTAACACAGGTATCTATCAAATGAATAGCTCTCCAGGGGTAAGCTCCTCTCCTGCAAAGGCAAGACCAATGGTCTTTTAGGCTGCAATGAATGAAATTCTTAAAATTACAAAAGATAAAAAGAACTCTGCATGTGAAACAAACAATGGCCATTAAGACCATCCCAAGGCTCATTGCTATCCAGCCCCTATCCTATATGTTTTCTTCATTGCGATTTCACTCCCGTTTAAGGTTTAATGGAATCATTATTTCAGTAAAAGAAAAGCATTCTTAAAGGCCCGAAACATCAGCGTATATTCAGCAAAATAGATAAGCACTCTCCACTAAAACGATCTAGAAGTTAATCAGAACAGAAGCTATGAACTTTGCATGTTTATTAAAGTCCTCGTGAAGGCTAAAGTCAAGCCAGTAGCTGACTGGGATCTTTTTTAAGTAAAGAATATAACACTTTCAACATGGACCACATTTAATGTTAAGTCGGTCAAAATTTTGGAGGCCTCCTAATGTTGTATTCTGTCTTTCTTCGTGCTCTCATAAGGTTGCATGCACTAATGCACTGTCTTCATTCTTCCTACATATTTGAGGATAATTTTTTTTAATAAAAACACATGATCATATTAATATGAAATCAGAAAATTACAAATTCGACTGTGCCAGGCCTGAAAACTTTTTGACCAAGCCCGAGCTAAACACAACAGAAGCAAACTATAATCATTCATTGCATGTAGTCACAACTAATAATATGTCTCATGTCTGTCTGAAGCTGATTCGACCACCATAAAAGGTGACATACCATAACAAAACAATATTATGGTTGTCAAGGGCCCAGTTGGCCAGACCATCTGCAACTTCCTTTCTTGCTCTAGGTATATGGCTATACTGAACTTCTTGAAATTGTTCCTCCAACCTTTTGATTCTCCAAATTTCTTTGGCGATCCTCCAATTAGGACTGATTTTCCTCAGGGTTTGATAACATGCTGACAACAATTTTAGAATCTGATTCAATCTGAATTTTTAGTCCAACTGTTTTCCATGGCCTCTTGCAATCCTTTATGGACAGCCTTCAACTCGGCTAAGTTCATTAGTAGTTCATACCCAAGTTTTCTGCAAAAAAGAATATAACTGACCGATTTGAGCTTCTAGCTATACCTGCCATAGCTGCAGGGCCCAGATTACCCCTTGAAGCTCCATCAGTGTTTAACTTTAGATACCCCTACAGAGGAGCCTTCCATTGATCGTCCCGTTTTAAAATTTTGTTTCTTCTAGAAAGGAGGCATAGTCGTACTCTTACGTTGGAAAGAAAGTTGTGTGCAAATATGCTCGCATTGAGGATTAAGAATAAGAGATAAGGAGATCTTAAGTTTGATACTCTCTGCAATATTTATTTTGGTTTTTTCCCAAACATAACCAGCTTCTCTACTAGCCTGTTGAAAAATTCCTCTCTTCCTTTCTTTCTAGATATTCTAAAGGAGAAGAGAAATGGACATCCATAACACCGGTCAGAAATTTTGACCTGTGGGGAGGTGTCCTTGCCAATATGTGATCAACTGCTCCAAAGAGCCAATGCTGGACCACAAGATATGGAACAATTGAGAAAGGAGCTTCCACAAAGCAACAACCCATGCACATTGAAAAAATAGATGAGAGAGATTCTCTTCAGCATCCAAACATAGAAAACATCTGTATGAGCCAAAAAAGCCAATTTCATGAGGCGATCACCCATTAAGATTCTTCTGTGTAATAGCAACCACACAAAATAACTTGCTTTGGGCCATATAGCAGGGTGTCATATTTGCTTGAAAATTTCCTTGAGAGGATGATTGGTATTATTGATCAAAAAATCATAACCTGAAGAAACTGTATATTCTCACGTGCTTGAATTCCCCCATCCTAAAGTATCCGGCATAGGGGGTGTAGAGATAGGACGGTCTTTCAATATATTAGAAATCAGAATGACCCTCGTGCCCGATGTGAATTGGCCAATCAGTAGGAGGAATCCAATGCTTTCCTATTTGCCAAGGTTTGCTAGGTGGCTGAATATAATGGGCAACGTTTTTCCATCCTGTGCCATGCAACTTTTCCATAAAATGCTGTAATTGAGGGAATTGCATTAGAATAGGAGGATGTCCATCCCAAGAGTCTGTCCCAAAAATTTGCCTTTTTCCCCATTATTCACAATCCAAAAGAGTAGTTTCTTAATTCAAAAAGATTCTGCTTTCAAGTAATATTTTTTTGTGACTTGTACTTACAATCCTTGGGTGTTGCCCACCAAATTATCAATATTACCGTAAGGGTTGCTCCTTTACAAAGATGAGTGACACTAAAATAAAAGATGAAAACTTGGAAAGCTTTGTCAAATGGTATGAGCTCAAGTTGTAAAAACATGGGGTTTCCAAAGCGGAACCCTGAGAAAAAAATCCAAGGAGACATGATAAGGTGTTGAAATTGGGTAAAACACCACTTTCAACTCGTTGGGTGTGATGTACCCCAACAGACAGGGCCAGGTGCAAGCCCCGGGTGAATTTCACAGAAAAGATACAGTCGTGGCATCTAAGGCAAAGGTTGCCCTGCAAAGGGGAATTTACTAATCAAAAAAAATCTTTGGGAAAGTTTTAGTTCTTACAGCAAATGCAATGGCCTTGGGCAGCTTGTGAAATTTCAGTTGTCCAATTTGGAAAGCTTCAATGATCTATTTAAAATCTCTCCATAAGTAATGCACAGTTGCTGAGGTGGCATATTTAGTTCCAAAAGGACATAGATGGGAATCTGATGATGAAAGGAGTAGATGTATATAGAAAGCAAAATAGTTGCTTGTATTAAAATTTCATTAGAGAAAAGCATTTCTGTAGAGAAAGGGTTGAAGTTTTTTGAGAGTTCGTCCTCTGCACACTTGTTCTTAATAAAATTCATTTAGTCAGATTTTACAAAATGCAATCAAGGAGGATAAAAATATTCACTAAAAACACCTTTTCATAGCTAAGTCTTTGGCACAATGAACGATCTGAAAATAAAATGAAAGGTGATAAATTCAACTACAAATTTTCTAGAATATTAGTGAGTACAGGCATTGAAATATGCTGGGAAGAGGTTTTGAGAGGTGGATCAAAGAAAAGTTTGAAATTCATCTAGAAATCCTATAAATGGTCACACACATGTCATCTGTTTTATTACTAACAAAAATGCATATTTGAAAAACAGGCAGGGAGATAGATTGTCAAAAATTGAATATCAAGGAATTACATAAAACTTAGGAAAATCAGTCTTTTGAGAAAGAAAGGACTACAAAACCAAGGATAAAGTGGATCAATACCTGGCGTGCATGGTAGCATGATTTTCCAGAATTACAGAGTCCACACTTTTGCACATGCCTCTACCAATCACCAAGAAATAAAAGAATTTTAAGCATCCTTTTGCACCTATATTACAGAGTTTATGGAATAGTGCAATTTCATGGAAAAATAAAATTTAACTTGTAGGGAAAGGCATTCAGTGTCACCATGGACAATAATGTTCAATTTCGAATCAAATTGCAACGTCAATACAAATGCATTTTGGACGTAAGGTTTTGATGCCAGTAAATCGAGGGACTCTGTTCATATATACTATAAAAATTTGACAAGCAAGCATTCAACAAAATACACATAAAATTGTATGTTACAGACCTTCCAGTCCATTTTTGGAGATCCATGGGCCCAGTGGTAGTCCAGACCAAAGCTAAGCATACGCAACATCACTGTCAAACAGTCATTCCTCAGAGATTCATTTCCAAATAATGGTATGCACAATTTACTGACAACTAACAAAATCTTCTGCTATCAAGGCTTTTCTCTGTGAAATTCAAATAGACAATGTTATGTGCCTCTTTAATGATACAACAGAAGAATCAAAGATCAATTTTCTGATACTAAAGACACATGCAAAGAATAGGGTCAAGTACTAATGCTTCCATGCTGTTAAGCAGTCCCCAAAGTTCCTCCTTAAATTTTAGCCACTTTGTCATGAATGTTAAGAAACAAAACACAAATATAAGACAGTGAAACATTATACGCTTTTCCAAACCCAGTATCGGATGTTTAACAATCCAAAAGACAACCCTCGCCTTAATCCAATAACTGCAAAGGGTTTAGCACAGACTGAGTGGCTTTATCAATTTTTTTACACATCATCTTCTTCAACCTTGAATTTCATCAATAAACCTATAAACATTCCCCATGGTTCAGTCAGAACAATGTTCTGCATAAAACTTCAAAACCACATAGGCCTTTGAAATTATACTTCCCTAATGATAAATTTCTTACTACAGTGTATTTGCAAACAATGACAACAAAGACTATATTGGAACTCTTGCTATTTCCGGCCTTCAACCAAAGTCTATACCCATTTAATAACCTATGCTGTGAACTGTTAGTAGCAAGTTCCCTTACATCAACTTGTGAATTTTGCGACCCATCATTCACAACCTCAAGAGGATGACCTGGCCATGGCAATGAAGGAGAAAAATATTTCAAGAAGGAAAAATTATTTCAAGAGGTACGACCTGGCATTCCTTATAACAATAAAAATACTGTAAAATTTTAAAATAGATCTAACACTATTGGTAATCCATATCATAATATCCTAAACCCTAACAGGGATCTAGAAGATGGGCCCGAAATGTTGGAATTAAAAAGAAATGATGCAGTGATTCCAGAAAAGGAAAAACCAAAAGTGAGTAATGGAAGGTCAATTCACAGTCTGGGAAAAATAGAACCTGTGAGGGCAGATAGATCAGCAGCAGTGCGCCACTGCATGCCAATGGGAGGTCCTACATTTGAGTCCTATATGGTCCATGCTTTTCAGCAACTACCTGTGGAAAATCAATTTACTTTCGGTTTCAGTTGCTCTTCAAGGGGATCTATTGCTGAGACATACAATTGCATTAAAGCCAAAGCCAGGGAAAGTAAAACCAAACCATTGATCCTTGGTACAAACTTAAAGTCCACTGTCAATAAAAGACTAGCGTCGCGAAATAACACTTTATAAGCTTTCAGGCAATGGTTAAGGACTATAGTAAAACAGCACAAAATTCAGTGGCTAGGCTCCCCAGTCTCCTAGAAAAGTATCAAACACTTTAATATGTAAAAGGCCTTAAAAAAAATTATTAGAGACTCGGTAATCCCCAATACCCCAAATTACCTAGCCGAAACATATAAATAGTATTCAAGATGAACAAATCTAAACCACATTTCAAACCCAGTGCAACAAAAAGAGTAATCAACACAGAGGAAATACTTGACAAAAAGAGCCAAACCAACATACCAACAACAGAAGATTCCCGAAGGATATCAAACCTCAAGACTCAAATTGTAAGAGATATCACTAAGGCAAGAAAGTCAAAGGTATTAAACTGAGAAACTCAATCAGAAGCATTTTGAAAAGTTTCAACTTACTAAACTCTTTTTCATTAAATGTAGGGTAACAGACTAGAAGCGCCAATCTTAGTGGACTTGGGATGAACCCACAACTTTGTTTCCAAAAAAATTGCAAAAGCAGATTCCAACAGCTGAAGTAGAGTATACTTATGAAGTTGAATTAAGCTAAAAGAATGGGATACATGTGCAGTCACACCCAATGACAACACCATTCAAACAACATAATGATCATCAACATTTTGGTAAAATGAAAACAGGTACATATGAAGTAATCATTGGCTATAAGTGGATTTATCATAATGATGCCATGATACATTCTAAAAGATCACATCCTCCACTTCCAGAAAGACAGGGAAATGGCAATATGATCTATATTTTTGGTTTCCCATTATCAGCACCAGAGATTAATTATGAAATGAAATCATCGCCATGTATTCTTCATCATGCAAAGTTTGGGAAAGGAACCAAAACTCAATTTGAGACTAAGTTCAAATCTATATTCTATTTGACTCATACAACAATGTGTTTCCCGAACACTTGCCACCCTAACAAGATGTCAATCAGATAGAATTGGAAATGAATAGCCAACCAACATTTAGGTGTCTCTATAAATTGAGTCACTCAAAAAGGTAGGAAGTAGACGGTGTAGAACCCAAAATCTGGTCCAAGCACTTGGCAATATGACATTTGGACATATCTTGATATTAATCCCATTTCTACATAAATGACCAACTAAGGCACCCCTACTCTCTCTTATGTCCTAAGTCTGCAAGACCCCAGCTACTATCTAGCTCATCTTATCAAGAAACACTGCACATTCTACAGAACACATCCACAGACTTATACTTGTCTTAGAACTGATTCTTTGAACACCCTAGACAAGTTCATGGGTCCACGACAAGTTTGGCTACGAACCTATCCCACCTACTGTGAACATGTCCCTTGCACTTCTAGCGGTTATCTTTTCAAAGACCAAGCTTAGGTTGGTTGGCCTAGGTGGTACTTTTGGGTCAGTTGAACAGAAAATCACTCGAATGGTCACATAAATAAACACATCCACCCTAGGGGTATCTAGGGATTCTCTATTTTACCCACTCTAAGAAAGACAAGAGACAAAGCGTTGAACCATCCAATTCCTTAGAGCACTATCACAACAACACACTAATGAAATTTTGAATACATCTATGTTGCTGACCTAGATCAACCATACCCCAAAACTGAAGTATCAAGTGCATGTTGCCAAGTGTGAGGGTCGGATCAAGGACTCTTATCTTCTATTGTTTTATTCATATCACATGAGTCTCATCTAGCATGTAGCACAATGCTCATCACATCAAACGAGGGTGAGGTGAGGCAGTCCATCCCAAATGTTACTACACACCATTTTTAGAGTTACATGAAAGGAGAAGCTATATCCCAGTACGGGACAGCAATCAAATGGAAACAAGCCCAGAAATCAGGCCTCCAAAGATGAGCGAACTAGATTTCAAATTGAGATCTAGTGTGCAGGTACAGAAGACAAGTTTGTAGCCCTAGGGATAGGTTCAGAAATGAAAGTGTCTGGGCACCCACTAACACATCCGACACTGAGTTTCAGATCCTGATATCTTACAAACAGCTCTACAACACCCTAATCTTCTTTTGTACACATATTCGAAGCACTTCGTCACATAATATGAACATGGTAGAACAGTTCTTGCACTAAACCTAAATCGTGATTCTACTTTTATTGATTATCTTTGGCAAATCTGTTGGCATATGCAAGAGTAGCATAATTTGTCTATTACATTTTAGTGAACTTGCTTATCTATCGAACTATGCCAACCTAGGGTTTCATTCTTCACCCTAAAGGTGTCAGATTTCCATCCTATTCTCTCTGATTTTTCAACTCCTACAATTTTTTATCAAAACCCTTCCTTACCTGCGTATTATTTACATTACCAAATGGCCTCTCATGATAATCCTTAGGACACTAGGACAAACCAATTTGCCACTAGGTTCAAGGATTTGCTTCCCATTTATCTAAAATACCAGAATCAGATTACAGGAATTCACTTTATGCTTCTACTAGATGACCTAGTTACACAAAATAAGACATGTTAGGATAAGATCTTTCACTGGGTTAGTACAACCTTGGATGAGCCAAAGACTGTATTAACACCCCTCTTAAAACAATGGAATGATTGCATCCAGCAGTTTCTACATACTCCTTATCCATCTAATTTCCTTATGTTTGCTATTACTTGTTTGAGGCCAACAAGTGATTTATAGAAGAGTTAAGGTTGCTCCACTCTTGTTCCAATCGAAGACCTTTGGCCTATTTTGTCAACCCCACAAGGGTGACTTGATTTTGCAAAAAATTACAATATGGCACATATAATAAATTAATAAACACATATAGAAGAGTTTGTTGGTGCTTGCCTCGAGAAATGATAATGTCCCCTTTTCCAATCGAAGACCTTTGGCCTATTTTGTCAACCCGACGGCCAAAGGAAAAATATAAGGGTGACTTAAGTTTTATTAATTTTATTATATTGTGCAAAAAAATTACAATATGATAGCACATATAATAAATTAATAAACTTAACATTAAAATAGAACCTAGAAAAGTACATCAAAAGAAAAGCACTTATTTAATTTGTATTTTCTAGGGAAATGGTGACTTGCCTTAAGGGGAAAATGGGAACTTAGAAAGGATAAAACATTTCTATTGTGTATTCCCCTCTAGGAAAAGCGACCAGCCTTGGGAGAGAAGAAAATAATTATACCTTTTGTATTCTCCCTAAGAGAAATGGCGGGTGGAAAATGCATCGAAAGAATCTTACAAGCTGATTGGTGGTCTTGAAGGTTGTTTTGAGTCTCTTCTTCCTTTAAAAAGGAGAAGTAGACTTGCTTGAGAGGCATTCCATATTCATTTGATATATTCTGAATTGTGTTGAAGCCTGAAGCTTTCACCAAAAATATTCTAAGGACGAAAACCCTTAGTATATTGCCTCTAGAGGACAAAAACCCTCTTAGAGTTTAGGAGGAATTTCTGCGCTGGATTTTCCATAGAGCTTACACAGAATTTCAGTGTTTTTCAGCGGTACTTATGGAGTTTTTGCAATAAAAAGTTGATTACCCAGAGTTGCAGCAGTGCTGTACTGATTTTCTCTAATGGAGCGACTCAAATGTGGCTGTTATGTGATGTTTTGAAGTCATTCTAAGGTCTGATCCTTGCTGCTATCTGTTGTATTTATTTTTACGACTCAGGAGAAGGTATTTTCAATATTGTGGATGGATTTATATTACTGTTTCAGCCTCTTTAGATCTGCAAATTTCTGATATAAATTTCAGATTAATGACAACTCAGAAAAGTTCAGATTTTATATGTATTTTATGCTGCCAATACACACAGGTCAGATTTTATTTGGTTTGATTGCTGTTGCTGGGAATTTTATATACCAAACTAGCCGCATTTTTTCAGATCTGCATTAGGGAAAAGTGCCATAGCATACGAAAAATCTGTATTTGGTTGTTCTGTTTGATTTAAAACTCATTGGAGCGTAAAGAGATCCATTTGGGGATCTTTCACGAGACATATGGTAATAACACTGCAGCTTTACTTAAAACCTTTCCCAAAAGCTTATTCGATAAGGCCAGGGAAAGGTTTTTTTTCCCCTTACCCACCCCCGCCTCTATTGACTCATTCCCTCAAGTTAAAAGAAGAATTCTTCACCTGCTTCCAAGCTAACGTAAACCAAATATCTACTTTAAATCTAATCTAGAAATTCAACAAGAGCAAAACGAAAGTATTCACCAATATGTCTTATTGCTTTAAGGACATCTTAAGTAATCTCCCTTATCAACCCACTATAATGGAAAAACGACAATTCTTAGGTAGGCATTTGTTACAACACCTCATGTTTGAGGCCCTTTACCCCCGGTATGCCTCCCTTGACCACCATTGCAAGGCAATATCAAATATGAGGAAACCATTATAAAGCCTTGTTCCCTCGATCCTAAGGTGATGATGGCTGCACCAAAATCCTCTAAGCTCAAGTCTCGGTCTCTCTCTACATTGCTTCCAATATCCAAACATGAGGACACTAGTATAGACCCCTATGCCACTTGCACAACTTCCTATATCCAAGCATGAGAAAAATTGCTATGGATCCCTCGCCGCTTGAACAACATTCTATATCCACACATGATGATATCAAATTCACTGATAATACCCTGGCCCAAGGTCAACCACCCCAAGCTAATGACAGTTTGTCCTCACTACAGGCATCAATAAAGAGGGCAAAAGTCCTTAAACCACCACAAGAGATGTTACAAATAATGATTGAAAAGTAGGTTAACTATCCTACCTCCCGTCTAACATCGATCTTAAGCCCACTTGTCCAAAAGTCAAGGCAAACCCTTTTGTAATTATCATAGAATTACTGGACATGATACTACAACTTTGCCGCATTGCAAGAAAATATCACTATGACAGCATTAATGATAAATTCATTGTCCCTACAATGACGTGTGCACTACCGACTCCACTACTTATTTCTTAGAAACAAATGTTCACAACTATAGTCATAGAAGTTACACAGCAACAGTGCATCTTGATAAGCAACAACATCAAGTTCAATATGTATAGTCTGGACTTCTATCAACATCTACGATGCGTAGCACATGGGTGGCCCACATCTGCGCAACTGGTCAACTTTGAAGGTTACATTGATATTATTGTGTGTACTAGACATACACATACCAGTCCTTTTTGTTATGATGATCCCCATGGAACACCCCAGTAATCTTGGCACAAAATTGGTTGAATCGCATAGGAACAAGAGTGGTTTTATTGCCACTCAGTGTCTCACAAACCGATACTTTGGCCATACAATAGCGGTGCACCCGAGATGGAAACAGCACAATCCCTATGCTACATTCTCATTTCCCTAACATGACATACATGATGATTTAGGACCTCCCCATAAGCACCACACTTGATGACATACCCATAGCACTTTTCATTTTTACTATACAGACTACTTATACATTGCTCCATTGTCACATACTCGTTTCTTCTACTATGATCTTTACTTGAATTTGCATTGTTCATTCTTCTAACACCCCCTCTCAAAGATTGACACTTACACGTAACCCAACAATGCAACACGTTTCAAAGGTTCAATGTAATTGTTGATGAAATCATTATTTCCCAAGAACACATCCATATTCTTATATTCTCTATAACCCAAGGCCCAGGGCCTCTAGCATATTTTAGCTTTATTCATATGCTCAAATATTCAAGCAAATAGAAAAACGTTCAAATATTCCAGAAATACAAAACCAAGACCTATATGCAACTTGCTTTATTATTTTATAGATCCAGACACTGATGTTAGCATGATTTAGCCACTTATTTATCTCTCTACTCACTGACTTTAATGGTAAACAAGAGTTAGCTGCAAGATAGATCTTTTCCATAGACACACACACACCACACACATGTTTCACAACTCCTTGAGTCACATGCCCAAGGGGAAACCTTCCACATTGGTCGGCATGCCTACATTTGGGGCATCTTAGACAAAACATTGTCAAGTTTATATCTTTCTCACGCCCCTTGTCCCATTGGTAATACAAAAGTTGTTTATCTAGATATCTTGCATTGATTTATATTTTATGACGTGCTTTATACTAGATACTATATTGTGCTACGCTAGATGACTACATTGTTTGTTTCTATGTACTGAAATTACATGCTCCGTGTTTGCTTATTATTGGTTATATATTGTTTTACATTCATATGTCTTGCATATAACTTGTTTTGATTACTATAGGCCCTAGGCTCATGAATATACTTGATGTTTACTCTAGAATTTGTTAACTCTATGACATGACTGATTCCATGCTTATTATCAGACATGGTTATTATGTGCACTCTTTGGCGCGTGCTTTTATCTATACTATATTGACATGTCTATGATCTAGGCTCCATGATAGTATGTGTACAATGATTATTCACTACATCTTTCATGATTCTATGCTTACTATGTGATGTTATTAACATAATTGTCATTTGAGTCATCATGTCGCAATGACATGTCAGTCGTGTTGTCAAGAGTCTCATGGCGGGCCTGTCGTGTCATGTCAGCATGATTCTTGTGTATGCTAACATACCTCTCTAATTTATACCATTACACTATAGCTACTAATTTGTACGAGTTTCTAACGATGTTCACTATATGCTTACTTGAGATCGCACATATCAAGCTTGGTCTATAATGATTATATCCTATGCATATTGATTTATGCTACCATGTTTAGTATAAATGCTAGTTCTATAATGATCATATCCCATGCACATTGATTTTATGCTACCATGTTTAGGATACATGATTTATACGGATTATCTCTATATTGCCTTTTACACAGGATTCAGTTTCGGCCACTTTCCTCTTTTGGATTGAGTGAGACAGCGACATCCCTCATCTCAGAAGGGGGGCATATTATAGGCTCATTCAAAAGTTCATACAATTTTCAACAGAGGTATACAAAGTGGGGGCACTTCACACAGTTTCAGATCATAGTTGGTCACATTTTACACAAAGTTCAAATTAGAGTTATCCATTTGGCACACAAATTCAGATCCAAGTTATTTATTTATCGCACAGGATCAGTGATCTTATCGCACACAGAGAATTGATATATGGCTCCTTCAATAGCTCAAGATGGATATATGACTCCCTCAATAGCTCGAGAGTGATATATGGCTCCCTCAATAGCTCGAGAACAGATATTTGGCTCCCTCAATAGCTCAAGACCAACATATGGCTCCACATGTAGGCGAGCACTGCAATTAGAAGTTAGCAAACAAGCTATAAGAAAGGATATTAAGTTAGCACACCAGCTACAAGTAAGTTAAGTTAACACACACGCTACAAGTAAGGCAATTAAGTTAGCACATAAGCTACAAGCAAGGATGTTAGGTTAGCACATAAGTTACAGGAAAGGCTATTAAGTTAGCAAATGATTTGCACTCACTTTATATGGGGGCAAACCGCATGGGCCACGTCTTCACATTCAACAAACTGGGGGCATGGTTTGACATGACCAATCAAGTGTAGTCGTTTTTGTGCACATTTCTTTATTACAAGGATTTCAAATATGGAATTTTTCAAATTCAATTACCAAATTTGTAATATACCATTATTAAGTGTTGATCTACATGTATTTGCCATGTGATTGCAGGTTTCATATGGATGGGCACATTGGCACTCAAGAGTTCACAACAACTAGTGTATGATCAAGACATGAGGTTTGCATTTTCTTTTAAATCAAGCATTTGTCAATACTAGATTAAAATGGGGACAATTGTAGTACCCGAAATATGGTGTAAGCACTTGCCCAAAATGACATTTGGCACTTAATGACGTCAATCCCATTTATAAACAAATGACCAATTAAGACACCCTCCTGCTCTCACATGTCCTATACTCCTAAGTCCACAAGACCCCAGCAATTCTCCAGCTCATCTTATAAAGAATCACTACACATTCTACAAAACATATATACAGACTTATATTTGTCTCAAAACTGATTCCTTGCACACCCTGGACAGGTTCATAGGTCCAGGGCACGAGTTCAGCTACATGAACATGTCTCACGCTTCCGTACAACCTGTGCCTCTTGTACTTCTAACGGCCATCTTTTCAAATGCACGATTTATATTAGTCGTCCTAGGTGGTACTTTTGGGTCGCTTGAGTGCAGGAAATCATTCAATTAGTTGCATATATAAATGCATCTACCCTGAGCTATTAAGGGCATCCTAGGGAGCCTCTATTTCACCCACTCTAAGAAGGTCAAGAGAAAAGAGTATTGAAGCATATAATTTCTTAGAGCATTATAACAACAAAAAGCTATTGAAATTTTGAATACATCTATATTAGCTGCCCTAGATCAACCACAAACCAAAACTAAAGTATCAAGTGTGAGAACCAGATCATGGGCTCCATCTTCTATTGTTTTAACTATATCACATGAGTCTCATCATAGAATTAGGAGAACTACATGTGGCTTGATCCCTCTTTGCAGTAGTAGTATGTAGCGCAATGCTCATCACAATCAGCAGCGGTGTGGTGAGGCAATCTAACCCAATTGTTACTAACCCCTTTTTGGGTTATAAGCAAGGAGACACGAAAACAAGCCTAGAAATTGAACCTCCAAAGACAAGGGAACCAAATTTCAGATTTGAGATCTAGTGTGCAAGTACATAGGACATGTTTGTAGCCCTAGGGACATGTTCGGTCGCGAAGGTGTCTATACACCCATGAACCCATCCTATACTTGAATATCAAATCCCAATAGTTTATAGACATCTCGACGACACCCTGATCTGTTTTTGTACACATTTTGAGCACTTTGTCACACCATTTGAACACGGTAGAATGATTCTTTCTCTAAGCCCTAAACCCTAATTGTACTTTCATTGATTATCTTTGGCAAATATGTTGGCATAAGCAAGAGTAGCATACCTTACAACTATTTAGATCATTTATTTTGGTTTTGAATTATCATTATTGCATAGTATACTTAATAAGGAGTAAAAGAATATATGCAACCATCTAAGTATCCTTTTGTTGGACCATTTCTTTTAGCAAAAAAAAATGGTGAAACAATGAGAATGAGTATAGACTATAGATTCTTACACGATATGACAATAGAGGCTTTACATCAAATTGATGACCTTTTGGTTACCTTTAAGGGAGCCACAATTTCTCTAAAGTGAAACTTCGAAGGGGATATCATCATGTTAAATTAAGAAATTGATGTTCGTACGGCCGCCTTCCTAACAGCCGATAAATTATTAGTGATTCCTTATAATTTTAGATAATATTGATGTTTAGAGAAAATGAAGACAAACATAAGGAATAGTTTGAAAAGTATTCACACTCGTGAGACAATGAAAATGAATTAACCAAATGTGCCTTTTTACAAAAGGGAAATGGATTATTTAGGAGATACCTGTCACCAAGGTATAACATTCAACTCTAAATAGATCGAAGTTATTTTAGCCCGCCCATATGTTATATAGAGCTATCGCTCACCTCGACTATGACTATAGATAGTCGCCGCGGCCCGGGACTATATAGATAGATGCCCCCCCTGATAGGGGAGAGAGAGTAGATAGAGGCCTACCTCCCTCTTCTCCATTCATACCAATCTATTTGTCTAAACCACGACGGCAGGGCCCTCTATATCTATATGATATGCATTGGTCTAGTCCCGGCCAGTCTCCCCTTGACTAACCAGCGCTTATTCACCATTGTCCACAGCACTGTTGTCTATGGTACACCATCGTGCGACTCTCACTGCAAGTCTCTAGATGGGGGGGGGCACCCATGTTGAAGTTTCTATGCCCCTGCCTTGCTCGCTCCCGACAGTGATGAGATTGAAGATTCTGAGATGGAGTGAATACAGATAGGATAGCCATTGGGATTGGGTGGGAAACGAATACAATGGCGGGCAAATGCAGGAAACCCATATATATAGAGGGGCAACCCCCTCTATATATAGAATATATGGCACATGAATCGATCATCGATCAGCGAGTCCATATAGGCATCTACATAATCATTTCATAGGGGGTTCGTCCCTATATATGTGTGTGTGTGTGTGTGCGTGTGTGTGTCATCTCGGTGGACCCCCGAGGGGGACCCTACCTTTACTGAATGGGCGACAATTCTATAGATAGGGGGTTGGGAGAGACGATGATTTCTGCATAGGCCTATCCATATATGGGCACGATTATATAGATATGGCGACCCCTATCCATATATAGGTACTCTCATATATATAGAGGGGTCCCCACCCCATATATATCTTATCTTATTAGTCAGGTCTCATCTCACCCCGGGAGGTCGGTGATATGCTGAGGACGGATGCTTCGAAGTGGTCGTGGGGCGAGGGCAGATGCTTCGAAGTGGTCGAAAAGGAATCAATCTTATGTAGTTTGTAGTTCGGGGTGAGATATATATAGGGGGCAGAATGAAACCTATCGTATTCATTTGTTTGTTGATTGAGTGCCCCTCCTTATGGATATAAGGGAAGGAATTCATTTGTTCGTTGATCAAGTGCATGAATGCCCCATATATAGTATAGATATATAGATAGGGGGCCCAGCTGATCTAGTAACAACAACCAATGCACATGAGATTAGGAATTTTTTAGGGCTCACCATAGTCTATGAAAGGTTCATTCATGGATCTTCTAAGATAGCTTAACCATCACAAGTAGTCCCTTAAGCAACTTGAAGAGACCAAAACGTCTCCTACAAATATTAGGTACACACGGTAAATTTCATGTTACCTATTTACGTTAGGTTTGAAGGTTGCCTACCAAGTGTCCTCTCTTATTCCAGCTTAATGATAACCAGATATGAAATCTCGCTTCGTAAAACACTTTACCATCGTATTTGATCAAACAAGTCAATCAATTGTTGGTTGAGGGTGACGGTTATTCATAGTAATCTTACCGAGTTCCATAATATCAAAACACATCCTGAATAAAACATCCTCCTTAGGCACAAGCACCATAAGTGGTTCACAAAGAGACACATTGGGCTTAACGACTCCTTGAAGCTGCCTTTCAATTGCTTCGCTCTCCAACATACAAGTCCTATGTAGTCCCAATTCAGGGAGAATTAATCCTTGCAACAACTGAACCTCGTACTCAATTGGATTTATAAAAAGGAAGCCCTTTCAGTTCAAGGAAAACATCTAGATGCTTAAAGAAAAATTTGCCAAGTCACTTCCTTTGTTCAACCACAGACCTATGTTGTAAAGCCTATGTTTCATTAACTTTATCATTTTTCAATCTGCATACCAACAATACGAACATTTTACTATAAGCAATCTCTTATCTTGATTTGCAACAGCCAGAGAGATCTCCTCAAGTTAGCTAATTTTACCAAGGAAATGTCTTCCATCTACAACCAGCGAGTATGTGTTACCTCTTTAAAGAAAATAGTATGTTGGCCCCATAAATACAGGATCTCAAAAACAACCACATGCATCCAGATGAACAACATTCAATTTCATGAATAAAGTTTTCAAAGATAATAAATAAATTCTAAATCTACATTTCCTGCACATTCCAAGTCAAATCTTGTCTAAACCCCAAGTTATGCATCTTGCAAAGGAAAATATTCACTGCCAGCCAAATTTTGTGCCATAGACTCTTGTACTTGTCCCTGACCATACAAGAATCCCTTAGAAGAGGTCCTTGCCAAGAGAGCGGAGCAATAAAAATGAGACTGATTCAGCATGAACAATTCCAAAAGACATGGACAACTCTCCTCTTTTCCACACACAATGCAAAACTCACCTGACCCAGCCATGCTTTGACAGTTAAACCTTGATGCATTACTAGCCATCCCAGCACCTTTTGTTTGGAGCTTCCTGCTTTCCAAATGACTTGACAATGCCGTTGCCATCTCACTTCATGGCCCTGGACCTGCTACCACTTATTCAATCAAAATGCAGTAGCATAAGACTCTCTCACATGATTATACGTCCTTTGTCTAATGGTTGCAAAAGGATTCCAAGTGCTCCACTTCCAACCCCTCCAATATGGCGTGCACTCTGTAATTGCAATTTGCATATGCAAAGAGAGAATTTCCTTGTAATCCTAATGTTGAGATGATGTAATCATTTGTTCTCTGAAGTATAAGATGCATTTCTTAAAATACAGTAATAGAAATGAGACTTTCCTGACTAACAAAATCAGACAAAGCGGTCACCAAAATGGTAATATATCTGCACCTTAATATGGAAATGTTTCTCCCTTGCTACTTCAATTTTAGCATTGTCTGGTTTCTGGACCACAGAAGTACACTTCTGGGTGATGCAGACCAGCTTTGGCTTCATATCTACTCATTCTTCAATCTCCCTCGAGCTTTTCATCTTTATCTTAAGCATTCTCTACCATCAAAACTTTGTTTACTTTCTGGTTTTCAAAAGTAGTTCCAAATGTAACTCCCAACATGGATCTTTCATGTGTCCAAACTTGTGATAAGGGTCCAAATTCCTCTTATCCCTTTTTTCCTTTTTCCTTTAGTTATTTTCATTAGAGGCATATTGTCTTTCTTAGACTGTTGTTGTCCAGGAATTTCATCAGCATTGGTCTTTAGGCACCTCGAGCTTACATATAAAGTTTCTTTTGTGTAATGCATTTCAAAAAGTACCAATTTGTTTTGCAGATAACGATGAACCATCAAAGACATTTCATGAGAATACCAAGTTCATCTTCAGCAGTACTTCATTAGAGTTATCTATTCACTGGGCTTTCAAAATTCAGTGACGTGCACTTGAAGTCTCTGGCCTTGTCTTTAGTGTATGTACTGTTATTTAATTTGTGTTTTCTTTGTACCCAAGAGGATAGAATTACTTCTTGAGAAGTTAATGCTTTGAGATTTTCACAGGTAAACATTTTGGGTAGAATATCACGATGCAGCTGTGCTGTATCCTTTTTCAGAGGTTCTGCATCTCTAGTTATAAGTGTCCCACCAAAGCTAAGCATGGCCAGTCATTTTGAGCCTTTCAAAATAAATCCATTGTTCATCCTTCAAAATCTGACAACCAATCTAAATTTCAAGTTACCACAACCTATTCTTAAGATTTTCAGCATCCATTTGGACCTTATATGGTGGGACTTCAATTTTGGCAGCCACCTTAAATGGTGCAATGTTCTGACTGGTTTCGCCAACCTCAGGCTTATAGATATTTTCTTAATCTTATTCGGATTCAGTGGCCCATTCTTTCCCTTTCTTCAACCTTCAAGAATTATTGCCCCATTCTTTCCCTTTCTTCAACCTTCAAGAATTATTGCCTTCTTTATGTTTACAACGTAGCATAATAGTCATTATCCAGGCCATCAAATTTTGCAAGATCAGCATGTTCTCCATTATGGTGAACTGAGTTTTAAGTCCTTGCTCCTCAATTTCATAAAATTGAGACATCTCTATTCTCGGATGTCTTGGTTTTCTATTAGTTTCAATCTGCTATCATAGAGATTCCTTACCTGTTGCAAATTGTTTTGAAGTTCATGCCATGCACTAGCTTCAACAATATCAAAATATATGTGCTGCAGTACCAAATTGATCTGTTTCTAGAGGAAAAGCCAAAATTTTCCATTGTCATTAACAGCATATTCAAATATATATTTAAATTTGATATTTCATAATGGCTACCTAATTTATGACTTTGTCTTGCATTCAGGAAAATTCTGATACAGAATGTTCAGCCTGATGAAGCAAGACTTTTCCGCCTTTTTGCAAAACGGAGTTCAACGCAACAAAGACTGTTTTCAGCTATGGAAAAAAAAAGTTTTATGCAGCAGTAACTTTACATCTTCGATAAAATTTGCACTTTTTGATGTATGTTGACTCGAAATCAAGAAGTGCTTGCAAGAAAAACACAACTATCTAATTGAGGTTTGAATGCATTCAATCATATATCTTCAAATTTAAGAAGACCAGTGCATGGACACTATCTTTAATTAGGGTAATCAGAGCAATAAATAGGTATCATTTTTTTGTCAAGTTGAATCAAGTAATGTGAAATTCAAATTACTGAAAAATAAACAGTAACTATCAACACAAAGTGTCCACTCATATCCATTATGCTCCAATCATTCCCCCAGTAGTTTCTTCCCACATTTGGGAGAAAAGCTTGCAAGTTGCAGGTAAAGAACTATAACATTATTGAGATTGTGTTGATGAATGCAAAAGTAATCATTTATCTATCACGTCTTAATTCAATTATATAGCTTGCCACCTACTTGGCATGATCTGTTTTATGGGCTTGTATAATGAGGCACTAATTCAACTTAACTCCTTTCCGGCCACCCATAATTCGTTGTCATTAGATCATCTAGACTAGTTGGAACTTGGCCATTTTTTTCTTTTATATATTTTTCGTTTGACTTTTGTGCATGCAATGGACATACTAATTAGAGAATAGTAGTCATAAACTCAAATTTGAAACTACTTATTTTTTTAAACGACAATTTTTGTACTTCAGCGTGATAGAAATGGAATGCTACCACAAATATGAAAAATAAAAAATACGAGAAAAAAGATTTGAAGGTACCAAAATTAAAGCAGATATGCCATCTGAATGTGCCCCGATAATCGTCCAAGTATGCCAAACGCTGTCTGTCTTTATCAAAATTAATAAATTGCCATGTTACATCCATGTTTTTCGAGCATAAATAGTCACAAGAAATATATGTTATCCGTTTTCACAATTTACATATAAATAAGAACAGTAAATAATCATAAATCTAAAACTTAAGAGTTCTTACCCGAATAACGAAAAGGAATATCCCTCAAAAAGACGATTGCAAACAAGTACTAAAATGTTGCATATCCATATAATGATGGGAAATATATGTGTATTGCTGAATATCTGTCCAACCCGCAATCTCATTCATCAATAAGCTTGGACAAAATAAAATAGGAGTAAAGGTAAACGTGTCTAAAATAAATGATCTTTCATGTTTTAATGAATTTGGAATCAATTTCATACTTGGAACATACTAAATATGATACCACTAGTCTGTGTCTTTAAAGACACAATAAACCTCGTAAAAAGGGTCAATAAACACCAGATTCAAAATAGAACTACTACATTTCTATTAAAAAAACAGAAGATAAAGAGGGTACAAGCAAATTAGAAAAAAAATTGGTTTTTCTCAAATCAGCTGGAAATGCTCAGAAATTATGTTACTAGGCCGATAATAAAAATTAAGTGCACATAATTAGTTGAAGTCCCATCGCCAATGACTTGTCTACAGTAAATGAATGCGGATGTTATACACTTCTGATTTTGTCCTGTGTGTTGAAATAGATATTAAAGAACAATGCCTATGATTACCATAGTCATGTTTGAAAAGTTCATATAGTTCAGACAGCAAAAAAAGTTCGGAAGTTTGAGATTTTGTATAAGATTCGGTTCGGTTCGATGCAGTTTAGAAAATTTATAAATTCAAATATATATATATATGAAAATATATATGCATGAACATATTATCATTTTCAATCAACGTAAAAATAAACTAAATACAAATTAGTAATTACTAAATAACTACAAAATAAATAAAAAATCTTAAACTAAAGAGTAATTTAAAATCGAATTAAGTAGTACATAGAATATTTAACTATTGTTAAATACTAAATAATAAATACAATGTTAAAAAATATGTCAGAATATGCGGAGAGAGAAAGAATAAAGAAAGATTAGAATGTACAAAGAACGAAAGAAGAGAAACCGGAATGCACACATAATAAATTGTGTGTATGTCCTTTTATTATGTGAAAGACAGTTACAGAGTGGTTGAAGAGGTTACAACCGTTTATTAGTTAACACTTTTTTTTTAAACAACAAAGATTTTATATTAGATGAAATCCAAATTTACATATATGGGCATGCCAAGCCTTAAAACGTTTGGTCCAACCATAGCATTATACAACAAAAAGGCAGTTGCAATCATCATAGAGAGACTTTCAGGTTGAAAATGTATTTGATATCGTCTTGTAGCTAGTGGGACCACCATAAAGGAGGTGAGTCGTAGGACAGGAGATCCTGATTATCAGGAGCCCAATTAGCCAAACCATCTGCAATCTTATTTCTATCCCGGGGAATATGAGCAAATTGCACTTCCATAAAATTTTCCTGCAATTTTTTAATCTTCCAGACTTCTTTGGAAATTCGCCAATTTGGTGGGAGAGTGGCTCTGCTACGAGATAATATCTTGTTGGCCAATTGAGAGTCAGATCTAACTTGAATTTTCAGCCAACCACACTTTGTCACCTCTTGCATACCTTTATAGATTGCTTTCATCTCTACTACATTGTTGGTAGTAACACCCAGATTAACAGTAAAAAAGAACTGCACATCACCTTCATGGTGTCTACCAATGCCTCCCATAACAGCTCTGCCTGGATTACCTCTGTAAGCTCCATCTGTGTTCAATTGTCCATATCCTAAGGGAGGGGCCTTGACTTGACTATCCCTCTTTCTTTCCTTCTTAATACGAAATCGGGGTAAAGTGGCTTGTGAAAAAGTATGAAGAACTTTATGGAGTTGTTTTGCTTCCATAAAAGTAGCTTTTCCAAGCATTGTAGAATCATCAACAAACTGGAGATGGGAAATAGGTAGAATATTTTTAGCCAACTAAATACCATGAATTTTTTTTTCCTGACAAACTTTCTTTGCAAGTCGTCCTAAGCCTTCCGCCAAAATGATGAATAAGAAAGGTGATAAAGGGTCTCCTTGCCTTATACCTCTAGAGGTAGCAAAAAATTGTTAACGAGAACCATTAAGTGAAACCGCAAAGGAGATAAAAGAGATACAAGCACTTATCCATTGAATCCATTCTGTAGAAAATCCAAACTGGGCCAGAACTTTGCACATGAAACCCCAATCAACCCTGTCATATGCTTTAGATAAATCCAGTCTAATCAACATAGCCGGATTTTTCTATATGTCCATAGAGTGGAGGATTTTGTTAGGAAATTAGTGTTCATAGTTTGAATATATGGTTTAAATATTAGTATTATTTAATATTTAAATAATATGTGAGTGTCCACAATTAGTTATCATGCACAACTCATAGAGATAGGAGAGTGTGAGAATATCTTGGGATTGGGAATAAGACTAGGGAATAGAGGAGAAATATGGGGATAAAATGATAAGACTTGACTCCATGATTCTAGGAGCAAGCAATTGTATAAAATGCCCTCTAATATTCAATAGAAATTGCTCCATTCTACTTACATTTTGTCTCTATCCTTTGTACTTTCCATTTCATGAGTTAATTTGATTTATTGTTGTTGAATTTATTTATGCAAATCTAGAGATTTAGCATCATCTGGTATTAGAGCAGTGTGATTCCTCAATATTGGCTTGCTAGTTTGTGAAAGAGCAGGGATTCGTTGATGGAAGATTTATGAAAAAGTATAGTGCGCCTTAGTCTATCAATTCTACAATGCATTGATTTTGAGCAAAGGCTGCGTTTGAGGGAGAAGGAAAGAAATTATGCATATACAAAGACTGCATGTTTTGATCGCTGCAATTTTGAATCTGATTCACGTCCAACTCAGTCACAAATAGATTTTATATCGTGTAATAATATTGAATGATTTTTGTATCATTGCAAAGCTTTCGAAACAAGCTTTCTAACGCAATTTACGGTTTGCAAGTCAAAGATTTGGGTCTCAAGTTATCACTTTTCTTGAATGGAGCTCAGCCCAAATTGGTCACTACGTAATTATTTAATTGTTTAGTGGGTCCGTTTATTTGTATTTTTGAGTTTGGTGAAGGCGTGAATGTTGTTCATTTTATTTGTTATTATTGATAGTCATGTTGATTCGTTTTCCTTTATTTACATTCATGTTCATAGTTAGGAACATATTTTCCTATATTTTATTCTATTTTGTAAAATGTGAGTGGGGAAAAGTGTACGCTGTTATGGAGTGGTTGGTGGTCCACTAAAAAACTAATTTGAGAGTTTGTGAATCTCTTAGAAAATCACATACAGAGCGGTTAATGGTTCCACTAGAAAACCTTTTGGAGTTGATGGTACTCTTTGAAAATCATCATATTGTAGAACATGAGCAGGTACTAGACAGAACTCACCCATGTTCACACTAAGGGGGTAAGTGTTAGGAAATTAGTGTTCATAGTGTGAACATATGGTTTGAATATTAGTATTATTTAATATTTAAATAATATGTGAGTGTGCACAATTAGTTATCATGCACAACTCATAGAGATAGGAGTGTATGAGAATATCTTGGGATTGGGAGTAAGACTAGGGAATAGAGGAGAGATATGGGGATAAAATGATAAAACTTGACTCCATGATTCTAAGAGCAAGCAATTGTATAAAATTCCCTCTAATATTCAATAGAAATTGCTCCATTCTACTTACATTTTGTCTCTATTCTCTGTACTTTCCATTTCATGAGTTAATTTGATTTATTGTTGTTAAATTTACTTATGCAAATCTAGAGATTTAACATCAGATTTCCTAGGCAAGAACAATTTCACCATGAATATGACAACCTGACACAAAACCCCCTTGTTCAAGGGAGATAATCTTGTGCAATAGGGGTTTTAGTCGTTCCATTATAGTCTTAGTGATTATTTTGTACAGAACATCACATCCTGAAAAACTTAACTAATATTAACATAACGCTAATAAATAAGCCTTATATTAAGCCTTATATTTAAATACTTGTCATATGCTTTAGATAAATCCAATCTAATAAACATAGCCGGATTTTTCTGTATGTCCATAGAGTGAAGGATTTCCTGGGCTAGAACAATTTCATCATGAATATGACGACCTGGCACAAAACCCCCTTGTTCAACGGAGATAATCTTGTGCAATAGGGGTTTTAGTCGTTCCACTATAGTCTTCGTGATTATTTTGTACAAAACATTACATACTGAAAAACGTAACTAATATTAACATAACACTAATAAATAAGCCCTTTATTAAAAATACCCCCTCTTAAGGCTTACTCTATTGAACATACAGACAAAAGATTAAATAACAAAACCAAACAAGACCATGCCATTCTTCAAAAGCTTTTCCCCTTGAAAACAGTGCTTTGACTAGGTAGAACTCCATCAAGTTGCGTCCTTGACCCTCGTAAAGGTGTAGTTCCCGAGCTGAATTCCCGAGTTCTTGGATTCCCACCTCCCTGAACTCCCGAATTACAAAATCTCCCTGAATTGTTGGACAACCATCTATACTGAGCTGACTCCCACAGTGCTCCACCAAGTTGTCTCATGACCCTCGTAAGGGTAAATTACTCAAGATCCATAGGCTCCCGAACTATCTAGGACATAGCCATCCATGCTCAAGTTTTACCTACATTGGATTCACTTCATTGTCTTCAAAGTGTTTGAGACTTCTTTTAAAATATGTATTCTCTATTAGTGAGTTCATCTCTGTCCAACATCTAGATGGATTTTCAACAATGGCTACATTAACGTTTTCAGTTTGAATTTGTCCCTTTCATCTCGATTTTTACTTTCCCTAGTATCAGACCCGTCTGAGGTTAGAATATTTGTCTAATGGCATTTCCACTAACTATGACAAAATACCTAAGAAAATATCCCTTTTTTCCAAAATTCTTTGACCTGCAAATTATGTGGCAAAAATCTTAAAAATTGATTTTTATTTTTATTTAAAAGTGAAATAAAGGAAAACTATACCAGGCAGTTTTCGGTGCCCTAGATGAATGGCTGTGATTGAAAATTGACTAACCAAAAATATGCCCTAGCAACAAATGATCCTTACAAAAATTGCAAATTTGGAAATGAATATATTTTCCTTTGATTTTGCACTAGCAACCTTTGAAAATCATGTTTTTCCCTCTGTGCCATTAGTGATTTTTGGATTGTTGTTTTTGCCCTTGCTTCAAAAACTGTATTTTTTCCTAAATCTCGATTTTGTCTGCATTGTCTGTCACGTTTTGCAGAGAAGAAATGGAGTCTTTAGGATTCATGCACCTACTGTGTTTCACAAACAACCCCAAATAATTGCTTCAGAAAATAGCGACTGTATTCCTATTATTTTCATGCCTAGCACTTTGATAATGCCCTAAAATTTCGTCTGTATAAACATGAGGCAAAACCCTTCGAAATGCTCCTTTGACTGTGGTGTTTTCATTATGTACCTTTCATTTTTTTATGAAATCGCATTTTGCAGTCCATATATGCAATGGCGTGACTATATGTATCGTTGTAATGCGCCCTTGGACCTGAAACTGGGTCGTTTTGCTGCCCTACGATTGATAAATCTTTTTTGGTAGTCCTTTGATTTTCAAAAATTGCTCACAAAACCCTGAACTCGAATATGTACTCTTGAAAATGTTCAGTGTTCAAACTGGTCTTGATTTGCTCTCAACATGCCCTAATGGGATTGTCACTAGTTTGAACTTTCTTCCCTTCTCTTTCTCCTTGCTTGCCCCCCACGTCTGATACCCAATGTTAAAATATGTGGAGAGAGAGAAAGAATAAAGAAAGATTAGAATGTACAAAGAACGGATGAAGAGAAACCAGATTGCACACATTATTCATTGTGTGTCCGTCCTTTTATTATGTGAGAGATGGCTACACAATGGTTGAAGTAGTTACAACCGTTTATTAGTAAAATTAGAAGTTTATTCAAGTTTAATTTTTCAATTTGGTATGGTTTAATTTGGCCACAAGCCACAAAAAATATAGGCCACATGCCGAAATATATGTTTTTGGTCAAAACACATTGTTTTGAATCACAGATCCGGAATTTAAGGGCAAGAGTTCTTCCTGGGTCTGATACCTCTTGTCCTATAAGTTACACAGTAATATATATATAGGGTATATATATATATATATATGTATGTATGTATTACATATTGAAATGTGAAATTATATTATATGACTGTAACATGATAGGCAAGTAGATATGATAGGGGGTTGATAGGATCATTATATACAATTCAAGAAACATGTACAATAGACTGGCTTCTTACAAGGTGGTAGGTCGCATCTTTTTACAGCAACCGTTAATAATTAATCAGGATTAATTGGGTTTATAACAGTTTCTAGTGGCTTCCAGGTCCTTGTTTTAAATCTTCTTGACATAAATAAGGAGGATTGCTTTTAAGAGTGCAATGTATAGGCCATTCTAACTATGAGTAGATATGAAAGCGGTGATAAGATAGGATTTGCCATACGAATTCAAGAAAATATCGTATCCGCATAGATTGGGTCTATACAAGTGGTGGTCAAAGGCGTGCGTTTCAATGGGTGCCTACGTATTGATAACTAGATCAGGAGTAATTAGGAATCGTAATGAGTGTCAGAGGCATGCTTCCAAGTCCCTGTTTTATCAATTAGCTTGAACCTCCAATTGACGAGGGCTCGGTGATTCTAGTCGTTCAGAACTATTTAGTTATCTAATGATGTCTGGTGGAAGTGGGGACGACTTAAACTGCCTTACTGAGCGTAATCCTTTGTCACACTTCTAACTGCTTCTGTTATCGGAAACCCAATGCTGTCTCAAGCGTATCACAATGTATGAACTGGTTGGCGGTATGTGGGTCCTTGTATGGTCATACGCAATGAGAAGTCTCTGATTTGCCAGGGGAATTGTGACATTATTTTTATTTTGTCAATTTCGATGTTCAAATTGTAAAACTATCTTCCATTATATGAAAAATGTCGTGTAGGTGTTCTGAGGACAATGCATACGGAATCCCGTAGTCTATGTCTGTAAGGTAGCCTAGGCAAAGATATCATGTCGGACCATTTAAAGAAACATCATAGCCCTATGTATTGCGACTCTTATTGATGGATCCTTACACAGGTCATGTATAAATTGAATTAGCAGTTGAAACCCCTAGATCAGAGGTAAATAACAGAGCTTTGATCGTAAATAAGGAATTCTACACTAATTTTTTTGTCTCTCGTTGCCAAGCTTTGTCACTTGCGAAAGGAAGCCTTACAAAGCAACTAATCTAATGAATTGTGCAGAAACTTTTCAACTTATCTGGATTCATAAAAGAAATGGTGACATGAAAAGCTTCCAATCTAACAAATTAAATCATATAGAGCATAAACACACTTTAGGATGCCTAAGAGCTATCCTCCTAAAAACAATACAACGGAGAACATAGAAGGAAATTTAAAAACTAAGGAAGTCATGGCCACTCGATAGGATTTACCTGACATTAATTTCTTCAGAATGCCTCGGATCTCTACAAGGGTTCATGCTGAAGAAATCAGAGCTTTCTTCTAGAAGCTACTCTTCCCTTGCAACATGCTCAATGCAAAGTTAAATTAATAATTTTATTTGTAAGATTTACCTATACGAGATGAAGCTTCTATTGAATTCTAAAGTAAAACAGAAGCTTGCTTCCAGAATCACTTCTTTGCAAATCTACAAAGATAGGCAAAGGAAGCTATCTATCCTAAGAAAGCTTTGTTGAAGAAAATGATCTACTGTAACTATCCAATGATTATAACAATGAAAATGAAATGCCTTTTCTACTATAATGAATAATATAGAATAAGATTCTCAACAAAGAATTAAAGAGAAACCCAATTACAACCCCAACCTGACTATGGCAATCCAGTTGTGTGGTGTGCTTTTGTGTCCCCCTCAGTTTGTCCTTTTCAATCTCTTGTGTTCACGTGAGTCCAGGATACTGGGAATGCAGTAGAAGCAGCAAGGAGAAAGCGTTGGAGCAATGGCAGCTTGATGGCAGTCTGGTAGCAATGCAAGTGGAAGAGAGATAGCACAAGTGAACAGAGCTTAGGCTATGCAATTTTCCAACAAGCATGTGGCAATTCAGGAATACAAGAATACACAAAATAATCTCCGGCCTTTTGCTTGAGAACAAGCGATAGTTTTATAGAAGGTTGACTGGGTTGTGCACTATCACACTTGGCAGCCATGGGGTGCCACATCATCACATGAAGGGGCAATTTGAACAGTCAATTACAAGTTAAAAGTGGAAGAGGAGATTGCCACAAGTCTGTCAAGCTTGAAATCAGCTAAAATGATTGAGAAACATGCTCTAAAAGTGAACTGAAGTGAAGCAATCACGTGTCAATTCACGGGGAAAAGAATTCTGGAATAATTCACACAATACCTGCGCCCTGCCTAGGCGGCGGTTACAGGACCGCCACCCAGGTAGGGCGGCGGGTTTTGCAACTAAAGGCAAAAACTAAGGCAGAATGGTGCGGAAAGATGTCAAAAAATAGGGAATGGCTAAGTAAGGTAAACTAGGCTACAAATGTAAGTTGCAAAGAGGTTTAGGGAGCTCGAACACTTTCGAAAAAACAGTGAATCATCATTGGGGACATTTTGTAACCGTTTTCTGACAATGTAGTCACGTGCAAATTTGGGTGCGTACAGTAAACTAAGATGATTATGGTCTCACACAAAAAAAAAAGGCAGCCAGTAATTTTCACAAATCCAAATTGAAAGAGAATAAATATAGTTGACCTATAAGTGAGCAGACTATGTCACGAGGTCAGCAAAAGCGCAAGAGACAAAGCATAGCATCACTGAAGTTTTTGTCTCATAATCACATTTCTGTGAAAATATTACCACTAGGTCTGGGTGTCCCAAAAAGTTTTAACTAGTGTTGGGAGGCATTTGACAAGCAAGATAGTAGAGGTCCTCACTAAGGACTTTTTTATACAACAACATAAAGGAGTCACATTTAGATTCTTCGGTCAACATAACTGTGGAAGCTTCAACAAATTCCTAGAATAGTTATTGACAAAGTTTTGCAATGTTAAACATGACAAATGCAAGAAAAGGATACTAGTAGTTGTGTGGGCTTATAAGACAACTTACAAGAGATTTGACTTCCTCGTTCCAATTGGTATATGGACTAGAAGCAATTATGACAGCGGAGTTCATTGGTTTCCAACTTATATGTTGATTTGGTGACAAGGCTTGACGACAAAGAACCTTTGAAGTGAGGCTTGAAGGCATTATGAAACTTAAAGAGAAAAGGATGGCATTATGAAACTTCAAGATTATCACTTGCATGATAAGCTTGAGTTACACGATAATCTTGAAGTTTCATTATGATAATCTTGAAGTTTCATAATCCTACGAAGTCTTAATCTTATGACAGCGGAGTTCATGGTTTCCAACTTATATGTTGATTTGGTGACAAGGCTTGACGACAAAGAACCTTTGAAGTGAGGCTTGAAGGCATTATGAAACTTAAAGAGAAAAGGATGGCATTATGAAACTTCAAGATTATCACTTGCATGATAAGCTTGAGTTACACGATAATCTTGAAGTTTCATTATGATAATCTTGAAGTTTCATAATCCTACGAAGTCTTTAATCTGTTTGGTACGATTCTAGCCAAGTGTCGGTCTCACGTCCATGTGTCAAACAAAGTGAGAAGGGATTTGACCAACTGTCAAGTCAAACAATTTGTTATACATTGACACTCCCTTTCTTATGCCTCATGTTCACATGGAACTGTAAGAGATATGAAGACCATATCTGATGTCACTCCTACATCGATTCGCTCGATGTCGGCAAGAACTACAATGGTTAATGGTCAGTATGAATGATGGTTTCTTTTCCCGATATGGAATGCTTTCAATGCTTGCATGCTTGGACAATAACATAAAGCTCTCAATCATATGTTGGATACTTTCTTACCACAATAATGAATGTTTCACTATCGTAAGCAACTGAATGTCCAAATTTAGATGTGAGGACTGTTGCAAGTGCATATTTGGATGCATCGGTCTCTATTGCAAATGGTTGTTGAAGATTTGGCAATGCGGGCATTGGCAGGGAATAGAATCTACATTTCAACACTTTGAGTGCTTTTTGTTGTGCAAAAAGCTATTGTGCATTGACCATCTGAAGGTTACCTTTGCACCATCCCAGGTAACCTTATGCAAGGCCATGTCATGTGATACAACCCAAGCAAAAATTTTCTACAGATATTTTCCAACCCTAAGAAACCTCAAAATTTGGTGTGGGTCATTCTTGAGTGACATGAATCTTGGTTGGATCCACATGTACTTTATGTGAATCAATAATATACCCAAGGCTTTGTATTATTGCATGGCAAATAAACATTTCTCAAAGTTAAACAATTTTTGTTGTCGTGGAGTGTTGAGCACTAGTTGAATGTGGTTCAAGAGGTATTCCCATGATTTGTTGAAAATGAGTAAGTCATCTAAGTAGAAAACAACAAATGAGAGATTGTAAAAGATTGTAGGATGTCATTCATCATCCCTGTGAATGTCACATATACATTGGTTGCACAAAAGTGCATCACCAACCATGCACCAAAGTGCATAACCAACCATGCAAGAAAAGTGTCATTTGCTTTGAATAGGAGTTTTCCATACATTTGAAGATTCAGAAGGAATTTGGTGATATCCTAACTTGAGGTCTTGTAATGTCCCCTATTTTCCGAATTAATTAATTTTGGATAATGAAGTCTATTACTAATATTTTTCGTAGGTTAAGTTGGGGAATTAAAGAGGGAAAAAAAATTAATTTAAGTGGTTCCAAGGGTACTTATATATTTTACTTGGAAAAAGGACACTTAAATTATATTATTAATCCAAAAACGCAGAAATAGAATAAAATAATAATGATGAACTTCTATTATGGGGTGCTAAAGATAAAATAATAATTAAATAAAGCATTCTATTATGGGGCACTAAAGATAGAATGGGTTTACATGAGCACCAAGATCCTGTTGATTTAATTTAATTTGAATTAAATCTATATTTTCAGAGTAACTACTGTAATGTGTAATATACAAATGCTAACATACAGTAAGACACAAGCAATAAAGCATGTAAAATGTGAAAAATCTAAGCAAAAAGGAGAGATAGGAAGACTTCGCTGATTTCTGAGGTGAACAAGAAGTGATCTAGGCAAATAAAAGTGTTGAACAGACTGTAGACAGCGTCGTCAATGGTCACTGTAAATTTTGGAACTCAAGAACAAAGCAAGACAAGGGCACCCACGGGAGAGCATAGGGCGCTTGGGCGCTAGCGACTAGATCTAGGCGTTGGTGGCCGTGCAAATGCTCAAGGACTACTTTCTTCTGTGTCGCTGAGGATTTCACTGTTGGCTCCTGTCAATCGCTTGATATTCGCACTTTTGATCGCCAAGGGTACCCGTAACTTGCAAAACAGAATGACTACCTGCACATGTCCCACAAACCACATCAAATCTAATAAAAAAGATGCAGAATGTGGAGTCGGACTAACCTCGGCGGGTCACCCGAAGAGGTGAACTTACTACCGAGCATTGCACTACATATCAAAACCCCATGTAGTTCTTGTGTGTATGTGTAGAAATGGTGGCCTAAGATGCCCTTGTGCAAGTTACACAAATGATAGCGGGCTAGATCTAGAATGTAATAATGTAATAGTATGTGTGGATGGAATAGAATAGACTTCCCCCTCCTATGCAATGTATGCAGAAGTGATGCAGCCCTTGTCCCTTGTATAGATGCTAGATGGATGCCTTTGAAGTGCTTTAGTGCCTTTGGATGCAAGCTTAGGTGATAATAGTAAATGCTTAGTGTTTGGTCCCTTATTTTGAAAGCATAACTATGTATTTATAAAATTTCCTTGTTTGGATTTCGTAATTGACAATTGGAAGGCCGGCCCATGAGTGAAAAAGATGCCCAACATATAAAAGGGACCCAAAAAGAGCGAGTAAAGCTAAGAAAGGGTCAAGAGCGCCTAATATGGACAGAAGTGCCTAGGCGCTGGTGTCTGAACTGGGTGTCAATGTCTGAGGGTCATAAAAGATAAATCAATCAAGTTCCATCAAGGTTATAGGGTGTGTGAGACCAAAGAGAATGCAAGAGACAAAGAAAAGAGGCCAAAGATAGTTGTGAACCACTAGTTTTCTTGCTTAGGAATCATGTAAATGGTAGCATGCTTTTAGGACCTAAAAATGTACCCAAGTGCGTGATTTTGTGTCTACACCTATTTTTAGGATGGAGAGAGGATAAAGCAATTTTATATTGTTTATTCCTATTTTTAGGAGGGAGGCGCCAACTTTGGAGAAGACCTTGGAAGTTATAAAGGCAGATTTGGGGGGTTTATCATTACATTCGTCTTGAAAATTTATCAACAATTTATTCGTCTACAAGTGGGCTTATTTGCTTCTACATCACCAATAGAGGACAAAATCCCTCATTTGCATACAGATCTGAGGACAGAATCTAAGTTTGGTAATTCCATTCAGGGGTTGCAGTTGTTGTTCAGGGTACAGGGGTTCATCTAGTTCAGCTAGGGCATCATATTCAAGGTTGTTTTAGCATTCAAAACAGCAAATACAGCTAGCTAGGGCTTCGGTATCTGGGGGCAGATTTCAGTCAAATCAATTTTGCATGCTCTTATCTTTCATCTATTGTTTCCATTTAGATCAGCAATTGTGAGAAAATAACCATATTCGGACACTAGGATTTTTTATTGTAGCTGATTAAAAATCAATAAATAAAAAACTGTTTTTGACGTATTGGGATTGCTGTTTTTTATTTGAAAATCAAATTATCGCTGCTGTCATAAAAGTTAATTTTTTACACTGCTTGTATGTTTGACAAAAATATTCAGGTTTATCTAAAGTGTTTTCAGGGATAGTACAGGTTTATCTTGGTAAAGAACTTTGCACTTGGGTGCTGGTTCAGTTGCTATTCTATAACCAACCATGCAAGAAAAGTGTTCTTTTGTTCGAACACAGTTTTCCATACATCTAAAGGTTCAAAAGGAATTTGGTGATATCCTAACTTGGTAAAGAACTTTGCACTGCAGAGCTGGTTCAGTAGCTATTCTATCCTTGGAAATGGATAGTGATTATTCACCATAATATTGTTTAAGGCTCTATATTCAACACAAAAACCTCCACATGGCACCCTCCTTTGGCACAAGCACAATGGGCAGCCACATGGCAAAGAGCTAGGCCTGATGTGTCCTCTATTCACAAATTCCAGATTCTACCATTTGATCTCTTCATTCTCTACGAATGAGCGGAAATAGAGGGACCCATTCAGAAGTGGTATTCCTAGAATTAGATCAAGAATATGCATTACCAAACAATGCTTTGGCACTCTGGTTGGGGTATGGAAAAGATCTGTGTATTCCTTAAATGTTTGATTCAATTGTTGCATTTCTGCTGAAGGAACTACAGCGTCAGCTTTTACCGCAAGGATGTGTTTCTTATGTTCAAGTCTAACTATTAAGAGCAAAAACTTCTTATTATGTCTTGGCAATACTAAGTGAAAACTTAGGAAGTACTTCTTGTCTGCAATATCTATTTTCACCAACATCTATGATGACATTTCCTGAATTTTCTTCATAGATTCCATGATGCTGGTAAAGATATGTTTGTCTAAGTAAAACGCCAGTACCTCTAATGGTGTGATGTCCCAAAGGACTTCATATCTTGGAAGAGCTTGATTTTGTACATCAAGTGACACTAATAATTGACACATTTCTTAGGTAAACCACGTAATGGTCTATGGTTGAGGGTTAAGCATCACTGTTAAGTTCAATCTCCGAACTACTTCAAGTGAAGATCAAGTTTTGCCAACTTCCATCATCCAATGAATAGCACCAGTTTTCTGTTGACCCGCATCTAAGAGTGGAAAAATATTTCTCGTTTCAGATTAGAATTGGAAGATGATGCTACCATGGCGCTAGGCTAAAAGTCCTTGATTTACTTTCCTTTATCCAAATCCACTGCAGTAACTCAATGCTTGTATCTATCCAAGTAGTATTTCCAAGTGCAACATTTCTCATCAGAGGGACTGCTGAAATTATGTATGCCACACCTCTTGCTGATCTTGGATTTCTTTTTTTTCTTCAGGTGGTTTGTTCTCCTTTTGGAAGTGACTCGGTGGTCCTTTTCCTTGTTGCATGGGATTTGACTTCATTCCAAATTTAGAGTTCTTATTCTAAGACTTATCTGTGGTCTTGTCAAATGATTTGGCTTCATCATTCTTGGACTTGAGGTTATAGTTTGCTTCAACTTTACATGCATATTTGTAGGCTTGTCCTAAGGAAGAGATGGGGATGAAATCCATCATGGACTGGATATAGAGTCCTATGTCTGACGTATAAATCAAGATTAAATTTCGCTCAGTGTCCTTGACCTTAAGCTTAGAAGTTAGGGTATGGCAGAAGTCAGTATATTCTTGGATAGATTGACCACAACATTGACACAAGCATGAGAACTTAATGAACCGATTATCATAGTTTACAAAAGGATAATAGGTTTCTTTCAAGGCATTAACGAAACCAGACGAGGTTTCTACATGAGTATGATGCTGATGGACAGAACAATAGTTTCCCCACCATATTTTCGCAAACAAGGAAACCCGCAAAAGAGAAAAAGTAATCTTGTCGGAATCAGAATTGTTCACAAAAAAGTAGTGAGTCTACTAGACTCAGTGTCTTGGTTGATGAAGACAACAAGTCTGAGGAAGATTGCATTCACTGCAAGAATTGTGCAAAGTGATCAATCACCCTGCCTTTTTCCTTTTCGTATTGTTCTAGTAGATCATCTCTCTATCACTGCAAAGCATTTTCTATCATCTTTTGGTCCTATGTCAAGTCCATCATTTCTAGTGTTGCTGTCTCTCATCTACTGAAGTCATGTGAAATGGATAGGAAAGTAAGACGAAGGATTATGGGTTTCAAGAGTAAGCTTCTTGTAACCAGACCTCCTATGAGTAAGGATACAAATGCAAAAAGTGGTTGAGATGAGAGATTAGTGCCCAGATACCACTAATCTATAGCCCAAGAGTCATCTGGGGGATGACACACTGAAAAACAGTTCCAATGTGTTGTGAGCGGAAACGATTTGTAATGCTTTAAGAACAACAATTAGAGTATTACTACAAAGAAAGCAAAGGAGATAAACAATAGAGCAACATGCTAGAACTGCATAACCATGTTATACAACTTCGAAATCTGCAAATTCTGTACAATGATATGAGAGGTCAGATCAGCAAACACTGAGAACTAACTCAACAACTAGAAGCCTACTCAAATAAATGCTAATGTACACAATTATACAAGTGAGGAAGACAGATAATTTGATGGTTACAAGATGGGCTAGTGCTCTCCTTTCGTCAGTTGATATTCCATGTTCTGTTGTTTCTAGCCGCACCTCGAAACAAGTGTTCAAAATAGTGTTCACGTTATCAGTACCATGCGGTATCACATAATGCTCACTCAGGCTTCACACTTTCAACCACATGTCTGAGACCATAACAAAGCCCATGATGCAAACTGCATTTGATTTGGTATACTGCCGTATAAAAATCAAAATCCCAGATCTTACTGGATCAGCAAAACATGTGCATCACCCCTTATTCTTACTTTCATAATATACATGTATGTGCATGTTAGCATCTAGTGTGCCACGCTTGTATAATAGTATCTTTGTATATTAGACCTGTCTATGTTGAACTGCATTTTGGGGGATTAAAGCAAAACTGGCTATCATCAATGTTTTCTTTGTACAATCAGAATTTCCATGAAAAACATGTGTCCCAAGAACAATAAAAATGCACCACCATGTATCTGGCAGTTAATTTAGAAACAGCACAATTTGTAAATAAATGGCTGAGTTTGTTGTCTTCGCTGCCTTTACATAGATAATATGACTATAAAGTTTGATTAGGATCAATTATAAATATATGCTTGGAAGATAATTCTTGACATGCATTTATTTCTAATTGGAAGGTATTCAAAATCACATTCAACGGGCACCTCTATTTGTTCTTCTCAGTAAATTTGGGTAAGGATAGAATGAAGGATCTCGAATCACCTTTGTAATAAGGAAGTTGCCAACTGCAATTGCAAGTAAGAATATTGTACTGTGACCACAAGAAAGGACAATTTTAGAAAGAGAACATCTAATAAATGCTGGAAGCAAAATTGGGAAAAAAATGAATTAAATAAACCTAGGCATTTAACTTTGCCCCTGTTCCATAGATTATGACAGCTTTGTAACCTACCAGGCACCATGCAAATATATTATATAGGTAAGTGAGAGTGAAATCCAGAGCACCGACAAGCCCTTCCCATGCAGATGAAATGTCGATCTCATGGTATTTGCTAACAACATAAATATGCCCAACACCAGTGTCAGAATCGGCAAGTTTCCACGGAAATTTCGCCACTGGCTATCTGAATTATCCTGCTTGTTCATCGCAAGTACCAACCAATCCGACATAAACACACAGTGTTAGTGTTTCAATAAACTGGAAGAAGTTACTGTCCTTGGGTATCTCCAATTGTCATCAATAGAAACTGAAAGAGAATTACATTATTTCCTATACGCACTATTTTTATCACTACAAGAAACTCTTATTAAAATATGGCAATAGTGCAATAAATAGGTTATTTACGTTTGCCAGCAGAAATTGAACCTTAGCATATAATAAATATTTAAAACTATAATGCAGTCATATACTACATAAAAAATGCCGCTTAGATAAAGACCAGACTGGAAGATCATCAGAGATAAACCTTTAATCTGACAGACTGGAAGACTTCATCAGAGACACGCCTTTAAACATAATGATAAAACCAAACCATGGACAGTAACAATGTAACCATAAATTTCACTTTTCACTGGGTATATCACATAAATATATCGCCACTATTTTTAAGTCTTCAAAACTCGAGAAAAAAATAACTATTAATGTTATAGAAAACCAAAGCCTAGTGTATACAAGTTGGATCTCTGTGGAATTGTGTTTGAGCCCATGGCAATGGTGAACTTATCTTTATTCAAATTTATCCCATATTAGTTTTTGTTCTTGTTCTTTATTATGTTTTATCATGGTTTTTTCTCTTTTATGATTTTTTTTTATTTTTGTTCATTTCATTCCAGACATATCAGATACAAGTCCTAACCATATCACATATGAATCCCTTTGAGAATCTTTTCTGAATAATTATTTTGAGAGGAAAGGAGGCAACTATCCTTCTAGTTTGGCAGTTCCCTCCTTTTTAATTTATTTCACTGTGAGGTTGTTGTGTAGCGTTGTGTAGCTCATGGTCTTGCTGCTAGGAGTTAGCTTTTGTCTTCTTGTGTTTCAGGTGCAGTATGGAGTCATTGGCTTTTGAGCACAACTAGGGTGTAAAAAATAATGGGAAGGCTCCCTGTGCTTCTCCCAGCTCTGTCAAGAGATCCTCTTGATGTATTAGAACCCTAAAGCTGGAAAGCCCTTCCGGAAGGTTTTGCACTCTGACAAGTGTGGGAAGGAAAAGAGATGCAGACAACTAAATGCTTCCAACCTTCTATAAAATTTCAGAAATCAGGTGCATGACCTTATCAGAAATCAAAATGTCAGAGCGGGGTTCGATGAGTATAACAGAGTTGTATGGAGATTGACAAAGGATAATGAACTGAAAAATGGTCGGCAGGATCATGCAGGACCATGGGAGACCCTTGGTAGGAGGAATATCTATGATATTGCTCATAACCATTCAGTCACAGCTTTTGTGGCCATTTTTAGCTCCTCTTTCAAGAACAACCAAGATATGGTAGTTCACAACTCAAACAACAGCCTCAAGCATGGGAAGATTAGGGGCAAACTTAAGGAGATTAAAATTCGAATGAGGCATCTGCAGGCCTTTGAATGCTGTTGCTCATGCCCTTCAAGCTAACTTCACATATTTCCCAACCTCATTAGCTATGCTACATAAAAAGAATTGTCTATGGCATATGATGAGCAAGCAAGAACAGTTTACAACTGGTAATCAGGAGTTCACGTGACATTGTTACGATGAGCATTAGAGAACAAAAACGACATGGATTCCTTTCATGTTGTAGGTCGGGCAGTTGCTCCAGTCTATTGGGGCCAATTAATGTACACCAACTAATTGAATTTGAGGAAAAAAATATGGACCAAAAAAAAAAAAAAAATCAAACATTGAAAACCATACATCGAAGCGATTCCAAATCCACCCCTGCCTCAAGCCTTTAAGTTTTCCAGCTTTAGCTCCGCCTCCTCCATATTCTGCGTCGTTATAAGATTAAATGCAATCGACCAATAGTTATATTTACCGAAGACAAATTAAAACCCAAAAGAGCAAGGAGGGCATAGAAGGTGCTACCATTTGATAAGCGCAACGACTGATATATAACAATGATGTAAAAAACTGTAGCATATGTGAGTAAGAACAGAAGTTCCAAATGCCTCCACACAGATCGTTTGGCTGCCATTTCTCAATCTGTAGGAAAAGTTACAGGTTACCTTAGGATCAAAGCCATGGAATTCAAAACACATGTGCAATGGTTGCACGTCAGAGTTCACAATTGGTTTCTCCCATAAATCCACACACGTTGTAAAACCTTTTTATGTAACCTCTGGTTTCAAGTTTTAAGATTTGTGGTTTTTGTTTTTGGCTTCTTTCTCCGAGACTTGATGTTCCTCTATGAATTTATACGAAATGGAAGCCAATGTTGTATTTGTGTATATTTACGCCGAAGGCGTTACCCCAATGAGAAAAGGTTTTACGGACATTCACGGGAATGTGTCAGATTTGACGGCCTAAATGACTCTTTTGATTTAGTTTTTTATTTTTATTTTTTTTATTTTCTTATTTTTGGTTTTACAGGGTATTTTCCACAATTCTGCAGGGTCTGATGGTTGTGTTGACGGCCTTTGGGTCACGGGCTTCGTTCAATTTTTAAAGGCGCTTCTACAAAACTACCAGCGCCCAATCTTTCTTTACAAGGTCTGTCAATCGGGTCGCATTCTTGTCCAAAGCTTCTCGAAGTCCTGCAAGAATTTACAGAATCCTAAATAGGCAAAAAACAATCACAAAAACATGAGTTCAAAAAATATACTATTTCATTGGTAATATTTAGGCACATATTCATGTTAGAAACAGGATTCAATCTTAGATACAAGGACAAAATTACCATGCAGATCTCTGTGAATATTTTAGCGCTCTCACTTTTTATAATTGTTTCCTCCTTGTTGCATCATCAGACTTGCGTATCACAGGTACATGCCACAAGAAACAGCTATAAATATGGTGTCATCGGTAAGGAAATTTGAAACATGTCTGTGGTGAAGCAGAGATGCTAACATTCCACTTATTGGAAGATAGATTCTCCAAATAAAACCCAAGGAAAAATAAAAAAAAGAGTTCCCAACAAAGAAATTTATGGTGGAGTTATGAACCACAAAGACATAGTTAAATGACTATTTCAATTCTTGTGTGTTTACATATTCTTGTGTGGGATTAAAACTATATACTTGCAAATGGTTTCCCTTAAATCAGCAACCCAGGGCTCTCGTATGCCTCTGTCATGGTCAGTCTAAATCATTTTAATAAGTTCAAGTTTTTCTTTGATCTGCATCGATTTCTTATGATAAATAATTGTGGGTTATTTACAGGCTATGGGATGGAGTGCAACATCTCCATGCAAAGTATTTTACAATAATCTTGACCAGCTAGATTTTTAGCTTTCTGAATAAAAAATACCTTATTTGTAATTATTTGATATACCATATTCGGAGTTCAAGTTAGTTGTGCCATTGATTTTATATAAGTTGTATTTTTTCATAGGTGTTAGAGTCAAGCTTGCAAAATTTGGATATGATGTTTATGGAATAGACTATGAAGGGCGTGGCAAATCTGTAGGAAAACAATGTTACATACAAAGATTCCAAGACATTGTTAATGATTGTGCATCTTTCTTCAAAAGTATTGTTGGTAAGTTATATTTCAGATTATCGTTCTTTGTTAAATGGATCTATGTCCGTAGATTTAATTTATTTGATCAGGTTTTTTGGATTTTAGATTTCAATATTTTTTTGTTTTTATAATAACCTAGCTATGGAGGAATTCAAGAACAAGGCAAGATTCTTGTATGGTGAATCCATGGGAAGAGCAGTGGCACTTTTGGTTCACAGAAAACTACCCACTTATTTAGAACAGAGCAATTCTCATTGCAGCAATGTGCAAGGTAACTTATTTTGTCTAATAATAGCACTACAAAAAGGTATTTTTAATATTTTGTTAGTTTGTTCGACATGATCACCATCTTCCAAGGAATTCATTATAAGCTAATATTATATCTAACAGATTGGAGAAAAGGTCAAACCTCATCCCTTGATGATCGGATTTTTGAGTCACCTGACTCAAATAATACCCACATGGAAAATAGTCCCCACAATCAACATTATTGACAATGCATTCAAGGAGACTTCAACCAGGCAAGAGGTATATTAAACAATATAATAGTTTTTTAAAAAATTAAAATGTAGAATTGTTCTGGAATTTTAAGATATTCCTCCACCATGTGGTTGCATGCTCATTTTCATTTTGATTTTTTCAATGAGAGTTGGTAATATTTTTTTGGGTATAGATTAGAGAAAATCCCTATATATATAACGGAAAGCCTCAACTGAAGACTGTTTATGAGCTTCTCATAACAAGTGCAGACTTAGAGAGTCGACTCAATGAGGTAGGAAAACAAATATTTTCCATATTTATTTGGATTTTTTTTACTAGGTAATAAGGAAGTTTTCAAATGTGCCCTCAAACACACACTCATTTTTTCTGTTCTTAGAGTCCTATCTTGTTATAATCGGCAGCCAATATGGAACAAACTTTCCAAAATAAGTTTGAAGAGGTAAAACTTGTCTATATATGATTTATACATTACATAATAGGGAAATTAAAGCAGAACTCACAATGTTGTTTTCCTTATTGTCAGGATTTTTTTTAGAGTAGGGAATTAAAACTATGGTGCTTAAGTTTGTGATCTTTGGTTTGTTTATGACATTCCCATTCTCATCTATTTCACAACCATGTGCATCAAGACGGAGTACAAGAGCCTTGGCAGGTTTTTGTTGGCTAGCAGTACCAAAATTCATCAGACATTTGTCTAGGAAACATAATAAAAAATGACATCGATTTAGTATCTTGGTGGAACCCCATTCTTGCTGCAATTTTTTGTGCTCTTTTTACTGCTTCATAATTAGAAATATTTGCATGACCTCCTACTCCAGTCATTCCAAGTGCAAAATTCATATTTCCTGCAGATGCTAGCATAGATGTTGGCATACTAGCTGACACAAATGCTTTAGATTGAACTGTAGCCAAACTTGTCATTTTTACAAGCACAGAGCTGGATGCCGATGCTGGAGACTTCAGAGACGCTGCCCCAAATTTCAGAGCAGTTGTTAAAGATGATGTTGCAATAGAACTTGTACCGACAGATTTATTCAACTGAGGCAGTTTCTTCAATTTTTTGGAAAGCTCTTTCTGTATTTGTAATGCCTTATTTGCCTTGGCTAAAGCATCAAGTGACAAAATTCCACCTTTTCCAATCATTGAAGCAATCCCATCTGTGTTGCTTTTCCCAATAACCTCACGAGATTTGGCAATATTATCTGCCTTATTTTCAACTACATTGGTGGTAAAAATTGTAGATACCTTTTTGTCTGCAAAGAACACTGAAATAGCTATGGGGATAGGCAAATCCTTTGATGATTCCTTTGATGCCACTACAGTTGGACCTTGTTGAGCACCATTAAAAGAGGACGCGGTGTTGCCATTCCCTAGTCCAATGTTGGTGTGCTTTACATCAACTGAATCTCCTCCTCCTCGTGCATGTCTCTTAGCCCGTTGGTATTCTTCATAATCATCATTCTTTGCTTTGGAATTATTTTTTATTCATTGTTCTTCAGTAGCTGTGTTGTGAATTCCATTAACCTATTTTGGTCATTTGTGGGCATCATTATTCTATGATGTGTATTTTTCGATGGGATATAAATGATTAATGGTTGCAATGTTTTTTTTTGTGTTTCAGTTTGTAGATGATGATGAGAGATGCCATGTTGAAATCAATTACACCTTTGAGATCAGGAAGGACAGGTAATTTAATTTGAAGATCAAATATATGTTTCTTCCTTTTAACATTGTAAGCTAATTATAGCAGTTTGGGTTGGATTGCATGGTGTTGGGTAGGTAGGTAAAAGATTGTAAGGACATTTGTTGGTTGGTTACTTGGCTCCTTGAAGCCTGCAAATAAATTTGATTATATGATAGTTCTTTGTTTGTTGGAATGAATTTGAATCTACTCTTGTCCAGAGGAAATGAAAACTAATGCAATACTATTATAAATAAACAACTTGCATTTACAACTTTATTCGCTTTAAGATGGGCCAATGCGTGCACTCTCGAAGAATTTGGGAACATTTGTTCATTTCCTGCAAAATGATTTAGAACTAAAAATCAAAGTAGAATGGTTGAAGTAAGAAATAATTTTTTGATGCTTTCAAGTTTATTTTTTGCTATTCATGTTCTGATCAATTCACTATCTTTGGGATACAGAAAATGAAACTTTTGAATGCTTCTTAGATAGAAAACGTGTGTGTGAGAATATACAACACTCACACACTCAACACTCATTTTTTTTTACATATTTTGATATTATACGGCCTATACAGGGGCTCAATCGTCCCCCTCAGATGGAAAATTATATGCATTCTCATATGTATCTTTCATTTGCAGAGATGTCGGAGAAGGAAGAGTGGCTCTACAAAGAAGGAAAGCGCTGCAACTGCATCATAACGAATAAGGAATCGACATTTAAATTGAACGTTTAAGAAGTTAAAAGCCTTTTCAATCCCAATCATGTATTGTGCCAAAATTAAATCACAACATCGTCCCGATCTCATTCCACTCGAATAGTGTTTTGTGAAATCACCTCACTAAGTCACATAAACAAATGCCCATCAGAAGTGTTGCTTGTGCTCCCTGTAACATCTTTATGCTTACCATCTGCATATCCATGTAACATCTTTGTGCTTACCATCTGCATATTCATCCAAATACCTCCTGTAATTATTACTGGGGGTCATTTGGTTTATTTGGATACTAGGAACTTGCTTTGGAGCAGACATTGGCAACATTGACTTTAGAACTCTAGCAACTTCATGCATGGTGGATCGATCAGAGGGTCGTTTCTCGGTGCAAAGAAAGGTCAACTGAAATTTTTTCTTACAATCCCAAGACTGCGTTGTTGTTTGCTTTTGATAGAATCTATGTTCACATGTTGTCCAACTATCTTGAATTAACATCAAGTAAGCTCGTATTGATATAATTTTTGCTACATTAGACAAAGAGCATTGTGTGTATGGGATTGAAGTGAAATTTGTAACCAATTTTGTAAATTTGTTAATACTCGAATGAAAGTGCAATTACATGCACTCAAAACTGCTCAAATATACACAGAACAACAAGCCTTGTTTTTTACTCCTTTTTTGTTATTTTAGCAAGGATTCAAATTTGGCACCAGCTATGATCATATTAGGAAAGGCTTCTCTCTTTACACCAACTTATTGCATAAAAATGCTCATGAACAAGCTATGAATTATTATAGTCCATGAAACACAATTCACCAAGGCATTTTGCCAAACACCAACAAGCACCATAAGAATATAGGTTATGTTTGAAATAATGGAAATGTTTTCATGTTTCATAACAATTTCTCTAGCAAATCCTGAAATTTTGCAACACTTTGCTTTCCATTTTCTGAAATCTGCAACACTCTCACATACCAACCTTGTTTCAGTTCCTCGTACATGTACACTAGTTCTTCCTCTCCTTCTAACTACTTTCCACCTTGCAATCCTCCATCCACTCCAATAGAACACCCCACATGTCTTCGTGTATTCATGCGTATTTTAAAGAAACTACTCCGCAAAACACTACCACTCATGATATAAGATTTGCAAATGTATATGTACAAATTTGTAACAAGTTTGAAATGTAGCGATGGAACGTTTAAATGTAATGCTTCATCTATATTCTTACACTTACAAAATCAATCGCACCCCTTATCAACTTCAACTATAAAAATAATAACTATCTGTCTAAATCAAATAACATATACCATTCGACATTCACATTACATTGTACAAATGCGATTGCTAGTTAAGTAATTGTTGGTGGTAATATTTGTTGGTAAGAAGAACAAAGCGAAGTATTTGTTGGTGGTAATATTTGTATATATTTTGGTGATGGGAGGGGAAATTATTTTTATCATCAAATGATGTGTGCTTTTAAGATTGGTACTTTTAAGATTGCTATGTAATGTTGATGATGTTGCAATTGCAATCTTGTAAATGTAAAAATAATGATAACTTGCAAACCACTTGTCCAAATTACATGAAATTTGACATAGAGCTTGCTAATATGATAACAAAGACTAGAAAATTATTTTTTGATTTTTCCAAATAATAAATAACTACCAGTAATTTTCATAATGCCCTAAATTGTTGGAATATTCCAAAAATTCATAACTATTTGAATACAACTGATAAAAAATTGATTTTTGGGAAATAACATCTACAAAATATATGGAAAAGATTTCAGCCTTAAAATTTTGAAAAAGTCCCCTAGAACCCTAAAATTCACTACTGCAATCTCTCAAGGGTGACATCACCCTATGAAAGGGGTTGGAAATCCCTCAAAATGCCTCTAGAAGTGGCGCCAAAATTGCCCTAGCGTTGGGAAGAATTTGAAATGCAGATGGCTGAAATATATGGGCAAATGATCTCCCTCAGACTCTAAAATCAGCCCTTGAAACCCTCTGAAAACCCTACCTAAAAACCTTGTAGAATCTTCTTGAAAATTTACTCTGAATGGGCTCCAAATTATCAAATCGGAGTGGATCTTTCACCACCAAAGAGTGCTCTGCTAGCTAGGAGTGGATCTCTCACAATTGAAGCTAGGGTTCTTATGGGATCTTACTCCACAAGTAAAGAGAAGTGCAAACAACAGTTGCTCCAATATCAAAAGATGTGTGTGTATGAATTAATCATCTTCTCCCCAAACACCACCTTTTATAACCTTCTTATGAAACAAAGAGCCCAAAGAACCCTAATCGACCCCTTAGGGGAAAACACACATGACCATAAAGTAACTTAAGTTACTTTTTCCCTCATAGTGCCAAAAGTGACTTAGGTGACCCCCAACAAAGGAATAGAATAATAAAGTGCCATATATTCACCCATTACTTAAGTCATTGACAAGATATAACATAAAGTACCTTAGGTGAGCTTCATGCAACCTTATCTCACTTAAGTCACCTCAAAATACGTGTCCAATGTCAAAACATATCCTATAAGTGAAATGAAGGTGTAAACCATACCCAATAACCATCAACATCACTAGCCCCTTGGGCATGACCAAGGCTAAGAAGGATGAAAATCCTCTTAGGCCATTTACTCAGAATTGGGGACATTACATACTTTATTCACAAGGTTAAACTTGTTATATTGTTAACTGCAACAAATCATTATATATGAAATGTTTGTCTTGGTGGTAGCATTGCCTATCCTAACAAAGGGCCACAAGGATTTAGTACTCATCAAGGTTAAGGTTACAACTTTACACCAAAATCAATAATGCCTACGGACTAAAATGAATTCTTACTTGATCATTCAGGACTGTAAGCGGGATTCCACTCACATATTCCAAATTGTTTCAATGAATGTTTATTTTAATAACCCGCCAACTACAGAAACAACTAGGGGACAATAGTTACAAATCCAGTTTTCTAACTTCTTCTAATTGTTATGTCACTCAAAATTGATGCCTATGTATTGTCCCCTTTTCCAAGCTAGTTCAATTTGAAGACCTTGGGCCCATTTCTACTTCCCGTGGGCTTGAAGGGAGAAAATAAGGAAGTACATCTGTGTTATAATTGTAATTTTTTATTGTCGACTTTGTAATATTTTTGTAAAAAGGTAAGTTGCCAATTATAGCATTAGAAATAGTAGGTTGGTAGCAAAAGTGCAAGTACCAACTTCAAAATAGAAAAAAAAAATGTACTAAAGTAGGGGTCGTCCCACCTTAAGTGGGAAAAGTGAATGTTAAAATAGAAATAAAGGATTTCTATTATCCCACATGGAGCACTCCACAAGTGAAAGAAAGAAAAAGGGCTATAAAGGTAAATAGAAGTTTCAGTTGCTTGTGGCCAATAATTAATTCCATAATTATGTACTTCAATATTGAAGCACGTATTTTTCACTATTTCATCAAGGATTTCAATTGGTTGATATGTTTCTAAAGATTTATGTGTGAGAAATACTAAAATATGAATTTTGCCTAGGTCACCTAGGGTTTTGGGGACCAAAATAGGTCGTTAACCCTCTTTGGCTCTAATTTCTATGTGGTTGTCATAAAATTCAGGTTTTTGCATGTTGTTGTCATAAATTCCAATAATGTTCCATTATGGTTTTGGGGAAAATCTAAATTCCTCACATTTGAGATCGAAAAGGACATTATAGAGATATCAAAACATTGTTCCTACCATCTTGTATGAGGGTAAATTCAAATGTTCATATCTACATGAATATCGGTAAGGGCGGGTTCAGAGTGTACCAAAGAAGGACTCTTTAAAAAACATGGAGGATAAGGAACAAAGGCCTCCACCTTCTAATGAGATGAGACACTTACAAGAGTTGACGTGAAGCAAAGATTTCAAAGGACATTGAGGGATTAAATGATTGAATTGATTTAAGCCATCCAAGTTGCTCCGAAATTGAAAAAATCTCTAGGTGTTGGCAGTTCTTTTAGTAATGAGAGAACTTCCATTAATCCTCCCATAAGAACCTTTCGTGCTAATTTTTTTCAAAGGGAAGAAAAGGAACAAGTGGAAGAGGGGCAACAAATTAGAGATGATGATATGAATCGATTATATGTGGAGTACCAAGCTTTGAGGCCAGTCATATGTCGAGAACTATCTTGCATTAATTATCACACTTTGAAGTCAAATAATGGTCATAAGTGTGGAAGAAGAGTTCATAATGTCCAACCCAAGAAGCATATTCAACAAAGGCTGAATATCACACTTTAAAGTCAAAGAATGGTCATAAGTGTGGAAGAAGGATAATTATCGCACTTTGAAGTCAAAGAATGGTCATAAGCATGGAAGAAGAGTTCATAATATCCAACCCAAGAAGGATATTCAACAAAGGCTGAAGAAAAACCATGAAGAACCTTGGGAGCCAAGTTATAGTGAGCTGGACAAAGGTCATGAAGAAGTGTTGCTAAAAAAGAACCAAACAAAAGAACCAAGAAGGATAATTATCGCACTTTGAAGTCAAAGAATGGTCATAAGTGTGGAAGAAGAGTTCATAATGTCCAACCCAAGAAGGATATTCAACAAAGGCTGAAGAAAAACCATGAAGAACCTTGGGAGCCAAGTTACAGTGCCCTAGACAAAGGTCATGAAGAAGTGTTGCTAAAAAAGAACCAAACAAAAGTATGACTGGTGATAAACACAAGGTTTGCATTAATAATGCCAAGTAAGAACAATAAGAACTTCAAGAAAGTGAGAAGGAACGACCCATAGAGAGATCCATCATACAAGAGGAAGAGATTCGTGATGAAGATCTAGGGGTAGGTTAGCAACAAGATATAATTCTACACCATGCATAAGAACCTTAAAAGGAGATGTTACAACAAATAAACTTGGTCGTGTGAGTTGGAATGGTTAATCCTTTTATCCACCAAGAATCAGAAAAGATTAGTCTACCTAATTACATTAAGGAAGAAAACTATAAGTATTCCAACCATTCATATAAGTGCAACTCAATATATGAAAGAGATGGTAATGGTATAGTTCTACTTCACACTAGGTCCCTTCATAAAAAAATTTCATCATGGAAGGAATTCTATGAATGGTGTCAAGGTCGAGGACACAAATTGCAGCATAGGGCATGTAGAGCTTCCAAGCCAAAATCAAGATTATTCGTGCACTTGGGGCAAGAGAACAACTTAACAACAAGGAGCATCAATATATGTAGAGGATATAACAAGAAAAATAACAATAATTTCCCTTTCTCAAATTGGTTTTGATTCAATCCTTAGCATTACTAATTTACCACACTTTAGCAGCATGATTTCCTTGATAAATAATGAGTTGTACTTATATGGAAGTGTTGAATTTTGTATGTTTAGAAGAGCAAATTTATGAAGGCCAAGACATGTATCTCTCATGGAAACTCAACCACTTGATTTCAAATACATTTGTCTTAGTGTTGGACTACCAAAAGGGAGCAGTAGAGAGGAAAGATGGCAGAATGTTCATACAAATGGACATATTTTAGATCAGAATGATGAGAAATTCATGACATATGGAACAAGTGCAGAAAATGAAGATGTTGAGGTGAAGATAAAGGTTGTTCAACAACAACAACAATAACCAATATTTGAATTTTTGTATTGTTGACACATGATTGCAAGGACATTCTTCAAGGAGACTTTATTTTTCCATCTCCAAGAGGAAAGGTTGTTGAAGATAGTACCAAGAACCAAGGGTTACTAGCAAAATTTCTAGAATTTCTAGTGTTTTGTGACATTATAATAGTCATTGGTATGGGTCTTTCATGTTATCAAAGGCATGTTGGAAAGGCTTTCACATTTCATGTGATTGGTAGGACATCAACTCAAAGAGAATGTGTCAAGATATATTCACATATAACACCCCCCTTAATCAACACGACAAGGGAAGGAGCCTTTGTTTGAATGGATAACATATTAGAAGTTTCAGAAGGTAATCGTATCATGTTTTGTATTTCCCATTTTAGAGTCCTCACAAGCATTTGTTGTGGAATGTGATGTTATAGGAAAGGGAGTTGTGTTAGATACATTGCAAAAGGGGAACTCCTTAAAAAATGCAAGCATGGAAGAGAGTTTCTCTAGGTATGAAGACATAATGATTCTCTCCCATATGAGGGAAACACCATACCTACCCTCCCATAGCAAGGATAAGTTGTGTTTTTATGAATACTTGGCTTTTACAATGATACATTTGCATTCCATGGGTTGTGTATGCTATTATGAAAGGGAAAAGATAGTTTTAGAGCTACAAAAGAACATTGTTGTGATAGAACATGGTGGATATAAGCTTGTTGGTTTTGGTTGTCTGTAGTGGAATGAAAATGAAATCATGTACCTCCAATTTCACTCTAGCAAGGTACAACCTTTGAAGTTAGAATTGGTGGTAGGTGGGAAACCAAGGACAACCGTGATAAGTGGACAGCTAAGGACAATAGCAAGTGTGTAGCCTAAAGTACCTTTTGGGAAGCTTCAAAGAACATTTTTTGGACAGCCAAGGAGGTCATTACAACAAGGTAACTCTCTTGAGTATTCTACTTAGGGTCAGTTGTGCATGGTGTTTAAGTTTACATTTTTGAGTTTTCTATGGGGTGAAGAATACCATCAATAGTTGAAGAATAGTGTGGGATACATCCTTCCTATTGAGGAAGTTATGAGCACCACAAGAAGATCTCAAGGGGTAGTCTGCAAGGATATTTATTCAAGTGATCCCCAAAAATGCATGGAGGGAATGTGAGATGATGTGTTACTCTTACCAAATGATAGATAAGTATATACATGACATCCATGAACCAAATTTCCACAATTAATATTGTTTTCATCACCATTAGCAGCCACCAAATCATTTTAGTTACATTCATATTTGTGGATATGGGATGTCTTCCCCCCATAATTGGTAGGGTTGGAACAAAAAGTGAGGATGTCGCATTAGAAGATGTATTAGCTTGTTAAGTTGTTGATTATTCATCCATTTTTTACTATTAGCCAATAATTGCAGCTATTTAGAAGGTTTTGAGTACAACTAAGTATGCAAATAAGTAATTTTCTAGTGTTGTTTTGTGGAGAAGAAATTGAAAACAACATGGATATGAGCTTGTTTTTGCAAGAGCTATTTCATTTGAAAGATATAGGATTCATATTATTGAAGCAACCAAGGTTGCAATTGTTTGTGGGAAAACAATTTTGGGAAGGGAGGACTATAATGTACCCTTTTCCAAGTTAGTTTGATTTGAATACCTTGGGCCCATTTCTACTTCCCATGGGATTTAAGGGAGAAAATAAGGGAAGTGCAATTCATGTTATAATTGTAATTTGTTATTTTCAGCTTTGTAATTATTTTTGTATGTTGGTGAAATGATTTGTTGTAGTGCAAATTATTGGTTTTCACCAATAGTCTTGGGGCTAAGCCGTCCTTTGGTATGAGAAGGCTCCTATTATTGAATGTAAACTAATATAAAACTGTGGGGTGGCCGGTAGGCCGAGGATCATATAGGGATACTCCACTAAACATGTGGTAAAGTGCTTGTACAATGTACAAGGGAGAAATTTTCTTTGAGGAGAGGTAAAGTGGAGTAAGAGAAATAGGGAAAGGGGGTTAATGTTGTGAGTAAACTTATAGAATTCGCATACATTATCCAGAGTAGGTTCAAATTCAATTAGAATAACTTAATCATGCAATCAACAATGAGACTAACAAATTGAAGACACAAAGCTCTATGAATTCATTAATCAAATACAAAATTTTCTTTCTTGGTTATACAAGATCACAAATAATTATAAATTTGGAAATTAGATAGTATGGAAGAACATAAGGAAGGAAAGGAAATAAAATAATGCAACTTATTTCTTGTAGTAGAAGTGAAATCCAACAACTAGTAACAATCAACAAATGTTAACCCTTTAGAATGGATAATCCATTCCAAGTTATAGCTTACAAAAATGTCTCTTCATCTCCCCCCACATGAATTTCCTAATCATTTGTGACATTTCATATTCCCGGGGAATAAAAGTGATCCTTTTTGTTATTAATGAAAAATAACTCTTACAATGTCAAATTAAAGTTCATTTAAGTGAATAAGACAAAATAGTGAAAAAGTGTATTCTAAATAGAGAATTAGAATATGGAGAGAGAAGAAAGAAGAGAGAGAGAGAGGGTTGATTGACTTAATGAAGATGAATCCTTTGATAGATCATGAATGAAGTTCCTCACACTCGACCACATGTTGAATTGGAATATCATGGTTTCAACTTGTTTCTTCTGTGAGATTTGGGTACCTTCCAAGGAGCTGAATAAGTGTTCAAATCACTGCTAAGTGGCTTACACTTTGTGAGATTGAGATGATTTCCTATTCCTACAAACATAATGGTCTTCTTTGAACACAAGGCTGAAGTTAAGAAATGAATATCATACCCTTATCCTTCTTATCTTTGAAATTCACATTTGTGACAAAGATGTCTCCTTTCTTGAATTGAATAAACTTTAGGACGATCAAACATGTTTTTGCTCATCTGATCTTCATTGAAATAGATATTTTCCTCCAGGTAGAAATATTTATCTCTGAATTAAATTATTTTCCTCTGACCACCAGTTGAGATGGGACACGGTGATTGCAAATGCTTTCATGTGTGAGATATAAACAACTTTTAGGGTATTAAATGTGTTAAAAAACACTATTATGATATTTTTACTGAGATGAGAACATGATGATCTTCTTTGATCATAAAGTAAGAGTCAGGACATGGATATCACTATCTTACTCCTCTCAGTCTCAAAATTCACGTCCGTGGCTAAGACGTCTCCTCTATGAATGCATTTAACCTCAAGATGCTCAAACATGTTTTTGCTCATTTGCTCTTCATTGAAATAGGTCCTTTTCAAGATAAAAAAATTACATCCCTGAATGAAAATATTTTCCTTTGACTTCGTGTTGGATAGAAACATCGTGATTACAAATGATTTTTTCATGTGAGATGCAGGCGAACTCCAAGGCATTGAATGGGTGTTCAGAAACACTACTACAAGATATTGTATTGTAGGTACTTGCGATGACTTCTTGATCCCAAAAGCATGATGGTATTGGGTACCTTGGTATCTTATGGTTCAAGTGACAATCCTTTACATATACTTCTTCATTCTGACATGGTTTTTTCCATGGTGTGATTCACATGTTTCCCTTCCTTTTGGAAAGATAATTGAACACAAGGTCAGAGTTGCAATATGGTGATCATCATCTTCCTCCTCGTGACCTCCTCAAACTTCACATTTCATCTTTACGAAAACTGCTTGAATGATTCAACAAGGGTGATTACTTTAGGTGACAATTAGGATGAGTTAAATAATCCAACTTCATGCATCAAAGTGTGCCATATAGAATTCACCTCGATACTAATGTTTTGGAAGCTTGCAAGGGATTTCTCTCATGTTTGAACCATGAGACAACTTCCCAACTTCATCATTGCGGAAAAAAGCAATGAGATATAGGGAATGTAAGTTGACACAAGTGACTTGAGCTCAATTTTTAAGGCTTTCTAATTTTAGCAGGTCCTATCTAGGACAACTATTTTTAGTAAGTTTTCACAATTTTCACCTTATGTTAGTTTTTGCTTGTTTGGAGTAACAAGGATGTTACGAGTTTACCATTTTTGTAAACTCACTATATTTGGACACATGAAGCCTTGGACACATGTTTTTTTTTTTTCACAAAGGTCTTCTAGATGTTGAATTCTAACAAAACTAGTCTCAAAAGTTGTATGGTTTTTCAAGGATGCTCTGCTCCAATTTTTAGATGATTCTCTCGTCTGGATGAGTGGGAAAATGAAAAATTCATATAAGAGGGTAGAATTTACTAAGAGAAAACTCGGTCCTCCATATCTCAAAAAATCATTTATCTCATCATGCAAGAAATTTCTCAGATGAAAGTTGATTTTATGAGGAACATTCACTCCAAATTTTAGGCAATTTGGCTCGCTGGATCATCAAGGAAATGCAAATTTATTCGAAGAGGGAGTAATAATGAGAGAAAAATTAGTCCTCCATATCCCTAAAAATTATCCACTTCATCGTGTGAGAGATGGCTCAATTAAAATTTATTTTTATTAGGATCATCTGCTCTAAAATTCAAGCAATTTGGCTTGTCGAGTCATCGGGAAATTTCAAATACATTTTCAATTATCCTATGCAAAAGTGGAGTTCATGGATGGAAAAAGTAGTCTTTAATAAAATTTAAATGGTTGGATCACATTCCATTAATCAAAGGTCATCACAAAGTTGTTTTCAAATAGAGTGCAACATGTGAAGTTTTGCAAAGATCGGGTTCACAGATTGAGAGATAAGGGCAAAAAATCAGTTTACGAGCTTGATTCTTTGGGATAAACTAACAACATACATGTGAAAAAATTGGAGGTCTTGGAGGGAAGAACACAACATTTTTAAAGTTTTAAAATGACCGAGTGTTGTGAGAGAAGGAGAGTTATTCATTTCACTTGCTTGGTTTTAACTCACCACTTGACCCGACAAATTAATTGTGGTTGGTGGATGGTTAACATGGAGTTGCATTGGTGTAAGAGGTGGAAGGGGGATACAAGGGACACATAAGTGTCTTTTCACTATATTTTTGACAAGTGACAACTTTTGGTTCCTTGTGGATGAGATACAGGGGATGAAAAAAAATACTTCCCGAGGCTTAAAAGTGGATTTTCGCGTGACCAAGAGTTTAGTGGTTGGATGGGGTGCAATTTTGTGTCCCCCTTGTCCCCTCTGTACATGGTGCAATCTAAGGGGACACCAACAACTTGAAAATGTGTCATGGGAGGTCTTAGCATGAGGTGGGGGTGTGAATTTTATGTTACTTGCAATATTGGAGCTTCCCTAGGTGCAAAACTGATGAGGGGGTGAGTTGCAAGAAGTTTGCCAAGATGGGGGGCACAATTTTATCTCCCCCTTGCACCTTGGGTATAATCTAAAGGGAAAAAAGGTGCTCAATAATGCACCTTGGGGTTCGAGGTATCATGAAAAGTGGGCCATGCACCTCAACTCATTTATTTGCTCTCGCTAACACCTTAAGTTATGTTTTCCAGTGACGAAACTTCAAAATGGATGGGGGGAGCACAATTTGGTGTCCCCATTATCTCGATTTCACCTCATGGACAATCCAAGGGTATAAAAAGGGTGAAAAATTCTACTCAATCCTTTTGGAAATGTCGATGTCACCCACCGAGTACATTTGAGGACACCGAGAGCGAGTTTTTCAACCCGAGAGCATGAAACTATATTTTGGGGTCAAAAATTATATGATTTTTACTCCAAATAACATGAAACTTATATGGTGAGATCATAAAAAACCATTATCATGATCCAATTATACATATAATTTTAATTTTGGCATCATTCACCCTTTTAGCACGATGATTAACAAAAGTCACTTGAGATATAATAACAGATATTGAAGTTTTAGGAAAAAAATTATGCTTCCATCATGTACAAGATTTTTAATACCTTTCCAATGACTACTTATTTTCTTCCGAAATCCTCCCAAAGATCCCAGAATCATCCGAACAAGTTAGCTTTCACCGTTGGAGCCTTCATTCCATATGCCCAAAATTACCTGATCTTTCTCAATTTCTTTCATAAATTTCCCCTAAACTTCCTTGAAAAAATTCACTTATTTCCTGTACAACTCCCATATGGCTCAAGTCTTCCTTGTCACCTTCCAAAGGGTGTTCACCAGTTGTAAAATGGCCAAAAATGGCCCTTTCTAAGCCTACGAAGATAGGTATTCTTCCTTGAATCTCGGGTGAATTCTTAATTCACCTTAGGAATTCACCCCTGCACATGATACACACTTTAAAATATTGTTAGCACGTTCATCTGAGCCAAGATGAGGGTGACACTGAGGATAGGTTGGCTAGAGGAAGGGTTTACAGTGACTTGGAGATGAAATTTTCAAGTGGGGGATTAGTTGTCATGGGCAAAATTTTCAATTTTCATGCTAGAAATTTAGCATGACAACTTTTTAAAAAGGAAAAATGACAACTATAACTCTAGAAATAACAGGTTGGTGGCTAAAGTGCAAGCACGAACTTCAGAATAGAAAAAAAATGTAATAAAGTGGGTGTTATCCCACCTTAAGTGAGAAAAGTGAATGTTAAAATAAAAACAAAGTATTTTTATTATCCCACATGGAGCCCTCCACAAGGTAAAGAAAGAAAAAAATGCTATAAAGGTAAATGTGGGGGCTCATTGTAAGGGTCTTCATATGAATATTGATATTTCTCTTTTTGAAAATTGGAACATTGAGCTCACATTTTCAGCCTTTGAGGACAAAAACCCTCATTGTATCCTATTGAGGATGAAACCCCTCAATAGTCACAAAACTTGGGGATGAAAACCCTCAATTTTTTTGTGTCTTCATCCGAGAGTCACAAGTGAGTTTCATATTCATAATTTCATATCATCAAGTGTTTATATATGTGCTAGGTTACAATTTCTAGTAGGGAACATTTTTGGGGGTTGTAATACCCATTTCCATCTTGGACAAACCCTTTGGGGATTTCAGGACAACATTTCGATGGGTTTCTGTAGTTGGAAAAATTTGAACTTAATTTTTTTTTATAGATGTTATTTTTGTGGTCATTTTGAACTATCGCTTGCATTATAATTCCAAGTATTTTAGAACATGTGAATTTTTTAAGTTTCAATTGTTTGTGGACAATAATTAATTCTATACTTTGATATTGAAGCACATATTTTGCAATATTTCATCAAGGGTTTCAATTGGTTGATATGTTTATGAAGATTTATGTGTGAGAAATACTAAAATCTTAATTTCAACTAGGTCACCTAGTGGTTTGGGGACCAAAACAGGTTGTTAACCCTCTTTGGCTATAATTTCTATGTGGTTATCATAAAACTCAATTTTTTGCATGTTGTTGTCATAAATTCTAGCAATGTTTCATTATAGTTTTGGGGAAAATCCAATTTTCTCAAATTTGAGCCCAAAAGGGACATTACAGCCTACATGGGCAAACAAACAAATTTATGTTGATCTACCTACCACATAAATTGATAAGATGATTGGGAAAAAAATTACAAATAGTATTTGACTCAATCAAGCATCTCCCAGCTAAGTGAATTGAACAATCAAAATTACATTCAACATATTATGGTGGTAGTTCCTTGATAAAGATATTTGCTACCATAGTTACCTGTAACAACCTTCTCATAAACAAAATGGTAATGAATATCATGTTTCATTCAGTTAAACAAGTTAGGATGCTCTACAACAGAAGTGCAAGTCAAGTTGTCAACCTTTGGCATAATAGAATCATTTCATAGAATAAATATATTGTTGAGAAAATGTCTCAACCAAATTGATCTCAAGGATCTTCTCTAATTCCACTATTACTTGAGTAATATACAATTAAGCATAAATAGAACACAAAATTTTGGGAATAAATAAAATGGCATATTACTGACATAAGCAATGTGAATAAAGAGAGTCCAAGTTGATCATATAAGTAAGATCAGTGATGCCCAACTATATGATCATCTCAATTTCATATGGGTGACTCTTTATAGACTTCAAAGTTTCGTGGAGAATCACCTATTGGAAATAATAACTAGCTAAAATTTATAATTATAATCCTTCGCTTGTTTTATATGCAATACACATTAAAAACATAATAACTTCTTAACATTCAAATGAAAATTTACTATTAAAACATATATGGAACAAAAAATCAACTTTGTTATTGATGGACCTACCGAAAAAGTATCATGACATGAAAATAAGGCTAACACATATTGAGTCCTTAGTCACACAATATGCCAAAAACTATTGTCTCATAACTAGCGTTAGACTAGGTAACCGTTAAGTATAAAACAATAACCCAATATAACATATTCAATTACTATTGCTTGAAAACTAGTGGCAAAATTTTTTCTTCCTCACAAATAACAAAAATTCCTCTTAATTGTGACCCAATGCTTCTTCTTATAACTGAGAAACCATTTCTTTTGAAGTAAAAGAGTAAGTTTAATTCATCATAACTTCAATAAAATTTTAAAATAGAGTCATGGCATTGACATTATGCAGCCTTGTAGCCCACCAACAAGGGACACACATTCCTGCATGAAAAAAATATACTTAGGGAACTAAAGTTGCAACAAATATGAAAAGAAACATTACATAGTCAGGGACAATCAACATACAAGATAATTGTAGATCCAGAAACATCTCAAACACCAATGCCCCAAAATACAATGCTAGCTAAAACCCTATGAAAGACCAAAAGAAATTCTCGGATGCATACATTTTGAGAGAAATGCTATTTAAAAAATGGATAAAAATCTGCAAAAAAATTTACCTCTTTGTTTTGCCTCAAAATTTAGGTGGAAAAAGAGATTTTTGGAAAATGGTAAAATTGAATTCTCCATGACAACTAACTGATCTAAATCCTCCAAAATTATAAAGAGACAAATTTCCAAAACCTTGTTTCAAAACAAAGCCGAAAATTGTTCTCCAAAAACCTGGAGATCTCAAATTGTAATAGTAATGGCGGAGGGCAGGTTTAAAAGCAACAATTGTTTAGACATTAATTGTTGTCTAACATGATTATGGTAACATATATCCCCTGTTATAAACTAGCAATCACATCCTAACTATGTAATGGAGACATTGATAGGGAGGCATTGAAGAAGTTAAAAGTTCTAGGAGTTCAAGGATTCATGTATTTAAGGTGAACCATTATAGGAGGAATAGGGATGATGAAGAAGGGGATTTGATGGAGGAGAGTTTATGAGGTGGGGAAACTATTGGAGGGAACATAGGGGAACCTTTTCTTTCTTCCAATAATTCACTTGTGAACCACATGTAATTTTTTGCGTCACTCTAAGGACAAAGGGGTTGGACCATAAGTTAGCAAGAAGTATCACCTTTTGGCCCTTACAAGAAATATATTTGGCTTGTTATTGATATTCATCTGGGTCGAAAAGGTATTTCATCTCGTATGTTCTACATTACAACTAGGAATAAGAACAATCAATGACTTTAACCAATGTTTCTTGGTTGTGTAGGTCAAGGAAATTGTTTATTTCGATTAATAAAGGCGATGAACAAAAAAACAAATCTTTCTTATAAAGACAAAAATGCATATGTTTTGAAAAATACAATACAATACTTACAAGCTTACAAATTTAATCATATATGCAATTTTCCCATACAAGATGAAATAGTTAATTATTATTTCAATCTAGGCATAATACAAGAGTTAAATAAATAAGAAAAAAGAATAGCATAATACAAGAGTTAAATGAATAATTTGTGTGTAGGTGATTATTAGAAGTATGTTGTGATGTAATAAACACCAAAACTACCAAGCACCTATTAATGATACAAATACATGAAAAATGATTTAAAGAAGGTAGAGAAAGGAAGAAAACTCATATAAAACCTTAGAACCATAATTTTATTGAATAAATTATATTTCCATGTAGGATCAAATATTATAACATATATCATGAGTTCAATGTATGTATAATTGAAAAATTCTTAAAAATATTTCAGTCCTTAGAAGACTACCACACTGAGCGGCTAAATCTGCCACTTTACTAAACCCCATATTTTTTAATAATTGTAAACTTCTACTAATTATTAGTAGAAGTGAATTTTTAATTTAAACCAAATTAGAATAATAGTAGCCTAATTGGATTTGAATCTATAGTATATTGTGTGCAATCAAATTTTATACATAGATGCCTCAACATTCAAATCTGACAAAATATGTAAATGCAATAAAGAAAATTTACTAGTTCAAGCACATGCCAAAATATAGTAATACACAAGAAGATAGATTCAATTATCTTTTTGGATGTCTCGTAGAATTTATAGATATGGAATAAGGGAAAACAAGTGTAACTAGGTTGAACTTGTTTTGTCTTAGATTCTCAACCCTGAAACCTTCCCAGACACTAGTGTTATGCTTAAAAGAAGGCACATGGTGCTACTATCATCTTTGGCACTAGTGGTTAGCTATGTGTGCAGGTTTGCTCTTTTATGGGTTGTTTTGTCAGTTCTTGTAATTACTTCTTACACTTTCACTTCTTTCGAAACCTCTGACATGCACTTGTATGATCAAAACTCTAGCTTTATGCGCTAACACTCAAATATACATTAGATAACAAAAGAAAGTGGTGTTTGGTGGATTTATACTACTCTTGGTGACCAACCTCCTTGTTTATTTTAACCAAGTGTTGCACTACATTACCCACATGGGGTTCACTTAGTTAAAGTATGGTATAACATGTTCGTTTGAAGGGTATTAAAGAATACCCTTAATTCTAGTTTTTACCTCTAATTATTTAATTTGTAATACCCCCTCGTGTTATATTATTGGAATGAAAATACCCTCTATTTTTTCCATGTACCGTACTTACCCATTTTTCCGTGACAATTTTATTTACTCGTTTTTATTTCTACCCTAATATATTAAACAAAAAATATATCATGTTTCTCACTCAAATTTTTTTAAAATATGTATTTTCTCTCAAAAGATAGTGTGAATCCATTCAATACCTATTACCAATTACCTTATAAATGTTAAGCTTTAATCATTTATCAATATTTCTTCAAATAATTAAGATGGTGAAATAATATCACTTGTGTTGAAAAGCATACTCAATCCTAGTTTTCTACCATCTTATTATTTCTTGGTTAAGAATCTCTTAATTGAGATTTCTCTATTTAAAAAGAGATTATAATTTAACTTTATGACCACACTCCTTAAATTTCAATTTTAAGGTATTTAGTTTTAAAAACTAGGGTTCAAATGTTTTAGTTTTATATTAAAATTAAACCTCCCTTTCCTTTGGCCCACCTCTCTAACATACCCCCAATACCTGATTAAAAATATTAATAAATTAAAACCTTTCACCCCCTCTTGTCTACCGGTATATTGACTTTACTTTTATTAATTTTAATTACCTCAATATGAACCCACATGCTAGGATATTGCCTAGATAATGAACCCCTCGTGACATTACCCAAATGAGGGGCTTAAACTTCATGTAGACATCCTAATGTTTATGCAATTGTGAATGTGATCTAAAAAACCATCCCCTTATGTTTTCCCCCATGCCTCAACACAAATACCAGTGTAAGTATAAATAGAATGTGCCCTTTGCGAGTGTTGAATAATAGAGTGCTCGTAGATAGATATTGTTAGAATATAAAACCCTTGATTCGTCCTTAATAAATAGATGTTTGATAATACTTGACTTAAATTTAAAATGTTTGGACTTGGCATGATCTACTCTTAACATGGTTCGAATTTCTTCAAATTTGTGTAAAAATTACTCCTGATGTCTTCCCCTGATTTAGGGAAGATCGGGGTAGTTTTTTCATAAGACTTGATAGATATTTACTAAAGGAGCTCTTAAGAATCTTAAGGGGTTAAATGAGAGTATGTATCGACCATAAATTAATTGCAATAGACTAATTTAATAAGGAATGAATAATATATATTATAGGGGAAAAAACAATACAATCATTTACAACTACACAATGGGAACTAGCATATTTGCAAGCATGTCAAACCGATAAAGTCATTGGAAAAACCAATGGGGTTAGAAAGGTGACTTAGCTGATTCAAATTACTCTCTGATTATGTTGTTGTCAAATTTGGGAAGTATGCAAAATTCTGAAGGTGCCAAAATTAACTATGTCTTATCAAAACCATGCAAGGGCTAGACTGTATAAAGGATCAAAACTGAATTCCACAAACCAATCCTATTCTACTATCTTGGATTGGTACATGGAAAAGTTCTAATTTTTTTTGTGTCACACTTTTGTACCTTCAAATTCACCTGTAACCCTAGTTTTTGCACTTGTAATTGCAAAAGAAACCTACCTTCCTACAAGAACCTCAAGAACTTATTAAATTTAAAAATAAAAGATGTGAATGCTTAAGTCAAATTGACTTCAATAGTCACCCCGTTTATGAGTCACTGAATGTTGCACTACATTTTAAACTCGATGTAGTTATCCTAGTGCATTATGCAAGTGTGCATGCAATCTATATCCTTGACCTTGTGGTATACTTTTGTTTATACTTTTCCACATGATATAATTTTACATTAAAGGCAACCTAAAAAATGGAATTAGGATAAAATTAAGAAATTTTACAGTTGAATCTCAAAGAGCACTAACAACCAACTTCAAACACTAGTATCTAACGCTAGTGTCCTATTAGATGGTAGTGTCCAGAAGATAAGTTGTAATGGAAGTTATGGGAGAGGTCTTATAGGATGTTAGAGATGTTTATGACCATTTAGAGTGGTCTCGTAGATGTCTATATAATAGATTGAGGGAATACAAAGTACTTGCAAGACTTTAGAGAGGGAATGGTAATGTATTTACGTTATGTTTGTGTGTGTAAGTTGTAGTTAAGTGATATGATTCAAATCAGTAATTATCAAGCATCTAATTGTTGTATTCAAGTGTCCACAATTATTTACATTACTTGTATTTCAAAGGAGTTTCCAAATAAGAGTAACATGTTTTATACTTGATAGACCATTATTCAAAAAATTTGTATACACAAACAACACATGCTTTACTACATCAAACACATGTCTACATAAAATATGTAAATTGAATAGTCCTTAGTGTTATATGAGCGTGAGCGTGAAGTGAAAGGTTCTTTTTTTTCCCTATCTCATATCATAAGTAAACAAGACATATACAAACCATATGGCATTATTGAAAAATGGGATGACACTTAAGAGAGAGAAGGTTGAAGGTGGAACACTAATAACGAACATTTAATGGAAAATTAGGGGATCATATATAATGGTTGAAATGGTGAGTGAATGACCACTTCCAAAATAATGACACACAAACTATCAAAAATGTAGGGGCATACATAGTACACAATTACATACAGATAACATAATACAAAGTAAAATAGGATTCTCCAATGAAACAAACTAAAAAACAACTACCGTAAACATATGCTCTGTCAAATAAGTTTTTGGGAAGACTCTGTTAAAAAAATATACATCAATTACATCAAATGTAAGGGACATTAACTCTCAACACCCAACCAATCAAAAACATTTCACTTATTGTTGTAGAAGTGAAAATTTCATAGCAATATTTACAAAATTGAATTTCTAGCATTCCTTAAAGATTCAAAAGGAAAATGTAGAATGAAGGATGTCACTAATTAGTCTTTGAGTGACACCTTATGAGGGGAAAACATGCAAATATTCCATCTCACAAGACCACTTGAGGACCTCTTACATAGCCATAAGATGTCGTGGATAGGGAAGCCACACTTGGTAATGATGTAGTAGTTTGACCACCCAAAGCTGAACGATAGAGAGGTCAATATACTTTATGGGAAAACCCTCACCAACTAAGGAAAGCCTCAACTCATTACCATAGATGTCCACATTCTCTTCACCCTCAGAGGCAATGATACTCTCTACTAAAAAATACTTATTCAAATCCCAAATTTGCAGGTTGTGGGTGATTAACTAAGATTTAATATAAATGGAATTAAATCTTAATTACAGAGTAACTATTGTAATGAATGATATACAAATGATAATGTACAGTAAATGGACAAGAAACAAGCAAATAACAATGTGAAACCTTAAGCAAGTGAGATGGATAGATGACTTAGTTGATTTCTGAGTGATCTGTGATGATCTGGGTAGGTGAATAGATGAAACAAACTGGAAGCAGTGTTGTCAAGGCTCGCTAAAAGTTATAGAAACAAAGGAATGTGCATGATAGGAGTGCCCATGGGAGGATAGGAACATCTGGGTGCTAGTGTCTGATTTGGGTGCTAGTGTCTGTGTGAATAATCAGGTTCTAGCCTCTTCTATGCAGGAGGAACTTTGTTGTTGGTTTCTGTTTTTCACTCTAATTTTGCTCCAAGATCATCGAGTGTACTTGTAATCATAAAAATAAATTGTCTACCTATACATGTCCACAAACCACATCAAATTTAATAAAAAAGATGCAAAATGTGGAGTTGGAATGACCCCAATGGTCACCTGAAGAGTGAACTTAGTATTGACGTTGCACTACATTTCAGACTCCATGTAGTTTTGTGTGAAAGTGTGTGTAATGATGCCCTAGAATTCCCTTGTGTAAGTTGCACTATGATAGCGGGCTAGATCTAGAATGCTCCAAATGATGCAAATGTGTGTAATGGAATAAAATAGAAGTCCCCTCCTATGTTGTGTATGCAAAAGTGATGCAACCCTTGTCCCTTAAGTGAATGTGCTAGATGGATGCTTTGTAATTCTCTTTTGCCTTTGGATGCAAGCTTAGGTGATAATAGATAATGCTAGTGTTTGGCCCTTTATTTTGGATAAGTAACTAAGTATATATATGATTCCCTTGTTTGAATTTCATAATTGACAAGTTAAAAGGCTGACCCATAAGTGTAAAAGATACCTAAAAGTAAAAGAGACCCAAAAAAGTAAGAAAAGGATATAGAGGGTCAAGAGTGCCCTAGGAGGGATAGGAGCGCCTAGAGCACTAGTGTCCTAGCAGGATGCTAGTGTATGAGGCCATAAAAGATAAATAAGTTAAGTTTGGCAAGGTTGTAAGATGTGTAAGACCAAAAATAAAGACAAGAGATAAAACAAAGAGGCCAAAAGTAGTTGTCAACCACTAGTTTTATTGTTTAGGAATCATGTATACATTAGTATGCTTTAGGACCTAGAAATGTACCCAAGTGAATGATTTTGTGTCTACATTTTCCCCCATTTTATGTTGTTGAGTGAATACTCGATATCATAAAGTAGATAGAATATGTGTACCTTGTAATCCTGTAGAGAAGAGTGTTGCCGATAGCATGCCAAATGGACAAGTGAAGCGTGGGGTAATCACAATGTGAAGCATGGAGACTAGGAAAGGGAAGTATACCCTAGGGGTGAAGTGTATGTGTAGTAGTGCTATTGGAGCTTATGTGAGCTTCTTCTTGTTTGGTATTAAGGAAAACCTACAAAAGAAGAGTGAGAGAGTAGTCAAAGTTTTGTATATGAAAAATCAAAGTAATATGTAGTATAAGTATGTAAAGAATGTGTAAAAGGAAAGTGTGGACCTGATGTGTAAGAGAGTATGAGATAGAAATTATCATGTTTTCTTGGAGTTTTTGTCAATGGTGAGGTTTTTTGGGTGATCTTGCCGAGTTTTTTGGGTGATATTTTCAGGTGATCTCATGCCAAGAGCAAGTTTTTTGGGCGATCTCATGCAAGAGAAGAGTGTTGGGGAGAGAGGTCTAGATTTTCTCTCCTTCCATGACGCTTCCCAAATAAACATCACTGCAGATGGTACATCCCTGATTTGTTCCTTTTGTTTCAATTGTATTGATTGTAATTATAATTGTAATGTAATAAACTGAATTCTGTAATTGGAGGAAAGTGGTTGTTACTGAGAAATGATTTAAAAGTGTTGTAAACTATGATGAACTGAGAAATTGACTATTTTTTCCCCAAAGGGGGGACACAAGCACCCACCGCTACTATCCAGGTTTGGGTGCTAGTGTTTGCTCTGTGTTTTGGACCCAAGTCTATTTCTGGGCCAATCTGTAACTATGTTCCTGTGTTGTTTTTGTATTGTGTTGTGTGGTATTGTTACTCTAAGTTGTTGTAGGGGTGATTTGTTCACCCAATAGATGATCCCCTCATTTTGGTGCATGCGATGATTGTAGGAGAATGTGGCCCAATGAGATGACCTGATATTGATATGAAGTGGATACCTGCAAGGGGTAAGGGGATGTGCATGGTAGAAACCAAGGCACATATGCAAACAAGATAGACTAGTAATCAAGTGTTAGTGTAAAAAAGCTAACATGCAAGAGAAGACAATGTAACAAACAACTTGGAAGCCAAGATGGACCGCGAAAAGTTAGGTTTCAAACATGGGACATCACTCATAATGTCACAAGACAATCAGGGCTGAAGTGGCCAAAAGTATACAATGATCAAACAAGACATAGGGCATAACCCGACAAACAATAACAAATAATAGAAAGAAAGAAGTGAGACAGATAACCATGGTTGTATTGATCATACAAGAAAAATGCTACACAAGAAGCACCCATTAGTATGTTAGAAAGATAAATAGTATGTCAAAACATGTATATATATCAATGAAAGTGATTAGAAAAAGTACGTACAAAAATGATAGAACCTGTGATGTGTAGAGTAGGATAAGTATTAAAAGTAGATGCCCCTAGGAGCCTTAGTGGGACTGGTAAAGAGCTATGTCAAGCATCATGCATCGTGTATGGAAATTTGAAAGGTCCTACATTCACCTCAAGATACCAAGTGAACTGTACATGTGTATATAGAAAAAGATAATGACATATTAAGAATCTGTCTAGCATAGGAAACAAAGTGTAACATGTAAGTAGAATAAGCTAACAATATTAAATGCAACCAAGATATGCAAATGTTGTATGAGTGTGATGGTGTGATATTGATAAGATGTGTGAAGATGATAGGAGTAGTGTTTCCCACTAGTGGATGTGTATGAGTGATGTTCATTTATAAATACTCCCTCAACATTCAATAATGAACCATAGAACAATATTTCATCATCAGGAAATGATGGTACAATGTACCATAGATGTGTGAGTGTGTATAAAAATATGTATCGTGAAGCATAAATCATAAAGTGTAGATGATGCGATGATTTGAATGATAGGAATGAAGCATGGAGCATGAGAGATAGAGATAAAGTAATCAAAATTTGATAAGTGAGGTTCATGGAGGAATTGTACCCTCACCAGTCAAACATGAACCATGGAACAAGAGTGCTTCATTAGGTAATGAGTGTATCGTGTGAGAGTAGATGCTAGAAAAGATGTATCATGAAGCACATAGTGTGAAATGTGGAAATAGTAGAGGATGTGAGGTTTATTGATGAAGTATTACCTCAACAGTCAAGTGTGAACCAAAGCACGTAGAGTGTGTCATTGAGTAATGACGGTACAATGTGTATACCAGAGATGTGAGTATGTTTTGAAAAGATTAGACATGAAGATGCAAAATGTGAAGTGTAGTAGTAGACACTAGAGACAACTTGATAATGATGGAGGGGGGGGGGGAGAAAGTGTGATGCCCCCATGTGTGTGAGGAATAGAAAGACTATCTGATAGTGAAGGGAAAGGAACCCTACTTAATATATCCAAGGAGACAAAGGTAATGTGACCATGATATAAGAGGCGGTGGTGTAGGAGAGTAACAGTCAAATTATGTGCATGTGAATGAGACCTGTTAAAATGTGGTGAAGGAGGTGGAGAATTACATATATATTGGTAAAAGGGGCTTCGTAGTGTAGAGGACTTAGGTTGATGAGGTGGACTAATAGACTCGTGAGGACAACAATGTTCATGATAAGCCAGTTCTTGGTGTGAATAGGAGAGTCTAGGTGCAAGAATTATCTTTAGACTTGAAGATGTATAGGAGACCTAGATGTCATGACTGGTGCATAAATTCAGAAAGAGTGGGCCAAGGAAATGGTGTACCATGGTGGAATACCTTTAATGGTGATAACTTGTTTGTTATGGATGAACTTGAGACACAAGTGATCATGCATGGAAGGGATGGCTTGGGTAGTGCAGAGCCAAGGAAGACCTAAGAGCATGTCACAACCTTTGATTGAAAGGTAGATGTAATGAGGAATGGTGTAAATATGGTAAGGGGCCCAAGGTGTAATGGGAAGCTTGACATGACCATAAGAATTAGGAACCAGAAATGTGATAATAGATGTTGGAACATTTGATAGCTAGGAGGAGTGCCATGGAGCATACATTATTGTAACCGATGGATAGACCAAGGTATTGTTGACATTTGATAGGTATAAGAACCAATAGAGGCATTGATATGCAATGAATCAGAAGAAAATGTAGCATGATAATCATGATCCAAGAATGTGATAACATGGGTGGTGCACATCAGTAGAAGCAAACAATAAATTTAAGAGGCCCTAATGAAGGAGGAGTCACAACATGATATGTATGGTTTGCAAGAAGAATTGGTAGCTTGCTTGTCATGATTTGGTAGAGGGTCATTGAATATTTTTAGCTTTTGATTATCATTGACTGGTTTGGAAGTAGATGACTCAGGGAGCTCGATTGCATTGTTATCAATAATATCTTGAATAATATGTTTAATCTTAAAACATAGGATAAATGGAATGCCCAATGCATTAGTGGTAGTCACAGCATGCATTTCATCATAGTTGTGGCCATGGGGTGAGAAGGATCAAGATTGAGTGGTTGGAGGAAGAGTAATAAGATTACTTTCGATAAGCTTGTGGTAATAGAAGAAGGTGCATAAGGTAGTTTAGTAAAAGTATGTCCTCGTGGGTTGCAATTGAAGCTTATCAGGTGTAGAAACAACATTAACAATGGCCTTAGCTTTAGTGGGCTTAGGAGATGGTTTGAAAGTAGATTTATCTTGAAACCTGTTAGAGGATGAAGGATGAAGAAACATCATAGTATTTCAATTTTCCCATGGATATAAATTTTTTCCTTCATGCATTTTGAGTGTATGGCATAATTGATCAAAAGAGGGAGAGGTCTCAAAGATGACACTCTCTTGAAGTAGAGGTAAGAGACTTTGAATAAAGAGATCTTGTAATTCAGAATCAACTAGTACATTAGTCATCTTAGCAAGGTTGTTCTTATAATGCAAAACATAGTATGTTATGACACTCATTAGATCCTTGTTTAAGTTGAGAAATTGTGCATAAGAGATATTAGTGTAATGATATTGATAGAAAAATGTGCAAGGAAAGCATCAACTAAGTATGTAAAATAGGTTACTAAGTGAACAGGTAGATCATAGAACCAACACATAAGCGTAATCTTGTAAGATTCTAGGAAATAATTTAGCTAGTAATGTAAATTCATCTACATAGTCAAGACATGCCACATGAAAAGATCAAAGATGCTCCTGAGGTCACCATGGCCATTGAAGGTGGGAAGCTTGGGTGCAATGAAGTTAGGAGGTAGTGGATGAGAGGATATGGTGGGTGCAAAAGGGATGTGAAGGAGAAGTGAGGAATCAAGAGATGGAGAGGAATGTGAAGTAGCTTGATGTAATTGGTGATTTGAGATTTGTAGATCCTGGTATAAAGAATTTAGGTCTTGGGTTCCTGAAGAGGAACCAAGTTTGTGTTTACTTGTTGGAGGTATTGGGAGTAATGAGGGGAGTGGTAGTTGTAGTAATGGAAGTATGAATGTTAAGGTTACGTGGAGTCCATGACAGTCGAGGAAGAACCTACAAGAGGGTGAGAGGCAACATCTTGAGCATGTTTTTAAATGAGTAGAGCATTTAGGACATGTGGAATATGCATAGGGTTGGTCACGTAAAGCAAAACAAAAATTAGTGAGCTTGTCTAATTGTTCTTGATCAACATTAGTGTCCTCATCATATGATTGTTCATTTTCAGAAGTTTCAATGTTTTCAAGAGGAACATTATTTGGAGTTAAGAAAAGGATTAGAAGATTCAACCATTGATTTAGAGAACTTACAGGTGGGAAATGGAGGAAGCTCAATGTACTCAAAGGAACCAAAACGACCACTATGGGTGATAGAACATAAAAAGAAAACCTTGAAGGAAGGTAGGGTTTGAGTGGTTGGGTTCACCAAATGATTTAATATAAATTGAATTAAATCTCATTTTAGAGTAACTATTGTAATGAATGATATAAAAATACTAATATAAGTAAGATGACAAGAAAACAAACATGTAATAATATGAAACCCTAAGCAAGAGAAAAGGGAGCATAGAGTGACTTAGCTGATTTCGAAGCAATCTGGAAGTGATCTGGGTAGGTGAATAGTTGAAACAGACTGGAGAGAGTGTCATCAATTCTCACTAGAGGTTCTAGAACTCAAAATACATGCAGGAACGAAGCCTATGGGAGGACAGGAGTGTCCAGGTGCTAGTTTATGGGTCTAGTGACTGAATCAATGCAGACTAGTGTCCATACTAGTTCTCAGGACTTTGATGTCTTTTGTGCAAGAGGAGGTTTGTTGTTGGTTTCTCTAGATTGTCACTCTTTTTCACTTCTTGATCATCACATATACCTATAACCTGCAAAAAAATTTCTACCTGCACATGTCCACAAACCACATCAAATATAAAAAAAAGATGCAAAATGTGGATTTGAGACTAACCCTGATGGTCACCCGAAGAGTGAACTTAGTACCGAGCATTTCACTACATTTCAGATCTCCATGTAGTTATGTGTGAGAATGTGTGTAATGATGCCCTAGGATGCCCTTGTGCAAGTTGCACTATGATAGTTGGCTAGATCTAGAATGTAGAAAGATGTATAAATGTGTGTAATGGAATAGAATAAACTTCCCCTCCTATGTTGTGTATGCAGTTTTGATTCAGCCCTTGTTCCCTTGAATGAGTGTGCTAGATGGATGCTTTGTAATTTCTTTGTGCCTTTGGATGAAAGCTTAGGTGATAGTAGATAATGTTTAGTGTTTGTTCCCTTATTTGAGAGAAATAACTAATGTATATATATGATTCCCTTGTTTGAATTTCGTAATTGACAACTGGAAGGCCGACCCAAAAGTATAAAAGATAATTAAGAAGTAAAAGAGACCCAAAAGAGTGAGAAAAGGATAAAGAGGATCAGGAGCATCCTATGAGGGACAGGAGCACCCAATGCTTAGTGTCCTATACTAGGCTAGCATCTGAGGCCATAAAAGATAAATAAGTCAAATGCCCGCAAGATTGTAAGATGTGTAAGACCAAAAAGAAGTAAGAGATAAACAAAAGGCTAAAAGGAGTTATCAATTACTAGTTTTCTTGCTTAGGAATCATGTAAATAATTAGTATGCTTTAACCAGGTCATACCAAGACAAGAATTCGGATGTTAATAAAACACCACGATCAATAAGATGAAATCAATTCACCAGAATAATTTTACATAAAACATTTGCAAACAAATGAGTAGCAATATCATATATTATTATGGAACTCAATGAAATACAATGAGAATGGGTCTTGCTTATAGAGGTAATGAATAACAATCTAAGAACCAGTCAAGGTCGTAGATCAAGCCAAAAATAAGGAAAGAACTAGTCAAGACCATATATTTAAGAAAGAACTAGACATCGAGGATCTAGTCAATACTGTAGATCAAGGAAAGACTATACCTAACAACTAGATAATATCCCCCTAATATCTAAATAAATAAAAATAAATATCCACACACATAAATGGGTGAGGATAAATATAATAAATGTAAAATAAAGTACCCAGGTGAACATGAGCGAAGGTAAATACCTACTCTAACAGTAAATTCTAGCATGCTTCTAAGACCTAGAAATGTACCCAAGTGTATAGAGTTTTCATCTACACTTATACAAACTAGACAAATATGAAGTGTTATGAATATTTACACTAGAACATAAGAGATATTATCTTAGAAGAAGCACATGGAGGATTCACAAGAGGCCACTTCATAGGAGACTTGACAATAAAAAAGATACAACAAAGAGGACTAGGGTGGCTAATTTTATTTTGGGATGCATAAATTACATAGCCAAACACTACAATGTTTTCCAAGGAGTGTGAATATTGACCCACTAAAATGAAATATCACTAAATCTAATCCTTGTAACACAACTATGTATTTTGAGAAATGGGGGTTGGTTTTCTAGCTTACATGTATCCACCTTTCAAACATTAGATTGCTTAGAATGTCATAATATCAACATATTATTTCACAACATGGGTTGAATAATTTTAAACCAAACTATATAGAAAAGGATGTTGTGAAGTTCCTCTACGAAAATATCATCACCCATTTTCGATGTCCATAAAGATTGATTACAAATCAAGGAATGTGTTTCATGAATAACATAATCAAAACATTGACTACAAAATTAAGGATTTCACATCAAAAGAGCACAACATATCATCCTTAGGAAAATTAAGAAGTGTGAGTTTTCAGCAAGGTATTAGAGTGAATGTTGAAAAATAGTTATAATTTTCAAATAGAGTATGGAGGATGTTTGTCTAGGATTATAAAGGTTTTCCTTCATAGATTAATTTAATCATGAATAAGTATGACTTGAAGATAGAAGTGGTTATGATAGTTGATGGCTAGATTGATAGAGAGAAATTGTGCTCAAGATTCAAATATATATGTGAATTGTCAACATGTGTCAAAATGATGCTTCCAAAGTATCAAAGATATATTTGGAAGTTTTAATAGATGGAGTGTAAAATTAGCAAGTATTTTATGACTAAAAACACATAAAATTCCTAAATGATAGTTAGATTCAAACCTAAATGCATTGTTTAATGGACATTTGCTTACATTTGTCAAAATTGTACTTTTATGATCTATAAAAAGCATATTTTCAATAAAATAAATTATTTGCATATTTGTATCACAATAATGTTTAGTTATATTTATATTGAACATAAAAGTATAATGTTCATTGCATAATATTAATAGTTTTCAAAATGCATTCACGTCAAACATGACAGGTTAACGAGTTCATAAACTATAAAATATTAGTACAACTATTAAAAACACCATGAATAAGCATCAAATCTTGTATGTGGACAAGAGTGAACAAGGACCGTGTAGCAACTAGTCCCTACGTCCAAGGTGTCAATTGTAGTTGGGTGTTCTGATGTATGAAAAAGGAAATACAAAGGAAAATTAACTTTTGAAGTGTGGCGTATAATACATGTTGTGTTGGTCAGTTGGAGGTTGATGCGCACGTTGTGACTTCTCGATTTGATGCTAACTGCCGAAGCTCTAGTTTTATGGTGTGGAGGAGGGTTTTATTATGAACCTATGCATGAACAAGGTAATACAAGTTGGTTTGCTTGGGATTTGACATTGCAATGGTCATTGTGTTGTTCAGATGGTTATTGACACATATTTGTAACATGCAGTTTAAAAGTGCATGAGTGAAGGGTTTACGGGGAAACTTTTTGTAGTCAATTTACAAATACGAGTATGAAAAGATTTATTGTTTCTATAATTATTCGGTTGTGTATAATAATATTTAAAATTATGCATTTTTTTATTTTTGTGAGATTATTCTAGAGTTTAGAACATTATTTGGATATAATAGGAGGATAATTTAGAATCATGAAATGGTTCGAGAGGAAAGTTAAATATTAAGGTCAAAGAACGAAAAAAAACAAATATTTTTCAGTCAAGAGAAGAAGTTAAAAAAACCCAATCTTTTTGTCTGTTTTACAAGTGTATAGCAAAGTGTAATATACTTTGAAGGGTGTCACTTGTGTAAGAATAGACGTGGCATGCAATGGCATATATCCAGAAATCTTTTGTGTTTGTGCTTCATAACAACAATTGTGATCAGTTACAGGGAACTTTCATGTTAGAGTTACAACTGGAAATTAAATTCTCAAGAACATAATGGTCTAACTACCATTTCAGAATGAGATGCAAGTTATGGTAGATGAACATCTATAAAATGTTGATAATTTTTTTTTCGAAGCAATAAATGGAGGCAACCTAGTCAAATTGAGAAAAGTGAAAGGTTTGTTTCAACAGAAAATATTAGATAAATACGGCGTGGTTTTTCATGAGGGGGCAATGTAGAGTCACAAACCTTCAGGAAAGATCTATTTACCTTTTGCAAAATGAAAACCTCAAAAGTGAATGATACCTCCATGGAACTAGGTCGAGTCTAAAATAGGTGTGAAAAGATCTAGTTCCTATTGTTCTTAGCTAAAGAAGACTAGTTAGAGTCTTCTAACTATAGTTAGTAACTGCCCGCAAAGGAAGAAGAATGATAATAAGGGGAAAGAACCAGGTGGTGGATTTAGTAAGTGCAGAGGAGCTCTCTAGGAGATTGGAGGACGAGTTTGCACTCATAGCTTGTATGGTCAGCTCAACCTCATAGTGTGTTTGGTATATAGATAGTGGGACGTCATTTCATATGACAGGAGTTAGAGAGTACTTCTCCAGTTACTAGGAGGAGGACACCAATATCCAAATTTCTTATGGGGAACTTGTCCAAGCTCAACCCAGTTGGGAAAGGGACTGTTCAGTTTCAGAGGGAGAATGGAAAGATAGTTCCACTTCATGATGTCTTGCATGTGCCAGGCTTAGGTATGAATCTGATTTATGTATCTGTTCTTTAGGATAAAGGGTAGTAATGTACTTTTTATAGGGACACATGTGTTTGATTAAGCACAAGGATTGGAAATCACCCATAACTATTTGAGTTAGGATTGGTCATCTTTATAGGTTACAGTTTGATACTCCTAAGGCACTTATGAGCAGCAGTAATCCTAGAGATCTTGGAGAGCTATGGCATAGGGAGGATGGGCCATATTCATCATGGAGAGCACTTAAATTGTTTCGTGAGACAGTGATAGGTTTTCCAGAGGTGAGCACAAAGCATGATGATGTATGTAAGGGATGTGTGTTGGGGAAGTTTACGAAAGCATCTTTTCCAAGGAGTGACAATATATCTAAGGGTGTTCTTGATCTAGTACATTTAGATGTCCATAATAAGATCAATAGTAGCAAGATCAGTATCTAAATGTGTCAAAGGGAAGTGGGGCACTACAACTGCAGTTGTTTATTTTTCTAGTACTTTTATGTATAGTAATGATTTTTGGTTAGGATGGTAATATATTTTGATATAGCAGTAAGATAGTTGAGCGAGAGATACATACAACATTTCATATATATCCTCTCTTCGGTTTTCTCATACTTTAGAGCCCTCCAAGTGATTGATTGTGTTTTCTTCTAAGATAAGGAGACATCAAAATGTTGTGCCATTGGGTTATGTTGAGTCCAAGGCTTTGTTATCTAGTATTATGTGCAGTAGTGAGTAGGTAATCCTTTATACTTTGTATCCATGGCCAATTCAAATGATTGTCTACTTGCAATGAAATTTTTTTTCTTTCCCATTAACAAATATATAGAAAAATGTATAACATATTATTAAGAGTTGAAATCACTTCTCGTTGCTTTGTTATTCTGTAATTGTGCTTCTTCTTTTAGTTGCAGATTTCAATAATGTTTTTGGCATAGTAAACTTGGTTTATCACATCAAGTTTCTCCATAGGATGAGAATTTAGAGGAAATAGACTTGTTTGTAAATAGTTCTTCCACCATTTACATTCACATGATCTGTGATTTTAGTGACCTTTCAAGTTTTTGTACGTCATTTTCTTTTTTAATTTTCTCAGTTAACCTGTGCCTAGTTTATCAATATTTAGATGGAATCAATAAATGGGATGGGAGGAGAAGAAGAATTATTAAGGTGGAACAAAAGGCTACACAAGGATATGCTAGTTGGGAGGACATAGCTTGTAATTTTTTGATTTTTTATAATTACATTAAGTTGAAGAAAGAAATAGTAGTACAAAGGAAAAATCTTCAATTATTGTTGCAAGTGAAAATAAATGAAGATCATATTACAGGAAATCCACTAGAGCGGTGTTGCCCATACACCAGGGAAAAAATCCGAAACATGACGAGAAATAGTAGTTTTATAGGTAGACCAAGCTACAGTAATAAGAAAACCAGGAATTGTTATCGAAAGTTTAAGATTTCCAAATATAGGTGCAAAATGACAGCGAAAAGGAATAGAGAGAAAAGCTTATTTTGATGTTTCTCCTTGGTGTCCATGAGCAGCAAAATGAACTTCAACCCTCATTTCATACATTGTCATCTGAGGGTTCCAAATTAGGATGGTAGCAGTGGGGGCATGACAGAAAAGTATATTTACTCCAAGTGTTGCTATTTTTTGTTGGCATCTGTTGTATTGGATGCCCTTGAGTGTCACTATCTTAGTATAGTTTGTTGTTCACTAGAAAGTATACCTTCTTTGCAGGCCTTTTCCTATTCATCTCCAAGGTGAGAATTCACTCAACAGCCTCAATGCAAATGTTGAGCTCATTGTAAATGTGTGAGGAAGTTGATGAAATCTTTCAGATGAGTGACAACTTCATGTAAAACAGGAAAATAGCCTTTCTGATGCTTCATGCAAGAGATCACTAGGGAGGAGTTCTATTCAAAAAGGGATATGTCTATCCCTTTGTTGTCAATTTTGGCCACCACTTTATCAATGTTGTATGAGATATTATTTAGGGCTTATCTTATAGAGAACTCTTTGACCTCAGAATCACTTATTTTGGACTGCAGCACATGACTACGAGGTTTGGAATTGGTGGTATTATTAGACTCTTTGGAAAAAAGCCTACAAGGTTTTTGGGGTAACAGAGAGTTTGAATTATCATTGACACAACTAGGATCGGGCTTACCTTTAGTTAAATTTGGAAAACTAAAGGAATTTATACCAATAGTTATGGCTAAAGGTGGGGCGAGTAGACCCAGAGTGCATTAGAACTATCAATAAAAATTGGGCTTTAAACCTGAGCCTAGTGGTAAGATCCACTATATTAGGAAGAGAGAGACATGTGAAAGGAGGCCTGAAGACAGAGAAAGGATGATTCATAGCATAAACCATTGGACTGTTCCTTAGCACAACATACCCTTGTTTAGTAGGAGGAGCATTGATGTTATCTAACAAAATCCTAATTAGAGTAGTTTTAATAGTTATAATCAAATATAAGATGTGAATAAAACTCAAATCATATAATTTAGGGATATTAGTGTATATTAATTGAAATAAGTATGTAAATAATAGTCACCTGATTAATCATGAAGAGACTTAATTTTTGGAAAATGTTCTTCAATATGCATTTAATATCTGGGTGCTTGAATAATAAAAAGCATAAGAAAAGGACTTCAAGAAAGAAAAAGATTTTTCTAAAAGAAATTTAATGGAAACATAAGGAAGATCATATACAGGAATTTGTTCCATAATTATGCATCTATTTGTTAATGTTCATATTCTCCAATTCCTCATTGTCAATTGAGCTCCTAGCTGTTATGCTACTTTTTCCTGCTGTCGACAGTAACTTGCTTATGTTGTGCGTGGATATCGTATATACTGTTCAAGAAAACAACGTTTAATAAATAAAATTTCCTAACCACCTGCAATACCTCTAGAAGATATCCCAGCTCTATATAGTGCATATTTGAAACATACTGAGGAGAAACGAAATGATATCACTAATTTTTTTTTGAAAACGTTAGTTGTATGGTGATTTCAATCAATAAACGGGTTAAGAGAATGAATTTTAAAACTGTGAGTAAATGCACGACATTCTTTACTGAAGCCACTAGTAAAGGTAAAATAAAGTCACTTGTTGCAAAAAGCAAAAGCCATGTGGGTGACATGTCACAGACTACCTGTAAGAAACTATCAAACATTTGAACTCAAAATATTGGTACCTTATGAGCTATGTTATAGAATTATTTGAAATCTAATCGAGCCTAAACATGCAACTAACAATCTCCAGTTTCCTCACCAACAATCAAGAGTAAATTAAAATGGTCTTGTTAAATTTTACGTTGTAGCATAAACAAGTACTTTAACTTATACCTTAGGGTTTCACCATTTCTTTCTCCAACTGTTTCGTTCAACATTTATTTCATTTGTTGTAATTTATGTTATCATTTGACCTAGATGTAATGACTTCTCAGATAGGTCCTTCAGCTCAAATTCAACTGGGAGTTGCAGTGACCTTGTCTATTGGGTGTAATATTTATAGATGCGGTAAATTATTGTCGATGACATCCTTAACTTGTCATAAAGCTTGACACATGTCACCTTGCGCAACCAACACAACCCACTATCTTTCGCTCTTGCCTATGCACTTGTCAAGGTGGAAAACAATTAACTGGCTTGTATTTCGTGATAATCTACACAAAAACCAACGTAAATTCCCCAACATTAAAAAACCAAATGCACAAGGAGCAAAGCCTTGTTTTATGTACATATAGTTTTATCAAAGTCTTTTCCAATTTTTCTCCAGTTCACCTTAGTTTAGTTTTTTATTTTAATTGAATTTATTCTCATTTGCATATGAGTTTCCAAAATTATTTACTAGTTTTGTCGTTTAGCGACTATTTTTTCTTTTCACTGGTACATGCCAGCCTCCCGCTTGACAATGTACAGGCCAAAAGACGACTGCGATGGTTATGTTGACGATGCACAGTGTTGAATGGTCCTTACACGTGTCCGCAAAAGGTAGGATTGTTGCAGAGAATGACATGTAGATAGTTTTGTGGAAGATAAAGAGGGAGTAAAAAATGCAGGATAAATTTCTTTGTAATGTACTAGTAAAATGGAACCGTGCACCATACGCGAAGGCGGGAGAGACATACCATTGTCTACCCATCACTGAAAATGCACCTAGTGGTGCTAGTGGTGCAGTTTCAGTGATGGGTAGACATCGCCGAGAGACATTGCACCAGTCAGAAATCGAGGACAAGTGTGGGAGTCTTGCGTGTAGGTGGTCATACCTTTTCCATCTCCATGAATAGGAGAGTATGGTTACCCCTGTTTTGACAATACGTATGAGCCAAAAAAAATAAAAGACTTCAAAAGATTTATAATTCAATATCTTTTCTGAACATGTTGTGCAACTGTCAAAATAATTTTGCGTTATTATTTAGGGAAAGGAGATGAAAGGAAACAATTGAAATGATGATTGATTAGTGTCTCTGTATACGAGTGTCGAATGTATGTTAGTAGTTGCTTGCAAAGAAAGCGTTGATTAAAAATGAGGTATGGATCTAACTCCTTCTTTTCCTATGGTATTTCAAGGAGGTTTGTTCTACCCCCTCTCAGAAGAAGTGTTGTTAACCATCATGGAAAAGCTTCCTCCTATCACTCTTGTCAGAAAAAAATCTTCTACAGGGTAGGTTACAGTTTATAATGTGTATTGTAGTAAAAATAATTGAATATTGTTTTTGTCTATGGTTGTGGATCATTCTAATAAAAAAATTCCGGATGCTTCTTGGCTGCGACTCTGGTTAAAGGCCGAGCCTACGTGATTGGAGGAAGCCTTCCAGTGGTGCAGCTGCCAATTACAAAAATAGGGTTTAAGTATTTGTGTCCTTTCTTTTTCACTGCATCTAAAGACAGAGCTTTAGAGACATCATTTTATTTTATGTGATGGAATTCTTGTTTTTTGGGTTAAAGTATTGTATTAAAGTGTCTTGACTATTGTATTTTCTCTACATGTCGACATTCAGGCCTGTTTATGTTCCGAATGCTCTGCTAGACAATGAAAAATAGAAGTTTCAGAAACAACTTCTCCATCAACTGGAAAGAAATCTCAACTGAAGGAACCATTTTGTCTTGAAAGCTTATTTGAGGGATGTTTGGCCCTATTTCTGAATCGTTAGTGGAAAAGAATAGACTTCTGGGGACAGAAATAGGAACAGGCCGAAAAAAATAAATCCACAGGCAACTGCAGCTGCCCTAATTTCATTTTACAGTTTTGGAAAGGAACGGTGCAAATGTCACAGAAGAAACTGACCTTCACGAAGATGTTTGGGGAAGTCACAAGAACGCACAGCCAGCGACCTCTTGGAATGAATGTCAACAGTGCAAGCCAGAAAAGAAAACCATAAAACACTGCATAAAACAGTAAAGCAAAACAGTTCAAGCTAGGTTCAATTATGAGGGTAAGAGCAGCTACAGGAAAAATAAAGAAGACCAAGAACCTGAAACAATTGATAGCGTGCTCTTCGGCTTTGGTCACGAACACCCAACGAAGGAAATAACAACATCCATGTTCTAAATCTCAAACCAGAGTTGAAAGAACTTCCATGTCCCACAGAACAAAGCTTGAATCTTCTTTTCATGGCGGATAGCCAATAAAATTACCCAGAATAAATAACGACAGAGTTAAAATTCATCCATGACACAGGGGTTACAACTTACTAGATTTTCATAGATCAATAGTCATTATGGGAAGGCCTGATTTGTGAGATGGAAGAACACAGCCTAAGTGGAGGTGGCCTCTGGTGAAATAAAGAACTGAATCAACAGTGTCTTCGCTCTCCAGGCAGAGTAGGAGACCCCTGCTAGCCAGAGGCATTCACAAACATCTCAAAGGCCTCCTTATTCACACAGTTGTAGCCATCATTTTTTGTTTCCCCTTTAACTTTTCCCATCACCTCCAACAAAGTGAGGTGAGGACCATATGCCTCCATTGTCTGCGCCCTAAACACCTTCACCACGCTGGAATCCACAGGGACCATTCACAGCCATGCCTCCTTTCGATCAGAGTCACTCATCACCCAATACATGCAAACCACCGCCATAATAATTATAATATAACACCGAAACATGAAAAGAATGAATTTTTGTAGCAATACTCACTTACTTTGTCGTGCAGGCTAATTTGGATGTTTGGTTTCTTTGAATGGGGGAAAAAGGCGTGTCCAGGGCCATTTTCCTCGTGTAAGTGAAATCTTGGGTGTAAGAGGATTTAAATTGGGGATATGTCAAAGCCAATGCTGTGAAAATTAAAATGATTTCTGCTGCTCAAACCTTGTAGTTTCAACATGAAAAAAAATTACGAATTTCAAAATGCAAATAAATCCATGAAAGTACATAATGATGTGGATAAATTCAAAGATCTGTAGGGAATCCATTCTTGAGCCCAACAACACCAATCAAACCTGTCATAAACAATGACAGTCTTAAATGCACTGGAGGACAAATTCTTTCTCACAAATAGTGTCAAATAAAGGGGTCAGCCAATGAAATGGAACTCAAGTACAATATTGGAAAATTAAACTTTAGCCCAATTTCAAAATAATCCACATAGCAACATTTGATTGAGGAAAGAGAAATAGATTAATTGTTAAGGTGAAAAAAATATCCATGCCTTAGGCAGGATAATAAAGGTATGAGCTCTTATAAGAGATAGATTACCAATATTTGTCAAAATAAGAGCTTAAGAATAAGGTGGACACACATCAAAGCATTATGAATACTTTTGATACTTATGAGTTGTTATACCTTATCATAATCTTTATAACAGAGTCTCGACAAAAATAGAGACCCAAGGTTGGATTAAGAATATGAATTTCGTTTTATTATTGAATTTTCACTATACATTTATGGGTGCTTGGCAACATTAAGTAATATAACATTCTTCTCCTTTATTACATCAAATTATATTCAAGTTTCTTAACTATGGATATTAGGGAATGATAACTATTGTTTCGCTATTTTTTCTAACCATATAAATCCAAAATTTGAACTCCAAAAATAGAAGCAAAATAAAAACACATAGAAGAACATGATGGACAACATTAAAAAATCCCTTTTAGATCTCATGCAAGAATGCATTTAATATCTTGTATTCTATTTTTCTTAAAATGGCCTATCATCTTGGAGAAAAAAATGGAATTTAAGCCTTTGGTAGTATTAGCTAGATTTCATAATTTACATTCAATAAATTTTAGTGGTGGTTGTAGCTTACACATAGGAGGAAAATAGAAATTATAATATCAAAATAAAATCCTTATATTACGCCAAAGGCATTCCCTCTATAGGAAAGGGCTTTGCGAACATTCATGGGAATATGTCAAATTTGACGGGCTAAATGACGGTTTTGACAGAAGTGGTGATGGTTTAGCTTTTCTCTGCTATTTTTGCAAATCTGTTATTTTTTACAATTTGACTTTTCCAATTGTACATGATGCGGCGAGTTTGTTTTCCACACTTGCATCTTATTATTTTATTTTTCAATATATCGAGTGAGAGTATTTTACATCTCGTTTTGGCAACTATGGAACTTACCGTGCATCTTTTAGCCAAATTTGAAAGAGATAATGTTTTTTTTTTTGTTTTTTGTTTTTGTTTTAATTCCTCCATATATATCAAATAAGATTATTTTACATGTCCTTTTGCTAATTAAAGAACTTCATTCTTCTATAAAACTTGAAGCATTCCAATTAGCAGTACTATCCCATACACTTCTTTCCTATGATCTTCTGAAATCTCTGTACTAGTATGTGCTTTTTTTTATTTTGACAAAAATTTCTAGCAAATTTCCTTTGTTTTCATGGTTTATATTATTTGGATGCTTTTTTCTTTTTTATTTGTCTGGCATGAGTTAAAATCCTTTATTTTAATTTAATGGCTTTGGGTTTTTGTGTTATAGCTCAGAAATAGTATAATCATTGGTAATGATGATGATTTGTTAGATTATTTATTAGAGTATAGATAGAGTTAAATAGATCAAGATTGTTTCTTAATAATTTTTGAAATTCAAAGTTTTAATAAAGATACTAAATTTTTAAGAAAAAGCGGAGTACTATTGTCAGTTTGTGAGTGCTGGATAAGGATTGCAGTCGAATAATACCAGGATAACACAATGTGTATTACTGAGAAATGCTGGAAATCAAACACAAAGGGATGCCCGAAATCGACCACAAAGGGATTAGTGTGGTGGAGAGATGATGCAAAAGGAAAATGGGTACAATATCCGAATTCAATTGCTAAGGAAATACTCCATGGCATTTTCATGGGATATCAAAATGTGGAAGTGGGGATCATACATTCAAAATCAAAGGGTGAGTTGAGTGGTAATTGATATTTGGTTGATTTTAGTAGTATGGAAGAATTGAATACAAGTACATGGTCTGCGTTTTTTTATTGTTACCTACTCTATTTAGGCATTTTATTTTATTTTTAGATCTCCTCTTCATATTATTATTTTCATGCTACAGAGCATGCCTCTGTAGAGAGAACAATATTTTTGCAATAAGTAGATTTTCTTTAAGTTGGGTTTGACTTTCACATCTTTTTGCATTATTTTACTTGCCTCATGTGATGACATGGATGATAAAGTTGTTTTTTCAAATTAGGCTAATTGAGCACTCTGAATAGTTTGGTTGTTAGTTGTGGTGATGAGATATGTTCATACATATGGCTATTCAGTTTATTTTGTGGCTTCTGATGGTATGTTGATAGCATTTCAGTGACACAGAATTGCTCTGTTCTTGAGAAAGTGTTGAAAAATGATGTATGATCAGAAGTGTCACCTAGATGTTAGGATTGTAATATGGGATAGAGTACTCGTACAAGAATGTTTGCTTGTTGGGAGCTCATTGTTACAGCATCAACTTCTGCAAGTAAGTCTAATCATTGTTTTTTCATCCTCTTTTTTGTGTAGGGGTGGTCTGCAGTATGTCTCTTACAGTTGGTGGTTTCATACTTTGTTTATGTATGAATTTACAGGTTTTGCTAAATATTTTAGAGGTAGATTTAGTACAATCAGAAAATACCACATTAGATATTATTATTTCAAGATCTAAACAACTAAGACCTGGTTTTCCTTATTCTACAAGTCAGGTATCACCTTGCTTTACTCTATTTGGGTGAAAGTGGAGGAAGGAAAAGAGGTAACAGTCAATGTATATATATAGGAGGCATTATTATCGAGTCTTTCTAATCTCTCTTGAGTATCTCACCTTTATTTTGAGTCAAATTAACAACCAATAAAATTTGTACCGCTTCATTCATTGAATTGTGTACACTTCAGTTTCTGAGCATCTTTTATTTTTGATCTGGTAGATGAAATAAACCACCAATGGTATTAGCAGGGTGATTGCGGGTAAAGCTTTAGATGCAACTAGGTAGGTTGACTTGCAAGATGCATATACCTGAAAAAATAATTCAAGTTTTCTTTTTTAATATTTTATGACCTATCTTCAAATCATGCTTAAAAAACATTGAGTGGAATAAAATATGGAAGCAACGACAAAGTAGGATCCTCCAAATTCTGGCAACTAGAATTTATAGGCCTCCACAATCCATAATTATATAGAACATAAATGGGAGTTTGGACTACAATCCTATGATAGAATTTTGGTGCTTAATAGATTTTTATTCCAAGGTGATATAATTTTTATGCAATAAAATTCAGGCATAGTTTTTTAAATTTCCAGAAGCTCTTTCTTGTTAATTTTGGCAATATTGCAAGATCAATTGGCTGTTGGGTTTGGTGAAGCCGACATGTCAATGAGCCCTCTTGCATTGAACATTGTGATCACCGAGTCCATTGCTGAAAGTAATAAGCGGGTTGGACCAAGAAATCCTTATGATGATCAGTTAGAACTGTTAGAGTAGGTATTTACCTTAACTCATGTTCACCTAGGTACTTTATTTACCTTTATTGTATTTATCCTCACCCACTTATGTGTGTGGATATTTCTTTTATCTTATTTAGATATTAGGAGATATTATCTAGTTATTAGGTATAATTCTTTCCTTGATCTATGGTATTGACTAGATCCTTGATGTCTAGTTCTCTCCTAAATCTATGGTCTTGACTAGTTCTTTTATGACTAGTTATTTCCTTGATTTATGGCTTGATCTATAACCTTGACTGGTTCTTAGATTGTTATTCCTTTCCTATTTAAGCAAGACCCATTCTCATTGTATTACATTGAGTTCCATAATAATATATGATAATATTGCTCATTTGTTTGCAAAGGTTTATTTAAAGTTATTTTGGTGAATTACTTTCATCTTATTGATCATGGTGTTTGATTAGCATCTATGTTCTTGGCTTGGTATGATTTGGTTATCGTTCCTTTTATGGTATCATAGCAGGAGATTGCTATTGACATCCATCTGTAAGTTTTGTTTTGCAAATATTTTTTTTGTATATTCATATAAATGGGATTTTGTTGTATTTTGTTACCATGAGTGGTTTTATGTAAAACAGAGGCTTCCATTAGATTTAGAAGGCAGGAAAACCCTAAGATCGACTGTAAACTTGACCATTTCTGGAGGTAGTCTTTTTTTGGTTTTTTGTGGTTGTAGTGAAATGCACAGGTTGCCTTGGGATTCGCGCTAGACGGTTAAGAAACCAAGTAAACATATTTTTGGGTTTTTCTAGATTTCGTGAGATCTACATTGGGTTTTTTTCTAGTGCGGTGGACATTTTTCGGATTGCTTGCCGAAGGATTTCAGTTCTTTCCCTTTTTAGCATGATTTATGCCATTTCAGGTAATTATGTATCCTGCTAGTTTTGGCAACCAGAGGTCATTGTCCATACAGTCTAGAAATCGTAATTTTTACTAGAAGAAGCAGTTGGATGTGACTTTCTCAAAAAGAAGCGACACACCCCAGAATAGTAAGTTGTGCACACATCCATTAAAATCCTTAGCCCTTGGTCATATGGTATGGTCGTATGAGGGCTTAAATCTTGTGATTCCTACTAGTAGGTACTTAGCTCTAGATCCCTTTCATTTTTGTGTGGTGAAGGCAACAACATTTTATTTTGTTTTAGTGGCAACTAAAATAAATAACAGAGCAAAATATTGAAAAGTTTGTATCTTTTGCTCGGTAACTCGGTTTTGAGTGTTGTTTTTTTTTAAAAGTGCTTATTTTTTCATGCTCTTTCCATTGGAAATATTTATTTTGAGACTTGCACTATAATTATAAAGTGCCAAATATGGAGGAGTGTTGTAATCAATTGTGGACGTAATTTCGGTTAAGCCCGACATCCTAAACTTTTGGGAGTTACATTCTTCTCTATCATGGATTCTGAGAATGATATGCTATTCTCTGAAGTATGTGGACTTCAAGAGGATATTGTAAAATTTTTGGAAGAAAATAGATCACTCAAGAAGTGAAATTCTCTTCTACAATCACTCATTCATGATAAGGATACAATAATCCACTCCCTGCAACAACAACTTGCTAGCCTACAACATCACCATGATATTGTGGACAACCATATCCATGCTCCTAGTCCACTTACAGCTGTTGCTCTTGTACCCATTCACATTGATCTGTCAGTATTTGAGCCTATTCCTACTTTTGATGCTCCTAAACATATGAGGTTTGTTGCTGCATGCTCTTCCACATATGTGCTTATTACAGTACCACATGTTGTGTATCCTATTTCTTCTCAACTGTATGGACTTTTTGAGAAGCGTACCACTACCTTCAGTTCTCGCATGCTCCATTTTATGGGTTTCACTGGCAGAGGTATTGGAAGACACTCACAGGGTATTATTTCCCCTCTTCCACATGTTAAGTGGAATTCTCGCCATGACATTGGTTTTCATGCATATACTTCATTGGGATCACACATTGACAGAGCTCCTTTGTTTGTTCGCTCAACTCTTTTTGAGGATCATGAGCAACACATGAGTTTTACATATTCACTCAGGCTTGAGAAAAAAAGATTTCAGCTGTCAGACATGATCAACCTGACACACATTTTGATGTTCTTTTGCATGCACCCATTGTGCATTTTGTACCAAGTCATATGCATGCATCTTCTTCATCCATCCGTGTTGATTTGGGGTGGATATCTGATCACTCGTGGTGGCGACATAGAAATTCGTTGAGAGGAATCTACAGGCGTGGCTCCTCCACCATTCGACCTCTTGCTTCACTTTCTATACCTTCTTCATTGTGATGCTTCTTGTTTTGAGCATTTTTCTTTAGCATGTGTAGTGTATCTCTCTTGTTTGTTAAGAGATTTTGTATCTGTATTTTTGACACTTTTGGCATGTTGACACTATCTCTTGGGGGATATATTCGGGTGCAGTCCAGTGTTAGTTTGTTAGTGTTTGAGTAGCTGTTTTGACAACTCATACAAATTTGTAGGGTCCCTCCACCCATTTAACAGTATGGGAGGGTGTGGTGTTGATCTTGCTTCTTTGGGTTTTGTGTCCTTGCCTTGTTACCTTGGCTTTTCTTGGATTATGACACTCTTGATTTTGTGTCCTTGCCTTGTTGCTTTGGTTATTGTTCTTGGATCGTGACATACCTATTTGCAACAGTTGATCAAATTATGTTTGGTGTTTTTTGCACTTTTAACATCACTACGTTGACAGTCTCCTTGTATGGAGCTATTCTGGTGAAGTCCAGTGTCTTGTTTTTGAGTATTGTGATTGAGCAGTGGATTCAGACCATAGTGCACACCAAAATTATTCAGCATTGTACAAGTTTTTTGAGCCGAGCTTCTTGGGATGCCTTGGAGCGGGTTTTTACTCTCTTTATTTTGTTATTACTTGTTTTGGGTACCTTACGGTGTCCCTTTTTCCCAATTATTGTACATAAGTACTTCATCAGGCCTAGTTGTCAGGACTCATACTGTGGACATGCCACTTCTATTTTAGCCCCTAGCTTTTCTTGAGGGGGGTGTTAGAGTAGGTATTTACCTTAGCTCATGTTCACCCAGGTACTTGATTTACCTTTATTGTATTTATCCTCACCCACTTATTTGTGTGGATATTTCATTTATCTTATTTAGATATTAGGAGATATTATCTAGTTGTTAGGTATAGTTCTTTCCTTGATCTATGGTATTGACTAGATCCTCGATGTCTAGTTCTCTCCTAAATCTATGGTCTTGACTAGTTTTTTTTATGACTAGTTATTTCCTTGATTTATGGCTTGATCTACGACCTTGACTGGTTCTTAGATTGTTATTCCTTGCCTACGTTAGGAAATAAGGGATAAAATATGTGGAATAATCCCTCACAAAATCGTAATAGTAGAAACTAATATGCAAAAATTATTACATATCTCAAATAAAAGTGCAGAATAAAATAACACAACACAAAGAGACAATATTTAACGTGGTTCACCCAATTTGGGCTACGTCCACCAAGAATCATTTGCTTAGATTTTATTACAAGCCATCGCTCTCTTCATACAATACCCAGATCTGTTTGGAGCTATGCTCAACAAAATCTACAAAATTCACACCCAAATTCAAAACACATCTGCAATGTTACATTATACCCACCATATGCATAAAACCATATAAGTAAACAACTGTTTAAGTAGTTTTACAAAACCGTGGGTATTAAAACCACGGGCCAAAACCGTCCCATAAACCTATGGGTCAAAAATCCCGCCCATATGAGAAAAGCACATTTCCCAATATATCGGGCACGTTTTAAGGCCAATTTTTTTTGGGGGCTGCACCTCCAAACCCCTGCTATCGAGGGTTGCTACCCCCAGACCCTCGCTCGGGGCCCGGCCCGGCCCCGAACCCGGTGAGACAACTGTAGAAAGTGTACAATACTCTTAGTGTACAGTCTTCAACACTTTCTCACATGAAAACATGCTCCACAACCTAACATCCTATTTAAGCAAGACCCATTCTCATTGTATTACATTGAATTCCATAATAATATATGATATTGCTGCTCATTTGTTTGCAAATGTTTATGTAAAGTTATTCTGGTGAATTACTTTCATCTTATTGATCGTGGTGTTTGATTAGCATCTGTGTTCTTGTCTTGGTAGGATCTGGTTATCGTTCTTTTTAGGAACACAAAGTTCTGCTGTGCAAACAACATAAAATCATGATTATTGCAAATTTATGGGTTGATGCAGGCCTCGTAAATGGTACTACAGGAACAATCACCGACATTGTCTACGACGCATCAATGCCACCACCATCATTACCTTTATTTGTTCTTGTCAAATTTGATAGATACAACAATGCATGTTGGGATCCCTCCAACCCGTCACATATTCCGATACCCCCTATTTGAAAGGGAATCAAAGACAATTACCGATTAAAATGGCCTAGGGATTAACTATCCACAAATCCCAAAGACTTGCTTTGCATAGAGAAACTATCAACATTGGAACCAATGAAAGGCAGGTTCTGACATTCTCAACTTTCTCCAGAGTTCCCTCGTTTACAAATCTGTGCATTTCACCTCCTTTTTCATTCGAAAGGTACTAAAAAATGGCGCACATACCAACACTTGGAGCAAGAAAAAAGGAGGAAGCAAGACTACTATCACACAACCCGTCCTAAATACTACACTATACTTTGATAACACCTCCGCTAATACTTTACTCAACACTTCTTCTATCCCAAGCGACAATGCCATTCAAAGGGTATCAAATGTATTCATGTTTACTGGAAATAAAATTGCCCTATAGTTTCAAAATGCCGAGAAAGAACCATGCAATTTATAGTTGTTTCCATCATAAGCTTTGTACATTATATCACTTTTTTGCATTTTGAATTGTTTTCAGGGTTAGAGCTCATGTTTGCGCTTTTTAAAGGAAGTGGTTCATCTATATTTCTATCCTTACAAAATCAATCACCCATAGTTTAAACAAAATCAACTACGAAAGTAATAACTATCCCTCTAAATCAAATAACATATACCATTCGGCGTTCACATTGCATTATACACATGTGCGATTGCTAGTGATATTAGCTCTTATGAGTCAAATCAACTATTAGACTACAATTGTCCATACAGCTTAACCGTATAACCTTAACTATACGGAAAACTTATTTACAAATTTGCAAATTATATTGTTCTTATATTACAAGTATTGCTTCAATAGAGACAATTTTATAAATCAAGTTATGTGGCAAATGGAAATTAGTTCGTGTAAGGGAATAGAACTTTAGAATAAATCATAAATATATATATATATATATATATATATATATAAACTCGTACTATTTTAAGAGGATTTTGTTTAGTGACAATAGATAAACTTGAAAATTTCTAGTGAAAAGGAATGTCTCTTAGTAAATTCTGTGACATGATATACTTATTTGACACCCTCTTTATATTTATTTTCTTGCAAAATAAATTAGAATTTATTTTTCTGCAAGTAATAATTTAGATTAGATTCAAGGAACAAACCCCCAACTTGTACTAACATTTTATTGTGTGGAAAATTATAATTGCTAGTATCATGAAGAAAGACTTGGTTCTTGATGCAGGTTGGATACAAAATTCTAAGTTGATTGTTGTAGAAGGAAATTGCATCCTTCAAAATAATGGTTAGGGAGCTACAAATCAGTTGCCAAATCTGAAAAATATAACAGCTATTTATTATAACATAGGTGAAGAAGAAAGAAGAACACTATTGATCTTTGTATGGAGTAAATGAAAAAGAAGCAAGAAATGGAGACAAATGGCCTGCAACAAGAAATTCTGCAGCTGTTGTTCAAAGGAAAAAAATATCAAAGCAAAATCATCCTGTTAAATATGCTTACGAGCATCTATAGTTTTACCCAGTTCGTGAAGACTCATAATTATCGGTTTAATTCCAGGAATTTCATGGAGTGACTCGCTAATATTATTGTTCATGGTTTTGTTATTATGTGGTTTAGAAGTATAACATACAGTAGATTGTTTTCTGACAAAAGCCCATGCAAAGCATCCATTGAATCATTCCTCACCTGAAATTTATCATTATTTTATGTAACAAACATGACTGAATTAGATATGGAAAGACTTAATACAAAAATCACACTTAATATGGTCATGTTTTATTCCTGAAACATCACATCTAATACACGGGCTGAAGAACATCACTTTCATGAGGAGTCCCAGGGTCTATGAGAAGATCAATCCACAATAATTGATTATGTTTTTAAAGAAAATGGGTAAGCAAAATGGAGGTGCATTCAACATTGAAAAGAATGGCACAATCCAAATGTCTGTGCGTGGATCCTATAATTAAGCTCAAATGACTGAAGTGGAGAACACATTGACGTGAATGAAATCTACAGTCCAACCACGTGGTATGTTGTTCATCCAACACACAATGATTTGGTACAGGTATACTGTGTATTTTTCTATGGCGTTAAGATTGATAAAAATTGGCATAAAATGGGATACATTTATTAACTAACAATCGCATTGTGTACAATGCAATGTGAATGCCGAATGGTAAATGTTATTTGATTTGGGAAGACAATTATTACTCTTGTAGTTGTTGTTGATAAGGGGGATGTGATTGATAATATTGATTTTCTATTAAAGCCAAAACAATTGTAAGTTTGCTAATAGTCACTCTCAAGAATGCTGTGAATGTGAAGTGTTGTTGTCAAAGTAGATTGACGTGAATGACTAAGTGCTTTAACATATTTTCTCTCCATGAAACTAAAATGAGACAGAATATGCAATTATATATAAACAAATCTGAAATGGTTATGTATATTCTAAATTTTTTACATTACCTCAATGAGTTTGAGAGCAATCATTGTTAGAGCTATTTTGTGCATATCTTACAATCATAATATTCCATGAGACCACATTTCTTTGAGACATTTTGTAAACAAAAATGGTATATGTTATTTGTGTTATAGGGATAGTTTTTTCTTTTGTAGTTGTGTTTGTTTAAACTATGGGTGATTGATTTTGTATGTGTAGAAATATAAATGAGTCACTTCATTTAAAAAGCGCAAACATGATGGTCTAACCCTTAAAAATATTCAAAATACAAAAAAGTAAAATGGGAATGTACAAAGGTTTGGATGGAAACAACTATAAATTGCATACTGTTCTTTCTTGGTGTTTTAAAATACTAGGTATTTGTGTGCAGCCTGAATACATTAAAAATGTGTTGTTGTTGGTTAACATAAAGATTTTCAGACAACAATCGAAAAAGGAAAAATTGCCCAATCCATGTATGTTGAAAAGTGTAATTTTGTAATTGAAGATATATAGACCAGGCAACTTCATTTAAAGGTTTCATCTCTTCATTTCAAAGTTGTTACAAATTCGTACATATACATTTACAAATCTCATATCATGAGTGGTATCGTTTTGCAGACTGTATTTATTTGAACTTAACATGAGAAGAATTATATCATGAATGGATAGCCAGTGTGGACGGTCAATTTTGGTTATGGTAAACATGAGTATATTTGATACCCCTTGAACAGAAATGACATCTAGGATAGAAGAAGTGTCGAGTAAAGTAGTAGTGGAGGTGTTATCAAAGTAGAGTGTAGTATTTACTGGAAGGGTTGAGTGATCTAGTAGTCTTGCTTCCTCCTTTCTTCTTGCTCCAAGTGTTGCTACTTGCACCACTTTTGAGTACCTTTCGAATGAAAAAGGAGGTGAAATGCACAGATTTACAAGCGAGGCAACTCTAGAGAAAGTTGTGAATGTCAGACCCTGCCTTTCATTGGTTCCAATGTCGATAGTTGTTCTATGCATAGTAAGTCCCTAGGACTTGTAGATAGTTAAGAGCCCAATTCATTTTAAGCGGTAATTGTCTTCAATTCCCTCTCGAAATAGGGGGTATCAGAATATGTAAAGGGTTGAAGGGATCCCAACATGGGCCATTGTATGTGATCAAATTTGACAACAACAAATAAAGGTAATGCTGGTGGTGGCAAGGATGTGTCATAAACAATGTCATATGATTGTTCCTTTAGCATAAATTTACGAGGCCTGCATCAACCCATAAATTTGCAATAAGCATCAAATTTTTTGTTGTTTGCACATCAAAACTTTGTGCTCTAACTGATCATCATCAGGATTTCTTGGTCCAGCCTGCATGTTACTTTCAGCAATGGATTGGGTGATTGAAACGTTTAATGCCTTTAGCATCTGAAGGTTGTGAGAGGCCACGAGGTCATTTTTTGTAAATAAGTGTGGTACGTCCTTAAAAATTATTGAGCTCTTGCTAAGTTAGGTGTAAAATGCCTGTGCGAGACATTAGGAATTCCCAATCCTTAATAAGGGGGGTTGACTTTCTCGCATGTTGAGCAATAAATCTAGAATGAAACTTGTGCATCGGATGTTCCTTGTTGCCGAAATATAGTTTGCAATGTAATAGAAAAATGAAATCCCTTCCAAAGGGTGGCTCCATAGGATTTACTTGCATAAAGAGGACTGTCCATAACTGGTGGTAATTTCCCAATGTTGCTGACAAGGATGACTGATCTGTTTCCAAATTTAGATGTTTTTTAGATGTGGGAAAGCCTCGCGTAGCCTACTACCAATTTTTCCTAGCAACTTTGGGCCGATGAAACTCATTTCATCAATAAGAACATATTCTATATGTTTTAGCGACTCTTGAAAAGATGATAATACTTGACCTTCAAGGAGTTTTAATTCTTTGATTGGAATACAGAGGGTTGGATGGATTGTTGGTGTGGAGATGTTGAATGCCGAAACACTGGTAGGGGCAAGGAGAAGGAGAGGTGAGGGAGATGTGGTTGATGCTGTTGTAAATGAATTCCAGATTTTATTTATCAGAAATGATTTTCATGTGTGATTTGTTCCTTGAATTATCAATCTTAGTGGAGGTAGAAGTGTTTTGTTTGCTGAATGGTGCAGTATGGTATCATGAGCTAGTTGTTGTTCTGAAGACAAAGGTAGTGTGGTAGATGGTGATGTGGCCTGCGTGCTGGTGTTATTTGTGTTTACCTTTTCTCTCTCAATGAATGACGAGCCAGTTATCTGTAAATCATGTGTAATGCCATGTATGTTCCAATTATTGTGTATTTCATTAATAGATATGGCTTGAGTGAATTGTAGTCTTGCTTGATTCGAATTTAAACTTCATTGCTCCGAGTGTTGGTATGTGCACCATATTTGAGTATCTCTCGACCTGAAGCAAAGTCCTTATCAGATGAAATCCCCAATAGACTTTGGCAAGCGAGGGAACTCTAGATCACTAGCTGTTGACCTGTTAGACCCTGCTTTCAGTGGTTCCAATGTCAACGGTTGCTATGTGCAAAGTAAGTCCATTAATATATGTATTTGCGACTTAGAAGATGGATAGTTAATCCAAAGTACAATAGGAAGTAAATATTTGTCGTAAGTGGTCCCAAAGTTTGGGTAATTAGAGAATTCTTAATCGGCATAAATATTTTGTGTATTTTATTTGTAAAAATTCTCTTTGATTCCCAGATCTCTAATGATAGGGGGTATGGGAATAGAGAGGCCACCCCCCTCATGTAAAAGGTTAGAAGTGTGCGAAGGGATCAGTTAAAGGTGTGTTCAACATGGGTCATTGTATCTATCATTTATTTTACAACAAATAAAGGTAATGTTGGTGGTTGCATTGATGCGTCATAACAATGTCAGTGATTGTTATCTGAACAATATTCATGTAGCACCATTCACGAGGGCCGCCTACGTCAACCCATAGATTTGCAATAAGCATGATTTTTTGTTGTTTACACAGCAGAACTTTGTGTTCCAACTGATCATCATCAGGATTTCCTAGGCCAGTCTGCCTGTTACTTTCAGCAATGGATTGGGTGATCAAAACGTTCAATGCCTTCAATATCTGTAGGTTGTGGGAGTCCACCAGATCATTTTTTGTAAGCAAATGTGGTACATCCTTAAAAATATTGAGCTCTTGCTGAGTTAGTTGTGTGTCTATGTGAGACATTAAGAGTTCCCAATCCTCAATTAGAGGGGTTAAATCTCACATGTGGAGCAGTAAATTCTGGGGTGAAAATTTTACATTGGTTGTTCTTTGTTGCTAAAATATTGTTTGCAATGTAATGGAAGAATGAAATCCCTTCCAAAGGGTTGCTCTATAGGAATTACTTGCATAAAGAGGACTTTCCAAAACTGAAGTGGTAATTAGCCGAGGTTACCGAGGAGGATGACTGATATGTTCCCAAATTCAGATGTTCTTGAGTGTGGGAAAGCTTTGCGGAGCATACTGTCAATTTTGCTTAGCAACTTTGGCATCGATGAAATTCATTTCATCAATAAGAACATATTCTATATGTTTCAGTGACTCTTGAAAAGACGATAATACACTGGCCCTCAAGCGGTTTCAATTCTTTAATTGGAATACAGAGGGCTGCATGGATTTTGGGTGTGGAGATGTTGAATGCTGAAACACCGGTAAGGGTGAGCTGAAGGAGAGGCGAGGGAGATGTGGTTGATGCTGTTGTAAATGAATTCCAGATTTTATTTATCAGAAATGATTTTCATATGCGATATGTTCCTTGAATTATCAATCTTAGTGGAGGTAGAAGTGTTTTGTTTGCTGAATGGTGTAGTATGGTATCAAGAACCAGTTGTTGTTCTGAAGACAAAGGTAGTGTGGTAGATGGTGGTGTGGCCTACGTGCTAGTGTTATGTACGTGCTAGTGTTATTTGTGTCTTCCTTTTCTCTCTCGATGAATGATGAACCAATTATCTGCAAATCATGTGTAACGCCATGTGTGTTCCAATTATTGTGTATTTCATTAATAGACATGGCTTTTTAAAATGGCTTGTGATTAGAATTTAAACCATTGTCATCTCGGATCAACACCAAAAAAAATCTCACCACCTGAGCAAAGTCCCTATCAGACGGCGCCACCCAATAACTTGGGAAACAAAATCTATATCACTAGTGTTGATCTATTAAAGCCTTTAAGCAATTAGCACAAGGTTTAAAGAAATTAAACTTACCTTGATTTAGAAGACGACTGTAGATGGGAAGAACCTACACAAATGAACCAAACTTCTGCCGCTCAGACAACAATTCCGTCAAGTATCGTGTACTGCTGCAGATCCAAGGATTGTGTGTCCGATCCACTAAATTGTTAGAAAACAATTTTGAGAACAATATTTCTATAGACTAATATATATAGGCATCATTCACCATGTAATTATTAAAAACGGAAAAACTAAAAATATCTTTTAAAAAATTAAAAAAATAAAAAACGTCAAAACCTTCACATTAAAAGTAAAGTCAAAACAACATGCAAAATAAAAAAAACCAAATTGTTAGAAAAGCAAAAAAACAAAATTGTTAAAAATAGCAAAAGCAAAGGTTAATATATGCAAAAGCTATAAAATAAAAACAAAATTGTTAGAAAAGCAAAAAATAAAATTGTTAAAAATAACAAAACCGTCATTTAGGTCGTCAAATTTTACACAGTCCCATGAATGTTCACAAATCCTTTTCCCATAGGGGTAACACCTTCGGCGTAACAAGTAGTTGATGGTGTTTATTGCATGAAAACCCTGCAATGTTTGAAGTTTTGATTAGGTTGCATGCAACATACCCATAATAACTCCTAAAACCGCTGGAGGAGATGGAGAGAAGAATTGAAAAGGGGTTTGAAGGAGGGGAAGAGCATTGTGGCTCACTATATCGCCTATTTCTTGAATGCATAATTCACATGAATGCAAATTACATTTAAAGGGACAAACCAAAAATGGGAAAAATAAAAAATGTTCCATGTTTGAGAACCACCCTAAAAGCGAGCATCAAATACCTATGCATGTTCCACACCATTTCCATGTCTTAAATTGTAACACCTAATTAAAATCTGATATTTGTGTTACACTTTATTAAACTGAACTCTCACATTAAATTCAACAGGTTCCATGTTGAAAACCCCACTGAAATGCTTGTTTCGTGGTTTACTTTGTAGCCCTTATTTATAATTCTAAGTTCAATTGCATGGAAACAAAAGATGTGTGAACAATCATTGAGAGTTGAGTTTACATTATTCACGTGACTATAATTTGTACTTGAAGGTGCCAAAATAAAAAAAAAAGGAGAAAAACCAATTGGTTCTATGTTTTAAGCCCATTTAAAATTCTTGTTTTTTGGAGAACTTTTTTTTGCCACTTTACAATTCTAAGCTCGAGTAGGTGCAGTGACATAGGCAACATGTAAGCAATCATCAATAATTTTCCTTCATTTGTGTTCTACTTTTTCGTCTCTTTATATTCCCCCTTTACATCTCCTTTGAATTTGCAACAAGGAGGGAACATGGGTGTGCATGCAATCCAATAGATGGTCTTCATTCTCAATTGAAACTTGAGGAAGCTCAAAGGCAGAGCACATCCAAACAAGTCGAAAGTGAACAATTCATGTACGAAAAATTATTAATGGATCTCCTAAATCACGAAGATTATAGTTTTTGAAACCAAAGGGATAATAATACTTGTATGATACACTCTTTGGATTGAGTTTTCATGAGGTCCAATGATTGTGTTGCAGCATGTTCAGTACAGAGGAGGTATTCACAACATGGTTGACAAAAAAAAACTTTTTTATTCCTCCTTGCAACCAGTGGATGGCCACTTGTTTAACATGTTTAACCTTATGTTAATTGTATATTAATATTGATTCATCTCCTACATTAAGGATTAGAATTAAAAAAAAACCACTGGTCCTCTCAACCAAAGAGCTAGAGGCCCTTCATAGATTAAGAGTTTGCAAGAGTGTGGATTGAACCTCCAATATTTTGGCGGTTGGATAACGGTCAATGCTATATTAGGCAAAGGAAATTGATTAATAGAATTTGAAGACAACTTAAAAAAAAACATTCCAAGTAACTGAGTTTGTTAAATTGAAATTTCAAGCAACCAAAGCAATACTCAATCTTTGTATATAGAGATAATAATAAAATGGATTATTAGTTTGTCTTTCCAAAAAGAAACTCAGTATAAAAGGTGGGAGAATGTTCCACAAAATATAACAAGGCTGTCCACGACTCAAAGCACCCATAGAGAAACATTTTATGTATTCAAATGCTATCCACACAATCCTACCAACTTTCATATAGTGGCTATTAATCCATGCTTGTGTTGGTTCTAGATAATATACACTTGAAAAGTTTTAATGAACACAATTTATTAAACATGAAACTACACACATCTAGCATGGCTGTATAAACACAATTTTTCTCAACTAAAGCTAGTATTCCATCCAAGGTGTAGCCTCATCTGATTTCATGTATTGGCCTCCTGCATTGAAAACTTCCTTATCCATACTCTCATGGCTAAATGGGGTCTTGTAATAAGAAAGGTTGTTGATGTCAAGGTCTTCAAACCATTCCTCAATACAAAATATGTCAGGAACTGCTTCAGATGCTATTGTTTTGAACAAATCTTCTATGCTCCAGTCCAGACCTACCTCAGATCGGAAGTAATTGTGATTATTGATTATGCTCTGGATAAAAATTAGAGTAAAAAATATTAGAACTTTGATTGATGAGATCAAACATTTTTATAGGGAACATGCAGAGGAAAAGCAATTGAGAATGGTGACAAATAATGCATCTTTATAGAAATTTTTAAAATATTGCTTGATAATAATAATGTTTTTACACAAATCAATGTGAATCTTCATTTTCAAATGGCTAATATTTTCAGGAAGCAACTAACAGAAATAGCAAAAATTTAGTCAATCCAAAAAGTGTTCCCTAGAGCACATTTGTTTTCCTTAATATCAAACAAAATTCTTAATTTTAACGTCTTATTCATGGAATTAGAATTTCATAAGGGGTTTTGACCAAATGCACATGGCACGGTTGGAATACCTTCAATGTCATGGTTATAACCAAAATTATGTCATCTAAGAACAATGATTTACAATGATTTTTTTATTAATGGCTAAAGATCAACAAAACTTTAGATAGGAATCAAAAGTACAACCAACAAAAATATCTATTAAGGAGGATGAATTGATCACCTTGCCAAGTCTAATTTCCAAATTATGGAGATCATTTTTCCAAAATCAATTTTGAGTATGGAAAATTGTCCAACAATTATGCACATGAGAGAGACTTTTGCATAAATTAGGATGGGGGATTCCTAATGCTAAGATGTAATCCCCCATTATCAAAATCATGCAAAACCTCTTACAATTTACCCAAGATAATTAGGATTTTATAATTAGGACCCCATTAGACATTAGGCATAAGACCCAACATATTGGGCATTAGGCACAAAACCCAACATATTGGGTACTATTTCACCAAGAGCAAAGGGGAAAATATCTTAAGGAAACAATGAAACTATTTTGTCTCGCCATAAGGTGTGATCACCAGGATTTGTAGGGCTATCTATTCTCCAAATTAAATCGGGTAGGACAAAACCTCACTCAAGTTAGGAAAACAGACCATTTAGCTTCTATCATTTGCAAGGGTGGGGTAATTACTCTTGTGCTCAGGTGTAAGCCTTAAGGATCATGTTACTTAACCAGCTTTGCCAGATCAGATTCATTTTTATTTTTATTACTAAGTCCACAACCACATGATATTCATCTATAAATAAAAAAAATATTACAATCACATCCATTTATATCTCATAATAGACAAGCAATTCCACTTGAGTGCAATGCTAGGGACAATTGAAGTATGTTGAAAATGTAAAGAACATTTCATTAGAAAAAAATTCATTTACAACCCATGACTATTATACCCAAAAGAAACCACCAAGGTCACTTGAATGTGTAATTTACACTACCCTTGGAAATAGAAAAAACATACTGAAGATGTAAACCCTAGTGTTACATTCTATATCTATTACTGATTCACAAATCCATGTTTGGGTTCCAAGAAAAGCATACAAGAAATATACAAAACCACATTCACCACATCATTTACAACAATAAGCAACAAACATAATATTCACCTCATAAGCTCTATTGATCTACTTGAATCTCTTCTCACACCCTCTCTCCTTACAAACATCAGGATGATATTTCCTGGCAAGATTTTGATAAGCCCACTTGACCTCATTCCTTGAAGCATTTCTCCTGACCCCAAGAATAGAATGGTGATCAATCCCCACCCTACTGTCAGTCATGCAAGTTCATGCAACAGTAAAAGCACCTTTCCTCCTTGGCCCTTGGTCAAATGCTGAATACAAAGTGTTGTAAGTGACCATGGGAAGTTGAAGCACCACCATCTGACAAACTATGAAAAACCCACTTTCCAAATCTTATTCTTCAGCTTCTGAATTTGTTAAAACTTAAAACAAATTACAGAGATTAATTTTTTTACAGTTTTGTTGATCGATCCCACGCAACTATGTATTGATTTATTTTGGGTTTTTTGGGCACAGAGAACTTCATGGGATGATCCAGAGTGGAGATTTTGCTAAGTTCTCTGAGAAATCCTTTATTGGATATGGAATTTATAGGGAAGAAAAATCTTAGGGGAGAAGGATGGCATGGTCAAGAAAACAACACATGTGATGAATATGGTAGGTGGGTAGCTTGACTGGTGTGCATGGGTTTCTTTGGTTGCTTTCCTCGTGCAAACCCAAACTCAAGCCTCACACAATCATAAACTCCTGCAAACCCAAATATTCATAAACGAAAAAAGCCAAAAGCTAACACAGTTACAATATAGATTTTTAAACCACTGCAAAAATATTCTTGCTAGGATTTTACAGGAAAATTAAGAAAATTTGACAGTTCCAGAATCCCTAAAATAATCCTTTCAAAACAGACTCAAAAAATGAAGAAACCGTCAAAGAACGGGCTCAAAACTCGGAGAAACTAGTAAGAGGCCCTCTCGCTTCATCCGTCAAAAAGTTCAACAATTTTGTTCCAAACATACCACTCAAGTGGCTGTCCAAAGCATGCAGCTACTGGAGTTCCACCACATTCAGCATGCAATTGCCGTTGTTTCCATAGAATGGCTAAAAACAGAAAAAACAGGTAAACACCCGTCAAATTTAAGCCAATAAAAAATGTGTAAACTCCCGTCAAATTTAAGTTTATGACATGAATGATCAGAATCTCTTTCCCATAGGGGGAATGCCTTCGACGTAATAATTTATACTTGCTACTAAGATTTCTAATTTTGTGTTTCCCTATAGAATTACATGCAACTCATGTCATTGTTGCATTTTTGTATATGCCACTATATTACAAAAATTCCTAAAACGTAGCATGAAGAATTTTTTTTCCAATTTCACATGATTTCTAGGGGTGGGTTAGGGGAGAGACACCATTATTGGTGCAGGATATGTTCAGCACAACATATGCCACATAGACCTTAAAAATATTGCAGCATCACATGGTTTGGGTTCTGTACTCATTGCAAATGTTTTTTTGGGCATTCAACTATTTAGATATGCTACTTGTTTAAAAGGTTTAATTTCATGTTTAAAAATTGTGAAGGATGTTTGTTGGGACCCCTAATTGAATATTTAAAACATCCATTGTGGACCACACTGGCATCCATTACCGCATACTCCACTGTCTAGCATTAAATTTTCCACTGCCTTGCATTAAACTCTCTACCATCTGTGATTAATTTCTCCACCGCCAAAATCATCTCGAGTAAGGACGTGTGTAAAACCACTTAGAAATAAACACATCACTACAAACTGCCAGTCGTGGCAACATTCTTTCCATTTCTCAAGTTTTCTAGCACCTGTTTAGACCATAGTTTTTTAAAAATGGAGGATGCAAGTTTGTAAAACTAGTAGTACCGGCACCAGTGATGTTGCAACCAACTGCTAGTGTTATGGAGGAAGCTTGAGAAGCAAAAGAAGTAGATTTCGCTCCTCCATGAGTAGCAGTATTATTAGTAATGACAGTTTGGCCTTCCACAAGCTTTCTTAAACGAGGTTGGCCTCTGTGTATGTGCCATTCACAACACTTCTGGTTTGGAGAAACATCTTTCAAAATTTACAATCGTGTAAAATCCTTTTAAGGTGCTAAATCATGCATTTTAATTTTTTTTGCAAAATCTTTTAAGGTGCTAAATCATTCTAAATATTTTTGGACTCTTGGATTTTGGTTCTTATATATCTTATGTGAATATTTTACAGGATCAAAGAGGCATTCAAGGATACAATTTCCAAACGCCTAATAAAGACACACGATTGCTAAGTAAGGTGAGGGTTAGAGCCTCAATCAGACAATAAACCTTCGGTGTTTATCAACACTGTATATTTATGGAAATTTGTTTGTTTCCATTTCTATTAAATATATTTTGCTAATGACATTTATATTATTATTTTTCAATGTTTACAACTATCATGCATAAGGTTGAGCCATTCCAGTTTGTAATTTTGGAAAAACATGCTTACAATCAACAATAAATTGATATTGAAAAAGAGGAAACATGGCAAAATAAGATATATATATATATATAGTGTACATATTTCAGATTACAAAGATTAGTAAAAAACTACACACGAAGACCATTCAATACATAAGTTGAATGGTTTGTGGAAGAAAAAATTACTATCATATTTGGATGGAACAAAAAACTACATTGTATTGTCCTCTGATACTGTTGATTTTTAATTTGGTTTCCCTACTGATGCTGGATTTTCTTTCCCTACTAATGTTGAATTTTCTTTCCCTGTTGACAAAGGATTAAACTGCCTTGCTGAAAAGGAATTTGGTCCCCCTGTTATTAAAGGATTTGGTTGCCCTGTTGATGCTTGCATCCATGGTGGCATTGGAAAGGAGTTACTAGGAATATTTGAACTTGTGTGAAGTAAATGAGGTGATACATACCAAGAGGGAATTGTTAGGAAGAGATGGAGGTGTTCCAATTTGAGAATAACCTCGGACTTGAATATTTATCATATCTTGAAAAATCATTCGATTCTCAAGCTCCATTAGAGATATTATGCGCATCCTCTTCTCATATTCCTTTAATTGATGTTTAAGATCTCTCTCCCTCTTCTCTTGTTATTTCCTTTGTTTCTTCAGTTCCTTCTCAATCTCCTTTTATTGCTCCCTATCCCTCTTCTCCCTTTCTCTTTCAATCTTATCTTGTAATATTTTTTCTTTTTCTGCAAGTCTGGCAACCTTTTTTTCTTGTGCCATTTTTAAACTTAAATTTTACTTGTTCCTCCTTTCTTTTAGTATCATCCAATAGCTCCATGTATTCAGACGCAGTCAAAATTTGTGAATGCCTACTTAGCCTAATATAAATTTTCTGAATCATCCACTCCCTTTTTACTTATGATCTCCATTAGAAGCCTTAGAAATTAAGAAAGAAGCTTACCATTCCCATGTTGATTTTGAGTTTCTTGAGTCACTTGAGGATCCTGATGTAGAAGTTCTAAGTTTACTTCAGGTGTTTGGGAATCCTCTTCAAATTCAACTCCATTATGATCATCTTATTCTCCAACATCAACATAGTAATGAATTATTCCTCGTTGTTCCATCCCTACAAAAAAGGAAGGAAAATTCAAGCTTCAATCTTTTGTGCTAGAAGGTAATTTGTAACCCAAATTTTTCATGGCATCCTCTAAACATTGAGGGGGGTTAACTTGACTTGGCAATGATAAGTCATTACTACTTAGAAAATATGTAGAAGATTCATTGTTGCTAGTTATAGTATCTTCATTTCCAAAATCACCATTTATCTCCACTCTATGTATTGTAGTTGCTTATGCATCCTCTCTTGATTCAACACTTTACATGATTTGAGTTTCAGTAACTACTTCTACATTATTTGTTATTTTTTTATTTATTCCTTGAGAGAGGCTCAAGATGTTTATGACAACATCAACATCTTCTTCACCTTGTATGTCAAATACTTGGTTACATGCCATGTCATTTATAAGAGCTTCATAATTCAATGGCCAAATACCAATTCTTTTTGTTGAGTTATGGAACTCAATTACTTCAGTTTGGCATGTTATATTAAACTTGCTAGAAAACACAGTAACCGACATCGGTTATGAAGGGACCAACATCAATTATTAAGGGACTGACATCGATCACCTATGACCGACATCGGTTAGGAAAGTAGGAACCGACATTGGTTGGGGCTAACCAGCACTGGTTACTTGTGCGGGAGTGTTTTTTTAACTCTCGGGAATTAGATCTAAATTTAGTATTAAAGAAGATCTATTATTGTAATTGCATGGCTAAGTTCCCTAAGTTTGTATATGCCTATATAAGCATGAAAGATAGGGTTAGAAGGTGAATTGAACATAGATTGAGTGTGTTAATGATTATTGTGAAAATAATTGTGAGAAAGAGAAAATTATTGGAGAAGAAGGAGAAACTTGATAGAAAGAAAAGTATTATACATTGCGAGATGTGTGGAAGATTGTAAATCTTCATTGTATATCTTCTGAAAGATTTGGATATTAGATTGGCTTGTTTCTTGGTGGATGTAGCTCACATTGGGTGAACCACGTTAAATCTGGTGTTGATTTATATATCTTGTTTTGTATATTTCTTCTAGTAGAATATCTCACTTTTATTGCATGTATGCTTAGATATGATATATTATCTTGTACAACATTGTGATAATGCCAACAACTGGTATCAGATGTTTGTTTAAGGGTTTTTTGTGTTGACAGATTTACTCACAGAGGGTTTTTATGATTGACTTGGGAGCTACAACAATGGTAAAAGAAAACAAATACAAGGTAGAGAAGTTTGATGACGTAAATTATCAATTATGGAAGATGTAGATTGAGGATTATCTATATCAAAGAGATTTGTACTTACCGTTGGATGAAAATTCTAGACCTACGAAGATGACTGATGAAATAATGAAATATTCTTGACAGAAAGGTCTTTGGGATCTATAAGATTGAGCCTAGAAACATCAGTTACTTCTAATATTACAGAAGCAGACATCTATGATAGAGTTAATGAAATCTCTTGCTAATTTATATGAAAAACCTAATGCTTCAAATAAAGTTTATTTGATGAAGAAACTATTTAGTTCTAAGATGCATGAAGGTGGATCTGCATCTAGTCATTTGAATGATTTCTGATCTATTGTAAATCAGTTAAAATCAGCTTATATACCATTTGATGATGAAGTGAAAGCACTTTTATTCTTATGTTATTTTCCTGATAGTTGAGATAACTTGGTAATGGTATGTTAGTAATACAACATATTGCTAATAATATTTTGAAGTTTGATGATGTGGTTAGTATAATATTGAATGAAGAAATTTGTAGGAAAAGTATAGGGGAATCATCATCTGGAAATGCTTTGAATGTAGAAAGCAGAGGAAGGCAGAAGGAGAGATCTAAGAGTAAGAATAATGGGAAATCAAAGTCAAGGGATGGCAAAATCTAAATCTAGAAGTAATGGAATTATATGTTGGAAATGTGGAAAGAAAGGACATGAAAAGAAATATTGTTGGTCAAAGGATAAAGAGAACCAACACCCAGAAAAAGTAAAGAGACAAATAAAGAAGAAAATATTACAGTAGAGGTAATGCAAGATGCTCTTATTCTTTCTTTGGATAATAGAATAGAATCATGGGTTTTAGATTCAGGAGCTTCTTTCCATGTAACCCCTAATAAGGGTTATTTCAGAAATTATGTCCAGGGAAATTTTGGGCATGTTTATTTGGGTGATGATGAACCTTGCAGTATTACTGGTAAAGGGGAAGTTCATCTAAAATTACAGAATGGAAATACATGGGTATTGAAATATGTGAGGCATGTGCCAAGCCTCACGAGGAATCTTATTTCTATAGGGAAACTAGGTGAAGTTGGTTGCATGGTTACATTCATAGCAGACTCTTGGAAAGTCACCAAGGGTGCTTTTGTTGTGGAAATAGGTAAGAAGGTAGGAATGTTATATTTATCTACCTGTGTTACTGATTCCTTTTCTGCATTATCTACTTTAGATTCAGATGCATGCATGTGGCATAATCGGTTGGGTCGATATGAGTCAAAAAGGAATATAGATCTTAAAGGCTAAGGGTAAGTTATCAGATTTGAAAGATTTAGATCTTGATTTTTGTGAGCATTGTATCTTTGGAAAGAAAAAGAGAGTGAGATTTCTCAAAGTTGGGGCAACTAGAAGGAGCAGAAATTGGAGCTTGTACACTCAGATGTGTGGGGACTAGCTTAGGTACCTTCTCATGGAGGATCCTAGTATTATGTTACTTTCATTGATGATGCTACAAGAAAGGTATGGGTTTATTGTATTAAATGTAAATATGATGTTTTTGAGACTTTTAAAAGATGGAAAGCCCTTATTGAGAATGAATCAAATTCAAAGTTAAAGTGCCTTAGATCTGACAATGGTGGTGAATACTGTAGCAAGGATTTTTCAATGATTATTGTTCAGTGAATGGGATACGTAGAGAAAGAATGGTTCCAAGAACACCATAAGAGAATGGTGTTGCAGAAAGAATGAACAGGACAATCATGGAACGTGCTAGAAGTATGAGGATACATGTTGGATTTCCCTTGCATTTTTGGGCAGAAGTAGTTGATACAATGGTTTATTTGATTAACTGTGGGCCTTCAAGTTCACTAGATGGAGGAATACTAGAGGAAGCTTGGACGGAAAAGAGGTAAATCTTTCTTTTCTTAAATTTTTTGGTTCAGAATATTTTGTGCATATTGATAAGGAAAATAGAAAAAAGTTGGATGTAAAATCCAAGAGATGCACTTTCATTGGTTATGGATCTGGTGATTTCGGATTCCATTTTTGGGATTTAGAGAATTCTAAAATTATTAGGAGTCATGATATTGAATGGAATGAAAAGAGAATGTACAGGGATCAAATTTTGGTACCCAAGGATGAACCGGTTGAGAAGTTTGTGAATGAAAATGAACTCTTGGATTTAAAAGAATACCTAACAGGGTTACACAGTAACCGGTGTTGGTTGACTCCTGACCGGCATTGGTCAGCTGAACTGGTATCAGTTACAGAAGATCCAAACCAACATAGTTAGCAGAACTGGTGTTGGTTATAGGTGACCAAGTGTTGGTCACTGTCAGAATTGGAAAAAAATGTTCAGGAGGTCCAGAATGAGCCTTCGGTACCCCAAACTTTTATGAGAAGGTCACAAAGGGTAAGTAAACCTCCAGAAATATTTACACCTTCTCTATCTTATTTATTATTGACTGATAATGGTGAACTAGAAAGTTTTTGAAGAAGCAATGTAAGATAAGACCCACGTTCAGTGGGAGCATGACATGGATGAGGAGATGGACTCCTTGGAACAAAACCAGACTTGGGATTTGGTTAAGTTTCCAGCAGGTAAGAGGACATTGCAGAACAAGTGGGTTTACAGGATCAAGGAAGAAGAGGGTGGATATAAAAGGTATAAGGCAAGGCTTGTAGTAAAAAGATTTGTACACAGAGAGCAGGTATTGACTTTGGTGAAATATTTTCTCCTGTTGTTAAAGATGACTTCTATTCATACTGTATTGAGTATAGTTGTAATAGATGATTTGCATTTAGAGAAACTAGATGTGAAGACGAATTTCCTTCATGGTGATTTGGATGAAGATATTTATATGCAGCAACCGCTTGGGTATGAAGTCAAGGGTAAGGAGAAATTAGTGTGCATGTTGAAAAAGAGTCCTATATGGGCTCAAGCAAGCTCCAAGGAAATGGTACATGAGGTTTGATAGTTTCATGCATGAGCATGGTTACTTGAGATGTGAATCTGACCATTGTGTTTATTTCAAGAAGCTTGAAAATGGGAGCTATATTATTTTGTTATTATATGTGGATGATATGCTTATTACAGGATCTAGTATGCAGACATTGGTGAGCTTAAGGGAAAGCTAGCTCACACATTTGATATGAAGGATTTAGGAGCTACAAAAAGAATCCTTGGCATTCAAATACATAGAGACAAGAAGAACAAGAAATTATATTTGTCTAAGGAGGCTTATATCAATAAGGTGTTGGAAAGGTTTAACATGTAGAATTCAAAACCTGTGAGTACACCTATGGCTAGACAATTCAAATTGAGAAAAGATCAATTTCCTTCATCACATGAGGAGGTCAAATACATGACACGAGTACCATATGCTTTAGCAGTTGGGAGTCTCATGTATGTTATGGTTTGTACCAGACCAGACATTGCACAGGAAGTGGGATTTTTGAGTAGATTTATGGCTAACCTAGGTAAAGAGAATTGGAAAGCAAGTCCAATGGATACTCAGGTATTTGAAAGGGACATCTAGTATGCATGTTATGCTATGGAGGTTCATATATTTCTTTATGTGGCTATGTTGATTCGGATATTGGCTGGAGATTTGGATGGTAGGAGGAGCACTACTTGATATATTTTCACAGTAGGTGGGTAATGATAGTTAGCTGGATTTCAGAGATTGCAGAAGGTTGTGGCTTTGTCTACTACAGAGGTAGAGTATGTTGCAGCTACAGAGGCTAACAAGGAGATGATATGGATGAGTAGGTTCATGGAAGAGTTGGGAAAGGAGCAAGATGATTGTAAATTGTTTAGTAACAGTCATAAGTGCAATTCATTTGGTAAAGAACTCAACTGTTTCATTCAAGAACGAAACACATTCAGTTGAGGTATCACTTCATATGGCAGGTATTGGAGGATGGGCAACTGAAACTAGAGAAGATTCATACAAGTGAAAACCCTGCGGATATGCTAACGAAGCCATTAGCAAAAGAGAAGTTGGAGCTACACTCCACTTCTGTTGGTCTTCGAAGTTTGAGACTTGAAGAGGAAGAAAAAAAGCTAAGGAAAGGATCCAAGAATGATGTTGTATAGGTATGGTGCAGTAATTTATCTCCAAGTGGGAGATTGTTGAGTTGTGGAGCTCAATTACTTCAGTTTAGGATGTATATTAAACTTGTTGGAAAACACAGTAACTGACATTGGTTATGAAGGGACCGACATCGGTCACCTATGATCAGTCACCTATGACTGGCATCGGTCAGGAAAGGAGGAACCGACATTGGTTAGGGCTAACCGATGTTGGTTACCTATGCAGGAGTGTTTTATTTAACTCTCGGGAATTAGATCTAATTTTAGCATTAAAGTAAATCTATTGATTGTAATTACATGGCTAAGTGCCCTAAGTTTGTATATGCCTATATAAGCATGAAATCTAGGGTTTAGAAGATAATTGAACAAGAATTGAAAGAAATTGTGAAAACAAATTGTGAGAGAGAAAATTCTTGGAGAAGAAGGAAAATATTGAGAGAAAGAAAGTACTGTACATCTTGAGAGGTGTGGAAGATTGTAAATCTTCATTGTATATCTTCTGAAAGCTTTGGATAATAGATTGGCTTATTTCTTGGTGGATGTAGCCCACACTAGGTGAACCACGTTAAATCTGGTGTTGATTTATATCTCTTGTTTTGTATATTTCTTCTGGTAGAATATCCACTTTTATTGCATGTATGCTTAGATCTGATATATTATTTGTACAACCTTGTGCTAACCCCAACACTTTAGAAGCCTATAATTATGTTAGATGGTGTTCAGAGATTTCGCAAGGATCTACATTTATTCATAATTCAAATACATGAATTTCTTCATTTCTATTTATATCAATGTACATGTTGGATTCAATCATATTTTGAAATATTTTTGAAAGGGCTGAAATGACACTTACATCAACATCTAAAGGAACATCTTGCCAAGCTATTGCTAGTAGTGTTATCAGATCAATGCCTAATTTATTGGCCTCCTCTAAAGTTTATGCTATATGGCTTCCATGGCCATTCAAAAATATTTAAATTTCTTTATTATTTAGGACAAACATCACCTGGTACAGATCGTGTAAAATGACGAAGCCATTCAAAAAATAACCCTTATTCATCCATGCATTTGGATGTGCAACCAATGCATGCTCTTAGTTCTTGGTTTTTAATGTAGTTCTTAAAAATTCTCAAGTGATCCCTTGTCCATAAATAAAACTCTAGTATTGACAAACATGCTTCATTAACACAACATAATGATAGTCATCCAGTCCCTACTCTTAGGTATTACCTTTGGCACATTTCGATTTCCCCTCTTGGCAATAACACTAATTCCACAATTTAGATCCCAGCATACAAACTCATTATTTCATCACAATTCTAAATTTTATGAGCTTAGAAATGCACATGTCTTTCATAACATTTGGAAAAATTGTCATCATCATGACTACTGCAGGGTGCAAGTTTAAAGCTCTATCTTATTCAAGTCCCTCGACCGTCTTCGAATTGCAGTAGGTCAAGATGACGTTTTTTGAATCTAGTCCAAATGACTTACCAAGAAACCCATCTTTGAAAGGGTATTTTTCTTGTTTCACATATCTGAGTAACATGTCACATTTTAGCTGTATTAACTCCAAACCATGAGCCATATCTCAACAATCCATTTCCTTTACACATATTCAACAATTTCCTCCTCACACTTCTTCATGTAGAATGGTTGAGGATCCCATTCTATTTGTGTTTCCGAGTCTGTAAGACCAGAAACCAATAGTTTAATGATGTGGGTAAAATTTGAATATATTTTCTTCTGTAATTATGCTTTCAATTGAGAACCCATTAAATCTGTAGATCATCTATTCCTTTTTCCATTTATCTAAATTTTATTCAATGGCACTTTGTGCTTCTAATTGTGATGCAAATTTTTTGTATGTTTGATTGAACTCTATGTGTCTGGATTTGTACATTCTTTCTCATATCAACAGGATGCAAGATATATGATATTCACTCAATTGAATTAAATAATGATCGATTTGTAACCTCTGCACTTTGGTTTCCTACTCGACAAAACAACACCATTCAGGAAGATACTATACGTGAAAGGATAATTCTATAAGGTTTCACATAGGAAGACACTTTGCACTTCATATGAGATAAGTACAAGTTGAATCAACTCAATTCTGAAAAATATACGTACAACTCTTTCTTTCATAGTCAAATGCTTCATGAATGGAGATGATGCATAATGCAAAAAGTGAGTGTATGATTTATAATTTTCTCATTAGGATACTATAGGCATTTGCACCAACACATTTTTTATCACTTTCATATTTTTCTTATTCTAAATGAGCATGAAATATATAAGATGCTTTCTGACATTTTGCTTATTCTTACTATCCGGAAAGAGGTTTTTTACAAGGCAAATAGTTAACACATTTTTAATGGTATTAATGTGATTTATTTGAGAGGGCTTTTTGTAAAATGTATTTTAATTATTTGATGGTTTAAAATTTGCGTACTCATCATTATAGAATTTATTTATTTGACTTATATGAGGTGAACAAAGGAGTATTATTAATTCATGCAAGAATGATTTTTTAACATTTTTATCCAGAGATTCATGTACAAGATCTTATACACTAAGATATTACTAGATGTGAATGATTATCTGTAGAAATTGTAAAGTAAATTTCTACAACATCATCTAATCTTCTATCAAACAAAACCAAAGCCCTTCATTGAAAATTTTCCCTAAATTAAAAAATTAGAAACAAGGAGCTATGTTTATCTTAACATTTATTTTGTACCTTGATTACAATCATAATCCAATTAACAATTTTCAATCCTTCAAGAAAATTACCTGAAATACAATATGCAACATAGTTTTCCATATAAATATTTAAAGATCAATTTTATAATAATTACTACTTGGGTAGAAGTTGATAACCCATTTCAACATCTATGCTAAAATGTAAGTCCAAAATATAAAATCACTGTCTAAATCTTATAACATGAGTATTGGGTAAAGCACAGGAAAGGTGATCTTCTTGAGTATAATCTGAATATAAGGGAGTTTGAGTTTCACACCAAAATACCTATGAAGACCCCAAGGTAAATTTGCTTGAGCACCAATTAGAGTTGTAATAGGTCAATGACCTTGCAGTGATTTGTTGGGGTTAGCACACCGGTTGTACAGATATATTTATTAGATCTAATGCATAAAAGCAATCAATACGGAAATAAACAAAGAAGAAACAATACACAAGATTTAATGTGGTTCACCCAGTGTGGGCTACGTCCACCAAGAAACAACCAATTTATTATCACAGAGGAAATACAATGAATATTTGCAATCTTCCACACCTTCTTGGATGTCATGTACTTTCTTCTCTACAAATTTCTCTTTTCAATTCTCACAAGGAAAATCTTTTTCAATTGAATTCTTATTCTTCTTCAAAACCCTAGCTTTATGCTTATATATGCATCTACAATCTTAGGGCACTTTAGCTATGCAATTACAACCATTAGATTCACTTTACAACTAAATATAGATCTAATTCCTGCAACTTAATTATAATAGTCACGCACAGGAAACTGATGTCGGTTAGCCTTAACCAATGCTGGTCCCTAACTGATATCGGTTCCTCCTTTCCTGACCGATACTGGTCCATGGGTGACTGATGATGGTTCATCAACCGACGCCAGTTACTGTGTATTCCAACAAGTCTTTAAAAGCATGCCAGTGAAGCAATTAAGCTCCACAACTCAACAATCTCCCACTTGGAGATAAATTGTTGCATTGTACCATACAACTCCTTCCTCTGATCCTTTCCTTTGGCCTGTTTCTCCCTCTTCAAGTCTCAAACTTGAAGACCAACAGAAGTGGAGTGTAGCTCTCCAAACTTCTCCTTTGCCAATGAATTCATTATCATATCCACAAGGTTCTCCTTTGTATGAATTTTCTCCAACTTCAGCTGCCCATCCTCCAATACCTGCCGTATGAAGTGATATCTCAACTAAATGTGTTTCATTCTAGAATGAAAAATTGAGTTCTTTGCCTAAATGAATCACACTTTGACTATCACTGTATAATTTATCAATCCTCTTTCTCCTTTCCCAACTCTTCCATGAACCTACTCATCCATATCATCTCCTTGCTAGCTTCTATAGCTGCAACATACTCAGCCTCTGTAGTAGACATGGCCACAACCTTTATAATCTAGAAATCCAGCTAACTGTCATGCCACCTATCATGAAAACATATCCATGGTGCTCCTCCTACCATCTAAATCACCATCCATGTCTAAATCCACATAGCCACGTAATGAAGTATCTAACCCTCCATAGCATAACTGCATGCTAGATGTCCCTCTCAAATACCTGAGAATCCATTGGACTACTTTCCAATGCTCTTTACCTAGATTAGCCATAAATCTACTCACAAATCCCACTACTTGTGTAATGTTTGGTCTGGTACAAACCATACATACATCAAGATCTCCCAACTGCTGAAGCATACGAAACTCGTGCTCATGTACTCAACCTCCTCGTGTGATGTAGGACACTGATCTTTTCTCAATTTGAAGTGTCCAGCCATAGGTGTACTTAAATGTTTTGAATTTTACAAATTAAACCTTTCCAACACCTTATTGATATAATGCTCCTGAGACAAATACAACTTCTATGTTCTTCCTGTCTCTATGAATTTGCATGCCAAGGATTCTCTTTGCAGCTCCCAAATCCTTCATTGCAAATGTGTGAGCTAGCTTTTCTTTAAGCTCACCAATGTCCTGCATACTAGATCTTGCAATAAGCATATCATCCACATACAATAACAAAATAATATAGCTCCCATTTCCAAGCATCTTGAAATAAACACAATGGTCAGATTCACATCTCAAATAACCATGCTCATGCATGAAACTATCAAACCTCATATACCATTTCCTTGGAGCTTGCTTGAGCCCATATAGGCTCTTTTTCAATCTACACACAAGTTTCTCCTTACCCTTGACTTCATACCCAAGTGGCTGATTCATATAAATCTCTTCCTCTAAATCACCATGAAGAAATATCGTCTTGACATCAAGTTTCTCTAAATGCAAATCCTCTACTGCAACTAAACTCAATACAGTATGAATAGAAGTCATCTTAACAACAGGAGAAAATATTTCACCAAAGTCAATACCTAATTTCTGTGTAAATCCCTTTACTACAAGCCTTTCTTGTATCTCTTTTGTCCACCCTCTTCTTCCTTGATCCTGTAAACCCACTTGTTCTGTACAATGCTCTTTTACCTGCTGACAACTTAACCAAATTCCATGTTTGGTTCTTCTCTAAGGAGTCCATCTCCTCATCCATGCCATGCTCCCACTACTTGTGGGATTTATCCTGCATTGCTTCTTCAAATATTTTATGGTTCACCACTATCAGTCAATAATAAATAAGACAAGGAAGGTGAAAATATTTCTGGAGGTCTACTTACCCTTTGTGACCTTCTCACTGAGATTTGGGGTGCCGAAGGCTCAATCTGCTCATCTTGTAGATTTGTATCTACTTCTGATAGTGACTGATGCCAGTCACCTTCTACCGATGTTGGTTTGGCTAACTGACACCGGTCTGGCTCTTTTATAACTGACACCGGTACAGGGGACCGATGTCTGGTCAGGGGTAAACAAATGTTAGTTACTGTGTAAACCTGTAGGTGTTAATTTTAAATCCGAGAGTTCATTTTCATCCACAAAATTCTCCACCAGTTCACCTTTGGGTACCAAAACTTGATCCCTGTACATTCTCTTTTCATTCCAATCAATGTCACGACTCCTAATTATCTTAGAACCTTCTAAATCCCAAAACCGGAATCTGAAATCACCAGAGCCATAACCAATGAAAGTACATCTTTTGGATTTAGCATCCAATTTCTTTCTATTTTCCTTATCAATATGCACAAAAGATTTTGAGCCAAATACTCTAAGAAAAGAAAGATCTACCTCTTTTCCAGTCCAAGCTTCTTCTGGTATTCCACCATTCAGTGCACTTGAAGGTCCACGGTTAATCAAATAAACCACTGTGTCTACTGCTTCTGCCCAAAACTGTAAGGGAAATCCAACATGTATCCTCATACTTCTAGCATGTTCCATGATTGTCTTGTTCATTCTCTCTGCAACACCATTCTCATGTGGTGTTCTAGGAACCATCCTTTCTCTATGCGTATTCCATTTACTGAACAATAATCATTGAAATCCTTGCTACAGTACTCACCACCATTGTCAGATCTAAGGCACTTTAACTTTGAATTTGATTCATTTTCCACAAGGGCTTTCCATATTTTAAAAGTTTCAAAAACATCAAATTTATGATTAATACAATAAACCCATACCTTTCTTGTGGCATCATCAATGAAAGTAACATAGTATTGGGATCCTCCATGAGAAGCTACCTGGCTAGTCCCCACACATCTGAGTGTACAAGCACCAATTTATGTTTCTTATTTATTGCCCCAACTTTGAGAAATCTCACTCTTTTATGCTTTCCAAAAATACAATGCTCATAGAAATCAAGATCTACATGTTTGAGATTTGATAACTTACCCTTTTCCTTTAAGATCTGCATTCCCTTTTCACTCATATGGCCTAGCCGATTGTGCCACATGCTTGTATATGAATATGAAGTAGATAGAATAGAAAAAGAATCAATAATACAGGTAGATAAATACAATGATGTTACCTTCTTTCCTCTTGCTACAACAAGATATCCCTTGGTAACTTTCCAAGATTTGGCTGTGAGTGTAACCATGCAACCAGTTTCACACAATTATCCTGTAGAAATTAGATTTCTTTTGAGGCTTGGAACATGCCTCACATATTTCAATATCCATGTATTTCCATTCTAAAATTTAAGATGAACTTCACCTCTAATAGTAATATTGCATGGTTCATCATCTCCTAAATAAACATGCCCAAAATTACCCTGGACATAATTTCTGAAATAGCCCTTATTAGGGGTTACATGGAAAGAAGCTCCTGAATCTAAAACCCATGACTCAATTTTATTATCCAAGGAGAGAATTAGGGCATCTTGCATTACCTCTTTTACAACAACATTTTCCTCTTTACCTTTCTCTGGTACATTCTCTTTATTTTCCTTGAACCAATAATCCTTCTTTGCATGACCTTTCTTTCCACAATTCCAGCAGATTATACCTCTACCTCTGGATTTAGATATGCCATTCTTAGACTTTGATTTCCCATTATTCTTGCTCTTAGATCTCTCCTTCTTCCTTCCCCTACTTTCTACATTCAAATAATTCCCAGATGATGATTCTTGTGTACTTTTCCTGCATATTTCTTCATTCAGGATTATACTAACCACACCATCAAACTTTAAAACATTAGTAGCAGACGATGTATTACTAACAGCCATTACCAAGTTATCCCAACTATCTGGAAAAGATCATGGTAATAAAAGTGCTTTCACTTCATCCTCAAATAGAATACTAACTGATTTTAATTGATTTACAATAGACCATAAATCATTCAAATGACTTGATGCAGATCCACCTTCTTGCATCTTTAAATTAAACAATTTTTTCATCAAATAAACTTTATTTGAAGCACTAGGTTTTTCATATAGATTTGCTAAATATTTCATCAACTCTAATGTAGATCTTGATTTGGTAATATTCGAAGCCACAGATGCTGCTAGGCTCAATCTTATAGATCCCAGAGCCTTTCTATCAAGAATTTTCCATTCTTCATTAGTCATCTTTGTAGGTATTTCCTTCTCATCCAACGATAAGTATAATTCTTTCTGATACAGATAATCCTCCACATGTATCTTCCATAATAGATAGTCATGGAATGTCAAATTTATCTACTCTGAATTTTCCTTCTTCTCCCATTGATTTTCTCCCACTCAATCAGAAATCCCTTTATGAGTAAATCTATCAACACACACAACCCTCAAACAAAGATGCTCTGATACTAGTTGTTGGGGTTAGCACACCAGTTGTACAGATATATTTATCATATCTAAGCATAAAAGAAATCAATATGAAAATAAAAAAGAAGAAACAATACACAAGATTTAACGTGGTTCATCTAGTGTGGGCTAAGTCCACCAAGAAATAACCAATTTATTATCACAAAGGAAATACAATGAAGATTTGCAATCTTCCACACCTTCTTGGATGTCATGTACTTTCTTCTCTAGAAATTTCTCTTTTCTCTCTAAAGGAAAATTCTCTTAATTCTCAATGAATTATATCTTCTAAAACCCTAGCTTTATGCTTATATATGCATCTACAATCTTAGGGCACTTTAGCTATGCAATTACAACCATTAGATTCACTTTACAACTAAAGATAGATCTAATTCCCACAACTTAATTATAATAGTCACGCACGTGTAACCAAAGTTGGTTAGCCTTAACTGATGCCGTTTAGCCCTAACCGATGTCGGTTCCTCCTTGCCTGACCGATACCGGTCCATGGGTGACCAATGACGGTTCGTCAACCGACGTCAGTTACTGTGTATTCCAACAAGTCTGTAAAAGCATGTCAGTGAAGCAATTAAGCTCCACAACTCAAAACTTTAATAATATGATCTTTAATTCTGATTGGTTAAATTTGGTTGACATGGATCCAAACATGAAGCTATATCTAATGGATCCAAATGATTTGAAATTTAATCCAATGGATAGATTTTTTTGTTTTATTTAAATAATCTTTTTGAAGAAATTAATACTTCAATTGAATTGATTGTATACTTTTTTTCTCCCATGGTAGTGAGTTCTTAAATGCTAAGTAAGTTGGGTCTGACCATTATGTCATTGATTTTTATGCAAGTAGTTATTGGGGATTGAACACTTTTATTACAATTTGGTGCACAAAGCCTTCTGAAGTGACTTGCTACAATGGATGTTTTAAATATGTTGTACATATAAACTAGTTATACTCCTATACAAGTTATTGTAAATATCAAAATGTAATATGAATAAGATCAGGTTGGCTAGTTTAAAAAGAAATCATGTTTGAATAATAATAATGTCATCTATTAAAATTGAATATTTTATGTTTCACTTTTGACAGCCAATAATTTTACAAAAAGGGATTTATTTTGTTCAATATTATCTCAAGTATTGGTCCCCGCACCACTAATGGTGTCTCTCCCCTAGTTCACCCAAGTTTTTGGGGAAACAAGGGCATATAAAGCACAAACAATTTTTTGCTTTCACTCACTAATTTTGTGTATTTGTTATTTGTTCCTACTAAAAATAAAGATGCCTAAATATTTGTATGCTTATGCTTATCTTGAATTTGGAAATAACGAGTTTTCTAGTTTGACCAAAGTCACTTCCACATTCTTTGTTTCTACATCACTTTGTGTAATTCATTTGGCATGCCCGGCGGGACAATACCCCATTGCATTCAATTTTTAAAGCTTTTAAACTTAGTTTCAATGTTATTCATTTCAATTTTTAGATTAGTTTCAAGTTTCCTAGATTAATTTCAAGTTTGCTAGTTTGCTTTCAAGCTTTCTAGAGTACTTTCAATCTTTTCATATTATTTTCTCAAGATTTTTAGATTAATTTTCAAATTTTTATAGATCGATTTCCATTTTAAAAAGTTGTTTCAACTAGATTAGTGGTAGAAGTTGTGTTTTCATGCTTTTTATAGGATATAAAGAGGCGAAGCCCTGTCAAAATTCTCAAGAAATACCAAAGATTGGACCTTTTTTTAGGAAATATGCTCAAAAACCTAGATTTTTGACCACTTATAGGAAAAAGGCACTTTTGCATAACTGTGAGTGCCTGTGCATCTAGAGGGGCGTCTGTGCATGACTGCGAGCTTCTATGCCAAATGAAAGCACCCTAAACTTTACAAAGAAAATAAAAAATAAAAACAAGGAAGGCTAACACCATTTCTACCTTATTAGCTAGGGTTCTAAGTATAGGAATGTAACATTAAGATATAAGTTAAAGGGAATGCTTAACTAGTATGAAAACAATGCAATATCTAATTAAATATGCCTACTAATATGCTTGAATTACCTAACATGGGCCTAAATAGACCTAAGAGGGAAATCAAATGGTTATGGTTGCTACTCCAAACAATGGTGAAATGACCTCTCCAAATGACTTATTAAGTCACTTTAGATTATTCATTTACTAACCTTGTTGAAGGTTTTAGGCAAGGGTTTGAACTTGACTATGAATCCTAAGTATTATATGAGATGCAAATCAAAGAACTGTGTAAAGTATAAAGGAATGAGGTGCACTCTTTTTATAGTTTTAATTTTGGGAGAAAATTATATTTTTGTACATGTGGGACTCAAAGCCCCAAATTAGATTAGACTTGCTAATCATGATTAGGCCTTGCTAATCACAATTAGTGAATTATCAAGTGATTAATATGTAGGAGCCTTAGTCAATCGATTAGGGTCAACTAGGAGGTATAGATAAGCTTTTGAAGCTTGTTGAGACGTTGTAGAGGTGAATGGGGTGATTTTGAGTGGTCACAACAGGGGTTTGAGCCAATATTATGGCATATTTACCAAAACAAGGGCAAAATAGGCTTAATTAGCCTATAATCGCTAATTGTCCGTTTTGAAGAGGATTTTGACTTATGATTCATCGTAAAGTGGAATCCTAAATACGAAAGGGGTTACACAATCAACAAAGCATTGTTAATTGGCTAAAGTGGTAAGAAACGTTAGTAAATTAACAAAACTTACTAATTATAATGGAATTGGGAAGAATGAGAGTGATTTGTGTGTGTTTGGCAATAAGATTGCAAAAGTGGAGTTTAGGTGTCTACAAAACCAAAGAGATTGGGAATCACACATTCAATGACATGGTTCAACACTACTCCACCTATGAAAAATAATTATACACCATCATTCAAGCAATCAAGTAATGTCATCATTATATTTTAGGCAAGGAGATGATTGTCCATTCTAATCATAAGCTACTTTAGAAATTACATATTAAAATAAAGTTAGAGATTTCACACCACATGAAGTGTATGATCTACCTATAGCATTTTCATATGTTAATCAAGCACAAGAAGGTAAAATCTAACTAGGTAATATATTGAATTAATTTTCCTCTAGTATAAGCACTCACCATTGTGTTTGGCATGCATGGTCAAAACTTCGTAGACTGTGATTTATTTACTTGTCTGAAAAATAGTTCCCATACACTTATGCCACTCTTACACAAGGTAAAATGGTCTTTGAATTCCATATGTCAGACGTGATTCTCGATAAGCTTGGATATATATATATATATGTGTGTGTGTGTGTGTGTGTGTGTGTGTGTGTGTGTGTGTGTGTGTGTGTTTCTAATGGTTCTCCTTGATAAATAATTGTATGGGAGATACACTACATTAAGAAAATAAGATAGTTTGACATTGTCAAGGCACCAATAGCTTTACAAAAAAACTTTACTAGAATCACATGCACACAAACATTGAGTATCACATCAAATATTGCATTCCTTGTTTTAACTCCATGATGAGGAACAAGTACTTGGGACATTATACACCTTTTTTGGTTTCATGTAGACCATGAGAATCTTTCAACATATACTTCATGACTGCAATGGCTATGAAGAAGCACTAGAATAATTTCTTTGTGTTGCAGTGGATAGGTTTTTAAAGATGTGAATCATGGTTACTTGCTGATTAAGCCAAAATGTAATATATGGAGCCTGATCTGAATGCAAGAATATAGTAAAATAAATAAATAATGAAGTACAACAATAAAATCTCAAGCAAATAAGAAAAAAATAGTGAAATCCTAATTGCAAAGAGAGGGTTAGAAGGCTTAGCTATTTTGGAGTGAAGTCTGAATTGAATTAAAGCTCTGACTAGATGAATAGATAGGAAGCAAAATCACACAAAAGCCTTAGAAAATGCAGAACTAGAGGAACAAGCTAGATTTGGGTGCCTAGAGAGGGACAGGGGCGCCCCTGGGCGCCCTAGACTTGTTTCTGGGTACTTGGGTTTGTAAAAATACTCATAAAATATCCTCCAAGGTGTTCATTTGTAGTCACCTTTGATCACTCCGAGATCACACCAAGATCGTTAATTTCACTGTAAACATACAATAAAGAATGAACTTGCAAAACCCTCAAATAGACATCAAATCCTACAAAAGAAATATGCAAAATGAGGGGTTAGATTATTCTCAGTTGTTACAATAGAGAACTTAGGACTGAGCGTTGCACTACATCTTAGACTCAATGTGGTTCTTTCTGTGTGTGCGGAATTATGTCCTAGCTTGCTCTTGTGCATGTAGCACTTGCAATAACGAACAAGTAGCTAGATGTAGAATGTAGTAAATGTGTGCATGGAATAAAATGAACTTCCCTCCTATGAAGTGTGATGTGGAAAACCAACCCTTGTGTCCCTTGTGATGGAGCAAGATGGATACAATGGAGCTCTCAGATGCCTTGATGGATGTAACCTTAGGTGGTGATAGATAGTGCTTAGTGTTTGGTCCTTTATTATGATCACATAACTTTATATTTATATGATTCTCTTCCTTGAATTTTACAATTAACCCTGAAAAGGTTGACTACCAAAAATATAATATTCTCAAATGGCTATAAGGTGACGAGGGCACCCGGCGCTAGCGTCTTGGCTGGGCGCTAATGTCCAGGATGAAAAATTCCAAAGAATAAAAAGGAAAACTGAGCAAGTAGGGGTGCAAGACTGAAAGTAACAATAGAAAGCTAAGAAAGGTGGCCAAAGACATGGGTTGATTAGTACTTTTCTTACTTAGGAATCATATGAATAGTAGTATGTGGTCAGGACTAAATAATTACCCCAATTGGGTGATAATGTGTCTACATTTTCCCCCACTTTATGTTGGTGAGCGGAAAGCTCGGTAACATAAAGTCGATAGAGATGTGTATATGATAATCATGTAGATCGATGTAGAAAACGTGCCGAGGGACTAGACAAAGCGTGGAGTGATAAAAATGTGAAGCATGGATGTTAAGGAGGAAAATGTGTAAAAAGTGATTCTGAAAATGAACCTAGGGTGGAAACGCATGTGTTTATATCATGATGTACCTGTTGTTGATATTGATTTGTTGTTGTTGGTGTTGTGATGATGTTGAATACCGCTTCCCATATGGACAAACCTGCAAGAGAGAAGTTGACAAGTAGTCAAATACACATGTATATGATCAAAATATATAAAAAGTGTGTAAGGAAAGTATGTAAAAATGTTAAAAGTGTGAAAAAGGAACATGTGCACCTTATTTGTGATGAGAAAAGGGGGTAGAAAGGACCCATGATGTCGACACATGATTTTTTCAAGCGATCTCACACCAATGAAATGGAAGAAGTGTAGGGAGAATAGTCCAGTGTCATCATCCATCCTTTAACCACTTCCCAGTATGTAGAACACCATTGCAGATGATGTGTATAAACACATGTGCTAAGGAATGTCTTCCCTGTAAAAGTTGTTGTGTATGGAGTTCTGTAGACTGTGTTGAACTACTAATTGTTGTGTAATTACCCCTAGTCTCAGGTATCTAAGAAAGCGTATTGTATTTCCCCTGGCTTCAGGAATTTAGGAAAGGTCGATGTGCTAAGGACTCAAGTCCGATTCTAAGCCTTGTCTAAAGCTAAAAATTGTGTTGTACTAGTACCATGTTGTGTATAATGTTATATGGGGTGAGTGATTCACCCATATGATCCCCCCCTCATTTGGGGTGCATGCGACATCGTTGAAGGAGTATACGGCCAAAAGGAGGACCGACTGTTATGCTGAAACTGTGCCCTGTAGGGGGGAGGGAATGTGCTTCATAGAAACCAAGGAAAACGTAAAAGTGGCTAGGAAAACAAGTTTTAATACAAGAAAAGGTAAACACTCATATAAAATATGAAATGTAAGCTATGCAGAAAATGTATAAGCTAAGACACAAGCAGAAGACAATTTAGACCACAAAAAGTGGGTTGTAAACATGGTACATCACTCACGATGTTTCAAGACAATCAAGGCCGTAGTGGCCACAAGCAATTAGAGAACCAGAAAGACATAGGGAAAATACCACAAACAATGATAAGCAAAATAAAACAATGACAATCAATGTAACAGACAATCTTGAAAGAAAATAGTCCTGCAAAACAAATGTTGCACATGAAGCACCCATTATCATGTTAAAAAGATAAAAATTATGTCAAGACATGTATAAACTAATAAAGTAATGTGTTATAAAATAAAATGAAATAATAACACATGTAGTGGATGAAAGTGGATGCCCCCGAGAGCCTTTATGGAACTAGTATTAGGTATTGTGCCAAGAATCCATGCTATGTGTAGGGATATTTAAAATCGGTGATCAAAACTAGAAAGGTACGTGAACACTTATGTGTTTATGATAAAGATAATGACACACAAGATATATATCTAGCATGTGTAATAAGATGAACATCTAAAAGCATAAGTAAACAAGAGTAAATCTAGCCAAGATATGCATTATGTTGTGGATGAGATGGAATGGAATGCAATATGAATGATAGGAGTAGCATGCCTCGCTGAGTGGATGTATATGTATGTAATGAGGTTAATTTATTTATGCCCTCTCATCAGTCAGTAATGAACTATAAATGAGTGTGTGTTATCGGGAAATGGTTTGAGCGATGTGTTGCATGTAGAAAGGGTTGGTGAAGTAAGCGCAGAGTGTTGATTTTAGAATGGTGATGTGTAGATGATATTGGATGCGACATATGGATGATCAATTTTGAATGTGTGTTGATTTAGCCTAAAGTGTATATCACTAGACATGCAAGTAAATTTTTAATACGCGTGATGATGTAGCACAAAGTATATCACGAAATGAAGGCATACGCAAGCTGGAAATAGGTGATGATGTAGCCTAAAAGTGTATATCATGATATGAATGAATAGGAAAGCAAGAAAGGGGTGATGATTTAGGATAAAGCACATATTACAATATATGATGGATAAAAATGTCGCATAGTGTGATAAAAATATTGATTGATTTATTGTGAAGATCAAAGTGTAGAATGATGAGTTGAGGTTCACTTTTGATTTGGACCCTCAATAATCGAGTATGAACCATTAGACTAGAGTGCATCATAGGGTAATGAGTGCAGTGTGCATAAGTAGATGAGTAAAATGTGTGATACATGTAGTGAGTGTGGTAGAGAACAGGTCATTGGTGTGTGACATGTGAACATGTAATGTGGAATGTGTAGTGTCTAAGTATAATAGTATAATGTTTGATGAAAGATGTGTAGATTGGAAAAAATGTATAATAATGGAGTGTGTAGAATGTCTATGATGTATAGGTGTATAAAGCACAAAGTGCAGATTGTTGGAAATTATGGACTACAGAAATGGAAACAATTCCCCAAAATCTACAGCAGTGGAAATGTAAACTAGATAAATCCAAATCAAAACAAAGTGCACACACATAACACAACATGTACCGTGGTTCACCCAATATGGGATACATCCACCAAATATAGAGATCTCATATATATAATAATGAACAAGAGTACAAACCAACTCTTCCCACAAGAGTATTATGCATCTCTCCAAGAGTATATCCTCCTCCAGATCTCTAAACGAATATCCATGAGTGCACTACAACTGTGCCTCCAAACCACCAACAGATCTCACATATCAGGAACTACTGTATCTCTGAATTGTAACCAAGCTCTCATGTGAATCTGCAACAAGATCTCTCAAATGAGTCTACTATATGTGAAACTATAACTATGCACTAGGAAATAAGTCTATCTCTTCATCACTGCATCAACCTGTGCAAACATGAAGACAACCTCCTCTACAATATCTAGATCTACATGGATCATCAATACAACATGATCTCATGAATCTATGAATACAAGATCTCACAACAACTTGTGGATCTAACAATATAATACTAGATCTACATGGATCAACAATACATCATGATCTCATGGATCTACAATGCAAGATCTCACCAACATGTGGATCTACAAGAAGAAACTCTATGTTCTTTGCATACTATGTAAGTCATTACAATGAGACAATAACTATACAAAGGAAATACAATAGAAGATGTTACCATCTTCTCACCATTGAGATGTACCTACCATAGTTGTACCTATTATTTCCTTTTGTCCAGCTTCTCTCCATGAAAGCTCTGTCTTCATGTAACTTGTTTTTTCTTTCTCTTTTTCTTCATCCTCTCAATCTAGGAGAATCAATGATCTAACTCAATCCTTATTTTTTATTTTTCTTCTAACCCTATATTTCATGCTTATATATGCATATAAAAACTTAGGTCAACTTAGCTATGCATTTACAACCTTTAGATTCACTTTATAACTAAAGTTAGATCTAATTCCTGTGAGTTAAATATAAAATTCCACACACAGGAAACCGATGTCAGTTCCCTAACTGATGGTGGTTCATATGTTGACTGATGGCGGTTAATTTGTTGACCAATGATGGTTAACCAACCAATGGCGGTTACTGTGTAAACCAGCGACTTGTAATGCATGCTCATTGTGAACCAATCTAGCTCCACAACCCAACACAAATGATGCATTGTAGATGGAAGATGAGGATGATGTATATGTAAAAAAGTGCATAATGCATGAAAATGTGTGGATGATGTAAAATGCATAAGCATGTAATGTGGAGAATGTGTCGTGTGTATAAATGTATAAAGCACAAAATGCAGATGATGTAGAGTAGGTGGAAGATTGTATATGTAGAAAAGTATATGATGTGTGAAGATATGATGTGTATTGTCAACAGTGCAGTGTGTGAGGTTCATGAATATAAGATGACCTCAATAGTCAAGCGTGAACCAAAGCACGAGAGTGCGTTATAGGGTAATGATGATGTGAGAGTGTGGTTGAAGATGTATATGCTAAAGAATAGGTGTGAAACGATGTGAATGTAAGACACATATCAATGCTAGGGGAGAAATAAGCATTAAGCCCCCAAGTGTGTGTTGATGAATTATCTATCCAAAAAAAGTAAAGGATGAAGGTCCTCTACTTGATTCTTGTAGTGATGAAAGCATGCGACCATGTTATAAGAGTGGTGGTATATGTGTAGACACCAAATTTGGGTCTTACGACACCCTGTACCCCGTATCTCATCTCGCAACCTAACCCTACCTCACCACCTAAACCTTACACACTGAATTATTTATTAATTATCTTATAATTAATAAATCCACATCTCCAACCCTACCACGTCACCTCGCCACCTCACTATGACCTAGCCCTAACCCTAAACTAACCTAATTAAGATCTATGACTTGGTATAGACCCACACCCATGACTCATCACCCCTCACCCGCATCAAAATGAACCTAATAATGACTTGACCAAGCCCACAATTGACCCCTCGGGAGAAAAGGAGGGAAAGTTGGCTATTTTACTAAAAACAACCAACTTTGACCTAACCGACATCGGTCCCTACACAACCGGCGTCGGTTAGGTAACCGCCATTGGTTCCCTGTAAATGACCTCCCCCAACCAAAATGAAAGGACGAGAGGGGGGGGGGGAATTCATTGGCAAGAGAGAGACAAGTGAGAAAGAGAGAAGAGTTTGCAAAGAGGGGTATCGAGCCCAAGACTGGAGCTAAGCAACTAGAGCATTGTCACACTCATCCAAACATTGGGAGAGTCGGCGGATAGCTTCATCAGATCACTTCCGATTGCTGGATCATCCCAACTGAGCCTTGCCTTCGCCACTGCATTCTTTAGACCTGCATCCACATCAGAAACTAGTAAGTAGTATTTTTTATCACCTTGTATGCTTCTAGACACTACTTTGTGAACTTTTAACTCATAAGGATTATAAGCACACTCCTGGATCTACTACCTGGCAACAACCTGCACCTAACCTTCGGTCATCCATCTATATATTGCCCCAAAGACAGATCTCCCACTCTCTAAGTCTTCTCTATCACCCTACTACTCCCCTCAACCATCTACCAACCTTCCAAACCTCATAACCACCTTACACCAATCTCCATTTAAAAATCCCTAAATCACTTCCCCTACCAATATCGGTTATTCCCTACCGGTACCGGTTTTATAACCATGATCGGTTATCCAGTGACCGGCATCGGTCACTGTGACTTCTACCAAAACCAACCTTTCACCTATTCACCTCAAAAAAATCTCATGTCCGGCCTGGTCTATCCCTGTAACTTGATCTGAACATATCAACAACCAGTGACCCAAAAAACAACATGACATTCTATTATTGGTAGTTTAGTCTCTATTGCTTTTAGTAATGAGATACCTAAATCGTGACTTCGTAATAACTTCTTTATTATCATTTGCATCAATTTGTATTAAAAGGGAACTGACCACCTTCGAAAGGAAGTCTAATATTTCCTGGGCCCAAGGCAGTTCCCTCATTTATTGTCTAATTAAAATCTGGTGTTCTTGCATTCTTATTTACAAGTAGTCCTTCCTAGACAAAAAGGAGCTCTTCACAATCGGTCTGATCTCTCGACGGTACGTGCACACCTTCCCAACACTCAACAGGTATTCCTCCTAACCCTAACCTCTATCTGTTTTTCAAGAGAATGAAAGGATAGAAATAACTCTATTCTAGAACAAAATTCTGTGCGAAACATTTTGGCACGCCCGGTGGGACCCTTCTCGGGTTTCTTTCTTTCTTGCTTGTTTTCATGTAGGGAGCACACTTGCTATTTGTCTCTTCTAAATATTTGCAAAATATTTTGTCATTTTAGTAAAAGAACTTGTCTTACTTTTGCATCTTTGCATTAGTGAAAGTTATCTTCTTGACCTCTTCTCTTTCTTTGCTTCATCGAAAATCATTTTCGATTTGGGTTTAAAACACGTGCATCACATTCTTGCTTGTTGTTTTTCATTCTAGTGAACGTAGATTAAGTAACAAGTCGTACACATGGGGGTAATATCCATGGTATTGATGAGAAATTAATCTTACTCTCACTGCACAACACATACCAAATCACATCATAATCTACACAACATCTCAAACATCCCCCCTTTCAGCGGTATTCCTCCTCCTGATTGAGGTAGCCTTACAAGCCAAAAAAAACTTGACATCTCCCTTAGGTCTTTTGTTTAGGATTGACATCATCTTGCGTCTAAGGCATAAGCCCAAAAGTGATTAAAACTAATCCTAGGGTTAGTCTCTAGATTTGCTTGTGCATCTTGCTTGTTTTTTATTTTTCTTTTAGTTCTGTTTCTCTGTTATACCTTGTCTCAGTGATCACTTCAGATAGTTTTGGTGGGTATACTAAGCCTTGTTATCCCCAAACCAGTAGCCTCTTACATTCTCTCCTTGCCTTCATAGTGACTGGCACCAGTCCTCCTCTACCGACATCGGTTACCTGACTGACGCTGGCTACTGTCTGACCGACATCGGTTACCAAACTAATATCGGTTACTGTGTTTCATAGTTCCTGACAAACCAACAACCTACAAATTCCAACGTTTTGTTGCTGTTTCTGTTCCTAATTGACTAATTCCCTATAGTATCCTCTTGTCCATGGTTGTTATCACCTGGAAACAAGCCGCAGCCATGGTTTCACATGCTTGTTCCGTGTCTTTGCCTGAGTCACCCCCTTCGCATCCTATGGGGAATCCTACGGACACCAATGCTTTTCCCAAGATCTTTGTTGGAGATCTGGATTTTGCTAAATTTTTGGATGCTAATCTTGGTGCTGTACAATATTATTTGTCTCATACCCCTGATCGTACACCTGACGATCAGCTCCTCTTGGGTATGCCTATTAGTATAGCCACTCACTTAGCTCCTTCCCCACCTAATAATTCTGCCTCCCTGTCTTCATCCTTAGCCCCGTCTCCCAGTTCAGCGGCTTCGGTGGTTCATACTGCACCAATTGGCCTTCCTTTGGTTAATCTGGGGCCCCACATATCACTACCATCCACTTCCCCTACCTCATCTCTCTCGCATATTGCATCTTTCATAACTTGTTCTCTACCACCTATCCACACGAGCTTTCCCTCTCAGGCTCCGCCCACCTTTTCATTTCCACAAACTCATCCGGTAGCCTCAACATATTATATAGGACACCCTTATTCAGCCACCCCAACACATTCATCATCGATACCTTATCAACATTTAACCCCACCATTGTCTAGTAGCGACTCTTGGCCCAATCCTCCTCCGTTTACGATGACATCACCATCATCTAACCCAACCAATGATTTAATCCAACAGATGATGGACAAGATGCAAAATCTTGAGGCTTCTGTTTCAGGAAGCCGTAACACCCTGACATATGAGCAAGTTTGTTAGGAGCCTATTCATTCTTCTGTCCCCCTTCATACATATCCTCCTCAATGGGAATTACCGAAATTTACTCGCTTTAATAGTAAGGAGGACCCTCAACAACACTTGCGATCGTTCAGACATGCTTGCTATCTGATTGCTCATGACGATGCCTTACTACTTTGTACCTTCCCCATGTCCTTATTAGGACTTGCCTTGGAGTGGTATAGTGCTTTAGCCTAGCACTTAATCTTCTCCTTTAACCAGTTAGCCCAATCTTTCTTGGATCATTTCTCCATCAATATTGCCAAGAAAGTATCCATTACCGATCTCTATGCCATCCGACAATTTGAAGACAAATCTATCGTAGATTTCATTAGACGATGGCGGGGCCTCATCAACCAACTTACTTATGCCTTACCTTAGGCTGAGCTCATCAAACTCTTTACGCGGGCCTGCGCTAAACACATTTCTCCCACCCTCTAAATTCAAACTTTCAGAACCTTTGATGAGGTCTTCACTATGGCTCAGAAACTAGAGATTCGAGCCTTAGAGGAGGAGAAATTGAAGTTGTGTAATAAAAACTCAAATTTCCGAACCCAAAACTCCACCAACAAACCCAACACCACCAACTCTCATGCATCGGCTGCTTCGAAATCAAAAGGAGCTATACACGCGGGGTGACGGTCAAATCTCAAACACCGTCTTATACCCAGCTGAAATCCACTTATAAGTATAAAGCCAAGCCCATTAAGTACACTCCCTTGGGAGAAACTTATGATGTGATCTTGGAAAATTTTCTTAAAGCAGGAGCTATCACCTTGCCTCCTATTAAACCTCACTCTGGGTTTGATTCTGCCCGTGCTATACCTTTTTGGTATAAAGAAAATGACTTCTGTAACTTCCATCGCGTGAAGGGACACAACCACGAAAACTGCAAGATGTTGAAAAACATAGTGCAGGAAATGGTTGATGCAGGGGATATAACCCTCGATAATCCTAATGCCCCTGCTACTCAAAATTTAAAAATCTTCAACAAACCATTTCCAAACCATTCATCTAATAGTAACACAAACCAATAAACCTTAGCCGAGGAGAAGAGTGTGCATGAGATCCATGTGGTTTTCAACTCCCAACCAAAGGCTTCCGTCGAAGAAATTCTGAATCGAGCCTCTTCACCGATGCAGGAGTCCTCACCCCCTTCTCCTTCATCAGGACAAGAAGACAGCCCCGCTATTCCTTTACCCATAAAGGAATCAACCGCCCAGAGTTCTCTTCTCACAGAAGAGCCTTCTTACACCACATCCCTACAAGACTGTGAGCAGATGTTATCCAACTTATCTATTTCCCAAACATCTACGTCCACCGCTCTTGCTACAAAATAAGAAGGATCGCCACTTTTTCTGTCATCCTTAGAAGAGAAACCCCTCAAGCCTACATCACCAAATTCCTTAATCATGACGGATCCTCTAGAACTTGCCCTCCTCCCTATCAGTTCTTCATCGCCTAAATCTTTCTAACGACCGGTTGACCCCTTAACACCCATTGATACAGTGCCTCATTCGCCCCCTATATCACACCCCCAATGGACTGGAATCATAGCCCACTTCTCTTCCATACCAAAATTCCCATCCATACGTGAAGATTGTCATCCCCTAGAAGATAGACAACTCTTATGGGAACGTTTGCAAACACCATGCTCTACTCAAATGCAAATGACTAATCCAGACACCTCTACCATATACCCAAAGTTTTTACAAAAGCTCAAAATGCCTATGTCCTCACCTCCACCCCCCTCATCTCCACCGAATAACTCATCCACCTCTAATAACCTAACCAAACCTTCCCCTACGCTTGGGACTTCACCAATACCTAGCCTGACGCACCCACCTAAATGGTTAGACTTATCCAAAAATAAAGCTGTCAATCCACCTAGGAGATAGACCCAATCTCCTCAAGTCCAATCTATGCCTCCACCACAACTAAAACCCTTTCCCCCGATCACACAAGTATAGCAGGCACGACTTCAACCCTCACCGTCACACCTACCTTCTATATTGGGGCCTCACCCCTCCACCTTGCCTCAATACACCATGCCTCCCATGTCTTCTTTAACACAACCAGCACCTTCTGCACACATAAAAAATCCACAGGCATCTCAACACCATCGCCCCAAGTATCTTGCCTACATACCAACCCTAAGCAAACTCGATCATCGAAGGACTTGTTTGTTGCCACTCCTCTTTCCCTGTGGTTGTTTCCTGCCACCACGTCATCTGTGGCCTCATCATCTAACCAGCTAAACATGACTTCTGTGTAGAAGAAGCCATGCCTAGTTAAACCTAATCATCAAAATCCCTTGCCTAAACCACCACTCGTACGAACCACTCGTACCCAACCATTACCAAAACAATCAATAATCTCACCCACTCAATAAATAGCCTCATCTTCATTTGACCCGCTCAAAGGATATTACGCCAAAATCCTTGATATGCTGGTAAGGGATGCGACCATTTCCCTACCCCCACTCAGACCCTATGATCCATCTAAACCTCGGCCTATAGGTTATGATGAATCTAGAATCTGTGCCTACCACCGTACACCAGGACACAATGTAGAAGGATGCAAAGCTTTGAAAGCCATCCTTTGCCAGTTGCCTATCTTGGATAGAACATCTCAGAAAGACAACTTACGGAGGGAAAAGCCCTTAGCTTCGATCGCTTCTCCTATACCACCTGTCCCCGCCTTGCTAAAATCTATCATCATTGCAACCCCGCCTCTCGATAACAATGAATTATCCCTGTCATCTTCCTCATCTCGCATTCATGAGATCAACATGATTAGCATTGCTACTCGAGTTCAGAAAAACAATGGAAAAGCTAAAGAAAACACACCTGCAACCTCTCTTTCTTCTTCCACCATCCCGATCACACCACCACCTAAAGTGGTTATTCATGGACCTACCTATCCAATCTCTGATGGAGTTTCCCATCGCACTATGATCAAACAACTTAACCAAAATCCTGTAAAAATGACACTCTATGATCTCATTCAAACATCTGAATAGCATCGACGAGCTCTAATTGAGATCCTTCAAGGGATAGAGGTCCCACCTAATGAAACCTTTCCCGTCGCCTCCATCTTAACACCCAACCACATCGCTTCTCTCACCAAACAACCTACCTCCACAACCACTTCTGTCCCTGTACGGAAAGCCACTGCTGTCAGTTTTTCCGAAGAAGAAATTGTCTTCTTTGGTGCAAAAGATCCTGACCCCACTCTTTTCATCTCGGCTTATGTTCGGGACATCTGGGTACGTCGTGTTATGATCAACGGGGGGCGCTAGCCTAAACATCGTCTCTTCTAAAGCCTTCCAATAGCTGAATATCCCTCCTAGCTGCATGTGTGCCAACCCCACCATGTTGCGTTCATTCAACGATGCTATTACTTCTACCCTAGGCATCGTGATCCTTAACATTCGTGTAGGGCCACGTACCTTACCCAAACTCTTCTATGTCCTTGAGGGAGAATTCTAATACATCATATTGTCAGGGCAACCCACCCTTGGATCCGGGCTATGGGATGCATCCCCTCCACCTTACATAGATGTATAAAATTTGAGTAATGAGGGGAAGTCCTACACCGTCACAGCTGACGCTTCCCCCTTCAAAACCTGCAATATGTTATATCGCCCTAATGATGTGCTGTGTACCAGTTAAGACACCCATTGATCCAACCCAACCATCTACTTCAACCACGCCTCAACCATTCACCTTAGCCGCACCCACACCTTCGACCAATGAAACCACCGACACAAATACTTCTTCCTTTCCCGCGGACAACATCCCAAACCTCGGATCCCTTGGTAGGTGTTTTTCAACGCCTTACGCTGGGGGAGTACCGTTTATACAACATTAGCACTTTCCATACCCCACAAGAGTATGGACAATTACAGGTGCATCCTACCTATGACCATCATGTGGGGGAGGTGATCTCCTACGGACCACCTAATTGCCACACCAACCTAACGTATGGGGGGTGTCGATACATCCTCTGTCACCCTTGAACCTCCCCTCGGTGTGATTCCCTTCCAATCAGATTTTCAATATCTAACCAACTGTCGTTTCGCCCTCACCTTCCTAACGCGCTGTGCTTGGAAAGGTTTTGGTTTCAGTCTTTATGAGCAAGGACGACATACGGTTATTCCCATGACTACAAGTAAAAAAAAAGATCGTAGTGGTCTTGGAATCTTTCTGAACCACCTACACTGAAGAAACATCGTGTCAATTGTATCTAGGAAGACGACGAAGTCATCCATTCCGAACAATCATCACCCATTTTACCATCTTCACCCACGGAGTCGATAGACCCAGAATCTATCCCTCCTAACTTTTTTTTTCGTGAATGCTATCTTCCTAGGTCCTCTCACTTATCAACGCGATGTATAGACCCATCTTCTCTCCCCCTTTTGTATCTAGACATGATCGAAGAAGACTTGCCTTCAATTAATGTTGTGGGAGTGCCAGGATGATGACTCCATCCTCACCTACCTTGGTGCAGATGACTCTTTATAGTCAACACGCCTTACCATCTGAAACCCGAACCATGTTGAATGAGTCAACTATAGAAATCAACATCCACACGGAAGACAATCCTCACATTGTAAAGATCGGACAATCTCTCGACGCATCAAACAAGCCACCTTCACTACCTTTTTCCTTTCCGCAATCAAGCTTTTGCTTGGTCCTACACCGACATGCTAGGAATCGATCCTGATATTGCTGTCCATAACATCACTTTGAAACCAGACTCGAAACCAGTTTAAACAGAAGCTAAGAAAAATTCATCCACACATTGTTCTCTTGGTTAAAGAAGAGCTTCAATGACTCCTTTCTGTTTCTTTCATCTTACCTCTTAACTATCCGCAATGGATTTCTAATGTCATACCTATCACTAAAGTGACAGGGGGACTTCAGATATGTAAGAATTTCTGGGATCTTAACCTCGCTTGCCCAAAGGATGAATTCCCCCTACCTAGCATTGATCAACTTGTTGATCTCACTGCAGGCCATGAGATGCTTTCTCTCATGGATGGTTTCTCAGGATACAATCAAATTTTAGTTGCCTCGGCTGATCAACATAAAACCACCATCATTACCCCCTAGGGGCACCTTCTGCTATCGTGTCATGTTGTTTGGCCTTAAGAATGCTGGGTGTGACTTATCAGCAGGCTATGACTTACATTTTTCATGACATTATGCACACTATCCTCGAAGATTATGTCGATGACCTTTTTGGAAAATCTAAACATTGCAGTGAACATCTTGATGTTTTAACCATTATTTTTGATCACCTGTTACAATAACTGTGTTCGTCTTCAACCAAAGAAATGTGTCTTTGGCATCCTTTCAGGAAAACTCCTTGGCTTTATCGTCTCTTTGCGTGGCATTGAGGTCAACCCAGCTAAAGTCAAAGCTATTTTAGAAATTCCCCCACCCACTAACCTAAAACAATTGCGTAGTTTGCAGGGAAAACTCCAATCTATCCGTCATTTCATCTCACAACTCTCAGATCGATGTCAACCTTTCCATCATCTCCTTAAAAAGGACATTGTCTTTCAATGGAGCGAGGAGTGCCACAAAGCCTTTGAGGCTCTTAAAACTTATCTCTTGCAGCCACCCGTGCTTATCCCACCTCAGGACGATCACCCTTTCTACCTTTACCTTTCTACCACCGACCATGCTGTAGGAGCCATGCTCGCACATCGTGACTCCGAGCATCGAGAACAAGCAGTTTATTACATAAGTCTGTACTCTTGTGGATTACGAAACTAGGTATACACACATCGAAAAAGTTGTGCCTAGCCCTATCATTCGTGGCCACCAAACTCTGACATTACCTCCTGAATCACAAAACTTTTGTCATCACCAACGCTGACCCCATACATTATATGTATGCCAAACCTCATCTAAACCAACGCATCGCCCGATGGCTTATGCTCCTCACCAACCTCGACCTTGAGTTCGTACACTAGAAATCAGTCAAAGGACAAACTATCGCAGACCAACTCGCGGAAGCCCCTTTACCTGGGGAACAATTTACCAATTTTACTTTCCTTGATGAACTCATCGCAACTCTTTCACTCAGTGATGCGTCTTATCCGATGACTCTCTTCTTCGATGGATCTAAATGCCAGCGTGATGGAGGGGCAGGTGTTGTTCTCATTCCTCTTGAAGGTGAACCTATGCCTCTTTCATTCAGGCTCGATTTCCCCTGCACTAACAATACAGCGGAATACGAGGCCCTTGTTTTGGGTCTCCATGTTGCGTTACACTTAGGTGTGAAGTCTATTAACATTTTTGGTGACTCTCAATTGGTAGTAAATCAAGTTACTGGCATCTACCAATGTAAAAATGAGGAACTTCAAAAGTACAAACGTTACGTAGATTCACTTTTGACCTTATTTACCCATTATACTATCCAAACCATTCCACGCTCAACTAATAAATTTGTGGATACTATGGCTTGCTTGGCCTCACAAATTCCTGCATCACCAACTGACTTTGACATATTTGTCTTGGTCCAACAACTCTTTGCCCCATCTTACTTAGTCCTGGATGTTTGTATGGTAAATAATGTATTTGCTGACTCGCAGGATACCTGGTATCACCAATTTTGTGACTACCTTACAACCTCTGTTCTCCCACCTGACCTTAGTAGTAATGGAAAACGTGCTTTTCTTAAAGGTGTTTCTCGTTATGTCATCATGGGGGGACTCCTCTATAAATGTGGCTTCGATGGTATCCTCCTTCGATGTCTAACCAGCGCTGAAGTCACTCATACCATCCAACAAGTCCATGATGGAATTTGTGGTGGGCACTTTAGTGGCTTTGCCATGGCCAAGCGGATCCTTCACCTAGGATATTATTGGCCTACTCTTAATAAATACTGCTGTGAATATGTTAAGCGTTTGTGTTATGTGTCAACAACATGCCAACCTTCAACATACTCCCAGCCACCCGCTACAGGTCACACGAGATCTTTGGCCTTTCTCACAATGGGGTTTGGACCTTATTGGTGAGATTCATCCACCTTCTTCGCAATGTCACCATTGGATCATCACGGCAACCGAATATTATACTAAATGGGTGGAGGTCGTTCCACTCGTTTCAACCAAAAAGGAGAAAATTGTTGAATTCATCAATCATCACATTATTTTCCGTTTCGGTGTTCCTCATCGCTTGATAACCGATAATGGCAAATCTTTCAAAAATAAGCTGTTACGAGCCCTTTGTGAAAACTTTGGTATCAAACTTAGCTTCTCGTCACCCTACTATCCACAAGCAAATGGTCAAGCTGAATCTTCTAACAAAACCTTAACCAAAATTCTCATGAAAGTCGTTAACGATTCTGGGCAAAATTGGCATGATCACATCCCCTTTGCCCTTTGGGCTTATCGTACCAGCATTCATACTTCCACTAATGCCACACCATTCTCTCTAGTGTATGGTACCGAGGCTGTCTTTCCTCTCGAAATACAAATCCCTTCCCTCAGAATATCTCTCCAGGATATTCTCACCAATGATGACTTCCACCAAGAGCGGTTAGCCCAATTGGAGCTTCTTGATGAGCATCGTCTTACCGCTCTTGACCACCTTCAAATTTATCAAAAGTGCATCAAGCATGCTTATGATAAGTGAATTCATGAGCGTACCTTTAAAATTGGTGATCTTGTCCTCAAAGAGAATCAACATGTAACCAAACTAGAAAAGAGACAAACGTGGAAAATTTGCTCCTAATTGGATTGGGCCTTACATTATCACTCACACTTATGGATCAGGTACTTATCGTTTAGCTTCACTTAATGGTAAACCTGAGCCTGAACCCCTTAATGCCTTGCATCTCTGACCATTCTACTGTTGAATTTAGTGTTACATCACTTCTTATCTACCTTGCGCTCATCCCTTGAGCTCATTTACCACCTCATACACCTTTTTTCGTGCATCTCAAAGTAAAATCAAACCCACGTGGTTTGATCATCACCTCCTCTTAAAGATGCCTTCTCCTTTTTAGTCTGGTCCATGACTTAAAAGTATCAAAATAACAAGTTCTCAATTATACAATTCTGGGATATTCTTGAGTCAAACTTCCTGCAAAACTAGATGCTTCATGCCAAACAGACATCTAGACCTCTAAGCTATAAACTAGACTGCTCCCTCGAAGGACAGCTATGTGCAAAGCCACATCTGCTACTATAAGACTGCTCCCTAGAGTTATTCTCCCTCAAAGGACATCGAAGGATAGCTATACAAAGTTAGCCTCTATCAGAAGCTTCTCGCATTGATCAGCTTCGTGAAGACCTCAAGAACAACAAAATGCATATCCCATATAGACTTCCTGCATCGATCAGTCTATATCTAGAAAAATAAAAGCAGTATTCAAAAGTCACTTTTGAGTCATGGAATTGTCTATTTTGGTTTGGTTCTCTTCCGTCAGAATAATCACCTTATAACAAGTTCTCTGCACCCTCAGCTATACCATCCACCTCACCTCACCATTCTTCACAATAACAAAACTCAAGGGACGTGCATATATCCGATATATTGTGATTATACAACTCTTTTCACCTATCGAATTCTCACCTATGTAAGGTACCTAGGGATTCAAGCTCATCCTACGATAATACGTGGTTTGTTTAGCTCTTTCCAACTATGGGACACTTTTGCCTCTTTTACCCGAATCTAGGATTGTGTGTTGACCTTAATTAGGACATGGTTTCCTATGCTTGGGTAAGTTAACCCTCACTTCACCTATACCCACACCAACACCAACAACATTACTCTACCAACATCAAACTTTTACCAACCAACAAATTTCCTAACCACAACCAAATTGCCTGAATTCACCTCTCCCTGGTCCTAAGGGAGAACTACATCAGTCTGAGGCCCCTCCTTGCTTTGTGCAATGGGCTATGTAGGCAGCACTTAGGAGACATGGGGTCTCCCAAGGTTAGCTTGACCATCCCCTACCATAACCTATCATGTGTTGTGTTTTCTTTAAAAATATAAATATTTTCACGTATTTTTATTGATAACACTCACCTTGATCCTTTATCAATCCAAACATTCAAAACACAAATATTCTTATAATTATCACAAACTCAAATCAACATACATATTCCATTTTATTTAGATGTTAAACAAATACATCTTCTCTATCATCGACGCGCAGGTCGGAATCCTTATTTATTCTTCTACCCCTATGTATGAAACTCACTTAGACCCCCGCGCCTCATCCCGAACCAGGTAGTGATGGTGATCGTCGACGCCGCTCACCTGGCCTCTCCATACTCAAAGGTACCACTGCTATTGGTTCCTCCCACTGATCCACCAATCTCTCCTGTAACATATGAATCTGCCCTCTTGCGTGGAGGACTCTTGCCTCTAGTCTCTCCACTCGAGACTGCGAAGCCTCTAACAATCCCGTGGTCTCGTTCACCTGTGTTTGAAGCTGGTGAACTAAACCCTGCAGGTGGTCTCTCTCCATGGTAATCACAGCTATGTCGGGATGATCGGCCCTCTCGTGTGTACTTCATAGCTCTGCTGCCCACCATAATCTATAAGACTCTGTCACTCCTGCATCCATTACCTTGCGATCGGCTGCTATCTCTTCTGGTCCTTCTGGAAGAGTTGGCCATGGAGGTGAGAATGGTGCCTCGGCGTCGATCCTTCTGTATGGTCTATGATCCATGGGTATATCCTGAACAAATCCAAATTGTCGTCACACGCGATCTAGAGGAATCCTCTCGTACTCTCCTGGCCTATGTCTCCTACGATCCACCTCACTCGCTCTACACCCCTCAAATCCTTGGCTATGTTCGCCATCACCATGTAGTTCCCATAAGGCCTCCAATGGATATCTGCAATCGTCATCATCTCCAACTTCTGCCTATAATACTCAGTGTTATCTGTCATAATCTCGGCTCTTGCCTCTTGCTCTGTCTGGACCCATCACCTGAATCCCAACCTCTGCACTCCTATCTCTCCTACCTGGATTGGTCGGCCTATTGGTCGCACACACACAATGTGCTCATAGGCCCAACAATGTAATAAGTATGCACAATCCAGTGTAGTCCTGTGATTTCACCTGCATGCCCATAAACCCCTGTATAGCTCCGCCAGATATGCGGGTGCCCATGCGAAAGTAACGCTACCTTCTATCATCTCACGAATAATACACATCAATGATTTTGGAAATCTTCCCCCGTCCACTCTAGGTAATGCATAATACCCCACCACTATCATTAATACCACGGCCAACCTTGTTGCCTCAGGGTGTGCCGCAAACATTATACCATAAGTAAATGTCACGCCTTGCTGTGTCAAATCTCGTACGGCTGGACCAAATACTACCGTTATCGCTGCCCGCGCCACGTTGGGCCCTGCCTGATACACTGGTCTTCCTGTAATTGGAAGTCTCAAAATTTGAAACACATCTTCTAATGTCACTGTCATTTCCCCTGTTGGCAGATGGAAGGTATTCTTTTCTGGATTCCATCTCTTAATCAGCCTGCAACATAGCATGATTGCGTGTGATTCGTGAATAATAGCGGATTCTGCTTAACCCCACATGGTTTATTAATGCCCACTCCACTGGTGTTACATCCACTCGGACCCGTGACAACAAAGCTGGTACCCTATCATTCATCATCAACCTTGCCTCTGCCTGCACACATCAAACCAACGAACAACAAGCAGCAAATGAATCCCCAAGTGTTTTTTATCAGAATCTGCAACTTTACACAGTAACCGATATCGGTTACCTAACCGATACCGGTTAGGCCTAAACCAATATCGGTCACTATTCATACTATCCATCCTGCTCAAAAACACCACCTATGATAACTTATTCGCTGGTTTACCCCTCTCTGTACCTACAAACATATCTAAAACACCTGATTACCTACCCTATAACACTCATCCCATCCCAAACCCTTGCCTATCACCTTTTTACCCACTTATCTTACCACATCCTATTTATAAGCATGCAAAATCTCATTCCAACCAAAACTTATACCTCTTGGGATGTAGCAGCTTGAGGTGGAACCTGTCTTCTCTCTCCTCTCTGCCCACTAGATGCTTCTCCTTGTTCAGCCATGTTCACCAGACTCTTCACTATAACTTGCCTTTACACCTTCTTAATCCAAGCCCATGATCACTTTACCTGTCTCTTTCCTCCTTATCACTCAATTCTCCCATGCAACTACCCTGTATGGACGACAACAGCCTCGCATCCTCGTATTTAACATGTTGCATGACTCTAAAAATAAGAATTTAAATTACCTCCCAAGCTTTTCTATTTTTAGAAAAGCTCGTTTTAACATAACCGATGTCGGTTACCTAACCGGTATCGGTCACATAGCGACCGACATCGGTTAGCTAACCGATATCGGTCAACCTGTCTCCTTTTGCTTATACCTAGGCCTTTTCTTTGTTTTTTGCAAATTTTTGGCGGTGCCCGCCTCTTTTCCCTGCATAACGACATCATTATCAACATCCATCATCATAATACCATCAACATTTCAACACATATGCATATAATCAAAACATCATCAACGTCATCTATATACATCAAATTCCAATACCATCGACAAAACACATGAAACATTATAATATATGCATCAAATCAACAATTATACACACCATATGGATCAAGCTCATCATCTATATATCATCAAATCAATGTCAAAATATACAAATTACCCTGCATGGGGCCTCTGTGATCCCAAATACAAAGTTGGCACGCAGGCCGCTGTCTCTGTCAAACTCTCGACTCAGCTCGCAGGCCGGCTCGTAGGCCGGTATCAACTATACAAAATGTACTCGGCTCGCAGGCCGGTATATACAACAAAAATGAATACATAAATCCTATGTGGGCACGCAGGCCTCTATATGCACACTCGGTTCGCAGACCGGTGTCTCTATCAAAAAATCAACTATCCAAAAAAATCTCCACTCCTGGGGCGACTCAGCTCTCTCCCCCTCCCTCGGCTCGTCCCTCAGCTGGCCCTGGTCTCGGATCTCGCCTCCTACCTGTCACTGACCCACCAACTGTGGCTGCAGCCCCCTGTGACATGTGACTCTGGGAAGTCTCGGCTCTATGAGCCACATATGGCTGATAATCGGCACCGGTACCATCTAGTACGTCCTGATAATAACGGGCCTCTGCTCTCGCCTCCATGTACCGGGCCCATGCCACCATGGCTGGTGGGGCTGGTCCCCTGGCTCCTAATAGAAGTGGGCCCTGCCCTGCCTATACACCCTGACCTTGAGCCTGTACCTGTGGTGGCGGTGGAGCTGCCATTAGAGCCTGAACAGGGACCTGAGGCTGTGCTGTGCCTGTGCCTATGCCTGTACCTGTGCCTGGGCCAACTACCCATGTAACACTCTGATCTGTGCCTATGCAGCAGCAAGCTGCCCCTGTAATAACTGCACCTGACCCAAGAGATGGTCCCTCTCCTGCTGTAATAGCTGCCAAATCTGGCTGTGCTGGCTGTGCTCTCATGGCTGCCCTCTGCCCTGCCCACCAAACCAAAAATGAACCTGTAACCCGGCGTCATCCACTGTGTCATCTTACCGGTCTCTCTGCTACCTAGACTGGGTCAAATGGCTGCGGTACAGGCAGTGGTGCCTCTACATCCTCCCTCCGATACTGTGGGAAGGGAGGTGGCTCATCCTGATGTAATCCCAGCTGTCTTCGTACCCTCTCTAGAGGAATCCTCTTATACTCCCTGGGTCTCTGTGTAGATATCCAGAAGATGTACTGGATCCAACGCAGCTGTGCTCGGGCTCCATGGGGCTGATGGCCTCTGTATGGCCTCTATATAATATCTAAGGCAGTCAGGCCCTCTAACATATGCCTGTAATAAGTGACATCCCGCCCTGCGATAACTACTCGTGGCTGGCCCACAACCCCCAACCACCTCTGAAACCCATATCTATAAACTGCTTGTGGCCCTGGCTGCTAGGGCAACCCTACTGGTCATATACACATGATATGCTCGTAGGCCCAACAGTGTAACAAGAATGTCAAACATATACCAAATCACCTCATACGGCGATAGCCCCAGAGCTCTCTTGTATAGCTATACCAGATACACTGGTGCCCATGCGTAGCAGGTGTGCTCCTCCACCATCTCATGTAACACTCCCATCAGAGCCCATGGGAAGCGGCCTCCCTCTGAGTCAGGGAGGGTGAAGCAGGTGATACCGATCATCATCAGCACGGCAAGCCGTGTCTCCTGTCGATGAGCGCGATACATATCGCCATAACAGATGCTCGCACTATGATACATAATCAATGGGGCTGCATCCCCAAATACCTGCAGGATGCTATCCATCGATGTCTCAGCATCCACCTGGAACACCTCCTCACCTATGATTGGTAGTCTCAGGATGTGATACACATCCTCTAGGGTGACTGTCATCTCTCCAGTAGGGAGATGAAAGGCATTGGTTGCCGGATCCCATCTCTCAATGAGGGCAACCATCAGGCTGTGGTCCCTATCCACAACCCTATACCTCTGGACTCCGCCGAGTCCAACCTCCCGCATAACTGCCCACTGCACTACGGTCACATGTGGCCACATCCACTCCAGTAGAGGTGGCATCCGATCTCGCATCATCAGCTGCTGGCGTGCCTGCAAAAACAACCCACTCCATCAGGCCTACCCTTCACAAAACAACTACCTTAACCCTCTATACTCACTCACCCACCCAATCACAACCCGACTCTATAAACACATCTACACCCACCTATCTTACCCTATACATCTATAAATCTTTTCCCCCCCTTTTTCCCTATATATCTATAAATCCTTCTCCCCCCTCAACCCTATAATCTATCCTACCCGCCCAAAACAACACCCAACACAACAAATTTTACAACCCTACCTCCTACCGCTATCGGTCACCCTCGACCGCCATCGGTCCCCCACCAACAGTCTATGTCTCGAATTTTATGAACCGACGTTGATCGACACATGACCGACGCTGGTCTCTGTACTTGCTAATCTACATAATTTACACTGTGACCGATGCCGGTCGACTAGTGACCAACATTGGTCACTGTGGGATTTCGGGGCCGGACCAAAAACGGCCCCCAAATCCCCTTTTTTCCTATTTCTACCCATTTACCCAACACAATTACCTAAAAACTTACCCACCCTGACGTTTTGGCCTACCTAACATATCTACCCAATCCATTTTACGATTTACCTTCATTTATTCATTATTTTATCAAATTTTGGATTCCTACCCCAATACCCACATCCTAGCTAAATTCATAAACTTCACAAAAATAGGGGTTCAGAGCCTACCGGTACGACTACACGTCATCGTGGTGGGATAGGTGGTGGTGGTCCAGCTCCTCCAGCACCTCCAGCACCTCCTGCTCCTCCAGGCTGTGCCATAGCTCCAAATCTCCTCAGTTGGGTCCTCAACCAATCAAACTCTACCTCCCGATCTCTGGGGCCTACCAATAACTCACTCCCCCACTCAACTAGTGCCAACTCAGCCCAAATACATGACCCAATCACTTCAAAACTCAAACAAGAAAAATTTGGCACTCAATTTCACAATGTGAAAATGACATGCCGTATTTTTTCTTTTTATAGGTTTTGACCTCTAACCGATATCGGTTAGGTCGTGCCCTAGAAGACTGATATCGGTCTCCTAACCGATACTGGTCACCACTAACCGATATCGGTTACCTGCCTAGTTTAACCTAACTCCTGCCCTTATCCACCAATCTCCATTTTTCACCACATCGCCTACCCCCGACTTTTGCTAAATAGCCTTATTTTGAATTCATTGGCCCGACCTCAAGGCCACAACCAACCAATCGGCCCAACCCCTGTAACCCAAGGCCGCAACCAACCAATCGGCCCGACCCAACCAATCAAGGCCTGACCCAAGGCTGCAACCAACCAATCGGCCCGACCCAAGGCTGCAACTTACCAATCGGCCAGACCCAAGGCTGCAACCAACCAATCGGCCCGACCCAAGGCCACAATCAATCAATCGGCCCGACCCAAGGCCGCAACCAACCAATCGGCCCGCAACCAACCAACCCAAGGCCGTAATCAATCAATCGGGCTGACCCAAGGCCACAACCAACCAATCGGCCCGCCCGCAACCCAATCGACCCGACCCAAGGCCGCAACCAACCAATCGGCCCGACCCAAGGCCGCAATCAATCAATTGGCCCGACCCAAGGCCACAACCAACCAATCGGCCTGACCTAAGGCTACAATCAATCAATCGGCCCAACCCAAGGCCGCAACCAAGGCCGCAATCCAATCGGCCTCAACCCAAGGCCGCAACCAACCAATCAGCCCGACCCAAGGCCGCAACCAAACAATCAGCTTGACCCAGCACCTAACCAATCGACCCAAGGCCACACCAATTAAGTACCTCGACCGAGGCCCACAAATTACGATTCTATCCACCCATCATGTAGCTGTTTGTTCAATCGAGCTCACCTGTTCGTGTTTTAGCATGCCTAGGATACTTGAATTGATCAGCCGACCAGCTTTGCCTAGACCGAGACCGTGACGTTTATCTCAACCAAACCAACCATTTGGTACTGCCGAACATGCCTAAAATTTCTGGTACCTTACCCGTTATATCCCCTGGAGCTACTTCCTATGCCTTGGATACCAGGATTATATCAACCTTGTTTGGATAAACTATCGACCTTTGCCTATGAATTGCTTGTTTGCTCTTCAAAACATGTACCCTGGTCGCACTACTACATTTCAACGTGCGTCGGCTTCCTTGAACTTACCCCACCATCTTACCATCATCTCATCATCATTCACCCTTTATCAACCCTATCCCTGATTTCATGTCACCTCAATCTGTGATAGATTTGAGGGGGATTACCTATACCCTTAACTGGGGCAACCACTTTTTATTATTGTCAGTGCAGCTTTACAAGACAAGCTACACGACAACAAGGGGCAAATGTAGACACCAAATTTGGGTCTTACGACACCCTGTACCCCGTATCTCATCCCACAACCTAACCCTACCTCACCACCTAAAACCTTGCACACTGAATTATTTATTAATTACCTTATAATTAATAAATCCACATCTCCAACCCTGCCACCTCACCTCACCACCTCACTATGACCTAGCCCTAACCCTAAACTAACCTAATTAAGACCTATGACTTGGTCCAGACCCACACCCATGACTCATCACCCCTCACCCGCATCAAAATGAACCTAATAATGACTTGACCAAGCCCACAACTGACCCCTCGGGAGAAAAGGAGGGAAAGTTGGCTATTTTACTAAAAATAGCCAACTTTGACCTAACCGACATCGGTCCCTATGCGGCCGGTGTCGGTTATGTAACCGCCATCGGTTCCCTGTAAATGACCTCCCCAACCAAAATGCAAGGATCGGGGACCCCGAATTCATTTGCAAGAGAGAGACAAGTGAGAAAGAGAGAAGAGTTTTGTAAAGAGGGGTATCGAGCCCAAGACTGTAACTGAGCAACTAGAGCATTGTCACACTCATCCAAACATTGGGAGAGTCGGAGGATAGCTTCATCAGATCACTTCCGATTGTTGGATCATCCCAACTGAGCCTTGCCTTTGCCACTGCATTCTTTGGACCTGCATCCACATCAGAAACTAGTAAGTAGTCTCTTTTATCACCTTGTATGCTTCTAGACACTACTTTGTGAACTTTTAATTCATAGGGATTATAAGCTCACTCCTGGATCTACTACCCGGCAACAACCTGCACCTAACCTTCAGTCATCCATCTCTATATTGCCCCAAAGACAGCTCTCTCACTCTCTGAGTCTTCTCTATCACCCTACTACTCCCCTCAACCATCTACCAACCTTCCAAACCTCATAACCACCTTACACCAATCTCCATTTAAAAATCCCTAAATCACTGCCCCTACCGATATCGGTTATTCCCTACCGGTACCGGTTTTATAACCATGATCGGTTATCCAGTGACCGGCATCGGTCACTGTGACTTATACCAAAACCAACCTTTCACCTATTCACCTCAAAACAATCTCATGTCCAGCCTGGTCTATCCCTGTAACTTGATCTGAACATATCAATAACCAGTGACCAAACAAACAACATGACATTCTATTATTGGTAGTTTAGTCTCTATTGCTTTTAGTAACGAGATACCTAAATCGTGAGTTTCGCAATAGCTTCTTTATTATCATTTGCATCAATTTGTATTAAAAGGGAACTGACCACCTTCGAAAGGAAGTTTAATATTTCCTGGGCCCAAGGCAGTTCCCTCACTTATTGTCTAACTAAAATCTGGTGGTCTTGCATTCTTATTTATAGGTAGTCCTTCCCAGACAAAAAGGATCTCTTCACAATCGGTCTGATCTCTCTATGGTACGCACACACCTTCCCAACACTCAATAGGTATTCCTCCTAACCCTAACCCCTATCTGTTTCTCAAGAGAATGAAAGGATAGAAATAATTCTATTCTAGAAAAAAATTCTGTGCGAAACAATATGAGATAGAAACTGTACAGGTAAGTGATTTCTATTGCATGCGATGGAAGAGTTTATGGTGGGCACCTTATTGTAATAAAATATGTGGGTGATGGAGACCTATGTGAAACAAAATGTGGTGGTGATGGACACCTACATGGAATGAAATGAGGTGACAAAGTGCATCTAGATATAAGAACTGTACTAATGATGGATCTATAATGTTGTACTAGACTACTAGAGAGATGAGACCATATAGGTCATGTGTGAGTAGGTGAGCTAGGAGTAGATTGTACTTTAGGTTATAGAGGTCGTGGCATACTAGGTGATGCATTGGCAACCGTTGGAGGAGATGGTAACCATGGAGTAGATGGAGGCGCACCATTGATAGAAGTGACTTAATTATTGTGAATAATATTTACATGCAATTGATTCATGGAGATGATAGACTGAGACCTGTGAATCCAATTGAGCCCTAACAGCATGTCACACTCTTCGATTGCTTGTCTGAAAAGGAAGGGTATTAACATATTGAGATGACCAACTATAACGTGGAGTTTGAAAACACCATAAGAATTTTTCATTGGATATGAAATTTGTGAGAAGTGGATAGCCAATAGCAACAAGTAGTGGAATAGAAAACGTGTTAATAGGACATGATGGATCAACCTTGGTGTTATTAATAGGGATAGATATGATAGAGGCATTAATGTGTAAGTGATTAGAAGAAAATGCCACATGATAATCGTGGTTAGAAAAATAAATTATTGGAGGAGACATCACTGTATTAGAAACTAAGAAATCAAGATTGCCCAATACAGGAGGAGGCACTACGCGATATGTATGATTATCCAAGGAATCATCCACTTTCTTTTCATGTTTTGGAAGTGGATTATTGAAAGCTCTTGAGCTTATGATTCTCATTGATAGGTGAAAAAGTAGTAGGCTTTAGAAGCTTGATTTTACTATTGTCAATCAGATCTTGAATGAGATTGTGCAGTTTGAAACAACAATCTGTAGAATGCCCTATGCATTGATGATAGTCACAATGGAAGTTTTCAACATAATTACGACCTTTACGATGAGATGGATCTAGTTGGAATGGAGGAGGAAGTGTGATAAGATTACTTTTGATAAGTTGTGGAAGAACCATTAACTTCGTGTATGCACGCTGAGGCGGTTATAATTGAAGCTCTTTGGTGGTTGATACTGCGTTGACAATGACTTTTACATCAGTTGGTTTAGTTGTTGATGGTTTGAATGCTGACTTATTTTAAAAACATGTAGAGGATGACACTCGCTCTAGATATTTAAGCTTTTCTATAGATAAGATCTTAGTTTTGCGAAGCTTAAGAGTATGACATAGTTGATTGAATGAAGGAGATGTCTCAAAAAGAACACTCTCCTAGAGAGGCTAGCAATAAAATTTGAATGATTAAGTCCTGAAGCTCATAGTCCACAAACACATTTGCCACCTTAGCTAAATCTAGATAAGTCACATGGAATGATCAAAGATGCCTTGTGGGTCAGCCATTACAATTAAATATGGGAAACTTGGGGTGATGAAATTAGGAGGAAGCAAGTAAGTGGAAATGATAGGTCTGAATGGAGGTGTGTAGTAATCCACAATCGGAATCCAAAGATGGAGACACATGATAAGTATCCTATTTTAATTGAAAAATTTGTGCTTCGGAGGTCTTGATAGAGGGAGGCTAAATCTTGAGTGTCAATGAAAGAGACTTGTCACATGTGAGAAATAAGAGGTGTAGTGAAGTGGCTAGTGAGATTAGGGATATTCAAACGGGGACGGTAGAAATGGGTGGTAGATTAGAAGAAGATGGTTGAGGAGGAATGGAAGTGGAAATGACAGCAGAAGCAGAAAGCTCTGTCAGAATTGTTTCCTCCTCATGATCAATGTTTAAGAGAAAGTCTAGATATTAGGGATGCTCAATGATATGATCATTAAGGGCTTTAAGATGATCTTCAATAAATTCCCCATAAGATTGAGCCATAGTGATGGGAGTATGAGATTTATGAATGGAAGGTGGATTCAAAGACCGAGTTCACCAAAATTATTAAGCTAGCCATGTAATATGTGGAGCCTAATCTGAATGAAAGATTGCAATAAACTAAATAAATAATGAAGTACAATAATAAACACTCAAGCAACTAAGCAACCAAATAATGAAACCTAATTGCAAAGAGAGGGTAATTTGAAGCCTTAGTTGATTTCACAGTGAATTCTGAACTGAACTGAATCTCAGAATGACTGAATAGAGAGGAAGCAACATCGCACAAAATCCCTAGAAAATGTAGAACTAGAGGAACAGACTAGACTGGGGCACCTAGAGAGGGACAGGAGCACCTGTGGGTGCCTTAGACTTGTTTCTGGGTGCTTGGGTATGTGAAAATGCTCAGAAAACATCCTTCGAGGTGTTACAAGGTTTTTACTTGTAGTCACCTTTGGTTGCTCCGAGACCACACCAAGATCACTGAGTTTGCTGTAAACTTGCAACAAAGAATGAACCTGTAAAACCCTCAAATAGACATTAAATCCTAAAAAATAAAGATGTGAAATGAGGGTTTAGATTGTCCTCAGTTGTCACAATGGTGAACTTACTACTAAGTATTGCACTACATATCAAACCCAATGTAGTTCTATTTGTGTGTGTGTGCGGAATTGTGCCCTATGTTTCTCTTATGTGTGTCGGACTTGGAATAACGAGCAAGTAGCTAGATGTATAATGTAGTAAATGTGTACATGGAATAGAATGAACTTCCCTCCTATGAAGTTTGATGTAGAAAACCAGCTCTTGTGTCCCTTGTGATGGTGCCATATGGATGCAATGGAGCTCTTATATGCTTTGATGGATGCAACCTTAGATGGTGATAGATATTGCTTAGTGCTTCGTCCTTTATTATGATCACATAAATTTATATTTATATGATTCCCTTTCTTGAATTTCATAATTAACCCCGAAAAGGCCAACTACCAAAAAGATAAGATGCTCAAATGGATAGAAAGGACCCAAAAGGTGTGAGTAAAGTATAAAGGGGATAGGAGCACCCAGAGGGGACAAGGGTGCCTAGCGTTGGTGCCCTGGTGTTGGTGTCTTGGTTGGGTGCTAGTTTCCAGGACGATAAATGTCGAAGAGTAAAAAGGAAAAGTGAGAAAGTATGGGTACAAGACTGAAAGTAACAATAGAAATCAAAGAAAGGTGACCAAAGACATGAGTTAATTAGTAATTTTCTTAATTAGGAATCATATGAATAGAAGTATGCGGTCAGGACTAAATAATTACTCAAAGTGCGTGATTGTGTGTCTACACTTGAAATAAGAGCATTAGTGCATAGGAACCTACATGCTCATTATTCATCTATGTTGGGTTTCACTTTGGATTCCCAACATCCATTGTGTATGATCATGGTTTGTCATTTTTAACAATTATTGTGGGAAATGATGGTTGCACGACTATAACAATCGACAAATTTTCATCCACATACAAAATATAAAATTAAAAAATGTAGTTGCATGCTTTTCCATTTTTACCAAATGTACAATAATGGGCATTTATGCACTTGGCATGATAATATGTTATGCATAAAACATGCCTACGAATGATCTTTTCATAGTTCTACAAAATATGTTCCATTCCATACATGTCTTGGGTTTCAATCAATGGAACCCCAAAATGTATCCTACCATGTGTCATCCAATATGGAGTTTCACACACACAAATGGGTATTGGAGAAGGTACATAGTTTTCTATGACACATCTAATTTGTTCACTAGTAAGTTGTACATATACTTTTGTGTCAACCACATAAATAAAAAAGATTTCTATGATGTGTATTACACACCGCATGAGCTCATGGTGGGTGATAAATTCTAGTTACAACTTCAAAATAAATTATTCAAGGGCCACACTAGTATCAAACCTTTGTGTTACGGTCTTTACAACATTTTATGCGTAGACGATGAGAATTCCTTTATTCTTTATATACATAATTCTTTGGTCTTCATCTAGTATTTAACATGGATCTCACTAAGCCATACTTCCCATGATTACTTATAGTGTCTCAATATCCTTCTAATACAAATCCTAAATAATTATGCACAAGAACGGATCAAAAAATTGAAGTGATAACAATTTGCACTTTTCAAGGAATATATCAGATGTTTTTAGTGATTAAGATAGGTGAATGCATTGATCAACCTAAGTGGTAAAAGATTCATCAACTTCAATTTTATTTTCGACATTTAATTAAAGACAAAATATGCACTATTACTCCTCAAGAAATGATGTATAATTGTTTTAGTAAGATTCCTATCACTTCATATTCACACAACTATAAACACTCTTTCTCTATACATTTAGCTCTTGATCCCCATAATATATTTCACCACATGTATGGACTTGTGGTACATCACAACACCTATTAGCATACCATATATATTCATCATGACTTACATTTTGTCCATCCCTTTGTACCTTGTGCATAGCCTTGTGGTGCATGTTTATAATACTTACACAATCCCATGTCTATAGAAATCAACCTTAAAATACTCATAAATTCTCACTATATCATGTAACATCTCACACCATTCTCATATTTTTGTAATTTCTCACATCACTTTATAGTGTTTCACGACATTTACAATAGATTGCAACTTGTAAAACTTTGGTATCTCGGTGTCTTTCTTCACAACATATTGCGCACCTCTACAATCATGTGTAAGACCTCTATATTTACTATTCATGTATCACTCTCCCACCAACACACAACATACCATGAGACACTATCTATGTTCATGTAATGTTAGAGAATATATCAATACACAATGAGTAATAACAACAACTATCACTCAACTAAGAAGATGAACCATTTTATAATTGTTCCTTCTTGTAATTGTTGTTTACTGCAACCACCTCATTATAATAATTTGTGTACATATATGTAAGGCGTTCAGACCATATAATAAGGGAGAAATAAGTGTTTCCCCCTTGTTGATCACAAGAAACACCATTCTTAGCCTTACTAAATTATGAACATTATTCCCTATTATTTTATTTGACAAGAAGTTGCATTATTTTGCAAGAATACTTCTACATTTGAATGTGTTTGGTTTTTTATTATGTTTAACTCTCCTTACACATTTCATAACTCGCAACATGTATCCAAGCATAGGTTTTTCCACGCTAGCATCATGCCATATGTTATGGATCAATATTGAAATACAAATAAAAAACCAATATATTTTTGCATAGTCCTACCCTAATATGATATGGATTTCAATGTTATTCCATTGCAAAACCTTGTTGTGAACCTTGGTACTAAACCCATAAAGTAAAATATTAGAAAGATGCATCCTAACGTGGATATATTACTTAAGGATAAAAGTTCAAAATTTACTTGACACTAGCTTCATACAATCTATTATTTATTGTAATTGGATTTCCAACATTATTTTAGTTTTAAATCTAACTAAATGCATTCAAATATGTACGTAATTTCAAGACATCAAAAAATCATGTCCCAAGGATGACTTCCCATTGCACAATATTGATATGATTATTGATTCTATTTTTGGGCATTGTATTCACTCTCTCATAGCTTGGTTTTATAGTTATAACCAAATTAAGAGCAATCTTATTGAGCAACATAAAATTGCATTCAAACCTACTAGGGGTACATTTTTCATATGTCTATGCTTTTGGACTGCAAAACATAGCAACTAATTATCAAATAGCTACAACACATATATTCCATGATTACATGGAAAAAGTTTGTGATGAATATGTAGAAAAAGTCCTAGTAAAACGTAGAAAATTATAAAACCATGTCTACGAATTGAGAAAAATATTCAAAGGAGTGAAACAATATGTAAGAAGATTGAATCCAAATAAATGTGTCTTTAGTGTTGCATCAAGATAAAATTTGGGTGTCATTACTGCCAAGAAAGGTATAGAAGTGGATCCCATGAAGGTAAAAGAAATTCTTGAAATGTCGCCTCCTAATAATATTAAGAAACTAAGGAGTTTATAAAGAAAATTTCAAGCTATTAGAAGGTTCTTTTCTCAAATCGTTGGTCAAACTGAACTATTTTCAATACTACTAAAGAAATATGCCAAATTTGAGTGGGATGATAATTTTCAAATGGATTTGGATACAATAAAGGAATATATATCTAATTCCCCAATTATGATGCCACTTACCCCAACAGATTATTGTTCCTATATATTTCTGGCACTATGCAGGCATTGGAAAAAACAATCTCAACATAATGATACCAATAAACCGATGAACAATATATTAAATCAACTTACGAGCGAAAATTGCAACTTGATGGGAATTATATGCTTGGTTGTTTTTTCAACACAAAACATTAAACACTATTTGCTAAAAAATGGGACACACGTTATTGTTAATATTGATACTTTGAATTACATGATGTATAAACCATATTTATCTGGAAGAATGTCTAAGTGGGTCATGTTTCTAATGGATTTTACACTCAAGTTTATGTTACTTAAATCGATAAAAGGGAAAGTAAAGGTAGATCTATTATCTAAGGCTCTAGTAATATACCACATTTATACTGGTGACACATTTATAGATGAATGTGTTATGTTATAGAGGAAATTAAAACATGAATTATGTACTCTAATAGATTCATATGTTAATGATGCGAGATGTGAATTGTTCCAAGACAAAAAAATGCAAGCATACAAGACTGTAAATTATGAAAATATAAGAGAGATAATTGCAATAACACAAAAATAACTCCAACTCAATATGATCAAATAGAATAATGCAAGATATGTACATATAGGAGGTGAATGTGTAACCTCCTCCTAGAATCATGGTAATATCCACCTAGAATAGTGGTAACCAAAAACTAGAATGGTGTATTCAAGTAGTGATTAACACCTAGAATAGTGTAGTCAAGTGGTAACTAAATAGAATAGTGTAGTCAAGTGGTAACCAACACCTAGAATAGTGTAGTCAAGTGTACACCTAAGCAAGCATATCCCATAAGTGTAGGGAAACTCCAAGTGAGGTGGAATATCCTGAGTAGGATAATACAAATAAAGTGAGGAAAATAAATCCTACACTAACACCCCCCATAAACACAACTTAGGTGGGTAGTGAAAATGAAAGTGGGTCCCGGAAACAAGGCTTGATGAGGTACCCATGTATAATGCAATCTCTCATAAGATAGAGTAAAAGGAGAAAACCCAGTGGGAAACCCCTCTCCCCCCCAAAAAAGAGATACATGAAGAAGTGAAGAGGCTAGAAGGCTCCCCCTGAAGATGATGAAGCTTGTTGATGTAGACCACACCCCAAGAAGAGATCAGTAGATGAATGAACTTTCTCTCAGTGAAAGGTTTAGTGAAGATGTCAAGAACCTTGCTCTGAAGACTAGAATAATATCAAATCGATTGACCTACTCATGAATGAGCTCCCAAATGAATTGCATGTGAATCTCAATGTGTTTGGTCCTCTGATGAAGAATCAGATTCCTGCATATTTGGATGGTGATTCTGGTTGTCACAAAAGATGATTGTAGGCTTCCTGATCTAGATACCAAGCTCAGAAAGAATCCCCTGAAGCTAAATAGCCTCTGTAGTTGTGTTAACAACTCCCATTGTACTCTACCTCTGTGGATGATAGAGCAATATCATTCCGCTTCTTGCTCAACCAATTGATGGGACCAAAACCCATGAGAAACTATTAACCTGAAGTGGACTTACGAAACTCAGTGTCGCTAGCCCAATCTGAATCTGTGTAGCCAACCAAGTCAATGTCTAAACCAACCCTGTAGTGAATCCCATATCTGTGTGAACCCTTGAATGTAGTGCAAAATCCTCTTAACTTCTTTCCAATGCAGCTCATGGGGTTCCTGCATAAACCTCAAAACAATACTAATGGCATAGGAGATATCAAGTCTGGTGTGAGTCAAGTAAATAAGGTTGCCAACAAGTTGTCGATATAAAGTAGCATCAACCAAAGGTGTGGAACAATCAGCCTCAAGCTTGACTCCAGATAAGAAAGGATTTGGAGATGGCTTGCAGTCAATCCATGTGAAACCGATTCAAAAGATCAAGAGAGTACTTGGGCTGTGTAAGTGAAATCCCTGAATAGACTGTGTGATCTCAATGCCAAGGAAGTAGTGTCAGTAGACCCAAGTCAATCATGGTGAATCTATCCTGAAGAGTTATCTTCATTGCTAAGATAGCTGATGAAGTACTCCCAGTGATCAAAAGGTCATCAACATAAAGTACCAGTATCAGTAATGAATCATCCCACCACAATAGATATACATTGGGATCTAAATGGCACCGAGTGAAACTAGAAGCTAGGAGGAAGGAATCCATCTTAGCATACCAATACCTAGGGGCCTGTTTGAGGCCATAGATGGATTTCCTAAGTCTGACAAACTAAGGATGAATCTTGAACAAACCATGGTGGTTGCTCCATGTAGATCTCCTCCTGTAGGTCTCCGTGAAGAAAAGTCACTCTTCACATCCATCTGGTGCACACTCCAACCATGTGCTATGGCTAAAACAAGTGTGAGTATAATCAAAGTCATCTTGGCTATGGGTGCAAAGGTCTCTAAGTAGTCTATTTTGGCTACCTGTGAAAAACCCTTGGATAATAACCAAGCCTTGTACTTATCAACTGACCCATCTGTATAAATTTGGTTTGATATATCCATCGAAATCAAACCATATTCCTTCCCTTAGGAAGTGAAGTCAAATCCCAAGTGTGATTATTGATTAAGGAATTATATTCCTCATGCATAACACTATCCCACTCAGGTATGCCTGATGCCTCTTGGAATGTCTGTGGATATATCACTGAAGCATAAGAAGGCATGATGGCCTACTTTGATAGTCCTACATGAGTATGTCTTTCATCCTCTAGATCCCCTACCCAAGTGCCTACACTCAGAAGTGTCTTCCTAGCCCAAAGAGGGCCTAAAGTTGGGTGAGTCATGTGCAAAATCCTCATCCTCTTGAAGTATGGCTAGAAGTAGATGAGGATGAATCCTCATTATTTGCTCATTGTCAAAACTAGAAGAAGTAGAAGACTCTACCTCAGGAACCTGTTGTGGATGATCTGAATCCTCAGACTACTCATCAAAATTGAGTGAAGCCAAAGTAGATGGAGAAGCATCAAGTAAAGAGTCAGTGGGACTCTCCTGAAACTTAACACTTCTCTCGATGAACAACTCATGAGTAGTAGGATGGATAAGTCTATAGCCTTTGACCCCCTCTTGGATACCCAAAAAAGATGCAAGGTTTGGATTGAGGCTCCATTTCCTTGCATTTATTTTTGGGAATCATGTGCCATCATTGGTGATCTAAAGACCCTGAAGTGCTTAACTTCCAGTTTCTTGTTGTTCCAAGCTTCAAAGGGAGTTATACCTTTTAAATATTTGTGGGGAACTCAATTCTGTATATAACAAGCACAATTGATGGCTTCTAGCCCAAAACTGTGGAGTCAAAGATTTAGAGTGGATCATATAGTTTTCCATCTCTTTTAAGGACCTATTTTTTGTTCTGCCACACCATTCTGTTGAGGAGTGTAAGACACTATCCATTGTATATCAATACCCTCTGTAGTGCAAAACTTCTCAAATATGTTGCTAACATACTCCCCCCATTATCTATTCGAAAAAACTTTAATGCTTTTACTAGATTGATTCTCAACAAGTGCCTTGAAGTTTTGAAAGTAATCGAACACTTCATATTTTTTCCTAAGGAAGTAGACCCATGTATATCTGGAAAATTCATCTATGAAGGTGAGAGCATATTTGGCCCTAGTGAAAGAAGGATGGGGAAAATCCCCTGTGACATCACTTATGAATCAAATCTAAAGGTGTTGAAGCTCTCCAAGCTTTTCCCTTGTCAAATTTCTCTTTAGGGTGTTTTCCAAGAGCAAAACCCTTGCAAAGTCCCTTTGAGAAACGTAACTCTAGGAAATGATGTAACCATGTCATGCTTACTGAGTTGCTCAAGGTAAGTGGTAGTTAAGATGTCCAAACCGCTCATGTCATAATATACTAACTCATCTGAATGTGTGAGCAATGCATAGGGAAAACATTCGAGTGAAAAGTGTGAGAAGGTATATAACCTAACATGGTGATCTTCCCTTCCCACTGCTACTGTAGTGTCATTATGTAACTCCCTGATCTCAACTGAATCTGGATCAAATAGGACTCTCATGCCCTTCCCTATATGAGTCATCTGATACATTGATAGGAGATTAGTTGAAATTGAAGGTACACTAAGAACATTTGTGAATGTTCCACCTTCGAATTCAACAGAACCCTCTCCCTGAAACTATGGCTAGAGTATCATCACCCAAAGTGATGGAGGACATGTTGTAGGGCTCTAAGGAAGAAAACTCAACCTGTGATGAACCCATGTGGTGTGAAGACACTAGATTCGATAACCCATGAAGGAGTAGATGAGGATGTAACTGCAACTAGTTCATTTCCCTTATGTTTCTCTTTATCTTTTTTTTGCCTTAGTAGATTCTTAGGTTGATGAAGATTGTTTGATAGATTTAGGGACCCCTATGTTGTTCTTCTCAAGGAGATGACTAAGGTGGTCAATCTGTTTCTTCATACATTTGTGCTCATCGTGCCCAAGTTTCTTGCAATAGGCACACTTAACCTTTTCCTTCTTAGGTTTCCCATTTGAACTGGAGGTTTCAGTGGTAGACTTGGAAGAGGTAGTGGATTTATGTTCTTTCTTCTTTTCTAGATCCTTACTCTTTTGCTTCTTCTCTTGGTTGCTAGAGGATTTTTGTTTCCCATTCCCGACTATGAGGGCTTGAGGTTTGGATGAATTCAAGGTTCCCATTTGGATTAACTTATCTTGTTCCTTAGTCAAATCAGCAATAAATTCATCTAAGGATGGCATTTTCCAGTTTTCTCCAAGAGCCCTCTTGGTAGCATAAAAGGTAGAAACAAAGACAGAGTAGTCAAGACCTAGTTTGGTAAGCACTGAAAGAACTAGTTGTTCATCCTTCTTTTCTATTCCACATTATTTTAACTACAATCGTAAGGACTTGATCTTGGTAAAAAAATCTTCCAAGGTGTCAAATTTTTTAGGAATTAAGCTGATAAGTTCTATTTTGAGCTCATGACTCCTCATAGTGTCAACTTTTCCAAACAAGGATTCTAAGGTTTTCCACACCTCATTGGGAGATGTTTTAGAATCTATGTGAAAGAGGAGTTCAGAGATACACTAAAAGACACAAAATACCAAATGCTTCATCACACTTATTAAACCATTTAACTTTATCTTCAGCTACACTAGGCTCAGTTCTAACCCCATTATGATCTGGTACAACCCTTTAGTCCTTATTGCAATGGTCATTTTTTATTTCCATTCATAGTAGTTAAAATGTGTAAGAGGGTTAATTGTACTTAGATCCATGACTACAAAAATACAAGTTGTGGTAGTTGTTGTAGAAAACAAAGAAATGTGTGCAGAAAGAAATAAGTTCCAAACAAGATAGGAAACACATTGTACACCCCCTAGAAACTATATCAAGAAGCCCCCCCCACAATTTGGCATTTATAACTTAGTGTGTTTTACAAAATACATAGGTCCAATGCTTTGGGAAATAAAAAATATTTAACTTTTGCAAAAAATGACACTCCATATCGAGCTACCAATCAAAAGTTTTACAATAACTATTTTTAAATAACTATTTCATACTAAACTTAAGCCTTATTTTAAATGATTTTTGCACTAAACTTGAACCCAAGGCACAATTTTATTTTACTGAAGGCCAAAATACACCCAGTTTTAGCAAAATAAGAAAGAGATGGATTTTTTTTGACTTTATATAGGTTACAAGCCATGTTTGATCAAGAAGATCTTCATCTGCGGTCCTTAAATTGCTGCAAATCTAAGTGTAGAAAACAACACTGCTGCATGAGACTCAAAAAACAACAACCCAAGTTGGATCTTTAATGCATGTATGGGCTATTGGAAACTTTGTTGCATGTCTAAAAATTCCTCTAGATCAGAAAAAAATTCCCTTTGTAAGTTTGAACAAGCATGAAAAGCACTACCACAAGTGAAAATTCCCTTCACAGGTTTGAAATCACCTAGATCTGGATAAATCTTCTAGGGATCCTACAATAATGATTTAGGGCTTACAAAAAAATAATCTCTAGAACTGTATATGCACTATATGTAGGCCTGTAAACCTTAAATCCTACAAATAAGCTATATATACCTAGAAACAAGGAAAACCAACACCAAATAACACCCAAATACTTACAAATATTGATCTCAAATGAAAATAAATTTGCCTAGAATAATAACTAGAAAAGCTCAATACTAGCTCAAATTCTAATACCATATTGGAGAAGTGCCATAGATCTATTGGTTCAAAGATTACACAGGTGAATGATGCGAGATGTGAATTGTTCAAGAAAAAATAATGCAAGCATACAAGACTACAAATTATGAAAAATACAAGAGAGATAATTGCAATAACACATAAATAGCTCCAACTCAATACAATCAAATAGAATAATGCAAGAGATTTACATATAGGAGGTGAATGTGTAACCTCCTCCTAGAATCATGACAATCTCCACCTATAATAGTGGTAACCAACAACTAGAATGGTGTATTCAAGTGGTGACTAACACCTAGAATAGTGTAGTCAAGTGGTAACCAACACCTAGAATAGTGTAGTCAAGTGTACACCTAAGCAAGCATATCCCATAAGTGTAGGGAAACTCCAAGTGATGTGAATATTCCTATAAGACAAAGCTAACACACAAAATGTATAGCTAGTGCAACCTCCTTCATGCATATTGATCTCACGAATGACCATATTATATTGACTACTGAAATACTAGCACACCATACCGTAGACAGAGGGGGATTAAGCCTTAGGCAAACTAGGTAGTTGCCCAGGGTGCTAGTAATCAGGGGGCGCCTGAATCTAAAAATTTATTTTTTTCTGTTAATTTTAGAACTTAACTTTAAAATAATTTATTTTAAGATTTAATAGTAATCAACCCATTTATAAATATTAATGTATAGTAACATAAATTTCACGCATACATATAATTTATTTTTTTAATATTTTTGCAAGTAAAAGAAAATATCACATATTATTTTTTTGGTATTGTTACCCATTATCTGATGTAGCTCCAGATTATGTAGGTGTGTAATTTATTCTAGAAAAAAGGTTAATGTATTTTTTATAATGTCACTGGTGTATCTAGTAGAGGTGAGTATACTTGAAGGAAAAAAGTATTATATTTTCTATTCTTAATTTTTTGGGGAAATTTTTTTTTTTTTTTTATGGAGGAATTCCTAGGCCTGGTCCAAATACAAATCTTCACAAAACCATGGGAGCTACATAAACGTTTTTGTTTCTTTGTAAAGAAATGGTGATTTATTTCAGGATAGAGTTCCTATCACCTACTTGATATGGCTAAATCAGACTTAGAACAAACCTTGTATAAAATATTGATTTTTTTTCATTCTGAGCATCTGTTACGATTAATGTTTTCCATCCACAATATATTTTCATCCTTATTTGATAATTTATTAATATATTTTTATTATTATTTTATTATGACCATGATGTAAATTTAAAAATAAAAGAAACATATTTTATTTATTTACTTAATGGAAAAAAAATATTAACTAAATTTGTGAGGAGGGCGTCCACTCAAACTATTGCCTAGGGCGCTCCTGACCTTTAATTCGGCCTTGACCGTAGAGATAGAAAACTATGAGTTCATATAAGTATTGGAACTAGACAACGGTATGAAAAATATAGAATGGTAATCATATGTGTACACTTATTTGATATTGTTCCTACACGATTTTCCAAAAACAACAGATGAAAATTATACATATACTCTTAGATACTTCATAGGTGGACATATTCTCTTCAATAGATCCTTGGTGGGTAATTACTTGTATGTCTCAGACATGGAAAAGCACATATCATATTACAAGAGATCCATAACATTGAGTGTTGAGGAAATTTTAGTGGAAAATACATCATATAAATTACTCGAAAAATATTATTATTAGAACAATATTCCTATACATATGCATAAATGTGTAATAAATGTTGAAGATATAAAAACCTCACTCACACCATTTCTCGAGAGGTACATCTCTTATTTCACCACAGTCATTTTCAATATGGGCATTCAACTTAGTCAGATTCATTAACCCATTATCATCATAAGGTTAGTGGGTTGAAGTCATACCTTAAAACTCCATTACAATTGATGATATTACAAATTTATCATGACACATACTGTTTCTAGATTTGTCCTATCATACTTTATTATTACCGATAATGGTTCACCTTTTAAGACTATTATAGTTAAAAAGTTTTGTATCAAATACAAAATTAAACATATATTTTTAACTCCTTGTTATCCACCAAGGAATGACCAAGAAGAATCTTCTACTACAACTATTCGCAATGTTATGCAATGTTTGGATACTTTCTGCCTAGCTTCTGGCTCATCCATTCAATGGCGGAAAACCTAATGTTATCAGCAATATTTCCTTCCTGCACTTGACTGGCTTGCCACCTTTGATTGAAAAATTTTGCAACATGGTGAGATTTTCAAATTTCTAGGTATTCCTTTTACTTTTCAAGCCTCCCCGATTGAACTATGGCATTATCCCATTCAACAGGTGGCAAAAAAATTGAAATATTGGATCACTAGACCTTTATCCCTGGCTGGAAAATTCCAAATCTGCTCTAAAGTTCTTGCTGCCACCCATACTCGTCTTGTTGGGTTCCTTCCAAAGTCTCCATTCATAAGCTGAAAAAACTGCTCAAAAATATTCTATGGGCTATTGCTTCTACTGACAAAGGTTTTCATCGGGTAGCCTGAGATATATGTTGTTTGCCTCACAATTCTGGAGGCCTCAGGCTTATTCACATTCAACATCAAGGGCAAGCTCTTTGTGCTAAGTGGATTATCAAAAGCATTAATGGCCAAGAAGATTGGAAATTTCTTATACGACATGACATTGCGGAAGGTTCTCCTTATGGCCGCCCTACGTGGAAAGACTTAGGGTTTGTCAATTTGCTCATCACTCTTGTGCCTGTCAAGATTGTTGGTACCTTTGTGCTTAAGAGTATTTGGAAATCATGGAAATGTGTCAAACCCTAGATTTTATGGAAGGGGGATGGCTTTCATAATGAGCTTTCTCTCAATCAACAATCTATCTGGTGGTTTCCAATTTTTTCAATCTCAAGATAAATGCTTAGCAGAGGTCCCGAGAATCTCTGCACTCAAATTCTTCAAGCCCAAAAATTGCACCATCAAGGAATTCTTTTGTAAGAGTGCTCAATCCTAGTTCTCTTGGCCATATTTTAAAGCTCTGTTTTTCATATTTCCAACCAAGATCGGGATACTTTCACTACTATGATCAATTTGGTTCCTGATCATATGTTGCATAAGATTTGTATGCATTCCTCTCGCACATGATGGACAAACTGGAAGTGGTATGTTGATCCTCCTCTCTATAACTACAAAGCCAACAAAGGCTATCGCTAGCTCTCACCCCATTTGCCCATGGTGGGAAAAATTAATACTCATTGGGGAATTCATGCCACTCTGTCTACCTGGGGCATACAATTTGAAACTGTTTGGACTATATGTGTGGAGCCCAAAATTGTTCATTTTCTTTAGTGTATTCTACACCAAGTCCTTCCTATCGGGGCTCGTCTTGTTCAAATTGGGATTTCGACTCCCAACTACCCCTTATGTAGACATCTAGAAACACTTTTGCATGTCTTATGGTTCTGTCCCAAAGCTCAAATTGCCTAGATCTGGATCCATTCATTTTTTTCCTTCATGACCCCACTGTTTCACTTGGCAACATATCCTCTTGGGAGATAATCCCAAACTTCTACCTATGTTCACCCAGATTTGGCATGTTTTCAGAGGGGAGATTCTATTTTAGATATGGAAAGAAAGAAATGCTCTTTTCTTTTCTAATTATGTAGTTGATCAATCTTTCTTGATTTATAATAAATCTATGGTGATATCCAATGTGCTTCTGCAAATTCAAGTTCAGGAAAACAAGGCGGCACTGGAGGTGGATCACTTCCAGAACCTGCTACGCCACTAGGGGAAAGCACCATACAACATTTCCCAAGTGCCTCTGTATCCCACCAGGCGCTCCTCGCCTTCAACCCGTGGTGGTTGGCGCAGCCGATCTCAGCGTCGTTCTTTCAGTCACACCCGCCGCTCTCCGGGTCCATTACATCGGCGTAGTCACTCACCAAATTGCCATCGTGGTCAGGGCTCTCACTGCATTCGTCAGCTCGCCAACAAGGCTAAGGCTCACCACCTCGCCAGCATGGGTGGTGCTCTCTGTCGCATTCGTCGGCTCGCTAGCAGGGTTAGGGTTTGTCACGTCGCCATCATGGGTGGGGCTCTCCTTCTGCCGCTGCTTCGCAATAGGACACTTGACACCCACCACCACCTCCGCCACTATCTAACAAATTCCCTCCCCTTAACCTCACCATTCCTATGCAAGGGGAAGCGGACTCAGAGGAAGAAATTATTGTTGGTTGGGAGCTTCTAGATGCTGGTAAGGACCTTCCTAGTTTGGGGTGGCCGGATGATCGGGATCCACTAGCCTCGGTCATGTTTTCTGCTGCAGCTTGATAGTGCATTTAAAGTGTTTTTAGGCGATGCCTTTTTTGTTGTACTCTCCTAGGCTCAGCCTAGTTTGACTCTTGTTGTTCTAGGCTTGGCCTAGCTTTGTTTTTGGTTTTGGGGTGTGCTCTCATACCACCCACTTTTTTGTTGAAAGTTATCTTGTATTTTATTTGCATTAATATAATATAAGATCCCTTTTCATCAAAATATTTTATCCAAGACAGTAAACAAACATAACATTGATTAGAGTAACCAGATACGTTACACCTTGAGGGCGTATTACACGAGGTACGCACAATTATGGGGGGAAACCCATTGTTCATTGGTTTATGGGGGCAGAAGTATCTTAAGAGTGTTTATTATAGGTATTATTGAGGACAAAAAATACAGAGAAAAAAGACTACATTAATTAGTAATGTACAAAACATGGATTCATGTTATCGAGCATATCATATTTTACAAGAATTATCTCAAAAATTCTTATCAAAAGAGGATAAAATCAAGAGAATTTAAAGTGGGAGATAAGATGTTCAGAGAAAACCAAGCAAATACCAATGCAAATAAATAACAAAAAAGGAAAAATTAAGCTGAATTATTAGGGTTTCTTTATTATCATAGTGAACTTTGTCTCAAGGGCATATCACCTTACCACAATAGAATATAATTCGCTAAATCGAATTAATATTATGGAATTTTACAAATTCTATGTTTGATTCATGATTTTCATTGTTTCCTAATTGTTCCTTTTTTGTTGACTGGTCATTTACTTTCTTTACTTCAGTTAATTTCGTAGTTTTTTTTACATTTCGATGTAGTTGTCCCAAATTGATTTTTCTAGTTGCTTAATATTGGTTAATCCCTTCTCCAAGATGTTTTTTTCAATTTTGTCTCAAGGTGTTCTCCTTTTTGTACATTAACTTTTTGTCTTACAATACTATTCTTATTTTTTTAATCAAATTTTACTGTTTTGTTTCAACACGTGTCCCTAATTCTCTTATTTGCCACGATACATATCATGTGAATATATTTATGACCTTTCCTATGTTTCCATGATCCATTACAAAAATATATATCAAGGGAAAGGACCATTGTATATGCTCTTACACTAATTATTTCTTTCACAAATAGGGGCATTATCCTATTTTTGTTTACACTAAGTATCTCCTATTGACTTAGGGAATTATCCTATTTTGTACTAAAACCAATTGTATCTTGTCCATATTGGGGAATTTGACTTATTCCTTACATGTTTTCACGATGATATGTTACTATGTTTACATCAAAGTTTTATTTTACTAACATGTATATGGTGCACATAATCCATTTCTTTTGAGATATATGATTCACAAGTTCATCTCACATCTCAAAAAGAGGGGCATATATTCCACTATTTTATCTCTAGTCTCTAGGCCTACATGACATTCTATTTCTCTTTCATATGGAATGAAATTGCATGGTGTTAGACAACATTTAATACTTAGTCTCATCTCCTGAAACACCCAAATTAGATTTAGATACTACATAAATTTCTAGTTATATATTTCACATAGGCATATTCACACCCTCCAGAACAACCATGTGCATTTATTCCTATTCTTTTTTCTTTTCTAGATTTCAACAATTCCTTTATAGTAGATTTATGTAGATACTTATTCACTTATGCATGCTTGCAGGGGCACAGATCTTTACAAACACATGAGTGGATGTAACAAGGTAACCACAAGAACTCTATGTTCATGTCATTTTTTTTACTTTGATATGTATGTATGTACACAAATCAAATTGGGGTTTTATATATACCTTATTTTGATACAAAACTAGTAAATTGATATGATGTTTATGTATTTATGTGTTCATTGATGATTAGTTAAAGGTAGGCTCTTCTTGGCGGGTATTCCTTGTATTGTTTGACTTTAGACCTACTCCCCTCTTATGTTTATGTGAATTTTGATAGTTTCAACTTTATGTGAACCTTTTGCAACTCCTTCTTTTTGCCTTGACTCTATTCATCCTTGTTTGTCCGCATATATTTCTCTTCCCTCTGGTTTATCTCTCTTCCCTAGATTTCTCTCTTTCCATGGATTTCCCAATTTTCTGGTCATTTCTCCAACACCATACTTGTATAGTTTTGGTATGCCTAAACTATACTTTTATGACCCCGACTCTTTATGTAGTAGAGCCTTCTTTACCCATGATCTAGTTTCCTTGAGGCTTTGGCATTTAATTTTCAACATTTTCAGCTCATTGTTTGTTGACATGTTCAAGTAGCATACTAATTTAAATTCAAGAGATCTATAAATACAAAACTACACTGGTGCATTTAAAACATCTAAACACACATAGAGTAAATCATATTAAAGTTGTAAGGAATAATCTTTTTTTTTAAGTACCCCCAATTCTGAAACCATATTTTGAAGATTTAGATAAGCAAATAACACTTACCACTTGTTTGCTTTTGTTGAAAAGATAAGGGTTGAGACACTTGCACTACATTGGGTTTCCTGTTAAAGTATTAAATTTGTATGTTGATTGCCAAATTGCTCCATTGTCTAGGACCTAATAGATATAAAGGAATCCCAACATTTCTATGATTTAGTATAGGCCCTAAAACATATTTGTTTTTTGTGTGCATTATGCAAGCTTGGAGGCTAGATTAGAGTTTTGAAGAAGGAGAACAATTTCCTTGTGACTTGTAGCAAATTATGGAAAATCACGCGAGGTTTTCAAAACTCAGAAACTAAGGAAAAAAAATCCAATTTTCATCAAAAATGTTAGGTAGGTTTCATTTCCACACTTGCATAGTTTGGTTCCTCGAGAAAAATTCTTTGTTTAGTTTGAAATTTATAAAATTCACCTTTTTGTCTAGTCATGTTTTTCATTGTTTGTTGTTGATGACTATCTCTGTATTCCCTATCCTAAAACCCCTAATTATCTCTATTGATTTTAATTCTTCTTGTTTTCATATGGTCTAGACAATCTTTATATTTTGCAATTTGGTTTGTTTTGGTAATTTATATATGAATTAGAACCTATTGCAATGTAATGTGGTTATAGACTAGTGCATTGTTAATATAAACCTGATGCATATTAAAAAGCTTGTATAAGAGTCTAATTATTAAACAACTTTTCCATGATATAAATCACATTAATTTATATGCTACTAAAATGATTGCAACTTAAGCAAAGAACCACCCTGAAAGCATAAATAGAATAATTCTATTTATCACAACTTCGCTAAATAATTCAAATCCAAAGGAACAATTCCAAGGAAAAAAATAGTGTCATCTTACCCAATTCGAGGCTAAAAATACAACATAGATAAAAAATTATTATATGTCCATTGATGTTAAGAACAAGATCATAGAATCAGTAAATTGTTCTATAGTTAATATAAAATTAAAAGCTTCTAAAATGTTAATGTCATACGTTCTAATGTTTTTTTGTCTTTGTTGTTGCAAATCAGCAGCACCACTGGATGCAAATCAGGTTTCTAAGTTGATGTTTCAGGCATCCAGTGTGATTGCACAACATTGAAACCTCTCTCCAAGTGTGGGACTTGTAAAATGAGAGAGGAATCTCCAGATTAGAGGCTGGTTCCTCAAAATCCTCTGATTAGATCTATTATTTGCACAACTGTAGAGGTTCAGATCCTAATTTTATCCTAATTTGCAAGGAGACAGGGATAAGACATGCAAAAAGTGAAACTAAACTGATAAAGGTGATACACCAAAGGAGTGGTGAGCACTTCTTGCTCATGCAAATTGACACAAATCTAAAATTGTAACATAAAACATCATGCACAGGTTGATAATTGTAATCAAGGGTTTGAAATGAAGCATACAACACATACAAAGGACTGAAAGCATTCACAGAGCCTGCATTGTGATTTTCAACATCAAAATCCTTGTATTCCAACACCAAAGAGGCAGAAAAACCTGTTACAATCCCTGAAAGGTCTGATACTTGCCAAAATCACTTGTTGAAGGTGAAACAGAAGCTTGCTGTGCAAAAAAAGTGTTCCACCTTTGAAAAATGAGCCAAATCTAGTTTTTACAGTGCATGGGTCGAACCCAGGAGAGAGAAAACGTGAAAAAACGTGGGAGCCATTCCTCATTGACCAAAATGCATTAAAAACAGCATGGGTGACCTGACAGACCCATCCCCTGACATTTTTGACCATGCTGGAGAAGAATGCGACCCATTTTGCATTAAAATTGGTTGTTGAAACGTCAGTTCTGTCCATGGGCGCATACCAGAAGCATTTTTTGATTTTCTCCCTCTAAACTAAACCAAAATTCAAAATTGACCATGGAATCATGTAGATAATTTTACCAGCTTTCCATTGATATAAAGAACGTGAAAATCTGAGCTCTGGATCGAAAGTTATGGCCGTTTGAAGATTTAGGGCAAAAACAGGCCCAAAACGGATCGGCGGGAAAAAAATTCGAATTTTACCTCTTTTTTGCGTTTGGAATTTTTTTTCTAAGTTTTTCTCTCTTCTCCGCCACCTCCTGGGACACGTGGCAGCTTCCTATTGGCTGTGGGCTTCCAAGGGGAAAATTTCCCACAAAAACTCCGCCGAGCCATAACTTGAAAAATATGAGGAGTTAGGAGGAAAACTTTACCTTTCTGGAAAGATGAGAGATAGCTCTATCCAATGGTGCCATTTCCAGAAAGATTTGAGTGCCTGAAAATCAAAAAATGGAGATTGAGGCACAAGAGAGGCAAGAACACAAGGAGTTAGCCACAAAAATGAGCAGGGGCACATTTTGGATAACAATTTTGGCGACTCAGAGGGGTCATTTGCCTGCTAGATGAAAATACCAGTTGCCTGAAGCAGTCCATTGGGCATGGAGTCATCAAATTTTCTGTTTGGAACCCCAACTGACTTAGAATGTTGCAAGGAGGAAGATGGAATATCACCTGATGGAAGCAAGGACTGCAAAACATCTCCAGGGACAGCAAGATGTGCCAAAGCACTTAGGGAAAGCAAAACTAACCTACAGCAAAACAATGTGCACAAGCACTTGAAGGAATGGAAACCTAAGCTAATATTTACAAGGTGGAGAATTTCCCTTTAGAAGCAATGCTTGAGATAGATTCCATTGACTGGAATCTGCAGTTCTTCACCATCCAATGAAGCCAATTGGAAAGCATTGCTGTTCTTGCACTTCGTGACCATGTATGGGCCACTCCAAATGGCATCAAATTTTGAATGCCTTCCTGGTTTTGCTCTATCTGCATCCCATTTTAACACTAGATCTCCAACCTGGAAAGATCTACTCTTGGCCTTCCTGTCAAAGGTCTTCTTGATCAAAGCTTGATCCTTCTCCATTGCTTGGGATGCCTGATCTCTGATCTCTTGGAGCTCCATCAACTCTGCATATCTCACCTCCATGGGCCCAAACTCTAGCAACTCTAACTACTTCATGAGTTCCAATGTTGGCAACTCAAGTGACATGGGAAAAATTGCCTCTCTTCCATAAACAAGCCTGAATGGAGAGTTACCTGTGGATCTCTTGGGAGTTATCCTATCAGCCCATAAGGCTGATTTCAGTTTGGTATGCCAAGACCTCTGATTCTCATCAAGAGTCCTCCTAATGATCCTCAACAAGTTCTTGTTTGTAGACTCAGCCTGGCCATTACCTTGAGGGTAATAGTTTGATGAAGTACTTAGGTAGATCCCCTTCTTGACAGCCCACTCAGTCACCTTGGATCCAATGAATGCCAATGCATTATCTGAGATTATTGTAGCAGGTATGCCAAATCTGGTTACTATGCCCTCATAGAAGTCTAAGATGCTAGACTCATTTGCCTCTTTGAGTGCTACTGCTTCAGTCCACTTGGTGAAGTAGTCTGTGGCTGTCAAAATCCATTTGTGCCCTTGGCTTGAATTGGGATTAATGACTCCAATGAAGTCCAAACCCCATTGCATGAATGGCTGGTCAACTGAGATTGGATGCAATGGAAGGGCAGCAAGTCTCTCTTTTCCTGTGAAGAATGCACAATTCTTACACCTCTTGATCCATGCAAAGCAATCACTGAAAATCTTGGGCCAATAATAACTGGCCTTCATAATTTTTAGAGCTGTCACTCTCGGTGCAAAATGACCACCAGCTGGTCCACCATGGAACTCTTCCAACACCCTATGAATCTGATTTGTGCTAATGCATCTCAGCAGCACTCCATTCACATCTTTCTTGAACAAAACTCCATCAACAATGGCATATGGGACAGCCTGCAATCTGAAGTGTCTTCTTTGGGTCTTGTTCATCTCCGGAGGGCATAGGCCTGTGCTTAGGAAGTGTATTATACCTTGGGTCCAGCAAGGAGTGGGGACAACATTATTTTCTTCTTGAGTGCCACTTGGCTCATGGCTGTCTTGAACTGTCAAAACAGCCTCTTCTTCATTGCATACTTCTTTTTGCTTCCCCAAAATCAGCTGCTCACACAATCCTTTTCCTCTTACCAGCTTGGTGACCTTGATCTCAATGTCATACTCCATGACATGAGTGATCCAACCTGCCCTTTTCTCATTCAAATCCTTGTTGAGGAGGAAGTCTTTAACCCCAGCATGAGAGACCAGCAACTGGACCTTGTTGTTTGAGACTAAATGCTTGAATTTCTTCAAGCTTCTGATTACTGCAAGTACATGCTTCTCAATAAAAGAATACCTCACCTCATAGTCATCTAGGCTCTGGCTGAAGAAAGCAATTGGCTGCTCATCATTGTCCTTGTTCTGCTGTACCAAAATGGCAGAAATAGTATCATTACCTCCAAATGCATAGAGGATGAAATCCTTGGAGAAGTCCGGGTTGATGAGAGTTGGTGCTTGAGAGATGGCTTCTTTGATTGCTTCAAAACTCTCCTTGCCTTCTGCTGTCCACTTGAAAGCCATGCTTTTCTTTAACATTTTGGTGATAGGTTTGACAAGGGCTGCAAAATCTGGGACAAACCTCCGAACAAAGTTTATCCTCCCCAAGAAACTCTGAAGGGCTTTCTTGTGGCTTGGCAATGGTAGTGCTCTTATGGCTTCAACCCTCTCTAGATCAATTGCTAATCCTTCTTTGGAGACAATATGGCCAAGGAGCTTTCCTTCATGTGCAAGAAAGATACACTTCTTAGGATTCAAAGACACTCCAAATCTCCTGCACCTCGTGAAGACTTGTCTCAAATGAGAGAGGTGGTCTGCTGCATTTTTGGAAAAAACAGTGATATCATCAAGGTATATCAGCACCATGTTGTTAATCAAACCTTTGAACGCCATGTCCATTGCTCTTTGGAAGGTAGCACCAGCGTTGGACAGCCCAAATGGCATTTTCCTGTATGCATAAGTTCCCCATTTGGTTGTGAAGGCTGTCTTGAACTGGTCTTCTTCCTTCACCATAATCTGATTGTAGCTGAGTAGCCATCAAGTAGTGAAAACCTCTCGGAGCCAGCCACAACTTGCAAGATTTTCTCCATGGAAGGGAGTGGGTAATGGTCCTTGAGAGATGCTCTATTCAAGTCTCTGAAGTCAACACACAATCTGATCTCTCCACTCTTCTTTCTGACTGGAACCAAGTTGGCAACCCAACTAGAATGCTTGATTGGGAATATGATCCTTGACTCAATCAACTTGTTCAATTCTTTCCTCATGAGAGGCTCCATGTGTGGATTGACTGGTCTTTGTTTCTGCCTGACAGGCTTAGTATTTGGATCCAATTCAATGGTATGCTGAGCTAACTTGGGATTGAAACCTTTCAAATCTTCATAGCTCCAAGCAAACACATCAGGGAACTCTTGACACAGCTGTATGAACTCATACCTTTCTTGTTCAGTTGTCATCTTTCCAATTTGCAATGGTTTGTTCTCTTCCACCAAGATGGATACTGAATCCTCTCTCTTGACCTGAATGTTTGCTTTCTCCTTCCTAAACTGATCATTAGGATTAAAAATGGACTCCAAAGTGATAAGTCCCTTGGGCAGCTTGTTAGTTCTCAGCTGTACCACTTGGTCACCATACTGCTGTTCCAATTTTTCTTGATTCTTAGCTGAGAACTCAGCTTCTTCTTGCAAGAAATGGATGATTTGCTGGTCATTATCAAACACTTGCCAACTTACATTGTTATCCGGCACTGAAGGCCTCACAATCACGTGGATGTTTGGCTGTACCTTGTCTTGTTGAATGCTTTCCACAATGTCAAAGGCTGCCCCTACTGCTGCAAGCCTGTCAGCAGCTTGGTTCTCTTTCCTAGGAATGGATTTGATGCCAAAACCCTCAAAATCTTCCATGAGGTCCCATACCCTGTTCTTGTAGCACTTGAGTAGATCATTCTTGGCAGCATGTTGTCCCTTGACCTGATTTACAATCAATTCACTGTCACCAAAGACTTGCAAGTTCTTTATTCCTCTCTTTATTGCCCAATGCATCCCTTGCACCAAGGCTTCATATTCAGCAGTGTTATTGGAGCATGCAAACTGAAATCTAAAAGCTGAATAGTAATTTACTCCTTGAGGTGAAACAAGCATGGCTCCACCTCCTGCACCTTGTCTACTCCTTGATCCATCAAAAAACAGCTGCCATACCTCATTGTCATCCTTATGGTTTGGCTTGGTGATGCTAGGAATAGGCTGATTTTCTTCATGTATGCAATAGACCCCTAGCTCAGATTCTTCTACTTCTTGATAAGGATCAAAAGCATGTACCTTGTTTGCCCATTCATCAAGAGTTAGATCCGGGATGCTTCCAACCTTGGTGTCAGCTTCATCAGTGCTTGGGTGATCTTCTTGATCAAATGCTGAACAATTGGCATTGATCTGACTTGGAGTGTAGGGCTCAATGTGGAAGTTTGCAATAGGTTCAGACCTGATTGTAGCTTTGGTTCCATACCTCGTTCTGAACAGCATGTGTGACCAATCAGCAGACAAATATCCTCCAATCTTGGCTGTGAAGTCCCTTGACAAGCATAGGGCAAAGAGTGGTGGAAGGTCTATAACTGATACATCTTGTAAGACAACGACATTTGGACATGCATGCAAGGTAAGACTCAAGTTTCTAATCACTCCAACTGTTGTTACTGCTGTCCCATCCAGCTACACTACCCCTTTGGATATGGTTTCATACTGGAGCCCTAGCTGATCAGCTATTTGTTTAGGCATCACTGAGCTACTTGCCCCGGAATCTATCATGCAATTGTGCACTAACTGATTTCCAATGATTAATGAAACATAGAAAGGAGGGGGCTTCAACATTTTACCTTGTTGTCCTCCATGATTCCCCTCAGGCTGGGCAGCATTTGTGAGCACTTTCTCTTGCATCTGAACTTGCTGATTCGAAGTTGGCCAGTCCTTCATGGCAGCTTGTAGCAAATCTCTTTGGCCTGGGATAGATAGGGATTCCCACATTGATATATTTACATTTGTCTTCTTCATCTGATCAATGATACTGAATGGTGATGAAGGATCTCTTTGTTGTCCCTTGGTTGGCACATTCACTCCTTGCATGTGGGCAGCAACAACTGGTATTTGAGTTGGTCTAGGAGCTGTTCTTGGCTGCCCTTGTGCATTTGAAATTGGATTTTGCTTGCCAACCATTTGTGGAGCCATGGAAGGTTGTGGATTGGTTGGAGCTAATGGCTGCTCTTCACCCAAATTCCTTCTTTTTGACCTTGTGTTGGCTGCAACACCTTGAGAGACTGTCTGATTCATGCCACAAAAATCCTCTGCCTGCCAGTTCACAAGTGTGGTGTCATTTGGGGCTGATTGCTGTTGGAATGTTTCTTGTTGTTGGTTGTTTCCTTGACTGCCCTCACCCTCCACACCAGTAGTTGTCACCATTAATGCTTGATTCAAAGCACCATTGAAGCACATGGATTGGTTGTGAGGTTCATTGCATGGAAAACACCAATCATACTCCTGAGCAACGTTGTTTTGTGTTGGCACCAATGCCTTAGAGGCAGATATGGCATTAGGATTATAGGGCTGAAATGGTCTATTGGCAGGAGGCCTTGTTTGATTTATATTTGCAGCTGGATTAGGAGGTCTTTGTGGTTGGTATGGCTGCCTGTTAGGCTGAGCTTGGGGCTGATAAGAAGGTCTAAAACCTTGGGCTTGTTGCCTCTTGAGAGTAACCAGCTCATTGCCTAGGTTTTGCAATTGCTTCATGACTTCTTGAAGCTCATTTGGGGCACTTGGAGATGAAGTAGAAGCTTCATTTGAACTCTGATTTCTAGGAGTGGGAGAAGGAGCCAAATTAGGTGCTTGATTAGTGTTTGGGCTCTCTAAACTTGGAAACAATGGCATGGGAGGTCTAGGGGCTAGTTTGCCAGCTTGGATCAAACAATTTTCAGCCCTAATGGCAATGCTATAAGCCATAGGGATAGTTATGCCTCCCATGGACTGAATCAACATAGAAATATCAGAATTTAGAGCTTTGAGGTAGTAGAGAAAAGCACCTTCTGCTGTTGGCCTGACTGCCACTGGAATTCTCTCCCAAGTCCTTTGAAATCTGAAGTTGAAATCAGTCAGCTGCTCATTGGGAGCTCTCTTGATGGTTGTCAGCTGCTCCAAAAGAGACAAGTTGTCTCCCTTCTCTCCAAATTGCTCATGAAGTGCTATACATAGCTGGTTCCAATTCTGAATAGAACCTGAGGCAAGATTTCTAAACCATTGCAATGCTTTCCCCTTGAATGAAGATGCCAGCAATTTGACAGCCACTTGCATCTCATTGATTTCATGAATTGCACAAAGGTTGGCAATGTCTTTAACATGATCACCTAGGAGTAGTCTGATTCTCTCCAGTGAAGTATGGAATGTTCTTCAAGGCTGCAATTGGAATTGGATGTTGTGCATTGAGGGCAAGTGGGCTGCTACCTGTGAAATTGACATAGGGGTTGTTTTGTGCCATTCTAATTGGTCTTAGAACCCTTGTTGATTGAATGAAAGGCCTACCAGGTGGAGGAGTTGAGAGAGTTCTGTTTGGTGGAGATGGAGACCTTTGGATTCTCCTCCCACTTTGCCTTACTCTTGGAGATAACTACAGATATTCAAACAACGCCTCTTCTTCTCCAGCTCTTGACCTTGTAGTGATTCTTCTCATGAGTTTTCAGGTCTGCACTGCTAAAACCAGCTGATTCTTCCCCTTGGAGTCGCCAGATGTGCAATTTATAGCTCTTTTAAGCAAGAAAATTGTAGCAGATGCACATCAACTTTGCTGCAATGAAAATGAGACCTCTAAGGTCCCACCGGGCGTGCCAAAACTGTTGTTGCAAATCAGCAGCACCCCTGGATGCAAATCAGGTTTCTAAGTTGATGTTTCAGGCATCCAGTGTGATTGCACAACATTGAAACCTCTCTCCAAGTGTGGGACTTGTAAAATGAGAGAGGAATCTCCAGATTAGAGGCTGGTTCCTCAAACTCCTCTGATTAGATCTATTATTTGCACAACTGCAGAGGTTCAGATCCTAATTTTATCCTAATTTGCAAGGAGACAGGGATAAGAAATGCAAAAATTGAAACTAAACTGATAAAGGTGATACACCAAAGGAGTGGTGAGCACTTCTTGCTCATGAAAATTGACACAAATCTAAAATTGTAACATAAAACATCATGCACAGGTTGATAACTGTAATCAAGGGTTTGAAATGAAGCAAACAACACATACAAAGGACTGAAAACATTCACAGAGCCTGCATTGTGATTTTCAACATCAAAATCCTTGTATTCCAACACCAAAGAGGTAGAAAAAACCTGTTACAATCCCTGGAAGGTCTGATACTTGCCAAAATCACTTGTTGAAGGTGAAAACAGAAGCTTGCTGTGCAAAAAAAAGTGTTCCACCTTTGAAAAATGAGCCAAATCTGGCTTTTTACAGTGCATGGGTCGAACCCAGGAGAGAGAAAACGTGAAAAAACGTGGGAGCCATTCCTCATTGACCAAAATGCATTAAAAACAGCATGGGTGACCTGACAGACCCATCCCCCGACATTTTTGACCATGCTGGAGAAGAATGCGACCCATTTTGCATTAAAATTGGTTGTTGAAACGTCAGTTCTGTCCATGGGCGCGTACCAGAAGCGTTTTTTGATTTTATCCCTCTAAACTAAACCAAAATTCAAAATTGACCATGGAATCATGTAGATAATTTTACCAGCTTTCCATTGATATAAAGAACGTGAAAATCTGAGCTCTGGATCGAAAGTTATGGCCGTTTGAAGATTTAGGGCAAAAACAGGCCCAAAACGGATCGGTGGGAAAAAAAATTCGAATTTTACCTCTTTTTTGCATTTGGAAAATTTTTCTAAGTTTTTCTCTCTTCTCCGCCACCTTCTGGGACACGTGGCAGCTTCCTATTGGCTGCGGGCTTCCAAGGGGAAAATTTCCCACAAAAACTCCGCCGAGCCATAACTTGAAAAATATGAGGAGTTAGGAGGAAAACTTTACCTTTCTGGAAAGCTGAGAGATAGCTCTATCCAATGGTGCCATTTTCAGAAAGATTTGAGTGCCTAAAAATCAAAAAATGGAGATTGAGGCACAAGAGAGGCAAGAACACAAGGAGTTAGCCACAAAAATGAGCAGGGGCACATTTTGGATAACAGTCTTATATATGGACAATTATTGCATATATCTACACACATCATGTTGTAATAATACTTTATCCAAATAAACAAGAGCCTTCACATTGAAGACATGACTTAAACAAAGGCTTAACTGGCCTGGAATTAGAGGGACTCGATCACATAATAAATGGTCTTAGAGTAAGCATGATCTTAATGTAAGGAAGAACACGGGTTGAGGCAGAGACATCAACTCATCCCTACAAGCCTCGCTACTCCATCAATCCCTACATTAAATGGTTTAGGGTTTAAAGTCCAATCCACTCCTTAAACCTCTACACTTAAAAAGAAGATTTACGACAAAGATGCAAATTCATTATTTATTTCAATATTAGTAGCTTATTGTTTATGATCCATTGTTAAATAAGTGTTGGGAAATTAGAAACTTCTCCAATTTTTTGGACTAACATTGCCCAACGTGTACTCATTCAACTGAAATCAATAATATAGTCCACAAGGTTTTAAATCCAAACCAAGTTTAAGGTACTAAAGTTGTGCCCTCCAAATACGTAGAATACCAAGGGGAGACATGATTTTCCCTAGTAATAAAAAATGCATCAAGGCATTTAGGATTTTCTTTTGGCTTTTCCAAAATAAATGTTAGCATAATTTTTTTTGATAGAGATACAAATGTACATGATATGTTTGTTACACACAACACGAGGACAATAGTGATAGAAAAGTACTTCATCCTAGGATGTTCAACTTACAACGATATCAAGGTCAGGTATTCAGAAATATTGAGAACTTTAATACTACATGGGTCAAAATAAATAAATGCAATCCCTAAAATAATGTTGCCTTTCAACTAGTTTTGGCACCACTAAAGCATTATTCATTCTCGATGTCGATGCCATAAGTATTTTCTCTAATATCACCATATATTGAATAAATACTTAGAGAGGTTTCTCTCTACACCAAGTACTCTAATTTGAAGAGCATTAGAACCACAAGGTATTTTTCAAAGCCTAAATAAATAGAGTTTTCTATATCCTAGCTAGCCAAGGAGTTATAAATGGCACTCAAAACTCATATATTGTGGTCCGGACATTGTGCAAGGGATTAAGAAACTAACATCAGGTAAGGCTAGAGACATAGAAAGCTTGCAAGTAGAACATCCAAAGTGGGGTGTAAAATAATGTGCACCTTCCATCACAAATATTCAATGAGGTCATTAAAAATTGATTTCCAACAAAGTAGACAAGTAGCCTAATCATACCTTTGTTTAAGAGTGGAGATGTTAATAACCATTAAACTATTGTACCATCATTGTAAACCCCCTCTTCATAAAGCTTTTTGGGAGCGATGTGATAGAACTCAAAATTAGCTATTTGGATTTAGAAAGAGGTAAGAGGAAAAGGGAAAAGTAGGTTTTAGACCAAAATGATCAACAATAGATCATTGTGTCACACTTAGACACATATTTGAAAAGATTTGGGATAAGAAAGGTGAAGTCTATTGGTGTTTTGTAGATTTCAAGAAGGCCTTTGACACCATTTGGAGAAGCAAACTATGGTGCAAAATGGAGGAACTAAAAGTCCCAACTCACTACACGATAGCAATTCCAAAATTATACGAACAAGTCAAAGCCAACATCAAAATATTCATAGGTCGGTCCAAGCTTTAGGAGTGAAAATTGTTGTTAAGCAAGAGTTCCCTCTATCCTCTACATTGTTTATGTTATATATCGATAAGCTAGAAGAATGGATTAACAAATATGGCGGTGTAGGGGTTCACTTGGCCAAATATGTGGTGAAACTCCTACTATACGTTGATTATTTAATTTTAATGGCAAAAACAATCCAAGACTTAGGAAAGCACTTACATGCCATGGAACTCTATTGCCAAGAGGTTGGATGCAAGTTAACATTGACAAAACCAAGATAATGATCTTCTCCTTAAAAAGAAGAGAGCATTTCAACTTCCAATTTAAAGGTGAACAACATGAAGTGGTATCGCAATACAAGTATCTTTGCATAGACTTGAATAACAAACTTAGTTAGGATGTATGTAGAATGACAAGAAGACAAGGTGGACGGAGAGCTCTTTATGCCCTACAAAATAGATGTAATAATGCAGATTTATAGGATTGAGAGGCCACGGCCCTACTTGGGTTACTTGTAATCCCAATGGTATTACATAGGTGGGAGCTATGGGCTTGTGGCACTATGGAGTTGAAATGGAGGCAAATAGAAATGATTCAAAAGTGCCTAATTACAAACTTCAAAATCAAGGGTTCAATCCCATACAAAATACTCCTTACGGAAACATGCACTTGCCTTTTAGACGCAACTACTGTGAATGGGTTACTATGCTACTTGGAAAAAACAAAAAAAACATGGAAACCAAGAGGTGGCCTACAATCACAAAGGAATAAGAGCTATAGAGGGGAGCACATGGATGGAACATAATCACAAGTGAATGAGTTGTTGAGATATTAGTTAAAATGAATGCCCAAACCTTAACAAAAAAAATTAAAACATATGTGAATGAAAGGTTTAAAATTGGCATGTGGAGATAGACAGCAAGCAAGAAACAAGAACAGTCTCACAAAGTTCAACTCAACTTATGATGATTGCAAAAAGACATACGTAGGGGCTAACATCAAATGGAGGGAGAAGATTCTCATAGTTCAATAAAGGTTTGGTTACCACATGTTTAGATGTGAGACAGCCATATGGGCAAACCCCTAAAGAAGAACAAGAGAGGATATGTGTTTTTTGCACCACAAAAGTAATTGAAACAGAGAAGCATTTCATCCTTAAATGCCCAACCTACAAGGACAACCAAATCAAATATACATAATCACTAAAAGATGACTCCATGGTGGAGTTATTGCAAGAGACTATGATATAAATGTTGGGGGAGTTGATAACCCAAATCTACTAGAGAAGGAACAACCTTCTTAAAGAAACAACTCAGCCCACAATATCATCTTTGGGTGGTTGAGACAACTCCATCAATTAATGGACCTATGGTTCGTTAGGTCTCGTGGACATGAGCAAAACCATTTCATTTCATTACCAACATAATAAAACTAGGAAAAATGTAATTTGGACATTACAAACAAGCTCAAAACAATTAATGATAACACCTATGCAAATGAAGTCTCCATACATGAAATGTGAGACTACCCAAAATAGTAGATAGAGTGCAACAATGCTAAAGAACTTAACTACTTGTCACATCGACCATGCACAAGAAATTGCAAATGCAAAGACAACATCAATGAAGAGTCAATTCATACTATCAAATGCAACATAGCTGACCACGCCCACAAAATCATATGGTGCATGTATCATTACTCTCATGAACTGCTTCTCTGGATCTTCCTCAAGACACCCTTCCTCAGATCATGCCAATACAAGCGTGGATCCTACTCCCACTCAAGGCACATAAACATAATGTAGTTAGTCCTTTGTTAGCATTATTTAAAACTTAACCATCATAATATTAAATGCTAAATAATTTAATCATAATTGTATCTTTAACAATTCTATAATGATTAATTAGCCTTTTTTATTGCTCTAATATGGGCAAGGGGTGAAGTCTGATTGGTGGAGAATGCTTGCTCACGAAGAGCCCGTCAAAGTTAAATCCTCAGATGATACCAACTTATAAGGAATAAGGTCGGGTGCGAGCCCCAAGCGACTTTAACAGGAACATGGGTTGGTTTCCACCCCAATAAAAAAATTGTCAAAATCTGGGATAAGACATAATCTAAAATATTCAAATCACTCACCACTTAGTGAAGTGATTTGAGGACTATTAAACTGCACTGTGAAGAGATTTAAAACCATATTAACCTGCATAGCTTCAATAATGCATAGCACTCATTAGAATATTGCGATTCATATGAATAGTCTCAACAAACATAAATTCAATTGAATGCCGACCTCCCAACAAACGTAATTTTGATATGATGGTCCTTAGGCATAAAACGTATACCAATCTATAATTTTAGAGTAAGGGAATCCATCTACCAGCTTCCATTGTAGAATTTAATGGAGAGGAGTCTATGACGTAAGGTATTTGAGATTCCAAGCACTGTACGCTTAAAACCTACACAGATTATGTGTCCTAGTTAGGATGTTTCTTATATAGCTTTTGCAGGTCCAAGCTACAAATAGAATTTTTCATGCATCAAGTCCTCACATATACAACCTATCAAACATAGAACGGTGTCACAAAAAATTCTTAGAAATTTCGTAGTAGTTTAATCTACTGTGCTGTCGTCTAGTGGTTGAGAGTAACTTGAGACTAGGCATTGCCATACAAGCAAACTGGATTCAAATCCTGATGCACAAAGAATACCATGTCTGTGCACACTTGCATGTGGCTTTAAAGACATTGAACAGTGACATAACAAACAACACATTAGAACTTTCTAAACATTCCATGATATTAGCTTGCATCCTTCTAGCTCATGACAGTGGCTTGTCTGCATGGCAGGTCCCAGTTTCTCCATGGCCCAATATAGTTAGATGTAGCAGTATATCATTCTATCCCATGTATAGAAGTTACATCTATTTCTTATAATCATATCAACTTTTTTTTGTTATAGTTACAAATTAAAATATCATCTTAGTATAAAGAAAGAACCTAAGATTTGTGTCCATATCCAAGGCTTCTAATATTATAGGTTCCTCTTCACGCATGAAGCTGTGTACAGTACATCACAAAAAAGCCTGCACTACATTCCCCAAAAGTTTTAAATGTTAATGCATAAAGCACGGTACTGAGGTGGGAAATGACATATCACCCGCATCTCTGGTTGATTTGACTTCACTATTTACAATCTAATAGTAACCTCAGATTTCCTAAAGAAGATCCTTGACCTAAAGAAAAATTAATGTACACTAATTTCACATAGATTTTGCACGCTAACAGTGATGCACTGCACAAGAAAAATTGTGCACTAGAGGAGATCAAGATTTTAGGTGCAAAGTTGATGTTATGCCTTTTGGTCAATGGTACTGTACTTAAGTTTTAACAAACTAGAAATAATTACATCAAGAACCACAAAGGGAAACCATCTCTTCCATCTTTCTATGAGCAACTTCTACTTTCTGCCTTTGTTGTTTCATAGTCTCAAGTAATAAACCAAGCTCTGGCAATGATTCTTCACAGTAGAAATTAATATCTCTGATCATTCGTTGAATTCTTATCAACTCAGACACCTCCCGCTCATACATTTTCCTCTGAACTTCAACTAGTTTTTTTGTTCCAAACTGTGGTTTATGGTACCACTGAAGAATCTTTAGCCTTTTTCTAGCTTTTTTTGCAGCTCTGGATGAGCATTGGGCATTCTGGTCAGCCAATTGCATCTCCACTTCTGCCTTCTTCAAGTTTTCCTGGACTTGGGCCAAAAGTTCTATTCGAGTACCCACAAATTCTTGAGATTTTTTATAGAGTTCTGCATCTCTATCTGCCATCCTCTTAGTAAGATTTACTAACTTTTCTGACTCAAGCAACTCAATTTCTTTTTTTTCAAAACTTCTTTCTAAAAAACCTGAATCACCAATAAGAAACATTTAAATTAAAGATGTGTTTAGCAGTATTTCTAAAACTACTGTCATCCAGATAACCTTAAAGTTAAAAGTGCAGCAAATTGATTTGCTTAAAAATTGACTTTCTATCCTTATAGACCCCAGCATAGAGAACAACATGCAAACATTTCAGATGGATAAACTGGTAGGTTACCATCAATTTCTTTGGCAATCTTCAGCATGTTTACACCTTCTAGAATAGAAACCAATAGCCGTTGCAAATCGGAGAATGGAGTATATGTAACTGATTCATAGGCATCAAGCACCTTAATATTCAAGTCCTTTAAACTTTTCCTCTGAGTACCATCCATGGCACTGATGGCAGACTTGAGATGTTTCTGTACTATGTCTGTGGATTCATTTTCTAATGCATTTTTCAGTCTCTCCCTCCAAAAAGGAAACAGATCACACTTCACAGTACAGACAGGGCACAAAAACTCACCATCGATGTTTTTATCTTCAACAACACCTCCAATTCTTTCCTTAAGGGTACATTCTAAATGAAAAATATGGTGACATGAGCACTTTATATAGCTCCATGTCTCATCTGGCTGAATAGATAAATGACAGACATAACACATGCAACCTGGACAAAAGTGCACATTTGCACAGCAAGATTTGCAATTACAATTTGCAATTTCTACTACTGATCTAAGTTTAGCCTTACTATTATCATTTTTTCTGTCAAGGCATCCATTGCCTAGGAAATTATCAATGCCTTTTTCATAACCTGCAGCATCAACCACATGATTTACATCAAAGAGATCCTGACTGTTGACATACTGATAATCAATTGTTGCAGGAGAAAACTTTTGATCATGCATAGCCAATGATTCATCATTTGAGAGGTCCGCATTCTTCCTATCTGCTTCATTGCCTGGATGTACAGATGAATAACTTCTGGTTTTATTGGTAAGAAATGGCTCTTCAGATGCACTCTTCTTATTAGGAGTTGGAAACAACAATTCAGTATTCTGCTTTCCAGCACCCACTATGGGATTGTCACAGATGTCGACACTTTTGTTTGCTAGATCTCTTTGTGTTTGTAATTCTTTTGAAGAAAAATTGGTGAATGCATCTCTAATCGCCTGATACTGCTTACACTTTTTGCAAGGTTTGTTCTTGTAACATGAACCTCCAAATCGTGCAGCTGTGTTTGAATAGTCACTGATACCAAAAACTTTTAAGTTTGTTTCAGGCACTGAATTGGCATTGGAGTGATAATCAACATGCTGGCCTTCAACAAATGGATCAACCATGCATTGATATTTTTGGGCTTCTGATTTACTCTGAGCCGCATGGAGTTGATAGAGTGAACTAGTATCCCTTATGAAATTTTCAACAGAGGAATCAATCCGATGCTCTTCCAATAAGCACCAAAATCGCTTGTACTTGCAATACCATTTGGTGCAGAGTCTAACAAGAGCCCTCCTCCCCAATGTTGAAGGTGCTGCTTCATTTCTCGTAAGCAAGACAAAAGCTCTAACAACATTCATTGGAAATGTCTTCATGCTGTCTCTGGTAACTTGCAGGTTCAAGAGAATTTTATATAATTCATTAACCTGAATATCACCCCTTTTTTTCAGTTCTCCAGACTGTATTAAAAAGGAATGTAAGACCCTTGCTGCCTCATGAAGGCGCGCAGAATGGTTGTCAATAGATTGCCTGTCCTTTGCATGATTTCCTTGATACAAATTAGCTATGAATATCTCCTCATTAGAAACTGAAGTGTGGCAGCTATAGTGTTTGCTGCCTTTCTGTTTCATCGTCGATCCATGCATGTTATTGTCAACCCCATGATGATCCAACACATGGCACCCTACATAATCCCCCAGTGGACCACAAGATTGACAAGCCTACAACAGGGAACAATGTTAACATATTAGTTAATATATAAAAGAATTATCAAAATGTGGAAACAGTGCTTGTATTTCTAGCAGGGGTCTCAGCAAAATGCTTCATATAATGTACACTGGTTTAAGGACCAAATCAAAGGATCAAGCATGCATGGGCTGTATGACTGGAAACAGAGAGTAAAGAATTTAAAGCCAGCATTTGTACTAGTTACTGCTAAAAGTTGTATCTCAAATTTCGTGCAAAGGCCTAGAATGGTAAACATGGAAACAAAAACATCAAGTCTTGATGATCATAAAAGAGAAACAGGTTAGGCAAGTGGCATGAGAACAACTGAAAAAAGAACACCAGAACCAAAGGATAAACCTTTAATTCATGCCGTAGCGGTCTCTTCCTCTTCCGTCCGTGTGACATTGGAATTTCAAACACCATATCCTGTTCAATGTCTGCTTCAGTTTTGACAGTAGAAGTTCCTGTAGCAGATGGGAACAACATAATTGTTAACACAAGTTTTAAGGCACTAAATGACTGAATAAAGTAACACTGCAAGGAAAAGGAAAAAAACAAGTACAAAACAAAGAGGAAATAGTTAATTATTTGTGCAAGAATATTTTAAGGTGCAATTGTCAAACTAAATGTTAAACTAGATGCATGAACACTTCATTTGAAACAATTGGCACAAAACACTCCTTCCAACTGCAATAAGTCGAAAGGATTCTCACTCCATGATCTTTTTTAACCGAGATTAAAAATGAACTATGTTCCACAGAGTCCCCTTTTCGGGAGAAGGGGAACCATGGGGATGCCAAGAAGTACTCCCAAACTAGAAACTGAGGGCAGGGAAGAAGGGGACCAAGGGGTGTTGATTTGTCCCTGCTGAACATAGATCATTTTCTTAAGCTGGTTCTTTGTATCAAGTGAATTTGCTTGTAAGACTAAAACAGAAGAGGGTACATATAGCTAATTACCTTGGATAATGGTCAGTTATTTAGCATGTAATAGACATGTTCAGTTATTTTCTGAATTATTCAGAATTGTGACTACAATAGCCCAGAAATAAAATTGATTTTGATCTTGTGGAGTATATCCTTGCTAATCATTAGCTCATCTTTTCAACCAAGTAAAAAGCTTGTATACCCACTAAACCACCAGCCATCAGATATCATTGAAACCATGGAACCTCCATATATTTATGGAATAGGTCATCTACCAACCAACAACTGCTTTTAATAGTATCTGGGCCATGACATTGTTACTGAGAGACACCTTCCCTACTTTGGCATGCATATCAAGTAAAGGATGCATCTAGGATAAAGGAGAAAGATTTGGGGGTGGCCCAAGATATTGGCTGACAACTCCCAACTTCTACCACAGACGGGTTCGGAGATGGCCCAAGATGCCGGCTGACATTTCCCGTCCCTCATCTTTTAGCTGTCTCTAGACATATCCATACAGTACTATGCGAGTGTCCCAAGAAAAAATGGGTTTCTACTAAGTAGCCGATACGTTTTGGATACGGGAGCGGGGTACGGAGTATTCGATACGTGGAAACGGCAAAAAGAAATTTGGGCTTGGATACGGCAGTACAAAAAATATATAAAAATTAAAAAATATATAAATTTCAGCCTTCTAAATAAGAATTAACCACATATTATGCATATGAAAAAAAAAACAAGCCAAATAGCCACAACAAACTACTCATACATTCATAATTTCAGTTGTCCCTACCATATCTAGTTGAGGTGTTTATTACATTTATGATTTATCTCATACATGCTATTTTTTATCCATGTTTATGATGGCTTGTAACATATCCCTTCTGTAGAATAATGGTGCTGGCGAAAACTGTAATTTCTGCTGTAAATGATATATTAAATGTTACAAATATACCTTCATGTAGAATAATGGTGCTGTGAAAACTGTAATTTCTGCTGTAATGATATATTAAATTTAACATATACCTTCTGTAGAATAATGGTGCTGTGAAAACCTGGTAATCTTTCTGCTGTAATGATATATTAAATTTAAAATATAACCTTCTGTAGAATAATGGTGCTGTGAAAACTGTAATTTCTGCTGTAAATGATATATTAAATTTAACATATACCTTCTGTAGAATAATGGTGCTGTGAAAACTGTAATTTCTGCTGTAATGATATATTAAATTTAAAATATAACCTTCTGTAGAATAATGGTGCTGTGAGAAACTGTAAGATTTCTGCTGTAATGATATATTAAATTTAAACTATACCTTCTGTAGAATTAAAAAAATAAAAAACAAATTAAAAAAAACTGTTTTTTTGGCGTGGCGGTGGGAGCGGGTAGGGAGCAGCGAAGGGGCGGCCGGGACGGAAACGAGCCGGGTATGGCACAAGGGGCCTGCGGAAATGGTCGGGTATGGCCTTGTGCCGTACCCAGCCGTTTCCGCAGGCCCCTCGCCGCTCCCCTGCCCGCTCCCGCCACCCGCTCCTGTACGCCACTCCCAGTGCCCGCTAAGGTGCCGTTTTGGCAACATAGGGTTTCTAAGTCAATCTAAGCTTCAAATAATTAAAAGAAAGCGTTGGCTGAATAAGAATTGTTTTTCTAAGTCGATATAAACCTTCAAATAACTAAAAGAAATCATTAGAACTTTACATAAGCTCATAAGGCTCGCTCCCCATAATGAGCAAATGATTTGTGTAGTAGGCTAAAAAAGAATTGTAATAAGAGTCCCCAGGAAAATGGGGTTTCTAAGTCAATATAAACCTTCAAATAATTAAAAGAAACCATTACAACATTACACAAGCTCATAAGGCTCACTCCCAATAATATAAACCTATGATTTTGTAGTAGGCTAGATACGAATAGCAATAAGAGTTGAAACAAGATATAATAAAGAGACTATTGGTTACGACAATGTAATATGTTCTTTGTTTAATTTTTGTAACTAGAGGACTCTGACAAGAACTGCTCATCATCGTAGACGCAGTTTTTGATATAGCATGGTATATGCTTTGTTTAAGTTATGTGCTTGGCCTAGTCAAGAGTTATCATGTTTTATATACTCGCATGGTTTTTGATATAGCATAGAATATGTTTTGTTTATGTTACGTACTTGGCCTACTCGAGATTTTGGTTTCTTATATAGCATGTTATATTCTTTGTCTAGATCAAGTACTTGGCCTCCTTGAGAGTTATGTTTTCTATACTCGAAAAAGGGAATAAATGATGATTAAAATATGTATGTTCCAACTATGTGTTTGTAGAAGCATATTTAATTTTTGGTTAGATTACTAGTGGTCGAGCATGACCCAACCAACAAAACTTCTCAAGATTCATCCTATTTATATGTTCGGGCACATATTGTGGGAAGCTCACCTGTATGTATTCTCTACATTTTAGAGAATCCTTCCTTGAATATGTTATATGAATGAAGTGCCAAGTGTGTCTATTCTTTTCTCTGTTCTTGTGTATATTTTTCTGGTTTGGTTGTGAATGCTTAATTGCTATACTGGCATTTATAGAGGCGTTTCCTACTAAGCAGTTAGGTCACTGTTCATGCTATCCAATGGCAAAACAAGATGCCAAGAAGGAAATTAAAAGGGCAGTTTCTAGTCATTATAATGGCCGGAAATTGAAGTTACTTTGAATAAAATTGTCTCAAACACTGTATAACTGCTAGTAGCCTACTACTGCACAATTAAAAGATTATACTGGTAAATCTTCTCCAACTGATTGATGTATGCAAGGTATTTTGGGAGAGGGTCAAAGATAATTTGTTAAAAGTGGTCGAAGGCTGAAGATACTGATCTGATTTAAATCATCTTCTTTCCATTCCTAAAAAATGGTAAAACAGAATTTTTTGGATCAATGGAGAACAATTTTGAAGATATAGGATCTCATTTTAATCATCTTCTTTCCATTCCTAACAATGGCAAAACAGAATTTTTGGATCAAAGTCGAACAATCTTATCATGTAATATGGTATACAAAATTATAAACATAATTATGATTAATGAGTTGAAGGCTATTCTTCTATCGCTAATTTGTATACAAAAAGGGGAGAAGGAAACTTGGCTACCTACATCATATTTAGCATTGATCAAGTTCTTGTAAATGGTTTTAAAGGAAGATAAAAAAGCCATTATCTCAACTTAGGTGATTTGAAATAGATCAGTTAGAAAGTAGGATGTTCGGATATCAGACATCCATGATGGTGAAAACTCAGCCCAAGACACCAAAGACAAAAAACCAAGACATCAAAGTAATCAGCAGACCTCCGGGAAGGTGCTGCAACTTTCAGGAGTTGAAAAGAGCCACACGTGTTGCAGTGATAAATGGCATGGGAGCATATTACATTAGGGATATGAGGTGAAAGATTTGGCAGGATAGATGAGTCAGCCAACAAATCCATCCAGGAGAGACCATATGACCCAAAATTGGCCAGTTGGGAGAATACATCAATTGTCTCAGTTCTATTTGCAGATGGCCATTTCATCTCCAACCCAACACCACTAAGGGATAAAACACGGCTCGTCCATTGTGAAAGGATTCCTTTTCAATTGCAGGCGATATTCAGCAGTGTAGGAGACTGTTTCAGAGTAAGTAGCGAAGCAGGTGTGTGGTTGCTGCAAGGGTCATAAAAATTTAGCCACTGTAGTCCCTTGCCCCATTGGAGAGTCATTTGCCTGCAGCCTTTAGTCAGTGTTATCATTGAAAAAAACATAAGATGCAACCTTTTCATTTCTGAAGTTTACTAAATTGAGTTTCACCAAGGTAAAATATTGTGTCAAATTGTGTGTTTGATTTGTCGTATCTGATTTCCTTTTAAGGCTTGTTCAATTCCCATAGCTATAACTTGTAACACTGCGATTTGGAGCGTGATTACACTTGGTTCATTGCATTGAAGCATAGTTCTTAGTGTAGCAGCATTAGAGCACATTAAGACATTAAATTCATTGAGAGATCTCCATTAACAACCTCTGTTGTTAATATTCTAAGCAATTATAGATCATAAGTTGCCTTGCATGTTAATCTTAGATTTAAATAGGGTTAGAACATCTCACTAATAATACGAAACAAACTATTTACTTTGGTACCAAAAACAACATCATTTTCATGAGAATTTGAAAATCTTTCGGTGCATGCTACATCCATATGAGATGATGATGCACAGCTATCATCACTTAAAAACTAATTGAAGAAGGTGGTGCTCTATATAACCTGATAAATCTTTTTCACCAAATAGAAATAGTTTTAGGGCTGAGATTTACCTAACATTTTGGAAGACAGTCAAATATAGTTTGCTAGAAGTGGTAGAATAAACTTGAAGATCAAGAATGTCCACAAGAGCTGAATGTGGTAATCTACTTTTCGTTCCTAAAAGGGAAAACATGGAATTTTCGGATAAATATAAAACAATCACATCATTAAATATGGTATACAATTATATGAACGTAATTATGGATGATCGGCTGAATCTTATTCTTATATAGCTAATTTTATAGAGTAAAGTGGGGAAAAAAAACTTGTCTACCAAGCTCATGTTCATGAATTTGTTGATTTTATCTGAAAAATTCCGGAAAAGCTGTATTTCGTACTAATGTTAGATTTAAATAGAATTAGAAGATATCATTAATAAATAAGTTGCAAACTATGACTTTAATAAGAAGTACATTCTAATGAGATTTTGCAAATTTTGCCATGCTTGTTAACATCCATGTGAAATGTTAAGTATAGAAATGTCATAAAAAAAAGAGAATGGTAACCTGAAATAGAAGAATCGCCAATAAGTGGTGCTCTGGTGTCTTGTTTTAAGTTCTCGTGTTGTTGAATCTGCATAAAGTGGGATGCTTAAACTCACCAACTAAAAATAAGATACAGTACAATAAAACCAAAAGAAAATGGAAAAAACATGGAAGAAATTCATTGTGCACGAGCTATGATACTCCTCAAAGCTTCTACACATGGCAAGCTGCATATATAGGTTTACATAAAAGTTTTATGTTGCCTTCACAGGTATTTACAAGGCATTCCCAAGTGCCCTCAATAGGATTTCATAACTAAAGGAAAAACAAAAAAATGGAAGTAATTCATTGTGCACAAACTACGATACTCATGAAAATGTCTACACGTGTGAAGCTACCTCTCTCAGTTTGTACACAAGTTTTATACTGTCTTTCAGAGGGACCTACATGAATTCTTAAGAGAGTCCTCAATATGTTTTAGTTTCAAATAGCTTAAAAAAAATATGGCCCTTGTATACAGTATACTTCCATGCCATGCACCAAATCTCATACTTGAAGGTAATTCCCCACATATTCCAAAGGACACTGTAAAGAGTCACGGACTTGTGTGACTAACAAAACAAGAGCAAGCAGATTTTTAGTAGATATAATGTATTGGCCAATAAGTCAATCTATGAAAGGAATTCATTACTATCGGTATGATACAATGTATGAAAGGAACATATCAAACCATGTTGTTATTTTTTTAAAGGCAAACATTTATAGTAAAAGAAAGTGAGGATTATAAAAATTGAAAGCCTGGTTGAAGCACAGGGCAGTCAATCAAAAGTCAAAAACATTAAAAACATTGAGGACAAATGCTCATTATATAAAACTTTGAAAGCCTTCATCCAAGCCAAAAGCAAAAAAGCTAAGGAACTTTCATGTCCACCGTGCTATCAACTAGCAGATTCACATAGTTATGATCATACAGCATGAAAACAGCAATACTGGGCGTGGTAGTAAGCATGTACATATCATGATATTATTACCTGATTTTATTGTTTACTGATAGATTATACGGTATCTAGAGATAAAGAAAATTTCTAAAGACAAGCCATTATTTTGAAATATATGTAGCTCCGTGAGGAGAATAAGGATGATGACTTTCCTCATTTGTATTACAAACAGTCCAAGCCTAAGCAGAGGGCATGTTGGATAAGTGAAAGGGAGGCCTATTCCAAGTTGGAATGCAAACAGTGGTAGCTGTTGAGCTTTCGGCACAAGCTTGTCTTTTTGTAAAAGAAGCTATCTCGGATTGTTCCTGCACAATCTCTGAAATCCCCCTTGCATTCGCAGAAAGCAGCAAGGTATTTCTAGCCTGTAAAGAGTTCCCATGCTCAAGACTGACTGGGTTTAAGCCATCAACACTATTATTCAAGACATCAATCTTTCCCACTGTTTTAAAACCATATGATGAAGCCTGACAAGTCCAATTTCCAAATAAGGATTATGGGTACTTCGCACAGCCATTTGCTTGTTGTGACTCTTAATGGCATATGCTATTTCATGAATTGCATCCAACAGACTAGGATTGTTGGTAGTGGGACCAGCCAGTTTGGAAAATTGAGACTGGTTTTCACAAGTCCCCTTGTGTTTATAAAAAAACTACACCATCAAGACCATCATTCACAGACTTGTAAATACATACCACATTACAGCATAAAAAGAATATGGTAGTAGTCAATGCTTCATTCATAGGTAGTGCTCAATACAAGCAGTTCAGTACAGGGAGGACCTGGCACTCAGCACCCTTTTCCCAATGTACATCATTCTATTTATATGACAAGAAGACCCAATAGGTTGTTGGCTAACAGAAACATCAAAAACCGAACATACTAACGAGATTCATTAGGAAACTACAAAAGGCCGACAATCCAATCATAACCACAACATGCCGGCTACTAGAAGATGTAACTAGGCTGATATCCATGACAATACTAGTGTGATGGTTGACATTCTCCCCCACTTTGAACAAGTCAGAGTCCCTTCCCACACAGTTCATAGACAACATGATAATTACTATACTGAAGAGGTAAGAACCAAGACATTCTAAGTAGAGTTGCTCTTGATGTAGAGGCTGCCATAGTTGGAACCTGGTGGATGTGTTTGAACATCTTCAGGTTTGGCCATAAGGTGGTCATACAGTTTGGCATAAGGCTGTGGAGGTCGTACGACTCTTGGAAAATACCAAATGGCAACTGCTGAAGGATGAGCAGTTGGGGGGCATGCACTGATGGCTGCTTTCATTCAACCAGTTGCAGGCAATACACTGCAGGATTCTTTCGGTCATATGCAGCATTTTGTAGCACTGTTAGCAGTGGGTGGTCCACCAGTGGTGCTGTCAGTGGATGTGGTCAAATGTTGTCGCCTGCATTGGATGCTTGGACCGTCCTCTTGGCAGTGGATGACCAAATGACAAGTCATTCGGGCTAAGACTCAACAGATTGATCAAGCAAAGAGGAAAAACCAGCAGGTCATTCGTGCAGCGTGGCAATCCGAGATTGTTCAATTGGCAAGCCAAACAAAGGTCATTCGGAACCCTATCATTGAAACGAAGCCTTAGGTTGTAAAATATTGGCTTCGAACTTGCAATTGCAAGGGTGTGATTGGCATGGATATATGGTTCTTTTATTTGGTCATATAACTTAAAAGAATTGACTTGATCGACTCTTTTGCCTTTGTTTAGGTTGTACGGATCCCTTTTACTTGTCTTCGCTTCACTTTAGTTTTTCCCCATTTCTATTTCTTCATTGGCAAGTCATGCTTTTGTACAAAGATTATCAATGTTGATCATAAGGACATTTTTGGTCCTTAATAAATTTATAATGTAGATCCATTTGATGTGTCCTTGACAGGCTTTTTGTCCAAGCACTCTAATTTGACTGCCCCATTCTCAAAAATCTCTGAAATTTTAAGCGGTCTGAGCTACAACACTTTGAACTTGCTCAGTTCAATTTTGTGCCTTCCATTATATATCAGAACTAGAACTCCTGTTTTGAAATACATTCATCAGAGGTTTTTATCGTGCCGATATTTCTATCTTTTCAGCATGACTTCAGTTGCACATTGTGCCATCACCCAAAATTTGTCCAGTTGTCCAATTTGAGCACATTTGTCGTATCCGACAATACTTCAAAAATAAGTTGTAATTCAGGAGGTTGTACTTCACCTATTAAATTTTAATCCTTACACACCACATTCATGCTCATTGAAGTCAGCACCTTAGACTTCATGTCGGTTACTCATTCTAACTGGCTGACCAACTATTTATCAAACTTTGCACCCTTCAAGAACTTGTCATCACCCACATCTGCTTTCAGTTATCTTGCCGCATGCCTAGGCCTTCTTCAATCTCTATCGTCTTGACAGTATTGCAAATAGGCTAGAACACTACATAGTTTTCCATCTTCCAATATAACATGCTGATGAGGAAGTTCGTCTCATATTCGGAGCACGACTATAACTCGAAGACCACTTTGTCATTTGGCTCCATCGTGCTTGGGTTCTAGTTAAATGAGTGGTCTTCTTCAAAGTTTGAACCCAATAAGGTTGCTTCCAAACTAACTATTGGATTTTTCAAATCTATGACATGTTTCCATCCTTTATTTTCAATGGAGATCAAATTATTTTTCCATTTATGGTCGACTTTGATTGCTAATATCTAGCCCTAACCCAATAGTGCATCATAGGCTTTCTTCTTCAACAATATGATTACAAAATTCAACAAAAAAAGGTGGGCTTCCAATAAATACCTTTTGTCCCATCAATACACCCAATACTTTCGTGCCATGTTGATTTGCTCCTACCAGTTGGAATGTCAGAGGCCACATAGTTGGCTTCCCAAGACTCTTCCAAGTCTCCTTTGGAAGTATATTCATAACCAGAACCACTGTTGTCAAATTCTGGTTAGAATTTTCATATGCACAACAAATTGTTGTGCCAGATTCACCATCAAGAGCATAGGATCAATCACTTGGTCACCTGACAATTGGGGCTCGAATGTGGGTTCATTCTTATTGTTTTTGCTCACCCCATCATCTAGATGCTATACTATTTGTATGTTCCATGTCAGGCGTGTCGTTGTATGCTCCATGCCTAAACCAATGTCTTGTATGGTAGCAATTATAACATTCTAATAAGTTCTAGAACTATCTTACAAGTATAGTGGTCTACAAGATTTATCTTGCAATAGCTTTGTCAGTCTCGAGCCTGCTCCTCACTATACTTGTATGTTCATGTGATTGACGTCATTTTTAGACCATTTTCCTCTTGACTTCCGCCCCTGCTTTGAATAACCTTTCCTTCTTCATACGTGGGTCGAGATAATTAGCTTTCTTCACCTTTTCTCTAATGATTGTCATTCCCTCCTTTCCATTAACTATGTAAATCATATTGATGTTGGATTTCTTAGGAAAATTGTCATTGTTATGGTTTTCGAGCCCACACCATCTCTTGCAAAATGGCCCCACTCAATGCACACTTTATACTATACAGATGGTCGTCCTTAGGGTGTTGTAGTGAATTTGACTTCTACCACTACTGTTATTTTGACATTGGTAATTTCTTGGCAACGTGGTAGTTGGTGTCGATTGCTCTCTTTGTGTGACCAATACTTGGCTGCTCTTACTTTGCGAATTATATGGGAAATCTCGACTCCACGCCCTAGGACTTGACAAATCTCATGCAACATTTTCTTCGCACAGTACACCTTGGTGTGACCTTATACTTTGCAGTCGATACACCAAAGATATTTTCCTTCATCCTTAGTGTCTCCCTTGAGTTCCTTCACCATTTGGAGCATGTCTTTCTTTAAGGCTCGCACCGATCTAGGCTAGTTGTCATCCCCGGAGTTAGGGTCATCTTCCTCTTTTTGTCTCAAGCATGAGGATTTCTTGTTCTCACTTTCAATGTCCAAGTCTCAATTATATGTGTCTTTGTAAGACGAGGGTGGCACCACCACCAACTTCCTCTACAATAAGGGTACAAACCTTCAATAAACCATTGCTTCTTCAATCCATCGACAAGCTGTTTTTCGATTTTTCCCAACAAATCTTCAAGTCCCATGTAGTAGGCTCAATCATTATCATGCTTACCATGACGAGTATTATAGAATTTGGCTACAATTTGATTCCCATATCTTGGGAATCTGAATTCCTCCTCAAAACCTTTCCTGAGTTTTTTCCGTGTTACTTTATTCATACTTGGCCCATCTATGAACCAATCAATTACCAACCCCCGTAGTGTGGTTAGGAAGCATCACAACTAAAGACATTAATCTATGCACTCATTGGCATCCCAAATTGTAATACATCTTACAATGTTGTTCAAGATCCCACGATCCATAACCAATGACTTCGGCAATTTTTGTTTTTCTGCAGATGAAGTTGATAGTGTAACCATGGCTCTAGTTATAGGTTGCCACTAACATGGCTCTTTGGTCACAATTCTCCTCCTCAAGAAGGTCAGCGTTTGACATTCCTTTGATCTCTCGATGCTGACATGTCCCTATGTCTGACCCTTCCCTCAACAAGTATCCCATACACTATTTTGCTCACCATTAGGTCCCCTCTTTCTGCTAATCTCTCCAACTTGTTGTTTGGGCTGCCTTAGACTCTTCACTTGATACAACACCTTCCCACCCAGCCTGTTTGGAAAGGTCTTGCACTTCCTTATTTCAAAGAGACTATGGAAATTTCCCCCTACTCCTTTCTCATGAGTCGTGTAGGGTGCTCAAGGGCCAACAGAATCATTTCTTAGTTTCGGCTCCCTGTCCACCTTTGACTGCTACTTACGCTTTGGCCTTGACTTTGCTTCTGTTATGGACTTTGCTTGATGGAATTTTGCTTCCTGTTGCAGCCTTCGTTGTCTTTCTTGTTGCTCCACTAATCAAGTATATGATATAACTTCTTGGCCCTCTCCCTAACCATGTGTCTTCTTCGGGGTCAACTAGTATTTTCTCGTACAACATCAATCCTCTTCTTTTTGAACTCTTTGTACCATTGTAATTTCTTTTGTTGTTGTGTTTCATGGTTATATTCGACACAAAGTTCTAATAAGATAATTTAGTGTCTCGTTGACAGTAAGTATTGTCAATCAAAGTTCACTTTGGACCGACTTTAAACTTGACTTGACTTTCTTTAGTGGCACAACACCAGACGGTTTATAGAGAAACTAAACCACCAAGACCATCTATCATAAACTAGTAAATACATACCACATTACAACATAGCAGAATATGATAGTAGTCAATGCTCATTCATAGGTAGTGCACAGTAAATGTGTTCAGTATAGGGATGACCTGGTACTCAACATCCTTCCCCCAACGTACATCATTGTATTTTATATGACAAGAAGACCTATTGGGTTATCAATTGACATGGCCATCAACAACCAAACATATCAACAAGAGTCATTACTAAACTACCTAATGCTGACAATAGAAAGAAGAAAGACATTATATTGATGTCCACAAATGAACAAAAGTAGGTCACTGGGACTCAAAAACACATCCAATTAGAATAAGTAGTGCTTGAGTGAAAGGACCCTAGGATCAAAGACTAACTAAACAAGAACACTGAAAATAAACGAGGGTAAACCCAAAGCAGTAAATCCCCAACCCATTTGGTTAAGGTACAAATACAAAGAACCATGTTCTCGAGAGCATAAACTCTCAAAGAGCATGGCCTAATGAAAGTTGGGAAGATTGGATGGTAGTCCCATCAAACATCTATTACCATGTCTAGGTTCGAGGAATTATATGTGTCATCGTCTATGATTGTGAAAGGGTCAATGCAGGATCTAATAGTGTTCATCAAGGAGTGCTTAGGATTTTGAGAGGGCGAGGCTATAGGTAAATTGCACCCCCCCTAGAATCCCTCCTGAGTCGTAACATCCATCATTAACCAGATAACATGTCAGCTACCAAATGATATTTTATGTTGATAACCATGACAATATTGCATATTATGGGGGTTGGCATGAACAAGAGGGACAATATTTCTTACATTATCAACATGAAGAGGGGTAGATGCAATTACCTGAATGAGATATATACCATGTAGTTGACACACATTCTGAGTAGTTGGGGGTAGAAAGAAAGTCCCCTTGAGTTCGATTCCCATGGCCAACCTCATCATCATCAATGGAAATGGGCGTATGAGCCTCAACTAAATTGTCGTTTTCTATCTACATGCTTTGAGCTTGATTCTCAAGAGATTCTTTATTTTCATTCTTTGCTTAAGAAATCTTCCTCCTCTAAACCAAAACACAGTCTTTTTACTTGCCTTCCTTTCGCATTTTGTTCTTTTGGTATTCTTATTTATAGGAAAAGCTTTGACTTTAGAAGTCTTTCTAACCCTCATATCAACAACAAAATCAATATCCACTTGATGCTTTTGACAAGGATTTGACTTGCAAATCTGATACAATATTTCACAAAATATAGACATGGGAAATTTGGACTTATTAGCTGCCACTAGTTTTGTGTTAAAATTAAGGTTTGTGAGAGAAGCACCCAATTGAATATGAAATATCCCTTGTGGGATATCGCTTGAAATTCACCAAATATATAAAAATAACAGTGAACTGTAATTCTGATTTTTCTTATTTTTAGGACAGCAATATGCAGAAACAAAGAAAAATTTGTATTTTCCAGAATAATAATTTCTAACACTACCCTAAAGCTTCAAATAAATTAGAAAAATTTGTAGAACAGTAAACAAGAGAGATAATTTTTATCTCTCAGATCTGATTTTATCTATTTATTTTAACTGTTGAAACTGCCTAAAAATTCCAAAAATTCACAAGGAGCTGAAATGATCTTTATAAATTTTGAAATTCGGACAACAATGTATTTAAATTATAACAAGTCAGATCCAACCTGGAAAACTAAAAAACTCCAACCATAAACCCTAAAAAACATTGTTGTAAAACCCTGAGTGAGTAGATCTGAAAATAAACAAAGCCAAACTGAATGAAACTCCTCCTAGGAATTCGCCAAGCTTGTCTCAAACGTTGGGAATAATCTAATTTGTAGATGGCTGAAGTATGAACCAAATAATCTCTCTCCGGCATTGAGCAAACCCTTGAAATTCTCTGATAATTATGATCTAAAAAAATGATTTGAATGAAGCTCCAAATTAGCAAACTAAGGAGGATCTCTCACCACTGAAGCTAGGGTTCCTGTGGGATCTTACTCCACAAGCAAAAAGCATGCAACTAACAATGGCTTCAATATCATACAAGAATGAGTGTATGAATGAATGCCCCTTTCTCCCCCAAGCGCTTCCTTTTATAACTTTTCATTGCAACAAAGGGCCCAAAAGAATCTTAATCAACCTCCTTGGGAAAAAATCCACATAATAATAAAATGACTTAAGTTGCCTAAAGTTTTATCACCACTATACTCAAAAGTACACTTAAGTTACCCCCAACGAAGAAATAGAATAATAAAGTACCATAGGGGAGCATCACACAACCTTATTTCACTTAAGTCACCTCAAAGTACGCGACCAACGTCAAAACATAATATATAAGTGAAATGAAGGTGTAAACCATACCCAATAACCATCAACATCAGTAGCCCCTTGGGTATGACCAAGGCTAAGATGGATGAAAGGCCTCCTAGGCCACTTGCTCGGAAATGGGGACATGACAAAATAGGAAAACGAATGGCCATCTATTGTACTTCTTTGTATCTTCCCACTAACCACTACGAGCATTAGCAGCTCATCCGACTCCTCATCAACTCTAATCCATTGCATCTTGATATTAGCCATTTCTTTTATAATAACTCCAGCTTCGTTCAATGTTCTCTTAACCTAATATGTTTGAGCCCTCATGAGAATGATCAATCTAAACCACAAACTTTGTGAAGTACTACTTATTTGGAAGGTCGTGATATGATCAAGGCATTCAATATAGGAGTGGATGAATGTCAAAAGAGACACTTTAAGGCATGCCATGTAGACAATAATCTGAATTGTATTAGGAAGGAATGAGAACTTCCTTGTACACACGTCGTGGAGGGGAGAATTCACATTAATTTCTACATTTACCACTTATCAAGCACGTTCTTTAGAATTAATATATATTGGTGTATGCTGCAATGACATAGTATATGCATGAAATATGAGGGCGTGAATAACAAAGGCATTGCTGTGAATATTATGGAGTATAGCATAGAGTGAAGCATGAGTCCCATGCAAGGAATAAAGTGACCGGTGCAAAACCTAAAAGCCAAATTTTGCTTAGGGGATAAAGTGTGTAGGTCTAAGTCAAGAAGCTTAGGATAAAGAGAAGGCAAGAAGGTGATGTTAAACATAGGGGGGTGGCTTGGGTCCTATTCATGGAACACATAAAGGAAAAACTACTACTAGTTCAAAAGAATATTAAGTATAAGGTCATTATGTGGTGGGTTTCCAAAGCGCTCAAGACTGTAAAATTTAAATTATTTACAATAAAAGCTAGAGAAAAAAATATTCATTGAGAGAGGAAAGATCTTAAGGATATTGAGACTTATGACTCTACATAAGTGATCTTGGATGAGCATCATAATCAAAATTAGCGGTGGGTAACATCTCAAACTCCATCATGGCTTAAACGTGACAAGGGAGATCGAAGACATTATAGTAAAAATGTAACCTTTGATTTTTTTGACTGGTTACAGTTCTATTTGCAAGCTTGTCTGCCAAAATCTTGAAGTACTTGGGCTAATGTTTCATGATGATGCCACTGAAATGAGAAATATTAGCAATGATTTTCTGTAAAATATTCTGCATTTGCCAATTAAGTCCAAAACCCTCTGTGTATACACTACTGCGACCACGTATGTGCAATTTGTTAACTAGCTGGATGATGATTTTGGAGTCTCCTTCAATCACCAAAATATCAATCCTCCGATATTTTGGTAGAAAAATTCCATCATGACAAGCTATTAGCTCAGCCATGTTGATTGTTTGTTTGACAATGTCCTTGCTATAGGCAATTATGATTTTTCCATTTTCATCTCTGATCAGCCCTCCAATTCCAGCTTGACCTGGCTTGTTTTTCGGTGCTCGTCAAAATTCAATGTGTTTGGGAGAACAGTAATCTATCTCAGTCTCCCTTAGATTTGGAAAGATGAATAATAGTGGTTTTCGTGTTGACTTTGATGATAAAGATCAATGGAGAAATATTTGTACCTTTGTCGTTGAATACCCAATAATTTCTCTCTTTCCAGAGCTGTTTTTTGTTTTAAGGCACTAAGATATTGCAACAAATGAAGTCGCATTTTTAAAAGATTTGACCGATGGATCTGTGCTGAAATCCAGCTGTTCTAAACAGCCCAGCCATCTCTTTCAAAACTTGTGTAGCTAATGGATATTGAATCACCCAAATGTTGAATTGTCTGTATTTGCTATTTACGATTTGGGCATCTTATGGGGCCAATAACTCCTCTCTTTTGAAGATTATCAGATATTAGTATTTTTTTGTGGTTTAATAACCAAAGAAAGGATTTGATTTGAGGCCCGCTGAGGTGTACTCCATATTAGTCCATGAGTTATTGCTGGCATGTTCTGTCAAGTTCTGTGCTTGGTAGGCTGAAGCCATAGTACAGTCCCCTGTCATTGTGTGCAGCAAGACTTTCATATCTTTCAAAAGGTGACAAATGAACATACGTGTTGGTTATTTCCTCTTTAAGATGTTGAATTTATGGTTTTAGTCCATCATTTAGGCCATCTAGAATAGCCATATTCCAAGCAATGAAGCCTTGTTGAGTGGTTGGACAGCAATCAACTATTACAGTAAATCCTTTTTTTTTGGAATTCATATATAATCTCTGTATTGGATGGAATGTTGAGAGGGGGATGACCTTCCCATTTTTTATCCCAAAATCTGACTTGATTTTCTTTACCAATATGCCATGTGTAGTATTTGTTCAGCTGATCGGTTCCCATATGAACTTTGAGATGCTAGCTATAGGAGGTCTCCCATGCGACTGCAGGATCACGTTCCTTGCAATTTGCACCAAACTGATTGCTTAGTCTTCCAAACCCCTGTAGACTTGGTTGTCTGTAGAGTTTTAGCTAAGAAAGTTTCTTTCAGGAGGATCATATATACATTTTCTGTTTTGACCGTATCTTTGGTGAATAGTGGTTTGTTGGGCACTCCTCAACCCCTTATATTCCAATATAAAATCCACATTAGGAAAGAACTCGTAAAGGCACTGATATCTGCTTCCCGAATTGGATCATGTCCTTGAATTAGCAGAATATCTTTTCTTTGAGTATCTAAGGAAGAGTTTACATGCCCAAATTTGTATCATTTTCTCTGCAGATTTTTCAATGCTTATATTTTCATCTGACTCAGTATACTCTCTTGCTGTTTTTGTCTTTTTCTATGTAGCCTGTACTGCATTAGGCTCCTGAGTTCGAAGATGCACAGGAATAAGATCCTCTTGGTGCTTGTCTATGTTCCACTTGTTACAAGTTTTCAGAGGAGCCTTCAAAGCAAATTGCAAAAACATTTGAGGGGTATTGGAGTGCTTAAACGTTTTTTGTACTGATCTGTTAGATCGGGCTTTTGATAGAACTTCACGTCTGACTTGAATTTCTTCATTGGCGTTTCCTCTGTTCCAGTAGTTTCCAAAGCATCAAAAGGATTTACCAGAGAAATCTGAGTGGTTTGATTTGCTTGACATTTTCCCTTCCTTATGTATACGAATAGTGGTTTGTTGGGCACTCAACCCCTTATATTCCAAGAAAAAATTGCATTAATAAGAACTTGTAAAGGCACTGTCATCTGCTTCCCGGATTGGATCATGTCCTTGAATTAGCAGGATATCTTTTCTTTGAGTATCTAAAGAAGGGTTTCACATGCCCAAATTTGTATCATTTTCCCTGCAGATTTGTCAATGCTTATATTTTCATCTGACTCATTAGACTCTCTTGCTGTTTTTTTGTTTTTTCTTTGTAGACTGTACTGCTTTAGGCTCCCGAGTTCAAAGATACACAGGAATAAGATCCTCTTGGTGCTTGTCTATGTTTCACTTGTTACAAGTTTTTAGAGGAGCTTGGAAAGCAAATTGCAAAAACATTTGAGGGGTATTGGGGTGCTTACCTTTTTTTGTATTGTTTTGTTTGTAACGCCCGCTAAAACAACCCACTTGAGACTCAAGAACAACCTAGGATTAGTTAGAAAAATTATGGAATAATTTTTTTGGTTTAAAAGTGTCTACAACCAAGTTAAAAGACAACAGTTGTCACAAAACAAGTTTAAAGGCCAATTATAGTTAATCGCTTATAGTTTTCCCATTACAACAATTATTAAAATTCTCAAGGTCAAAACTCAAGGTTAAAGTAACCATTTAGGTTAAGGGTAATTTCTCACTATACCACTCTCTACTGGCTTTAAAGATTCATCTTGATTTTTCTCAAAATTAATGCACTCAAAACTTCCCAAAAACATCCCCATTAAATAGGAAACTTCCTCACTTTTCCAGTGATCTAAACTTTAAAGAAGTCCTGCCTAACTCCTCATATTTCTCAAGTTATGGGCCGGCGGACCTTGGGAGGAAACTTTTCCTAAGAGCGGGGCCCTGTGGGCCTGGGGAAGAAAATTTTTCCCCAACTCAGGTTTGCGGACTTCCGAGAGAAATTTCGCCCGGAGGAGGAATGCGGACCAGTGGGGCGGGGAAGCAAATTTTTTCCCCATGCGCGAGCCGACGGAGCGGGGAAGAACTTTAGCGCTTTTTCCCTTTTAGGACAAAAGTGCGATTTGCCTCTGTGCGCCTGCGAGCCTGAAAAGACACGTGTCAGCATTTCCAAACTTTGGCAGAAAGTCGGGGCCGTCGGAGAAATTTAAGACTTTTATCCTTTTTTTGCCGAAAAGCGCTAAGGGATCAAAATGACTCCGCGCCTCCGCCGTATGCGCAAGGGTGCCACGTATCAAGCTCTGATTAGCTACGGCCCATCAGGCCATTGGGGCAATTTAGAAAATTTTGATTTTTGCGAGAAAAAGGTTTAAAGACTTAAAAAGGTCCATGCCTCTGCGGACACATCGTGAAGACACAAGTCAGCTATCCATTGGATGCGAATAGGCGGGCCAGCGGGAGAATTTAAGAAATTTTTCCCAAAAAATTTCCGAAGCGCTAAGCTAAAAAGGGGATCTGCTCCTCCGTTGACGCCTTGTGATGCCACGTGGCAGCATCTGATTGGCTGCGGGCCGGTGGGGGTGGTAGAGGAAACTTAGAAAAATTTCCTTGGCGGACCCACGGGCCCGAATTTTCTCTTAGCGCTTTTTGGTCAAAAATCGCCTAAGTTCAAAAAAGAAATTTTGGAAAAATTTCCCCCGCGGACCCGCCGCCCCGCTTTTGCCTTTTTGGTTGTTTTTCACGGCCGCGCGCAGGCCCGCAACAGTTAGACCTTTAAAATACACTATACCACTCTCTACTAGCTTTAAAGATTCATTTTGATTTTTCTCAAAATTAACGCACTCAAAACTTCCCAAAAACATCCCCATTAGATAGAAAATTTCCTCACCTCTTCCAGTGATATAAATGAGTCCTCCTAACTCCTCATATTTCTCAAGTTATGGGCCGGCGGACCTTGGGGAGGAAAATTTTCCCAAGAGCGGGCCTGCGGAAGAAAATTTTCCCCAAGTCGGGTCTGCGGACTTCGGAGAGAAATTACCCTCTTAACCTAAATGGTTACTTTAACCCTAAGTTTTGACCTTGAGAATTTTAATAATTGTTGTAATGGGAATATAAGCTATTAACCATAATTGGCCTTTAAACTTGTTTGTGACAACTGTTGTCTTGTAACTTGGTTGTAGACACTTTTAAACAAAAAAAAAATATTCCATAATTTTTCTAACTAATGCTAAGTTGTTCTTGAGTCTCAAGTGGGTTGTTTTAGCGGGCGTTACACTGTTACAATGGGCTTTTGATGGAACTTCAGATCTGACTTGAATTTCTTCATTGGTGTTTCCTCTGTTCTAGTATTTTCTAGAGCATCAAAAGGATTTACAAGAGAAATCTGAGTGGTTTGATTTGCTTGACTTTTTCCCTTCCTTATATTTGCTGTTTGGAACATATTTTGAAGAAAATTCTATTGATTTGAAGGTTGTGAGTTTTGCTGTTTTGAATCAAGACGTACAAAAGGAATCTAAATCTCCTAATGGGGTGACTTTGTGCTTTGTTTCCACTCGTGAGGGTGTGGCATGTTGCTCGTGTAGGGCTTACTATGTTAGATTCCCGTGTTTGTGGCAAATTTTGCACCTGAAGGGGATGTTTTCATAATCCAGAGGCTGTCCCAATCTATGACTCCCATTTCAAGAATAATTTTACTCTGGAAGCGGTTTTTCTAGATCAATATTAATATAATTTTAGACATAGTTTAGAAGTCACAGTTTTTTAGTAAATTCTGAAGCTGTTATGTATTTGCCCACAGTTGTTCCCATTTTCTTCAAGCAGGATTCGTGCCAGTATTCACTTGGTAGGAAGGGGAGCCTGACCCAAACCAGCACTGTGCTTGGCAGATCCTCTGTTGGATTAAAATGCAGGGGACCGGGGTTTCATAAACAGGCAATATTTCTTCATAAACCAAGGGCCTTCTTGGAAGGTACTGTCAGAAAATATGGCCATGAAATACCCTTTAGGCATCATCGGGATGTTTTCTGAGTCAGCAGAGTTTCAATTTTCTTGCACCCACATTCTCAAGGTCTTGGGTCCTAGATAGGCATCTGTGAATCTGAAATCGGTGCCTTGTCCTTTAAAATCCATAGCATGTGCTCCATTTTGTCAACGGTTACAGAGATTTTCTAGGGGCTTTTCTATTTATAGTTAGCACCCATTTTCCTTTTCTGCAATTTATCTTTGATTTGAGGAGCCATTCCATTAGAGACAACAGATTTAAAGTTTGTTTTGGAGTGTTGTGTGGGAGAAGAGGGAATTGAGAAGGCCACGGCATCCGCAGAGGGGATCTGGAGCTTTGAGCCACTCAACCTTTAGCTTGAATGGGTGTCAAAACTTCTGCATTGGATGGAGGTTCGAAAGGAAGGGCATGGGACTGGTGGTAGGTGGGAGAACTTACAGTGATTGCTAAATTCTAAAGTTATTTGTCAATCACGTAAATTGAGCAGAGAATGATGATCAGCTCAATCTTGTAGGGTACCTCGAGATTTCCTGATTTTCCTAAACTGGAAGAGTCCCCGTTATTCAGGCCGGCTCAGGGGCAAGCACAGTCTTCGGAAGTCACCCCTCGACTCCAGGTTCAAGCCTGGTAGACCGACCACTAGTTGATAACTCAAGGAGTGTAGCATCTATGTGCTCTTCACTTTGTTTCTCATAACACTGGAGCACCTTCATTTCATCTCAATTTTTGTCTTGGTTTTTGTTAAATAGTTGCATTCAGAAATCATAACTTCATATGAAATTGTAATTAAAGATGATCCTACATATTTTGGGTTGCTGAGCATGAATACTAATCGCCATAACAAATACATCCAAAATTATATGAAGTTATCACACAAAATCTGTGACATAAAGTTTGCATTCCTATACAACAGTAAGGTAGATTTGCAAAGATGAAATCAGATGCCTAAGAGGAAAAGGAACTGTAACAGTGCTGATGAAAATACTAAAATGGCTACCAGTTATGTTTAATTCTCATAAATAAAATGGAATTTAAAGTTGCAAGGAAAACAAGGAAAATAAGAAGAAAACTAATTATAATGAATGATGTTTGTATAACTTGCCAAGCATATGAGATGAAATGTACAAATAAATGGAGAAACACAATGTGTATGGGACAGCATGGATACTCAAGTAAAAGAGGAAGAACTTAGAAGAGGAGGAGAAACCTTTGATTTTCTCTTCTGTGGTCTCCTTTGCTTTTGTATCTCTTTAGATAGACTTTTGATATTGCCACGTGGATGTCGTTTCTTTTCCACTCCAGGCAAAGGAACATTCCTGAAATCTGATAACACCATAGAAATCCCTCCATACAGTCAATAAAATTAAGGTAATTTTAAAAGACACCCAATAACAGGTGTATTTTGATGTGGACACAAATCAAATTATAGATATTTTTTATTCAAAAAAAATCAGTAACTACATTAGTTAAACATGTACGTGGACCTGTTTGCGATTACTAGTTAAGGGTAAATGGCCTTTTGTAAAATTCTCTAATTTTCTAACACAAAAGTTATATAATTATTCAATCAGAAATGTGAATCTTGTAAAGTTAACAAGAATGCATTGTGTAGTATTAGGAACCTTCCAACCTTTTTAATACAGAGAGAAAGCATGGTGTGAGAAAACAAATATTCAAATAGGTAATAAAACGCTACCATAGACTGTGTCGCTGTATTGGATCCATTTACAGCTAATTAGAAGTCAAATTTCAATAAAGGAATAAGCCACCCAAAATCTATGTAGCCAAAACAAATGTATTGAAGGACAAACTAGTAATATCTGATTAAATCCTTCCCTCCAAAGGATCTCATAAATGATAAAAAAACATTTTTTCACAAAACAAGGCAATTCAAAATAATCCAAATCCACATTTAGAAGACCCATGTCCACATAATCTACCCCAATTCATGGTTCAAACACACAATGCAATTTGTCGCCCGGTTAAGAATATGACATATTGTTTATCAGTTACAGTACAGCTAAGGTTTAGGCTCTGAATCGATCCATGTTCAACTATGCTGCTAACTGGAACCCAGTTAGTTAGTGGGAATAAAAGCACAAGAAACATCCAATTTGAATAAAAATGTATTTTTCATTTACTCGGATTTCAAAATAAAGTCCATTTTTGGAGAGTATCAGTCAACATGGAGCCACTCTCTTTCTAAACCTAATTGACCTTAATGTTTAATATATAGTTTCCTAGTTTTCCTGAACTGGAAGAGTTCCTTGCTCAGGCCGCTCAGGGGCAAGCGCAGTCTTCAGGAATCACCCCTCGACTTCAGTTTTTTACAAGTCTGATAGTGCACCCAGCAGTGGGACCCAGTCTGTGTCACTCCTCCCGACGGAAGATACCAAGCAACAAAGACCCTCTGCTGTTTACATCTAGCAATACCAAACCCGCCCAAAAGGGATAGAGTCTCCACGGAATGCTCCTGGTAAAAACAATATACTTGAATGTATTTACTTGAAAACAATCTGTCTGTCATTTCTTTTTCATTTTCTTTCTCCAAATGTTTTTGCCCGAACATATATTATATTTTTCTGACCACTCACCTTTCGTTTCCAATGCCCTGACATATACTACCTAATCAGTGTGCTGATTCTTATATACCAAGAGATGAGATGCCAGGCATATTCTTATTCATATTCAACAGTAGGGGCCTTCTTAAGAAAATTCTTACATGCAAAAGAAGAAGATAGGGCCTAGACAGTTGAATACTATTGATAAGGAACCCAAGTAACCAAGGGCTATGAATGGAGGATGGCGTAAAGGTTAATCATCACAAAATGTTAAGGGTTTTCTGCAAATTTCTAGTCTGAGAGAATACTCCTGTACTCAACCTTCTATTGCCTCCCCTGTTTCTAAGCAGAAACATCCAAGGACATTTCATTGGTTGGAGGAGTAGATTCAAGCAATAATAATTCATCTACATGAAGACCTGAGTAAAACTCACAGATCCCACGGCAGGGTCCTGCTAGATCTTGAGAAACGGGCATCCAAGCTGGAATAGCACAAATATAACCTTAGCCAGTCTTCACTCCTTGTTATAAAAGTGTATAAAAAGAACCTTCTTTTGCAAAGATTATAAAATGTCAGTGATAGTTATAAGACTAGTAATTTAGTGATTTCAGACAAGTATAAGTTTCAGTTTTGTGAGTCCTGTCCTAGAAGATGAGATTATTCCAGAGATTAGTACTAGTAGAAGTATCAGAAAAGGGGATAGATTTTCCCACTCTTCCCGCCACTTTTGTAAATCCATGTACACTTTTGGAGCCATATAGCTCTATATAATATTAATCTTTAACTTCATAAAAATAAAAAGAGTTTTGATGCTCAGTTTTTACAAATCATAAACAGTTGAAAAATATGTAGAAGTTAGCTTCAATTTGAAGATTCCTTGCTTTTCAAGGTCTTCCCATCACTTATTTGGAAAAATTTAGAGAAGAATGTTTGTTCATTGTTTGTTAGGAAAAACTGCCCACACCAAATGTTTAAAAAGCAGAAGTAATTCATTAAAAATGCTAAAGCAACAATCCTAACATAATTCCATTAGTAGAAGACAAAGACAATGCTACAATTTATGAAAAATGGATGACCAAAGACCTTATATCTACCAAGGTCAAACACATACACAAAACATTCAATACCAACCCAAGTAACAAATCTTCAATAAGGTTATCTGGGGAATCAACTCATATATATGGATCCTGCTTTCAAGAAACAACAAAATCCAAATGCCTCCGTACCCCTACGATTTATGGTATATTAGAGATTCATATCCATTGTTATGGTCATAAATTCTCCCACCGACACTCTAAGTAGTTTTTGAGTCAAATAACTTCAAACTCTTGTACGTCTAACTTTTCCAATATACAAAATTAAGGGCACAATTGAGTTTGTCTCTTTTTTTACTTGTTACAAACATTTTCATGGAATCCTTTTCTAGAATGCAGGAACACAAGTCCCCCCGCCCCCCTGGTTCAGTCTAGATGCATTAAATGCTGAGCCGAAACACCCAGCAATGTCCATGCACATGCCAGAAATGGCAGTACTGTTTCCGGCAGCGCTTTGCTTAAAATCCAAAAATAAATAAATAAAGGTCAATACATTAAAAAAACTAAATCTCTAAAAATTAAAATACTAAAACCCTTAACACACACAAATACCATATAACACACTATCATCTCATTGCAGTTTTTTAAAGAATTACAGCAGTTTTAAAAAATAGTGGCAGTCATTGCAACAAGGAAGAGCTTCAAGGAGAAAAAGGAATTTGGAAACAATAACAAGGAGGGGCTTCAAGGAGGAATTTAGAAGCAAGAACACATGATTCATGAACATGTGAAATTTTAAGCATATTGAATGTTTTGAAATTTTCTAAATACTATATTTTTCAAGTATTTTATCTTTTATGGACTAAAAATGAGTACTGTGCATTTCTTATATCTATTTATATTTTTTCCATTTTTTAGTGGATGGGAATTTCCATGCCGTTTCATTTCCATGGGTTTTTCGAAAATCGGCATTTCCACATTTTGGAAACTTTTCCCTTTCTAGCAACCTAGAATTGTTTACAACAAGCTTTGGACTCATCCACCCTCAAACCAATACATTAGTTCCAACATGCCAATGACATATTTGTTATCTGGTCCAAAGGGAAATAAAAGCTAGACTAGGTCCTGAAAACATCTCAATAGCCTTTCAGATCACTTTAAATTCATCATGGAAACTTAAAAAAACAAGTGTCTCCCTTCCCTCCACATTCTAGTTTCTACAGATCCAAATAGTTCCAAGTCTCATCAAACCTACAAGAAGAAAACAGAAACTTCCATGTGAAGTCTCACCATCAACCCACACAAAAAACAGTTACTTTTAAATACTCTTGCTTCTAAAGCCTTATGAATCCCAGATAAAGAACACCATGAACAAATAAAAACTACACATCTCAAGTTCTTAAGAACAATAGTTACTCGTCAGAAAATAATTAAGGGAGCATTTCATCACACTCACCCTCCCACAAATCAAACTCCCAAAACTTCTCAACCTAAATCCTGTATGCAATTTTTCCTTTTGTCCAAAATACAAAGGACAAAATAGCTATAATCCTAAACACGATATAACACTAAAACATTTTGCACCCCACCCAAAACTATCAAACCAACTCATTACCAGTTAAAGACAAACTTTAGACTTGCAGCATCAAGGAGTTTATATGCTTCCAAGCTAATGCAAGGGTTTGTATATAGGTAAAGCCCATTGTTCAATACAAGCAACATTGAGGAATGCATAACAGAAATCAAGCCATGATCGTTTCGATAGGTCTGCCCTAGCCGATATGTTCAAAGTAATCAAACACCACATATGTTTTGACAGGGCAAGAGTCATTGCCGTAATCCAACATTTTCACCTTTAGTAAATGAAACCCAATAACATCAACTGAGAAGATGGCAATATATCAAGTCATTAACAAACTATGCAAACTACATTACCCTTATGGTTCCATATCATAAAAATTCCATTATACATCTGAGGAATTATGTCTTTACAATTTGTAATTACTAAACATATTTGCACAGCCTATTATTATCATTGTATCCGTAAAAATCCTTTTTTCTTGCTAATGCTGGATGAAGGAGCTTTCTTGAAGTGAAACTAAGACCTAAAACCTATTGTGCAATATTATCCAGAAACCTAACCATAAAAACAAGAAACTGTGAATGAAACTGTGGGAGTCTTCATTCATTAGATCCTAGAACTGCCACGGCCACTTGGGTACATTTTAGGTCAAGAGTACCTTTATATTTGAAAATTTTGATTATTATATAGCTAGTCTCTTATATACAGCTCCGTGTTGAATAAGGTGGACTCACATATGAGTTAGGGTTAAGGTAAGCTCGCATTGGTTGCATGGTTGACTGAATTATCACTAGCAATAGCATACTCAGGTTATGTTATTAGATTTTGTGAAAATGAGTGCAAAGACAAACATCTTGAATGAGTAGTGGGTATTTCTATTATTGGTTGGAAAGCCTAAGCATTTTCCCAGCATTAACCGTTGATGTGGTACTAGGCATAAACAAAAGTGTAGGCACTGAAAGTGTTTGAGTGAGAATGTATGCACTGCAGTCTTTTGAATGTGTAGTGGGTATTGCTATTATTGGTTGAAATTTTTCTATGCAGCTGCAAAGGCTAAGTGATTTCCTAGACAAAACTGTTGTTCATCAGAAACAGATTTTTAAAATCATCGTTAGCTTTTAAAGAACTGCTGTTTAGGAATATTTCGCTAATTTACATTTGAGAAAGAAAAGAGCGAGAAAGATTTTGTAGAAGCCACTTTTGTAGTTCTTTTTGAAAACTAGTCCAGATGAGAAAATTCTATAGGCAGGGTGACTTTCTTATCGTTTTCAAATTTTGTGCAGTATAACTTTTTAAAATATTATGGTAAGATAATGTGGGGCACTAGTAAGAGTATGACTCAAGTTCAGATAACCCTTACTGCAAGAAGGTGGCTCAGAATTCTAACGAGCCATTCAGTTTGAACTTACCCCACAAACCACCGTAGTTTCCAGGTCAAACCATAACCTCGCAGAGATTTACCAATAAACGAGTGACATTGGTTTCTTTAGAAGGGATTCAAGAATGTGAAGCTACTAGCCATGTCCGGAAGTTACCATAACTGTTTCTCAAATGTTTCCATATTAATTCTTTCCTTCTATATCTGCACATTGGTCTCAAAGTTTTAACAACTTAACAAGGCTTATTCAATACTCACAATTTCAATTCCTCCGTGTAGACACCAACCAGCTAAGAAAAACAAAATACAGAGACCAAATTCCACCCTAGCCTCAAAATTATGACGTTTACTAGAGTTTTCTTCTTTCTCTTTGGCTTGAAAACAATAACTAACAACAAAAGATTAATGTGCATTCATGGCAGTCTTGGGTATTTGAACATGACATCCATGTCAGTACAGTTTTTAGCATCAACCAAAAAAAGAATGTTAAATGGGCACAGGCACTCGTCTTCTTGAAGTGAAAGAACTGTATCAGCATTTGGGTTTTTAAAAATAGCACGTCCGTATCAGAATTCTCATACAAACTGCAGTTTTTTACTTTTTAGCATGAATGCAAGGCTTGAAAGTTAGAAGAGTGGCATGACTATACTGACCTGAAGGTTTAACTCTCCAAAGAAATTCATCCTCGGCAGGGGGATTGGGATAGTTAGCAAGAAAGCTCGTGAGAGCGACCTTAGAACGAAATCTGACACCCTCAGGTGCCACAAAAATTATATCTTTCGTTCTTTTACCAGTGGACCATTTCCACCCAGGAGGAGCCATTGGAGGGCCCTCCCCTTTTCTGGAAGCTAATGCATGTGGCCCGTTACTGTCCATGATTATGATAACTCTCCTTCAAACCTGCATAATACCAACTTTTGTACTTATAGTCAAGTGGGCCTTGCATGCAAATCATATGACTAGGGTTGTGAACTATGCAAACTGTTTCCTGAGAAGAAATGTTTCTTTGCCTAACCATTATTATACACGTTTTGTAGATTGAAAAGTGAAACAGGCCCGGCATTGGTTAATAATGAGTATCTTATTCATTGGCTTAAATCTATAGCCTTTCATGTCACATAAATTATTAAACTTTGTTCAAATTAAAAGGAGGAGACCAATCTAATTTGTAATGTATACTATTTAAATTATATCCTTTACATGTAAGTTGTAATGGCGAGTTTCTTAAAAGGTAGGTTGAAGTATTACTTCCTCAATTATGTTCATCTAGAATTTGATTAGACTAGTCATCGCATCGAAGAGGTAATGGAGATGGAGATAGGGAGGTGATGTTGAAGTTAAAATTGAAGGATTGAAGGTGATTTATTGGAATTGAAGGCAATTGTTGAAGAGAAAATGCTTAACGAAATTGAATCTTGAATGTTGCACTTACCCATCTTGGTTGACTTTCTCACGAAGGGGCCATGTTGCGACAACCTAGTCCATTGTCGCCTCCACACTAGTCTCGTTCCACACATCACATTGAACAAACACCATGTCGCTACCTAGTTGTGTCGCCTCCTAGACATCCACCACCACTACCCTCATGTCGTGCACCATTGCCTCGTGGATGGCAATCGTCGGCTGGAAACCTCTCTGATTGAAACTATTTGAATACATTGGAACACATTGGACATCAAGTCTAAACAAAATGACTGGTTATTACAGAAGAGAAAATGTTTTACACAATTGAATATTTAACATTGCTCAGAGATTCAAAAGGAAAAACATATGTACGCATAATCACCCACCTAATAATTTACATTAATATTGTTTTAGACAATCATTAAAGAGATATTTATGCATTTTTCCCTAGCTCTTACAAAAAAGTAAAAAAAAGGAGAATGCCAAGTAAGTTTTTTAATGGAACCCTTATGAGGGGAACATCGTGAAACAAAGATTCCATCTTGCAAACAACTGGAGGACCTCACACCGATCCACTTAATGATATGAATAGGAAGGCCATTAGAAACAATGTAATAGTTTGGCCAACCAGAACTAAATAATGGGTTGGTTATGAGCCTTCTTAGGGAAAAATCAACAACCCGTGCCAAAGGGGGAAAGCCTCAATCCATCTACCTTGACGATCACATTCTCCCTGCCCTCGGAGGCTTCATAGAGGCTCCCTTACTACTACCTAAGAGTAGGAAGCTTACATATGTTTGAATCCCTCATGTTGTTTCACTTTCCCCTCTTGGCAAGATTCATCACACAAGAACCCCACTGCGAAGGTCAAGTCCACCACCGCCTCCACATTGTCTTTGTTTTGCTTATCATAGCGGACAAATACCAAGTCATGGCCTTGCAATCATCCTCATGCCTTATGTTGTCGCCTCCCTGATGTTGTTCATTAGTGAGCAACCTCTATGCTCAAAATTTCTCGAATAAATCTCAAAATTATGTGTCATGTGTAATTAACCACATGTTGGCTATGGTGGTGGCACCCACTGGAGCACGAAAAAATCATGCCCGAGCGGTGCAATATGGACACCAATATTAGGGAACTAATTGTCCTCATCATGGCTAGACTGTAATGGACTTTGAAAACCCCATGTCTTTATTTCTCGTTTAACATTTTCATTCCACTTGGCCATTCTTGGCCCCATGTGCACACTAATATTTATATTAAAATTAAATCATAATCTCATAGGTTTGAAGATGGATATTCAAACTAAATCTACACTTATAAATACAAACATACACATGAGTATATGTGAGTATTTCTTTATGTTCACAATACAAAGAAAAAAACTAAGTAGGACATTATTCTACACCTAAAATGGATATACAACTAACAAAATAGAAGACCACACTTCCCCCAAAGTACCAAAACAACAGCTGACTGCAAATTGATGAAAAACAACATAGAAACTACTCCTACTCTCTAAAATGATGACAACATCTAGGTAAGCTAACTTGTTGACATATAGCATAAAAATTATCAAATTTTTAAATGGAAAGGTAAATAGTTGGTTACATGAACAATCAAAACATAAAGCATTTGTCAAATAATGTCTAAAAACTAATTTTGATGTTGATAATTTGTAAATTGACATAAGCATACTCTTAAGACCCAAAAAGAAAGACTACCAACAAAAAATCGCACCTAAAATTTGGTAACTTGGGTGGAGAGGCAAAGGAACTAGGTGGATACATTTGCAGAGTCTTCTTCACCACCACCACCTGTAAATAGGGAATTTTACATAAGTATGAATCCCTCGTACTTCTACCCTTGTCGACCACACCCTCTAGCTAGCTCATCACCTTCATATAGCCTTTAAGGTTCAAAAACAATTTTGGCGTGGCCTAATTTTTCAGGAGTGTTCCCTGGTTATTTCCTTGACATATCATTTCCTATTACATCGAAGCATGTGGGTATTAACTCTTAAGACACAACCAATCCAAAACAAATTGTTTTTGAAGTGAACTCTACTTGATTTTCCATGTTGAACAATATTTCCATGAGAAGGAGAGATTGTGCACTTACAAAGATGAATATGCCTCGTTAGATTTCAACCAAAATCACAACCATAGATCTTCCAACAACAATCATGCTTCCACTCCACCCTTTGCACTAGTTCTTCATGTCATCATACTTGTCATCTCTTGAACTTGTTATCTATGCATGACTTTGTGGGAGTGTGAGGGAGACTGTAAGAAGAAGAATTTTGCAGGTTAGCGTAGACACTCAAATTTGGTATCTTATCCTTTGACAATGATAAGTTTGGTTATGCTCCCTTGAAGAGAAAAATGACTTACATTATAATTCCAATCAGTACATCTGCCTATCTCTTTCTTGTCTTGCTCATCTCCACACTCTGTTTTGTCATTAACTCAAGAACTGTTATTTAATAAAAGTAGTAAATCACCTTTGTGCACCATTTTATAACTTTTGGTCTTGGAACGCACGCTTCTTATCTAAAATTGTTATGATAAGTTGCACTGTCTTGTTCAACTTATATGTTCCCTCCCCTATATATGTTTTGACTTTGATTTCAATTTGAATATCATAAACTTGCATCATTTCATCTTCCTAGGGTCGGCTTTATCATAATATTTCACTTATGGAAGGCTATATAAGAAATTCAATATCACTTTATTACTCACTAGAAACTGATTTATCCTTTTTTCATCTAATTATTTAATGAAGAGTATTGCAAATATTTGAGGTTTCCACTTTGTTATACATTATTACAAGTTATGCCGAAGTTGTGCAAATAAGAGTGGCATATAACAAAGCACATTTCCAAATGAGAAAAACATGTAGAAGATTAAGGGAGTTGACTACAAAAGGTTCTAAGACCATATAATACCAACAAAGATAATAAAAAATTAAGGTAAGATAGTAAAGAAGTTGTAAAGTCCTACACGTACTCATTTTCCAATTCCAATTTCAAAAGCAAAGTATCTTCAGGTTTATATATGCTTATTCATGCAGTTTGCACATCCAAATCTCCTATATTCCACTATGTACAACTAAGTCTTCATCTCCTCTTGTGTATTTGGGATAATATTTATTGTTGTAAGTATTAATGTGTCATTTTGATTACGTAATTCATAATATCATCTTGTAATGAACCTTTACATCCTATATATTGTTGTATACGTCACATTTACATTCCATAATATATTCTAGGGTGTACACATTTTTTGAACCTGACTTTTGAACCAAATCTATTTCTTTGATCCTACAACCCTAAGGTTTGTTATTCTTCTCTTAGTGCATCCTAACTCAAGGATTTATCTTTTGTATCATTGTGAATTCTCACCTCTTTGATCATCTTTGTCTTAATCCTAAGGTTTCCCACCCTTTCTCTAGTATGGGTTGTTATCCCTTTAATTAGGTACATGCTCCTCCATTTGAGGGTAGGGACCCATATGCTAATTATACATGTGTTTGCACCCTTTTTAAGATTTATATTAGATTGTTATGAAATGCACGAAAATAAAAATGAATGTAAAGTTTATTACAAGGGGGTATTCTGATTAATTATGCTATAACATTAATCATCCAATATCAGAATAATGCATTAATACTTGCAAGTAACGATTAAAATATACAACAAGCTTAAAAAACAAGAGGGGAGATGCACTTAGCTACACAAAATGATACATGAGAGATTTGGGTACACATGTTAGAGAATCTAGTAGTGCATAGACTAAATATGCTTCATTATTGAGATTGCAACTGGAAGATGTCATGGTATGGAACTGTATAATTCTACTAGGAATGTTTGTATGATCCTAGACCTATTGTATGGTTTTGGAACTGTTTGAAATGAACTTACGTAAATTTTTGTGCCCTTTGATGGTCTAGAAATGTGTGTCATTGTCAAAATATAAGTGTTGCATAAACCTGACACCATATGAAATTAGCTGAATCAAACTTAAGTCTTAACTATGGGGTGGGAGACCTTACAAGAAGGTTAGTGTTTGGGTTGAATTGTAATCCATGTATAATCTACATCAATAATAATCTTATGAGGCCTCAAACCATACATATTTCTCCACCTAGCATTTAATATTTATATTAATGCACAACTAGTTGACAACTTCAAATAATTTGACTGTGCTTGGGATGATTATGCTCTTGTTAAGACATTGAGTTAGAATGTTTGAGTTCTTGGAAATGAGGTAAGTTGAACTCCTTGACTTGGTTGAGTGATTCATAACTATAGTAGTGGTTTCCTAGTGGATGTGAATTAGTTTTGAGAATATTTATGGTGCCTTAGGCGCCTTTTGTGATAGTATTTATAATAAGAACCCATGAGAGTGCCCGACGCTTTAAGGTTAGTGAATGAGGTGATATAAACTTGCTTGTATAGGGATTTAAAGGTAATTTGTCATGTATAGGTTGAATCAGGAGGATAAAAATACCCAACAAAGATAATGTAATTGACAATATAGTTGGAATATGTTTCGGTCCAAAACCGTATAGATTGTACAAGACCAATATTTACATACCTACCCTATTGTACAAATCTGGATAGGGATACAGTGGGTGAAATCTAGAAGTTACATCATGATGAGTAGAGGTTAAGTATTGATTTTATGTATCTATACTCAAAATGTGATAACACATCAATGTGTGGGAATATGTAAATTAGGAGAGAGATAACAAGATGTACTAAGTGGGGATAGGATGTGGGTGTTTTTCTTAGCAAAGAAGCATGGCCATAATTGATTGTTTACATTCCACCCCTTTAAGTATGAAATGAAAATCACATGCTTAAAGTAAAATGACACTTGAACTTGTTTAGACACACTATGTCTTTGCTCGAAGTTCTTTCATCTAGATGTTTTGGTGTTGGCATGTTCCACAATGAAACCTATAACACAAAGTATAGTCAACTTCCATAGTATAAATTGAAAAATAACTCAAATGTAATTATAGACTTTTGAATTCTCTAAATTTAAATAAAGAGATGTGAAACATGGAAGGAATACACTTGTTTGTTTATGCGGAGGGAAGAGCCCTTGTTTCCTTACTTGCAATTATAGATTTTGATTGTATTGTTGAACTTGTTGAAGTATTGGAGGTGATTAATACCCTATCGTGCCGAAGGAGAAACCAAAGTATTAGGTACATACAACCCAGCACCAAATAGAAGATATAGAGAGAATAAAAGAGAGAGGTAATTTATCTAGTAACCATGATATATTTCTCTTTGAAAGAGGATTGGAAAACTACCTATGAAGAACTAAGCTACTTCGATACTTTCCTTAACCCCGTGTACCACACCACTGCAAACCGATATAGGCCCAAAATTTTGTATATATACACAAATTATAAATGAAAATGGGTGTCCTTGTGCCCTTCTCGTGTACCGCACAACTGAGTAGGAGTATGTAATGTGTTGAGATGATGATGAATAAGGAGACTCGTGCACCCAAAACCTTATATTTGTAACTAAAAGTGGGTACTAAAGTGAGGAGTGAAATATTTATACCCCTTGTAAACTGCTTTGAACCCTGTCTTGTAAACTATTCTAAATTGTGTCAAATGAACATGAGATTATGCCAAAAACCTAAATCCATGAGTGGAAATATGAGACTATAGAAAAATCCAATATAAATACCCCAGGGTAGAAATGTATGGTAGTGTTAGGAATGTCCATACAATCCTGACCTTTCTGTATGGTTTTGAACATGTACAAAATTTTCCAAATTTATGTATCTAGAGATGTTTTTAAGGATTTTTTCCATTTGAAAACGTGTTCGTGAACTTAAAAAGTTTCTTATAAGTGTAAAATATATCCCGATGAAATACCCCTCTTTTGAGGTTTTCACAATAAACCATTTGAGCACGCGAATCAAAAGAATAGATGTATACCCATGTAGTATATATATTATAAACTATAGAATGATGTGGAATACCAAAATGGTGGATACCTTTGAAAACATATACATGCAAAAGTAGTTATACATGGTGTAAACCATGGTGCATAAAGAAAAAAGCAATAACAGCAACAATATTAATAGTAGTAACTATGCATGTATAATATAATAGTAAAAGAGAGACCTAACAGTAGTCAAGTGAGAAATCACAAGAAATAACATTCAAATAAAAGTCACATCAAGGTATAAAGATGCAATCATGGGACACCTATAGTGTTGCAAGACAATCAAGTCATTATGCCAAATGTAAGAAAAATAATGTCACATAAGAGAGACATAGCTCCACATATCATGGCATCCATGATGTCATAACTCAAATGAGGCACACATGCCATGTGCAATGAAGCATACAGGTAGTGTCATAAATAATTCACAATCATGTATAGTAAATAATGATGTCAAATAGTGATAGAATCATCATAGTAAGTAGTAAGAAAGTACATGAGGCAAGATATGTCAATGTTATACAAGACATGTGTTAGTCGTGTTAGCTTAAAAATAACATTTACACCATATATGTATCAAGTGTAACGAGGAAGTAGAAAGAAACTATAATGAACCAATATCACATGTCTAGTGTGGGGGGGTCCCTAAGAAAGTAATGTAAAGAACCAATGTAGCTCATCTCATCATTTATCAATCTATGTGGTCGATTTAATGAAATTAAATCTTAATGAGAGGACTGAGATCAATCAGATAATATTAAATATTCATAAGATTTAACATGAAATGGAAAATGAGTACAAGTAACAAGAGGATGAGAGTGACTTAACTTGTATTTGACTAGTTGGGTTAGAAAAGTGATGGAACAAGATGTATCTAGATTGTATATGCTTCACCTGGAAAATGGTGGTCTACAAGTATTTCGGACAGTAACACCTAGAAGGGGACTGGAGGACCCTAAACACTAATGTCTATATTGGGTGCTAGTGTCTTGTTAGTGAGTCAGGATTTAGTCTTTTCAGGGTCTAATCACGTTACCTTCACTTCACTCTTTTTCACTCTGACTTCACTATAGGGTTTCACTATCACCCTTGTACCTACAAAACAAACCCTAGCTACATACACAAGTCTTAATTACACATTATATGGAATATAATATGCATATCCTTGAGTCATATTGACATCCTTCACCCCAATGTGATTGTCATCAATCAATGAACTACATTGTATATTCAGTGTAGTTCTAGTGTATATGTGTGTGTGTGATAGAATCATGTCCATTGAAGCTAGGTTGCCCTTGTGCCATTCATACCAAGATAACAAGCTACAACTAATTTTCCCCTAAGATGAATGTGTGTGATGGAATTCAAAATTTTCCATTCCTATGAAGTGAATGATGCAGCACAAATATAGTCCTTAAGTGTTGTCATTTTCCAGAGTAGTAGATAGAAAGTAATAACCCAATTTTTCCAACCCCTTAGAATAATAATTCATGTATGCACGCACGCACACACACACACACACACACACACACACACACACACACACACACACACACACACACACACACACACACACACACACACACACACATGATTCTTCAATTGAATTTCACCATTAACAACCCTAAAAGCCGACCCAATGTGATGATAAAAGTTTTAGAAAAATATAATCATTATTGTGGCATTTTTAAAAACAAGAGAAGAGGGAAAGAGGACAAAAAATGGTCAAAGGGGACAATAGCATTTGGGCGCTCATGTTCCTACTGTGTGTTAGTGTCCGAAAGGATCCAAGGATAAAATGGGAAATAATGAGTCAGGTCACATGTTGTGTTATGTCCAAAATTAAAAAGGTGTAGTTCCAGAAAAACAAAGGACAAAAGCATAAAAGGATAAAACAATGTAAAGTAAAACAAGTGTTGTTAAGTATAATTTTCTTACTTAGTAATCATACATATAATGAAATAGTAGAGGCATAATGTAATAATAATAAGTTCATAATTTTGTGTCTACATTTACCCCCACTGTATTCGGTAGTATATGTTAGTGTCCGTAATTGTCAGGATTCATTTCAGTGCCATATTAATGGATGTGTTCTTATTTCCAATTTGAATGTGCACTGGGTATTGACATTTCAAAAAGAAAGTTTCTTTGAAAATCCTTCTTCTTGGTGAAAACTTAAGTATTCACTTGGTTGCATGCTTTTATCAAGGTTTTCAGGTTTTTGCAGAACTTGAGGTATGGGACAACGGGTGCTTTAATGCATTGTCAAGACTTTAGGCCATTTATGTAGATTATGGACCATGCTTACAAGGCGACAATTTTCCCTAGTGCAAGAAACAAGGAATTGTTTTAGTGACCACCACATAAACTTAGAGGAATGTCATGCTTTTTTTCAGTTTTCATTTGACGTATGGGTCGGGTTCTTGGCCCCGTGTTATTTAAAAGAGGATAGAAGGATAAAGTGAATGCCTGGGGAAATATTTAGTGATGTAAAAGTTTGTTTTATCCTAGAGAATGTGTGAAGTAGTAGTTTGATCTCGAGGTCCGAAAAGGTATGAATTCGACTTGCAATACAATTGGATTTTCAAATCCCGAGGCCGAGTTTACTATTTTCCTTATTTTAGGATGGTTCAAATTACTTGCTACGGGCCCAGGTGCTCGACTGGGTAAAGGTAGAAAGTTGGTATACATTTATAATTGCTTTGACACACATTTAAGAAGGAAAGGAACTTAGTATTTTCCATTTGAAAGAAGCCAGTAGTAATTAAGTAGAGAGTGGTTAGTTCTCTCTCTTAGGGTAGTGTGTAATTGTGTAGCATGTTTGAGTGAAGTGGTGAATGTTATATGGGAAGATTAATTGTGTGGATTTTGTTTACAGTGCAGTGCGGGTAAAAAGTGAAAATAAACAATACGTTATAGTGATTATAACAGAAGAAAAGAAATACATATCATGCATTAATGAAGAAAATGGGTACTTCAAAATGATGTATACTGTGAACAAAATGGGGGTTCTTTTATAGGGTACCTTGCCCTTGAAGATACATACATACATACATAAAATAGTGAGGATAAAAATGATTTCATTACAGACATGGAGGTCAATTTTCAAAAGTCACAGTTTCACCCGGGAAGGTTGACACACACCTCAATAGGTGGTACTTGCGTTGAATAAAATATTCATGGGCCATGGCACTGAAAAACAAACTGAATTTCCCTCGCCATGCCCCGTGACATCCCTTCTCCAACAGCTGAGGAATCTCCACTCATGGTCCATTAAGAATTTGTGTCAATTTCCTCTTTTTTTCAAGTGAATTCACCCATTCAGAGAGAGGGATTCCTCCTCTTATGTAAGCCTTTGTCTTACACATAGTGAAGCGTTGAACTATGAGAGATGGAGTTAGTTCGCTGGGTACTTCATCTATGGTGATTCTCCATTTCTTGAGGGGAAGAGCTTGGATAATCATTGTGGTTCAAAGTTTTGCCAAGGAAGCTTCTAAGGCCGAAAGTCATTTTTCTGTATCATTTTTATCCAAACCAGAAGGTTTTCATTTTTCTTCCACTGCGTTCGATGGGATTACAATAGGCACCTCTATAATCAAGATGAGATTGTAGTAAGATTTATTCATGTGCCATTGGTTGGCATGAGCATATGGGCAATGATGAAGCCAATGTTGTTCCAGGTGCCCTGTGTTTAGGTGGTATTCTGGGTGGATTAAGTGAAAGTGAAGAGTCTGAAAAAGAGGGAATGAAACACATATCTCAGACAATCGATTCAGGAAGGATGGGATTGTAATATCCAGGGAGGAATTATCTAAAGGACTAACCTTGACATTTGGCACAGTGAAGAGTTGCCTCATGAATGCTTGATCTGGGTTTGTTTATTAGAAAAACTCACCTAGAATGGGTGAAAACTTCATTTGTAGTACTTGATTTCAAGGGTGTGGAAGCCAAGGAAGGAAGGTTGTTAATGAAAGTAAGGAACACACAACTCGATGGAATTTGGATGGTAAGTTTGTGGCCCATTGTACTACACTTAAATATGCATGGCTCCCATGATGACGTGTATTGGAAAATTATGCCAACATAAATATAATATCCAGTCCGGATTAGTAGGAACATGTGGGAGTTGGATTAAAATTGATTATTAATGTGAAGTGTGTCACCGAAGATGGAGTAAATGTCTGCACCTTTGAATAATGTCTTGTCAATTTAAATTTGGTGGCCACGTCACATTTACTCGTATGTGTAAAAGTTGATATTAAATTAATGTGATGTAGAAAAGATAATGCCTTGTCATTATTAACATGATGGTGAAAAGCCGAAGGTGAGAAAAATTAAGGGTTGTTGTGGAAAAATATCCCTTGATATTCTCTGGAATCTTTGGGAGGTGGCCTGGTCGTGAGTTAGTTAGAATCTGGAGGGATATTTTGTAAAACCCTAAAATGGATAAGGATATATATGATGATTTAAGGTTTTAGAAAGGGAGATGATTTTTTTGGGGAGAGGAGAAGACTCTTCAGAGGGATTCTGGGATTTTTCAGGTGCATAGTCAACCATGGAAATTTTCACTTTTGTGATGTAGGCACTTTTGTGTTTCCCATTTTCCTGAAATTCATGTTAAGGTGATTACTCATGTACATTCATTAACAAGCTTTGAGACTATATATATATATATTATATATATATATATATGTTTCCCCTTGTTCTTTCCAAGTTTAATAGGTTTTATCCTAAATAGCCTACTGTAATTATTTTGGTTATGCTCTTCTTGTGGAACGATTTTAGTGGTAAAATAATGTGTGTCTTTTGATTTAGATTTTTATGCATGTTATGGTTGTAATTTTATAATGAAGACACCCTGTTTCCTTTTAGGTTTTGTTAGGGTGGTGTGGGAGGTTAATGTCCTTTGGGGGTACTTTAGGATGTTTTCTTCTAGACTTGTAAAATTACTTACTAACTAAACAATAATGGGTGTTGTGTTTATTTTTCTTGGGGTCCCTCGATTCAGAACACTTAGCATAATTTGCACATGGTGATTTAATCTTAGGGGTACTAAGCTAAATTATCAAGGATTGGGATTATATGTTTACTTTGAGGTTTCTCGTGACCAATTTCTTGCAGAAAGTCCATTTTATGTATCCCCTATCCTTCATGAAATAACAAGGGCATGGTGACAAAATGGTTGATATGTTTATTGACCCTCCTAGTTCTATTTGACGTTTCAGTTCTTCCTCCTTGCAACCCTATCTTCCACTTCACAAATTTTATACTAACTTCTTTGAGTCCTATAAGTTTTCATGTGGATATCTCCTTACTCGTTCATTTTATATAGACCCACTTTTGGAAATACGTTGTTAATGCACATACCTTAAGTGTTTTCACTCATTATCTAAAATACTTAACATTATCCCGAAATAATTCATGGGGTTAATGTGTGGAATATGTCAAACATGCCTTTAGCGACCTGTATTGGGGTTCCTAGGTGCTTGCAGTTCTTTGTGACCACTCTTTTGAGTGAGTGTTGCATTCAGTGGCTACATCCGACTCCCAATTATTTGTCCTTGGCAGACTCAAGACATTCTCCTGATTCTCCCCTATCTTCTACCCTCTGGGTCACATCTTAGGTCATCTCACCTTGACTTAGGAAGAGTCAGAAGAAACAGGGAAATAAACCACACCCTTTTTTAAGGTGCCTCCCCGACACTCCCTCCGAGATTGTAGACATGCGAGCAAAGGAAGACCCCGTCCCCAACTACATAATGCCAATTCATGTGGGTCCACCCCTCTCACCCTGACCTCCATGCATTTGTGTTGCACTCTCCACCCTGGGTGTAAATCTAAGAGCCAACACCCATCTGGTGTCGTTTCTGGGGACAACTGAAGTATTTGATCACCTGGGCTTTCAGTTTTGATCTTCTTTTCCTATTTTTTGTAATCTTAGGAATCACATGTTGGAATTGTCTACGTTTGGGGATTCATGTGATTTATTTTTTTAGGGTCATAACTCTAGTGACAACTCCATTATCCTTTTGGTTGTAGTGGACCAATATTCTTTGTTTGATGTGCAGGAATTGATTGTTTGTGTTATATGTGAGTCTGTACTCAGACCACGTCATTGTGTTCCTCAAGTTTTAAGGGGTAAGTGTTCATTTGTAAGTATTAGTTTTATGTGAAACTATCAATGAGTATCTGTGATGGTGATACTATTTTTTTCCTCCTAAAGTTCCTTTCAGATCAAGTCCTTTCAGGCCTATAGACTTTGGGGAGGTACCTGGATACCCGCATCAGATCACTGACGGAATCAGGCTTAGATTGCCTATTTTTTAGGGATATGGCAACACCTATGTGGAACAACATCTTGGTTTGTTTGATAAGATGATGCATGAATATGAGGTGATATATGAGGATGCTTTCATGAAGTTATTTATGCATACACTAAAATAAGATGCTAGAGATTGGTTTAACTCCTTACCTCAAGGTTCATTGCATTCGTGGAATAAAATGGTAGTAATGTTTAGAGGTCAATTTAGTGATGATCTTGGTTTTCTCCTTCATGAACATGATAGCAATACTGTAGACCTAGTTGAAGAAAGGAAGATCATGGGGTTTAAGAATGAAGAAATTGGGACTACAAAACTAGTATCGGTTGCTGAGCCATTAACTGAGAACAATATTGAAAAGAATGATCATGCTAGTTATATCAGTTTATGGTGTAATAAATTTTTTATGCTTCATGGTCCCTATGGTTTGAATGGCGTGCTTAATGTTGAGAAGTTGGAGTTCGGCACTGAGAACGATTTTGTGCCACATGACCAGACAAACTATAGAGGTGGGATATCTTCTACTGATATTTTACATGCCAAAACAACAAATGAATAGTGGGATATACTCATAGGAGTGTGTTTCTCTCTTATGGAAGAAAGTGATACAATAGGGATAGACTCAGGTTGTGGTTATTTTAGTCATAACTTTGTTTGGTTAAAGGATGAAATGATTACTAAATATGATGGGGGGTGTTCCCTTGGTAGAAAGAACATATGCCCTTCTACTTGACGCAATAGTGGAACAAGAGAAGAGGTTTAAATTGCGGTATAAGTCGTCAAGTAAATCCATAATAAGACATTCATGGATAGATCAGACATGTTCTATAGACCTGGATGTATGTGATTTAGTTCCTCCGCTTGATTATGAAATTAATGCAATGGCCCTAGATGTTGAGGAGGCCAGCTCTAGTGACAATTGTATTAAGAATTTCATACAAAATGGAAAAAAAACAAGAGGAGGGCAATGTGGTTTTTATGTCTTAAAAATATGTGTGCTGAAATGCCTATAGAACCAGGCCTGAGTGTTTATGTTCTCTTATTTTATGATCAAATGGGTTGAACATCAGTTGTCACTCAGACCTCTAGGGATGGAACAAGTTGCTTTATATGTTAGTAGTGGTGTTCGGTCACAAATAGGTTCCTGTTCATTAAGACATAAGACAAAAATGTGTTTGGGGGTTGATGTTTGCCCTTAACTTATTGAGCATGGTACATGATTAACTAAAATTAACTAAACTAATTTAGTAAATGATAATTAATCTAATCTAGGAGGACATATAAGATAGTAAGTAAATACACTAAAAACAATATATAAATGTACTAAATAATAGAACTAGTAAAAGTAGAAACTCTAATGTGAAAAAGGGGAGAGGAAACAACTCAACTGAATAACAGAAGCCTATCGGACCGTGTCGCAGTGATGAACATAAAATCAGAAAAACAAGAACGACTATGTTGGGGTCTAGCAGAGGACTAAATCTGGGAGATGTGGCTAGACTGGAGCACTTGGAGGGGGACTGGGGTATCCACAAGAACTCTGGTAAGCAAAACCAAGTGCCCTGGTCTAGGGAAAAGGTCTGGAACTGATATTCACAGGTCCTGGAGATGACTGATAACCTTCGTTACCTGTCACATTAATTTTCCTGTATTACGCCGAATGCTCCAAATATTGTAAGAGGAAGAATAACTTGTAAAAGACCCAAAATAATGTATCAAAAACCCTAAAAAAAATAAATATGCAAAATTAATGGGTTGGATTGACCTTAGCTGCCACAATAGTGGGGATTACTAACTAAGTGTTGCACTACATTTCGGACCCCAGATGTCGTTCTCTTGTGTATGTGCATTTTGTGCCCTAGGTGATCTTGTGCCAGTCGCACTTTGTGAAAAAAACGAGAAATAAATAAATGTATAAAATGTAATAGAATGTGTGCATGAAATAGAATAGAATCCCCCCTATGAAGTGTGATGTAGATGTCCTAACTTGTGCCTTGAAGATGGAGCTTATGTGGATGCCAATGCAATAGATGGATGCAACTCTAGATGGAGTGATAGAAGTAGATGATGTTAGGTCCCTCATTATGGTATCAAAACTTTATATTTTATAGGATTCTCTTGCTCTAATTTCGTAATTAACACCAAAAAGGCCAACCAAAAGAAAGATAAAGATGTAAAATGGCTATAAGAGGCCCAAAAAGTGACAAGAAAATGTAAAAGGGACAGGGGCACCCCCAGGTGGGACCAAGATGCCACAGTACTAAATTTGTGTGCCGTAACTAAGGCTAAAATAACTCGGGATGTTAGAAAATGGCTGAGCATATGGCTGTAATAGGTCACAAATTACATGAAATAAAATAAACAAGATGGCCAAAAGGATGGGGGTTAATTAGTACTTTCTTCACTCAAGAACCTTCTAAATAGTAGTATGAGACCGAGATAAATAAATGTCTAAAGTACATGATTTTGGGACTACATTTTCCCCCACTTTATGTTAGTGAACGAAAAGCTCGGTAACATAAAGTAGATAGAGATGTATACCCTAATGTCCATGAAGAGTGTAGTATAAAAATGCGGCGAAGGACTAGATTAAAGTGTGGAATGACAAAAAGATGGATGAGCGTGGAAACTATATATGAAAAAATGTGAAAAGAAAAAGTGATGAGAGTGAACCTAGAGAAGAACATGTGTGTAGTTGCGGTAGTGTGTAGTGTACCTGCATGGTTAGTAAAGCATGTGTGCTACACACGGAATGTTGTTGTTGATGTTGTTGTTGCCCCCCATTTGACTATTTGTTTCTCATATGACTGGACATGTAAGGAGAAAATGATCAAGTAGTCAAATATGTATGTATGTAAGTGTAAATATGCTATGTAAAATATGCTAATGTAAATGTAAATGGAACATGTGCACCCGATTCATGTCGAGATAAAAACATGTGGAAGGATATCCCTATACTACAAGTTTTTGGTGCAATCTCACCGTCATCAGCATAAGAAGTGTAGGGAGGGAAATGCTATGTGTCCTCCAAGCTCTAATTGCTTCCTTGAATGTGTGTATATATCTTTATACTATCCTAGTTTTTTGGGCAATTCAACGCCACCAGCTGAAGTAGTGTAGAGAGACACACTCACTGTAACCTCCAAGCCTATAACTGCTTCCCATAAATGCTAAGGATACCATGTCCTATAAAATTACCAACATGTAATGTTAAAATTGTACATTCATATGTCAGCTTAAATCCTCTCTCTCGCTAACATATTTGTTTTCAAACATTCCTTTCATGATATCTACGCAATGTGGATGGTTGTCAAACAATGGATAATTCTTCCAAAATATGTTGCGTGTTAATTGTCATGAACAATTTTGCATAGGTTCTGAAACTTAGTGATCGCTATGATCTTAACTATATAAGTATTCAAGCCCTCAAGAGTGCTTGTATTGATAGAATTAGATATTTTCATTAATATTTTTTACTACCATGCAACCTAGCGAACACCATTACCAAAACTACATATATCTTGAACCCTCAGTGGTGCACGTACAATCGCGCTTTGCTCGTTACATTAAAAGTAAGTTTTTGAATAATTCCTAACAACCGCTATGATCTAAATATGTAGTAATTACTAATTTGGAGACCGCTTATGATCAACACTTCTTTCATTTATTTAGAATTTTTTTCTAAGCTTACCAATATTTGTTATAACAGATATATGAATGTTGCCATAAAATCAATTACATCATTTGTCTCAAAATTTTGTTTATGTTAATGATGTATGCAACGTTCGCGGCCCTTAAATTTTTCAACATGGTGAGAAAGTGGGCAATGACGATGGTAGATACTTATTTATATTCCAACGAAAATGAAAAAATAATAAGAGATATCATGTTCGATCCAACAACCTTAGATGAAGAAATTTCTACATTACTCAACTCTATATTCTGCAGTTTAGAATCAAAGTGTTGATGTTGATTTCGTAGACATAAGGGGGTATATCAGAAGAGAAAGCACTACAGTTCTAAGATGTAAGGGTGATAAAAAGATCTGGCCTCCATTTTATTCCTACTAAACCATAGGTGCTTCTGTTAATGGTTTTTTTTCACTTCCTATATATTTCATGCCATGTCTAAGTATTTTTCATTATTTTCTAAATCAGGGAAAAAGAGAATAGGTTTTTTTGATGAGAATGCATACAAAATTTATTGTAAACTTCCAGAGCCAGACTTCTTGTACAAAAAAAATACATTCGAGTCTTGGATGGCTGGAAGGAGAGTAAGAGATGTTTTGCAGAGTTGGGAAAAAAGACCCGATAGATAATATGGATGATTATAAGCTATCCGAAAATCCTTATTAAAAATTTTTAAACCAAGAGTCCACATTGGCATGGCACTCATGAATAGGCTATATGGAATTTTTTTCAATCTCTAAGGTGGATGTTTCCTGGATTCTGTTACTTTCTTTGATTATTGATGAAGACAAGATTCCCTCATTAGGTAAGGTGCTTTGTCCCAATTTAATTACAAAAATTAAAAAAAATTGTTGACCATGGGAAACCATTTTACATGGCTTCCTATCTTCTTGATGTTCTCAAATGTCTGGATTTCTATCAAATCTAGTCTCATTTGAGCCATTTGAGGGTAAATGAGCAATATTCAGAACTTATATGCCCCATAATTTTATATCACATATTCAAGATATATGCACTTATTTATAGACTACTCCTCTACCAATAGTTACATGAAACAGTGACACTGAGAATATCTGATGCCATCCTCTCTTCCATAAAGAATATGGGAGCTGCATTATTCTATCCAAAATATATAATTATCATGGTTGAGGGGATCCTTACACCTCCTTTTCAATCTCCATGTTATGTTCCAGACAAATTAGCATTACAAGAGGTTGTATATCAAAATTTTAATGATATTACTTTAAAGTGTAAGGAGAAGAAGCTTAAAAAACTATCCCTCCTTCCCAGTCTTTGTGGGATGTAGAGTGTTGAAAAGGTGGCCCAATTTGAAGGTTACCTCAGCCCATAGAAATTATTTTCATCTCCCCAAACACCCTTTAAAGCAATATGAAAAAAGGAGTAGGGTTGCTCAACACCTTCATTCACTTAAATGACAATTAAATATATTGTATGGTCACGTGCATGATGATAATGAATGTGTATCGATTACCAAAACACAAGATAGCCTTGTTTAGTAGAATGTAAAGGATTCAGGGGTGGATCCACCTCTGAGAGCAATTATTAAAAAGGAGGCATCAAAGAGAAAGCAAGCTTTGTATTCAAAACATTCACAACAACCCCTGTGCTCACTTGAATCTAGATCTTCAAGAAGTCTTGTCCGAACCCAAATAAAGATCTAGCTAATGAAGCCCCAGTGCAACCCTCTCAATATTCTCCCTCTACTTCACAACAAGTGAGAAATGACTGGGAAAATAAATTCGTAATTGCCTCCAAAGAACATCCAAATTGGGAGGCACAAGAAGATCCCTTAGTTTTTTGAGGTCTTTTGAAGATGGCTTATTTTTTTGACACCTTCTTTTTGGTTAATTTAATTTCTTAAAGCATACCACCAAAAAATTCCCATCATTATGAGTACACATATTCTAGTGGATGCTATCCTCTTGTAATATTATGTGTTTAAATCCTAACGAACGCAAAGCTTAAATTGTTACGTTGTTGTAAAGGCTAGCATTTGCTAAGCTCAAAATTGATTTCATTTAAAATGGTGAATCCTGTAGAAATATTTTTTAAATATTATGTTTTTCTAGTGCATAGAGGCCGCTAATTTTCATACTTCCTTATTTTAATTTGTGAAATACTAGTGACCGCTAAGGTACAAAAAATATGTTATGGAAATACCTAGCAGACGCTAGACTCCCAATACATTTCTTTATTTTGAGAAAACTTAACGGCAACTAAGATCCAAATAATATGTTGTTATAGTGTCTTGGCGGCATATAGCTTCATGATATTCATTCTTAAGTACTGATCTCTAATCTCATAAAATGTTTTCGAGGCATAACCCAACAATCGATAAGCTTGGAATATCTTACATGTTTTTTACTTGAATCCTAGTGACAGTCTATTTTCAAATAATATGTTGCATATCAAGATTATATATGTCAAGCTAAACAAAATTGATAATTCATGTTATTAAATACTCAAGACATCCAAGCTCAAAATATTCTATTGTGGAATCAACTAGATGCCATATAACTCAATTTTTTTTAAATTTAAATTGTTAAAGCATCCCCGCCAACAACTAGCAAGCATTATGAGTATGCATATTCTAGCAGATGCTAGTCTCCTGGAATCTCATGTTAATGTGTTAAATTCTTGAAGCCTCTATGACCCAAATCTTATGTGTTAAATCCCAATGAATACAAAGCTTAAATTGTTAAATATTTGTAAAGGCTAGCAGGTGCTAAGCTCAAATTGAGTTCATTTAAAAATGGTAAAATCCCATAGAAAGTTTTTTTTTAAATATTATGTTGTTGCAGTGCGTAGAGGCCGCTAATTTGATACTACCTTAATTTAATTTGTGAAATACTAATGACCGCTAAGGTACAAATAATATGTTTTCAGAAATACCTAGAGCATGTTAGAATCGAAATACCTTTCTTTATTTTGAGAAATCTTAGCGGCCGTTATGCTCCAAAATAATATGTTGTTGTAGTGTCTTAACAACATACAACTTCATGATATCCGTTCTTGAGTACCGATCTCTAAGCTCAAAAAAGGCTTTTTTAGGCATAACCCAGTGGCCACTAAGCTCTGCATTATATGACATGTTTTTACTTAAATCATAGCGACAACATATCTTCAAATAATATGTTGCATCATAAGATAGCAGAAATCAAGCTAAGAATTCCATACTTCGTCTTGTTAAATGTTTAGGGACATCCAAGCTCAAAATATTCTATTGTGGAAGCAACTAGATGCCATGTAGCTCAAAATTTGTTAAAGCATACTGCTAACCAACTTGCAAGCATTATGAGTATGCATATTCTAGTGCATGATAGCTTCCTGGAATCTCATGTTAATGTGTTAAATTCTTGCATCCTCTACGACTGAAATCTTATGTGTTAAATCCGAACGATTGCAAAAGATTAAATTGCTACATTGTTGTAAAAGGCTAACAAACGCTAAGCTCAAATCAATTTCATTTAAAATGGTAAATCCTATAGAAAATCATTTTTTAAATATTATGTTGTTCTAGTGTGTAGAGGACGCTAATTTCATACTACATTAATTTAATTTTTGAAATACTAGTGATTCTAAGGTATAAATAATATGTTGGGGTAATACTTAGTGGACGTTAGACTTGAAATACCTTTCTTTATTTTGAGAAATCTTAGCGGCCACTATGCTCCCAAATAATATGTTGTTGTAGTGTCTTAATGACACACAACCTCATGATATCCGTTCTTGGGTACTAATCTCTAAGCTCAAAAAAAGGTTTTTGTGGCATAACCCAATGGCCGCTAAGCTTGGCATTATATGACATGTTTTTTACTTGAATCCTAGCGACAACGTATCTTCAAATAATATGTTGGATCATAAGATAGCGGAGATCAAGATAAGAATTCCATACTTCATGTTGTTAAATGTTCAGGACATCCAAGCTCAAAATATTCTATTGGGGAAGCAACTAGATGCCATGTAGCTCAAATTTTTGTTAATTTGAGTTGTTAAAGCATATCTCTGACAACTTGCAAAGCATTATGAGTATGTATAATTCTAGTGGACACTAGGATCCTAGAATCTCACACTAATGTGTTTAAATTCTTATGACCTCTATGACCCAAATCATATGTGTTAAATCCTAACGAACACAAAGCTTAAATTGTTACATCATTGTAAAGGCTAGCTTCTGCTAAGCTCAAACCGAGTTCATTTAAAATGGTAAATTCCCTTGTGTAATGCCATAAAAAATTTTGCAAACTAAAAGAATGTTTAACTTTAATTTTTTTTTTTGATAAAGTAGAGACAACTAAAAATTACAGTTTTGATGCAACATGCATGATCATACTTTGCAAATTTATACACAACAAGGCTTTCAAATATAACATGTAACTAAAAGAAAACTCATGTTTTCATATGATAATATTTCAAGATTCTAGCAACAATGAAAATAACAACTCTCTTAGTAACAACCAATGTTTACAAGAAGCAATAATTACAATAATGGTTATTTACAAGAGTGTATAAACTTGACAAGTCATATTCGTTTACAAAGTGATGGCAATGTCCTCCAAGGATGAGAAAGGCCAAGATGGCAAGAGGCTCTACTATCTCCAACTTGAGCTCCAACTCCAATACTCCTACAAGAATCCAACTCCAAGAGAATATGGCTTGTTTACCACCCAACCAATAGGCATCATCACATGCCTTTCCATGGTTGGAAGTCATGCTAGCCTCCCCCAAGCCCATGGGAGAGAGGAACTAGCTTCCACAATGTGCACAAGTAATGGGGATTTAAACACACAACAAGAGAAGACATAAGACCATTCAACCATCTAGACCTACTATACCAAGAAAAACAACACAAGAGGAGAACAAGGTCAACCTCACAAGGGGGAAGAGAGGAAGAAGGATGCCCAAATCAAGGTGTCCAACCATAGGAGCACCAATAAATATATATATATACAAAACTCCTTATGCCTCCTAATCATTCATCCTCCTTATTCCTCCTTATGCTATAGAAATCCTTCTTGGGAGGATTTTCAAACCCAAAAGGGTTTCCTCACCAAGAATGGGGAAAGGTTCAAGCCATATGAACATTTCTCCCACCTCAAACCATATGAGGGGATGAGAAGGGACCTTCATGGCTTGACCAACAACCATGAGGTTTGAGAGGGAAATCCCTCTCTCTTCCCCTACATTCTCCAAAAAACCATCATTCCAAATGATGGTGGAGAGAAAACAAAGGAAATAACAAGAACAAACAAACAATCACATTCACCATACATCATTTCACACACTATTTTATTGATCAAGCATAGTTTACAAGATAAACAAAACTAAGAAGGAAAAAGGTTAAGAACCCTACCTCTAATATGCTTTCCCAAAACTCTAAGCTTTTCCCCTTTGTCCAAGCTTCCCTCCAAGCTCCCAAAAATTCTCCAAGTGCTCCCAAAAAAATGAACCAAGAAGACCCATTCCTTCCACATGAGGAAGAATAAAAAAGAGGAACCCAAAAATTTCCTCACAAATGAGAAATTGACAAGTGTCACCTCCTCTCCTCTCAAGAGTCAAAGATTCAAAAAAACCAAATAAGTAAGAGTAAACTCACCTTTTATCCCTTTTCACCCAAAATACCAAAAACTAAAATAAAACAAAGTGGAGCAACTTTTAACACTTTCACACAATCCAACCATCTTACATGGATGGTGACTAAAGAGGGCTAAATGGGAGGGAAACTCCCTCCAAACCTTGGAAATAGGCCCCCCTACCTATTAGGTAGGGGTCCAAGGGCCCATTTTCATGCCAAGGGAACCCCCAAACTCAAAAGGGGTCCCTAAAATTACCCAAAATAACCCAATTTCGGGTTTGGCATGCTTGGGCACATGGGTAGAGGGTGTGGGGTCCACCCAAGGTTCACATGTGGTCCCCAATCCCTTCTACCAACACACACACACTTTCCCAAAACCAACATTTAACTTAAGATAATATCAATAAACCCCTAAGCTAGTTTACTTAATAAAACACATCCTAAACCTAATTAATTTTGCAAGACACAATTACATTACAAATTGAAGGGTTCACCCATGGTGCCCAATTAAATACATCTAATCTAAGGCCTCAAACATTTAGCATGGTTAGGATTCAGCCCGTGGGCCGCTTGTGCACAATTGCGTAGCTGCCTTGAAACCCATGCTCTCCTATACCTGTCACCTGCACACTCATTGTCACACATTAACCACACCTGTCCAATATGGTAAACATCATCTATACATCACAATATCAATCAAACTTATAATGTCTGAACATAATTTACAATTGATAGTGCAATGCATCCAATTATCCACATAGTTTGCCATGAATCATCCACAAATAAAATTGTAACGACATACACTTAGGTTAGCATGAAAAATCACCATCATTAAATCCAAAACACTATATCATCAATCAAATTAACCACAAGAGACTAACATCTAACCGATAAGTCTATCATATAACCCTGTTAGTGTCATCACATCATATGAAATATATCAGTATACTGAATCTAATCCAATTGGCGCTACGCACCCCAAAATGTCATAATGTCCAAGAGGATAAAATATCATAGTAAAATGTCCAAAGTCTATCAGAGTCTCAATCAAAACATGTCTAGAAATAAAGGAACCAACAGATAACTGGAGCTATAAAAATGTGGGCACTACATCCCCCTCTCCTAGAATTAGACTTCCTCCTGGAAGTCATTGGAAGAGGTAGGTATATCTAGCCCTCAGTGGTGTAGCATCCTCCCAGGTAGCTGATGACTCTTCGTATCGGTCCCACTGCACTCTAACCTGGTCCAAATCTCGACCTCGAAGGGCCAACCTCCGGTGCTCCAGTATGCGTACGGGCTCCAATCTCCACTGCCCTTCGTCCTCTACCTATAATGCCGACCAATCCAAAACATGAGAAACATCTGGTACATATCTACGTAGTATAAAAACATGAAAAACGTCGTGGGCCCGTGCAAGGCGTGGTGGCAAAGCTAGGCGATAGGCAACTGGACCGATGACCTCAAGAATATCAAAAGGCCCCACAAAACGAGGCGATAGCTTAGAACCCTTTCCATAACGGATCAGACTCTTATGAGGATGAACCCTCAAGAAGACTTTGTCACCCACTGAGAAGTGACGATCGATCCTCTTGGTGTCCGCATACGCCTTCTGGCGTGCTCTAGCCTGCTCAAGACGCTGCCGAATCAAAACAACCTACTGCTCTAAATCCTGAAGGTAAGCTGGCCCCAAAATAATCCTGTCATCTAGCCTATCCCAGCTCAAAGGTGTCCTGCAAGGCCGTCCATACAAGGCCTGATAGGGAGCCATGCCAATGGAGCTATGATAACTATTATTGTAGGAAAACTCAACTAAATGCAAATAATCTTCCCACTTCTTCTGCTGGTCCATCACGTACATCCTCAACATGTCCTCAAGAACCTGATTAACCTTCTCTGTCTGCCCATCTATCTCTAGATGATAAGCCAAATTGAAATTAATCTGTGTACCCAAGGCCTCCTGAAAAGAAGTCCAGAAAACTGATGTGTAGATGGTGTCTCTGTCATTAATGATCGTCTTCGGAATCCCATGCAATCTAACAATGTCCTCCATGAACACTTTGGCAATGGCCTGTGCATTATAGGTGACCTTGGTTGGCGAGAAATGTGCAACCTTGGTCAACTTATCCACAGTGACCATAATGGCATCATGACGATAAGAGGACATAGGAAGTCCTACTATGAAATCCATGGAGATCACATCCCATTTCCACTCAGGAATGTCATGAGGGTATAAGATTCCTGCGGGATGAGAATGCTCTGTCTTGACTCTTTGACACTCAAGACACCATGCTACAAAATCTGCTATGTCTTGATGAAGACCTGGCCAATAATATAACTCTCTCAAATCGGCATGCATCTTCTTCACTCCTGGATGTGCTGCATATGGGGCTCGATGAGCCTCAGTAAGGATGAAACTACGCAGATCACTTGCCTTAGGCACATAAATGCGCCTATGGAACCGGAGCAAACCATCTGACTCTAGCATGCATCCTGAATATCTGCCCTCAAAAGAACCCTGAGAATCCAACATCTACCTAGCACCCTCATAAAACCTGTCCTCTGGAAGATGCTCAAGTATCCTGCCTCTCAAATCTGACTGCAGTATCAAAGAAGCAAGCACATGTCATTGTCTACTAAGTGCATCTGCAACAACATTTTCCTTTCCCTTGATATACTGCACCTCCATGTCATACTCACATAGAAACTCCATCCAATGCCATTGACGAGCGTTGAGGTTCGGCTGAGAGAAGATATGTTGTAAGCTACAATGATCTGTCCTCAAGATAAAAAGGTCTACCCAAAAGGAAATGTCGCCAACACACAAGTGCGATGAACAACTGCTGCAAGCTCTAAGTCATGAGTAGGATAGTTAAGCTCATAGTCCTTAAGCTTACGAGACTCAAAAGCAATAACCCGACACTCCTGCATAAGAATTACTCCCAAACCCTCTAGTGATGCATCAGTGCAAACAACAAAATCCTCTGTTGGGTCTGGAACTGCTAAGATGGGTGCCGTGGTTAACCTCTCCTTAAGCAACTGAAAGGCTTGCTCACATTTCTCTGACCAATCGAACTTCTTCCCTTTCCTCTGAAGAGAAGTGATAGGGTGAGCAATCCTAGAAAAGTCCTGCACAAACCTGCGATAATACCCTGCTAAACCCATGAAGCTCCTCACCTCAGTGACTGATGTGGGTGCTGGCCAATCCAGGATAGCCTGAATCTTAGAGGGATCTATGGAGATACCCTCGCCTGAAATGATATGACCCAAGTACTGAATCTCTGTCTGAAAGAAGCTACATTTTTCCAAGTTCCCGTACAACTTCTGCTCTCTCAAAACCTGAAGTACCTACCTCAAATGCTCCTCGTGTTCCTCCTCGGAACGAGAATAAATCAATATGTCATCAAGGAACACTAAGACAAAGCGATCCAGAAATGTCCTGAATACTCCATTCATGAGGCTCATGAAGACGGCTGGGGCATTGGTCAAACCAAATGGAACCACTGTGAACTCATAATGCCCGTAACGTGTGCAAAACACTGTCTTATGAATGTCTGCATCTGAAATGCACAACTGATGATATCCTGACTTGAGATCGATTTTGGAGAACACTCTAGCTCCCCGCATCTGATCAAACAAGTCATCAATCCTAGGGAGCGGATAACGGTTATTTATGGTGACTTTGTTGAGCTGTCTGAAATCTACACAAAGCCTGAGAGAACCATCCTTCTTCTTCACAAATATGACTGGCGCTCCCCCAAGGAGATACACTAGGGCGAATGATACCCTTCTCTAACAACTCCTATAACTAAATCTTGAGCTCATGAAGCTCTGAAGTCGTCATCCGATAGGGTGCCCGAGAAACTGGTGCGGATCCAGGCACTAAGTCAATGGTGAAATCCACCTCCCTACTAGGTGGTAAACCTGGAAGCTCCCCTGGAAACACATCTGCATACTCCCTCAAAACTGCGTGATCATCAAGGGGTGAATGCTCTGGAGTACTGTCCGAACGATCAATGATAGTGATAGCAAACAACCGACAACCCTTACGCATGCTCCGCTTGAGTTGCTTAGCCGAGATCATGCGCAAGGAAATGGGTCTCTGCATCCCTGAAATCACAACTGCACTACCCAGATCATCCTGACACTTAATGACCTTCTCTCTACAATCCACCTTGGCTTGATGAGCCTCGAGCCAATCCATACCCAACACTACCTGATAGGATCCTAAAGGAATAACTCGGAGGTCAAGCGTAGTGGAGAAGACTCCCAAATCGAGTACACAACTCTCCACATACGAGTCCACGGTGAGTTTAGCCCCAGAGGACCAACTCAACCTGCCAACTATCTGGCTGCCTAGCCACCACTAGCCCACACTAGTCCACTATAGAAGGTGATATAAAGGAATCTGAAGCACCTGAATCAAAAATTACTGAGACAGAAATACCCCTGATAGTACCTGTCGTCTCAATGACTGTGGCCTGATGCTCAGCCTGGCGGTTGTCAACTGCTGCATACACACGATGGGCGCGTCCCACGTCACCCACCGTCTGCTCGGATCTAGGAGCTCTCTACATATCCGTAGTAGTGGGCTTGTGCGGACACATACGCACATAATGGTTTAGAGCCCCACAAATAAAACATCCTCCTGTACCTCTCTGAGATGGGGTCCCTCCTGTGCTCTGGCGAACTGAACCTGCCGGTCCAACCTTAGTAGACTGCTGCAAGCGGGCTGTCTAGGAGTGATGAGTACCTGGCCTCCTGTCTCTAGACCCACCAAAACTACCTCTAGACCCACCTCGCTGAAAACTCTGAGTCTGTCTACCCGTCTGATGCTGGTGTCCTTGATGTTGTGTCTGCTGTGGTGGGTGTGGAGGAGCTCTCGATGCTGCTGGAGAAGACCAGAATCCTCCTCTAGGGGGTGGTACTGCTCCTCGTGCCCTCTGACTCTGGAATGCCTGAATCCTGTCTTGGAACTTGCTCTTGTTCCTATCTCTGTGCTCCTGAGCCTTGGTCCTATTCTCCTCAGCCAAGTAGGCCTTCTCAACGGCCTTCTCGAGCGTGGGAGGGGATAACATCCTAACAGCTCCTGCTATATCTGCATTCAGGCCCCGAATGAACCTGTTTACCTGCAACTTCTCATCTTGCAGGTAGTCTACATACTACAAGAGATCCAAGAACCTGCTCTCGTACTGCGCCACTGAGCCAGAACCCTGTCGCAAGTCGTGAAACTCATCAATCCTCTTCTGCACAAAATGCTCTGACATATACCGGGCCCTGAATCGCTCCTCGAACAACTCCCATGTCATTGTATCCCGAGTCAAATGGAGCTTCCGCTCCTCATTCCTCCACCAAACGCCTGCTGCGTCTCGGAGGAGGTGTATGGCGAACCTGGCTTTGACGTTGCTCTCATGAGAGTGCAAGCCAAAGCAACTATCCAAGCTAAGGAGCTAGGACTCTGGCCCAAAGCCATCTGTCGAACCAGTAAACGTAGGCGGCTGCAGGCGAAGGAGGTCTCGAATCACACTGCCTGTGTCTCGATCCTGACGGTGTGGTCTAACAGGTGAGAGGTGTCGCATATCTCTAAAAGGTCCCTCGAAGCTGTGTGAATGGCTGTGACGAAACGAGGCCACCCTCTCGCCAAGGATGGAAGGGCTACGTGACCTCTCTCGTCTCGGAATGTCGTGCTCAGGTGGCTCTGGGTGTGCGTCCTCGCCAAACAACTCATCTCCCAACTGAATGTCCTCCTCTATCGGCACCTGCGGTGGTGGAAGACGCTCCTGTACGACACCTATCAGCTGCTGTAGGGTTTCCAATATCTGAGGCCCAAAATCGGGGGCCGGCGACTCCCGCATAGGCGCACTACGTCCCGAACCTTGAGCTGAACGTCCCCTCTTGGGTGCCATCCTGAACCCGAGATAAAAAAAAATGTTTTATAAACTTTCTAAACGTTTGTTGGAAGCATTATTTTATCATTATTTTTATTATTTTAATTATTATTATTAATGTTATTATCATTATAACACCAGAAGCAATGTCCCTTCCCATTAATAATTAATTTATAATAATTATTAATTCTCCCGAATTAAATTAACACTATCTTAATAATCATTTAATTATCTTACCCTATTAAGCTCCCTAGGGCTATGTTTAAATATCTACACCCCTAGCAAGTGAACAGTCTTCCTCCCTTTTAAAATTATTAATTTATTTATTTTTCTATACACTCATTAAATTTAATTTTGTTTTCCCCCTTTAATTCAATGTACCCACACACCCCCTTTTATTTATTTTCATTCCCATCAAATTTCCCATAACTTTAAGTTGTGTAGGATTTAAAGTGCACCCTAGGATCAAACTAATATTGGCCCTTGATTTTAAGATGCTCTAGAAAACCCTAATCCATCTTTAACTTATCTTTTCCTTCCTTTCCCATTTGGTTTCATTTTTATTTTTCTTTCTTTTGTGTTTTCATTTCATTCTCTCTTGCAGGTGGAGGAGCCATGGAGGAGGAGCTATGGAGTTTTGGCTTCATGGATTCTCTTTTCCTTTTGTAATATATATATATATATATATATATATATATATTTGTTATATATATATATATATTATATTTATTTATTTATTTTATTATTATTATTATTTTTTGCAGTGCGGCTTGTTGGGAAAAAATCGGCCGCTGCAAGGTTGGGAGCCACGACCGGGGTAGGGTGTACAGGGTCGCGGGGTGCTCGGGGGCAGGGCGCGGGGTGCGCAGAGGGGCAGGGGTGCGAGACAGGGTCCGTGGGCAGGGACAGGGTTGGGGGTTCGTGGCTGGGCGCGTGGGACAGGGTTGGGGGGTCCGTGGGCTAGGCGCGTAGGACAGGGGGACGGCTACGGGGGTTTTGGGGCAGTCTATCTACGGGGGGGGGTTTCGGGGCAGTCTGTCCGCGTGGGGTTTCGGGGGTTCCAGGTTGCGGTAGGTCGGGGGCTTCGGCCCCCCCCAAGGACTTTTTTTTTTAATTTTTTAATTTTTATTTATTTTTTTGTTTTGGGGCTGCGGGTGGGTTGGGGGCTGCGGCCCCCCCCAAAACTGTTTTTTTTTTGTTTTATTTATTTATTTTCTTTTGTTTTATTTTATTTTTATTATTATTATTTTTTTAATTTAATTTTATTTATTTTTGTCTATATATATATATATATATATATATATATATATATATATATATATATATAAACACATTAACTATATATTATATATAACTGTATTTCTGCACATTATAAAATATATCTTGTATTCTCATACGTTATATATATATATATATATATATATTATTTTTTATTTTTTATTTTCTACTTAACACTTTGTTATTTTTATATATATATACACACACATATAATAAATTTCTCCTCTTTTTTCACAAATAAAATTCATAACTAAATAATCTATATAAAAATGATTTTCTCATTTGTATAAGTAAGGGAAAATATGATTTTGTATTTCAAATTAGTAGAGGAAACTTAGAAATAGATTTAAACTTAGTAAAGGACGAGGTTTAATCACATTAGTTCACTAATAAATCCCTCTTGCTAAGTTAGCAAGGAAGAAAGTAAAACTGATTTTGTTGTGTTCCACTATGTTTCAAAACTTACAAGAAAGAATGTATTTCAAGAATGGAAAAAAAAAATAAAATATTTTCAATACCATAATGTTAAAAGATTTGACAAGAAGGAGATCAATACAAGAATAATAAGATAGATTCAATAAATCAACTTTCCTTCCAATGCTAACATCAACTTTATATAACAACTAAACATCCTTCAATGAAATGACTAACTAGTGTTTCAAATTTCTGCAACATTTATTATCATTATTTTTTTAACAAAACATTAAAAATAAACAAAACAGAAATTACCCAAAGAGTCCGTGTGTTTGAACCACGGCTCTGATACCAAATGTAATGCCATAAATTTTTTGCAAACTAAAAGAATGTTTAACTTTCATTTTTTTTTTGATAAAGTAGACACAACTAAAAATTACAGTTTTGATGCAACATGCATGATCATACTTTGCAAATTTATACACAACAAGGCTTTCAAATATAACATGTAACTAAAAGAAAACTCATGTTTTCATATGATAATATTTCAAGATTCTAGCAACAATGAAAATAACAACTCTCTTAGTAACAACCAATGTTTACAAGAAGCAATAATTACAATAATGGTTGTTTACAAGAGTGTATAGACTTGACAAGTCACATTCATTTACAAAGTGATGGCAATGTCCTCCAAGGATGAGAAAGGCCAAGATGGCAAGAGACTCTACTATCTCCAACTTGAGCTCCAACTCCAATACTCCTACAAGAATCCAACTCCAAGAGAATATGGCTTGTTTACCACCCAACCAATAGGCATCATCACATGCCTTTCTATGGTTGGAAGTCATGCTAGCCTCCCCCAAGCCCATGGGAGAGAGGAACTAGCTTCCACAATGTGCACAAGTAATGGGAATTTAAACACACAACAAGAGAAGACATAAGACCATTCAACCATCTAGACCTACTATACCAAGAAAACAACACAAGAGGAAAACAAGGTCAACCTCACAAGGGGGAAGAGAGGAAGAAGGATGCCCAAATCAAGGTGTCCAACCATAGGAGCACCAATAAATATATATATACAAAACTCCTTATGCCTCCTAATCATTCATCCTCCTTATTCCTCCTTATGCTATAGAAATCCTTCTTGGGAGGATTTTCAAACCCAAAAGGGTTTCCTCACCAAGAATGGGGAAAGGTTCAAGCCATATGAACATTTCTCCCACCTCAAACCATATGAGGGGATGAGAAGGGACCTTCATGGCTTGACCAACAACCATGAGGTTTGAGAGGGAAATCCCTCTCTCTTCCCCTACATTCTCCAAAAACCATCATTCCAAATGATGGTGGAGAGAAAACAAAGGAAATAACAAGAACAAACAAACAATCACATTCAACATACATCATTTCACACACTATTTTATTGATCAAGCATAGTTTACAAGATAAACAAAACTAAGAAGGAAAAAGGTTAAGAACCCTACCTCTAATATGCTTTCCCAAAACTCTAAGCTTTTCCCCTTTGTCCAAGCTTCCCTCCAAGCTCCCAAAATTCTCCAAGTGCTCCCAAAAAAATGAACCAAGAAGACCCATTCCTTCCACATGAGGAAGAATAAAAAGAGGAACCCAAAAATTTCCTCACCAATGAGAAAGTGACAAGTGTCACCTCCTCTCCTCTCAAGAGTCAAAGATTCGAAAAACCAAATAAGTAAGAGTAAACTCACCTTTTATCCCTTTTCACCCAAAATACCAAAAACTAAAATAAAACAAAGTGGAGCAACTTTTAACACTTTCACACAATCCAACCATCTTACATGGATGGTGACTAAAGAGGGCTAAATGGGAGGGAAACTCCCTCCAAACCTTGGAAATAGCCCCCCCTACCTATTAGGTAGGGTCCAAGGGCCCATTTTCATGCCAAGGGAACCCCCAAACTCAAAAGGGGTCCCTAAAATTACCCAAAATAACCCAATTTCGGGTTTGGCATGCTTGGGCACATGGGTAGAGGGTGTGGGGTCCACCCAAGGTTAACATGTGGTCCCCAATCCCTTCTACCAACACACACACACTTTCCCAAAACCAACATTTAACTTAAGATAATATCAATAAACCCCTAAGCTAGTTTACTTAATAAAACACATCCTAAACCTAATTAATTTTGCAAGACACAATTACATTACAAATTGAGGGTTCACCCATGGTGCCCAATTAAATACATCTAATCTAAGGCCTCAAACATTTAGCATGGTTAGGATTCAGCCCGTGAGCCGCTTGTGCACAATTGCGTAGCTGCCCTGAAACCCATGCTCTCCTATACCTGTCACCTGCACACTCATTGCACACATTAACCGCACCTGTCCAATATGGTAAACATCATCTATACATCACAATATCGATCAAACTTATAATGTCTGAACATAATTTACAATTGATAGTGCAATGCATCCAATTATCCACATAGTTTGCCATGAATCATCCACAAATAAAATTGTAACGACATACACTTAGGTTAGCATGAAAATCACCATCATTAAATCCAAAACACTATATCATCAATCAAATTAACCACAAGAGACTAACATCTAACCGATAAGTCTATCATATAACCCTGTTAGTGTCATCACATCATACGAAATATATCAGTATATGAATCTAATCTAATTGGTGCTACGCACCCAAAATGTCATAATGTCCAAGAGGATAAAATATCATAGTAAAATGTCCAAAGTCTATCAGAGTCTCAATCAAAACATGTCTAGAAATAAAGGAACCAACAGATAACTAGAGCTATAAAAATGTGGGCACTACACCTTGAAATATTTTTTTAAATATTATGTTGTTCCACTGCGTAAAGGCCGCTAATTTCATACTACCTTAATTTAATTTGGGAAATGCTAGTGACCGCGAAGGTATAAATAATATGTTGTGGCAATACCTAGTGGATGCTAGACTCACAATACCTTTCTTTATTTTGAGAAATATTAGCGTTCGCTAAGCTCCAAATAATATGTTGTTGCAGTGTCTTGGTGGAATATAACTTAATGATATCCGTTCTTGAGTACTGATATCTAAGCTCAAAAAATATTTTCAAGCATATAGTTTTTGGCAATACCTTGCGGACACTAGACTTACAATATCGTTCTTTATTTTTTGAAACCCTAGTAGTGCTAAGCTCCAAATAATATGTTGCGGCAATACCTAACATAGGATATACTCACAATATCTTTCTTTATTTTGTTAAATCCTAGAGACAACTATGTTCCAAATATTACGATGCGAAAATGGCTTAGCAGCATATGTCTTCTTGATATGCGTTATTGAGTACTGATCGCTAAGCTTCAAATATGGTATTAAGTTATACCCTAGCGACCGCTAAGCTTTCAATATTTTTCTTGTTTTTGTAAAATCCTATGAACAACTAATATCCAAATACTATTAGTTTTTGTCCTTCCAGATAAACTAATAATATTGTGGCCTTCCACATCAACCCTAATGAATTAATATATATGCCGAAACTCTATCTTCTGCCAATAATATGTGGCCTGCTGATAATATTGTTTTAATAGAATATTATTTTCGTGACTAACATACATAAATACATTTTGATTAAAATATTTAATATATAAATTTTAATGCATAGTGATTATAATGTTTTATAGATAAAATTTAGGAGTATATATAATATGTTTAACCTTTCATTGCACAAAAAATATCTCTCAATTGAAAACCTAATATGATTTTATAGATTTAGACCATTTTGTTAACCTCAAATGTCTTCTCACAAAGTCCACACGACAACCATATAAACAATGTAAAATTAAATATTTACCTTGGTTTGTTTCTATCATCATAATAAAATTAAAAAAATGTACACATAACGAATACCAAAACAATATTTGGAGTCTCGTTAAACATTAAAATTTTAAAAACTAGTGTTTAGGTGATTGGTCATCATTATCAGGAAAAACAATCCAGAGGGAGATAGATCAATGGAAACTTGAATGCATTCAAATGAAATAAAAACCAGTGATGAAAAAATGATCAGAAGGAACCAGTAAGAAGATCTAGGATCGCGGATCGCATTTTTGTATGGAAAAGTAAGCCTTGACTGACATGAAAAAGATAGAAACTAGTATTCACAAGGCGGTCTGGAAAAATGATCAAAAGGAACTGGTAAACAGAGTTAGGGTTGTGGATCACATTTTTGTAGGAAAAAACAAAGCTAGACTTACGTGTAAAAGACAAGAACTAGTATTCACAAAGCGGTCTAAAAAAATGATCAAAAGGAATTAGTAAATAGAGTTAGGGTTGTGGATCATGTTTTTGTAGGGAAAAACAAAGCTAGACTGACATGAAAAAGACATGAACTAGTATTCATAGGGCAGTGTGACAAAATTATTAGAAGGAACCGATTAGAAGAGCTAGGGTTGTGGATCACATTTTCATAGGGTAAAGCAGGGTTGGACTGATGTGAAAAAGATAGGAACTAGTATTCACAAGGTAGTTTGACAAAACAACCATAAGTAATTAGTAAGAAGATCTGGGCTGCAAAGCACATTTTTGTAGGGATAAATAGGGATGGACTGAGGTTAAAAAAGATAGGATCCAGTCGAAGATAAAATGTTTGTACTAGTTTGCAATAAAAAAGGTGCACATTTAGTATAGTATATGTTTTTTTTATAAATACCTCATTTAGATATCAGATTTTTTCGTTCTTAGTGATGCCGTTTAAACAACCGACTGTTGCATCGAGCTAACTATCTGCGCTATTTTTCTGCAAGCCCTTTACTTTCCCTGTGTGTAAGTAATATTTTTGTTACTTCTTGATTGTTCCCTTTTTGTTAATCCATGAATGAGATTATAATTTTTTCCTGATTGTTCCCTGGCCGAAACGATCGGGATTCTTACATTTGGCCTTGCAATCTTCGGCGTGATTATATTGTTCTATGATTTCACAAGTATCTACTTTGTAAGACAAAAAAAACAAAAAAAAACCTAACAACTAATTCTCTGGGGTATTTAATTTTTTTTTTGGCATAGTCCACGTTAGAAATTTTGAAAATATAAAAAATACGGGATATGAAAATTTAAAAATATGAGTTGGGGAAATTGTGTTAATATTGAAATATCAAATTCTCAATAATGCAGAGGAATTCGCAATTCAAAATTTGAATTTAGCACTCATTGAGAAAAGGTGAAGGATATGAAAAACATAAACATTATTGAAAACAACGCCTTTTGTTATTAGCTATAGCTTAAAATAGTTGAAACATAATAAAACTTATAATATTATAATAAAACTATAGAAATAAATTATATCAATTTATAGGCACATTTATTTATTTATTTAATAAAAAATGACCTAGATAATGTTAGATGTAGTGCGTTAATGAAATGTAATTCTCTAATTATTATGTGCTAGTATAATATGAAACCACAATATTATAATAGTTGAAAGGCTATAAAACAATATAATATTGTAATAACACAAATGAAATAAATTGCATGAATGTATAGGTAGATATTTAAAAAAAAATCAAAATCGACCTATAAAATATTAGATGTAGTGTGCAAATGAAAATAAATTATCCAATTATACTGCCATGTGGCATGTTTTTGAACCTGATAGTTAGAAAACATTAAAATCTATACATTTATTATGAAATTTAAATGTAAAGAAACTAGTATAATATGAAATCACAATATTATAATATAAATAACAACCAGTAAAATGTGCCAGGTGGTTATAGCTTAAAATAGTATAAACACAATAAAAAAATATAATAATGTAATAAAAAATGAAATAAAGTGTACAAATGTATAGGCACATTTTTTTTTTATCAAAATCGACCTATACAATGTTAGATGTAGTGCACAAATGAATAATAATTATCCAATTATAGTGTGCCACGTGGCATGTTTTTTAACCTAATAGTGTGAAACTATATGAGACCACGATATTGTAATATAAATACCTACCATTACAACGAAGACATATGGCATGAAAATTCTAAAATCCCAAAAGGTGTTTTTTGCATCAAAACAACAAAAAAGCACTAGGGCCTCAAAGCTATAAATATAGTGTTTACAATGACAAGAGGTATTGGTATATAGCTAGCGGCTGCTACGCTATATCATAATTTGTTATTCTATCATTATTTTAAAATTAAGTAATTCTTGTGCAATGATTTATCTTATCAAAACTACAAAAAATATCACTTACTCTCAGCGGTATGTATGGATTCCAATTTAAAAAGATATATCTTGTACAAGATAAATATGTAGTGCAACAATTATGGCTTCCATGTTATGTCTGCCCAAAATGATACAATTACAATGACAGGTGATAATGATAGGAGCCTAGCGGCCGCTAAGCTAGACCATTGTTTTTTCAAATATAGCTATTCACAAATTAGAAATTGTTGAGCCTAGTGGCTACTACGTTATTCCTTTCAACTAGTAATCGAACTTAGCGGTCACTAAAACTTTTCTTTGATACGAAACAAAAGTGTTGATCCCTCTCGATGGAATGTAGTGCAAAAATTGCCACCATTAGGTAACGTGTCGTCTATTTGAAACAATTATAATAATTGAAAATTACAATCGATCTAAAGATGTCAAGATAGTGATTACTATGAAAAGAGGTAATGAAAGGATCATGATGGCCTCTAAACTATACCACGAGTTGTTAATCAATAACTACTTGGAAATTGAGAAATTATTAAGCCTAACGGCCGCTAGGCTTTTTCTTTGATACGAACAAATATGGATTACAATTTACAAAGATATATCTTAGGAGAAATAAATAAGTCTTGAGTCCTCTCAAAATTAAAACTATTGAGGCTAGCGGGTACTACGTTATTCCTTTTAATGAGTAATGAAGGTTGGTGGTCACTAATAATTTTCTTTGATAAGAATAGAAAGTCTTGATCCCTCTCGATGGAAAGAATTTCAGGAATTGGCTTCCAAGCTATTCTATGATTTATTATTGAACGACTATTTTGAAATTAAGAAATTCTTGAGCTTAGCAGTTGATACCTTTTTTCTCTAATACTAATGAATATGGAATACAATTTTCAAAGATATATCTTAGGAGAAATAAATAAGAACATATGCCTCTCGACGGAATGTAGTGTAGTAATTGGGTCATCCATGTGAATTCTACCCAATATGTGACACTTACAATGAATGAAATGCTCTAAACATCCAAAGTCAAAAAAATAGTGATTATAATGGAAAATGGTAATGATAGGAGCCCAACAACCACTAAGCTTGACCATTGTTTGTTATTATATATCTATTCTCAAATTTAGAAATTGTTGCACCTATCGGATGCAACGCTATTCCTTTGATACAAATATAAAGTCTTGATCCCTCTCGATGGAAAGTAGTGTGGCAATTGGCTCCACCTGGTGACATGCAGACAATAACAATCATTCTAAAGTTGTACTTCTAGTGATTTCTACTACTAGAGGTAATGAAAGTATCATAGTGGCCACTAATCCAGACCATGTTTTTTTATTCAATAGTTATTTTGAAAATTTTATTTAATATGAATGAATATGGATTACAATTTACAAATATATATTTTAGGAAAACAACATAAGTATTTATCCATCTTGTTGAAATGTAGTGCTGCAATTGGGTATGACATGCGAGTTCCAACCAATATGATATAATAAATACCATTGAAAAATAATATCGGTCCAAAGTTGAGCACATAGTGCTTACAATGAGAATCGGTAATCATAGTAGCTTAGTGGTTGCTAAGCTTGATCATTGTTTGTTATTATATAGCTATTTTTAAATAAATACATTCTTGAGCTTAGCGGCTGCTACGTTATTCTTTTCTACTAGTTATGGAGATTAAATCTCAATGGCCTTTAAGCTAGTCCATTCAATTGGTGTAAATTACTAAGTAGTAATATTAAAAATTGTCCATTCATATGTAGAATTAAATCCTCTCTCTCTTGCTAACATCTATGTTTTCAAATGTTTCCTTTCATGTAATCTATGTAAAGTGGATGGTTGTCAGACAATGGATATCCTTCCAAAATAATTTGAGTGTTAATTATCAAGAACAATTTTGCATAGTTTCAGGTATTAATGTTGTGATCCACAAAATACAATTTACAGTAACCAGTTGAAGGTTAGATGTCATGTTTGGAAGAAGCCTAACAATAGCTAACATTTACTTTGATTTCTCACCAATGATAAAAAGTAATTTATTATAGAAATTGGTGATCGCAAAGGCTAATACTTGCATTCATTAACATATGGTAAGAACAAAAATTAATTCATATGTCAAGTGATTTTTATTATATTATAATCCAACTATAGATATAATGTCTTCCATTGGTTGCAATCCATTCTTAGAAATTCCATTCATTGAAGGCGGTGAGATCTTGAAGAACAAAGATGATGACTGGTGTGTTGAAGTCCATGGCCTTGACAACAACTACAACGACCTGTGGTTGTATTTTGTTGTAGATGATAGACATGAGAAATTCGGAATGGTTATATCCTCTGCAGTCATTAATTCGAGAATATTGCATGTTCAAGTTGAATGCATTGACTATGAAAATTATAAGTGTCTTATTGTGGATATGGAGCTCGATTTTTCTTTATTCAAAAAAGGGAAAATGCAAGCCCTTGAAGACAGAAAACAATGTTCCTATTAAAAATATGGATGGGATTTTGGTTTGTTAGTAGATGAAGACAAATCTGGCTGTTCAAATGCAAAAGAAATTCACGATGGCATGCTTGTAGTACTTAGAAAATTATATAGAGGTGATAAAACCTCTTCTGTTTGTCATTTTTTTAATATAAAAGGTTCCATTTCACCACCTAAACATGCCAAGTTGTTTACTATCATGAGGAGAACATATTTTTTAAAAATCTATCTTGATCCATTCAGATCAAAGTTCCATGGGTTGAAATAAAATACTAAATCAGTTGTATTGCTGAAGAAAACAACCACTATATTTATGAACACATAATATTAAACTAAGAAGTAATTTGATTAATTTTTGTTTAATGGATAAGTATTTTCAATTGATGTTTTCAAGTGTCGTGTAACACCTCTATAGTATCAGTATCATCCTATTGATGATGAGAAGGTTGACCTTCTTGTGCACTTCATGCTGATAAATTTTATTCCTACACACAGGGATGCAATTTTTCTTCCCTTCTTGGAGTCTAAGAATAAGGTGTTGGCTCTCAAAGATTCAAAATAATTGGAAAGGGATGGTTTTAAATTCTATATACTTGATGAGTAGCATACAATAAGAGCACAAAAAAATATTTTGGGCTTAGATACTTACAATTCTTTACATCCGAGGTTATAGTTTCAAAGGGTTCGCATTCTTTCTGCAAATACAACTAACAAAGCCATTACTTATATTTGCAAACAATAGAATGAAGTGAACAGAACTTGGATAAAAACCACGTTTATTGATTTGTTGTATAAAGTTAGATCGGTTTGTAAATTTCTTGGATGTCCTCAACATCCCAGATTGGTAAAAAACAAAACAGAGGAGTGGAGGGTAATGTATTTTAATTTTATTGCAATTCCTTATTTAAAAAGAAAAAACATATAATTGTCCTTTGAATGTAGAAATTTGAGAGTCAATGCCTTTTGATTTTCAAAATGGACTCAACCCTTAATCTATACAACAAATGGACTTTTCTATTATCACCAGATGATATATGGACTAAATGGATCACAAAATTTGAGTTTTTGGGATTTGGTGGCCTTAATTGTTCACATGTTAAATATAATTAGGATAACTTTTAGCTTAATTCATTGGCAAGATTCGCAATCAATTCATTTAGGGATTTTAGAGGGATGAACGACGAAGAAATATTAGTACTTGCAGATAAAGTACAATCAGGGGATGTTTGGTTAATTAGCATTATTCAAGAACACATAATAACAAAGAAATTTGATTCCTACTACTGGATAATAAAAGGAGACCAAAAAATGAGAGAAAAATTTCTACAATAATTTAAAGAAAAAATCCAGATATTGATCTATTGGCATCTTGTAGTGAATCCAATGTAATTGAAAAATTTAAATTACATGAATCATACTAACACAAGTTGTCTGTACTATTGGGTGAAGAGAGGAAAGGAAAGAGAAAATATGATTCCCACATAGGGGAAAAAAGATAAACAAAAAAATGACTAGGTGGCAGAAGAAGATCTTCTCGTTGAGGCTCAGACAATATTAGACAACTATATGGTGTCAATGGAAGACAATATAACAACAAGGATGGAGGAAACTGAAGAAATTACTTGTTAATGTGCATACCCGTTCTAGCTTCTTTCAACTCTATTAGTTATTCCTGCCACCAATCCTTTCAATGTAAAATGTGTTATCACTGATTTTTGCAATTTGTCTAGTGATATTTCTTCTGAAGTAATAATAGAACTGCTAACATTTATTATAATGAGTGCTCAATAATGTATTATTATTTTTCTCATTACAATTGAATATTCAAAAATGTTGAGAGAAATAATAAAAAAATACATGGAAAAGGTTAAAGACAGTGAAGAATCAATTTCAAATGGATGCTATAGACTCTATGATGGCAATATGAAATTTAAAAGTCTGTGTCTTATGTACACAATAACTAGAGTGCACAACTGATACAAAATCAAATATGAAAGGGAATAATTCATTAGGGATTGGATTAAAAAACTGCCACAACAATTGATAACTTCAAGCGAAATTGGCCTAAAAGGAAACAAACATCCTCTTCCTTTTCAGTGATCATATGAGTTATGGTTTGAGATGTTCGTTCGATGTTATTCCGAGGACTCTATAGTATTAGTGTTTTATGAAGGTAGTTTCACACTACGTACATTAGTTTAATCCAATCAATCTGCTACTTTTATTGTTGAGACACATAGTTAAGAAATGTGTTTTAAACATTACTAGTCTCATATGAAGAAAGGTTTGTACTGGAATACAACTCAAACAATTATTGGAACGAGTGCGCAGTAATGTATTATTATTTTTCTCATACCAATTGAATATTCAAAAATGTTGAGAGAAATAATAAAAAATACATGGAAAAGGTTAAAGACATTGAAGAATCAATTTCGGTTGGATGCTACAGACTCTATGATAGCAACGGGAAATTTAAAATTTTGTTTCTTATGTACAAAATAACTAGAGTGCACAACTTCTACAAAATTAATGATGAAAGAGAATAATTCATTAGGGATTGGATTAAAAAACTACCACAACAATTGATAACTTCAAGTGAAATTGGCCTAAAAGGAAATAAACATCCTCTTCCTTTTTAGCGATCATATGAGTTATGGTCTGAGATGTTCGTTTGATGTTATTCCGAGGATTCTATAGTATTATTATTGTATGAAGGTAGTGTCGTACTACGTAAATTAGTTTAATCCAATCAATCTGCTGCTTTTATTGTTAAGACACATAGTCGGGAAATGTGTTTTAAACCTTACTAGTCTCATATGAAGAAAGGTTTGTACTAGAATACAACTCAAACATGTGATTATGTTAAAATTATTTAAACTAAAACAAGGTACTTACGATTTTTTATTTATGGAGATAACCCAAGAACAAAAGGAATCAATGTACAAACCTCTCAACTTGATGTTACACAACGAAATCATCACGGATATTGTCCTTCAATTGCTTTATAAATATGTTTAATGAGATCTATTTTCAATTTCCATTGTTCTCATTCTTTTGACAATACTCTATGCTCATAAGCTTTGACCACAGATGAGGAGAAATCAGCCACATCATCCAAAAATACGCAAGCAAATCCTGGTATGTTAGTCATGTGTATTTATAAATAAGAACCATTACTAAGCCCCACAAATTTATAAAAAAAAATAATTGTTTATGCAGACCACCAACACAAAGAGAAAGTAATAGTGGAGTACGCGGTGGTAGCCAACATGAATATGTAGACAGAACCAAGTATGTTAGCCATGTGTATTTTCAAACATGACCATTTCTAAGGCTCACATAGTTTTAGAAAAATATTTCAGCTAATTCTAGAAGCGGAATCATTTTGAAAAAAAGAATTATCAAATAACCTATTTTAAAAGTTCATGGTGGCATCCAACGCTACATAGTTTGTAGTTTCTAGGTTGTTGGTTGTCTACATAAACCATTAGTATAGACGTAATGATATAGACATAAGAATCTATGTTTATTTTAGCCAATGACGGCATAGCCTATCGGTCACTAATACACATCAATATCTCAAAAGTGTTATCTTTTAAATGGTGGTTCAATGGATATAAACGAACCATAGTGGGCACTACAATTCATTCAGAATATATAGAACATTTTGATTTATTCTTACCATATTACCATGGAGACCAGTAAGTATGCTTTTCAATTATGCTTTCATTTGTGATAACATGAAATTAATTTTTAATTAATTACTATTGTTTGTAACACATATGACATCAAAATAACCAGCAATTAGTAATGTCTATAAAATCCAAGACAGAAGCTTAGTCAGTAAGTGCTAGCTACCTAAAGTGATAATATTGAATTTACCATTTTACCACGTAGTTCAGTATGTTTTTTTCAAATAGAAATTCATTTTCCATAGCAATAGCTATATTAATAATACTAATATTGTTTGAAATAGATCTTTTTGTAAATGATTCAACTACAGGTAAAGAAGATGCAATCCTACACGCAAGGCCCACTGGTAAATGGTAGCCATAAACTAAAATGTTTTTTTTTTTTTTTTCAATTGGTTAGAATTAATATGAGACGAATTTAAAAAAATTATTTAGTTCCCTACAGTTAGCCACAAGAATTACTTTCTTATTTTAGATTTGAAGAGCTTGATGTATGAGAAAAACTAATCACCCATTGGGGACATCACATTCAATTTTTACAGGGAGAAAATCAATGTGAGAGGTGGCCTGAAAGAGTTTATAAAGTCATTATCTATGAAATTAAAAATGGTATTCTAGTTAGAAAAACTCTCTTCATCTGATGTTAAAAAGCTGACAAAGTCCTTCAATAAAAAAATTATCGACTACCTTGAATCCATTAATAACCTAGGGAAAAAAACATTGCAAAATGGTTGATGGAATTGCAATAAAATATCTAGAAAAGGTTCTAAGTAGAAATGATGTCCCCTAAAATTTTGAAGACACAATGTGTATTACATTAGGTGTAAAGGGAAACCCTTCAGCAAATTTTATGGTTGAGATGAAAAGTAGAGGAGAAAATTACTTAAAAGATATGTGGTTGATGACTAATTTGCACAAAGACTTATCACTAATAATGTCAAAGGGATTGAAGGTGGTAGAGGGCATTAAATATTTGGAGCGAGTAAATGCTAAATAGAAAGTTATCATTTCAAAATGTTATTTTGATGATACAACTTAAAATTGTAAACAAAATACATTCATATGTTTTAGTGATGGTTGTTTGTAACTATTTAAATTACGATTATACGATTATAAGTTGTGATAATTTAAATCTTCCCTATTTATAAGTTCAAAGTGTGAGTGTATAAGTTGAAAATATGAATTATCAGAAAATATTTAATGTAACGAATCTTTGAGAATTTTTTATTAATGGAATATATACTTCTAAATTAATTGTGAGAATGCTTAAATACTAGTTTTTTCTTCGATATTAGAAAATGTATACCACTTTCCAATGCAATGAAAATAACTACAATACGATATGTAAAGACTCATCGTGTTGAAACATTACATTCTATTCAAATAAATTCTTCCCCAAAAAATATTTCTAGTATAACAATAAGGAATGGGGAATGCCCTTAGATTTTACCTTTTTCACCACCTACGACATTTTGATTTTTGATATAACAATATTGAAAGGGTCTTGTTTTTTATTTTCTAATTGATTCACCACTCTCAACCATTTGATATTTTTGTTTGTAGATACAAACACATGCACAATGAAACTGATCATATTTTATATAAATGGTGTTTTGGCACACACCCTCCACAAGCCATCTTCGGCATTTAAATAGTTAAAAAAATTTGGCGGCATTGAGCTAAAAAAATAAAAATTCTCAGACCTAATGTGAAATATTTCTTACAAAGGTGCAAAAAAACAATTTCAACATAACAATGTGGACATCGACGAGAAAGTAAAATGTTGATGACATGATGCCATAAAAAAGATTCGAGTTCATATTTACACAAGAAGATTACATCGAGGACCAAATGCTCTGATTATGAAGGTTCTGAGAATCCCAAATTATAACTCAGAGAATATTAACTTCATTTTTTTGCAAGTTTAATGTATCGTACAATTGTAAAAATTACAGTGCTTATTGATGACTCTTTAGATAGAAACAAGTTAAATGATGTTGCGAACTACGTAATTGCTTAATCATTTAACAGTAGATTCTAAGTCAGAAGACACGTACTTGTTGGGATTTGTTGCTGCCTTTTTTTGGCAACGATTGAAGGACGTCGAAGATGTTCGGGATTATATTATATCACTAAACACAATTATAGGGAGCTTTTTATTAGAGTTTTACTATGCTTTGTATTGTTTATTTGGAAGCCCAACTTCAGGAATAGTATTACATTATAAATTCAAATTATTCATCAAATGTTTTATTATAATTCTACCTACCTTTACTAACTTAATTTGAATTTATTTTCATAGCTATATTTAAATACTAAAATATATATGGGATGGTTTTACAGTTAATTTTAAATAAGCTCATATCCATATTTGAATATGAAAATTTTATGCCATGTTTATTATAGTTGATTTTATATCTACATTTAAATATGAAAATATATATGGTATGGTTTTATAATTAATTACATTCTCCTACACTGGATCGTTGCCCCTGCTAATTTCTTCATAACATCTTCAGAAATTCTTTGGTTCCATTGAGGATCAATCACACCATTATAAATGAAGTAAATATGAGATCTAACTTTAAATATGAAAATACATATGGAATGGTTTCTTCATTGTTATGATAGGGGTTAAATTTGATGGCCATTTAGATTGTTTTTACGATTTAAGCTGTAAAATACTTACAGCTATTTAAAAAAAAAATCACATGCAACTGGTAAATTGTAAGTATAATTGTCATTTTTTATATAGATTCATTAGTAAAATATACAAATTTATATTAGAAACAGTGAAATACATACGAATATAATATTTTATAAATCTTTTTAATAGTATAAAATAAAACTATTTTACATTTTCGAAGGAAAAAAATTTGAAAATTTCTGTCAGCTAAAAATTGTTTCACAAGTGTAGGCAGCCGTCAAATTTAACCCTTGTGAATCAGTAAATATTTGGTTTCTCCAAGGTTCAATAGAACCATAGTAATTGAATTTGGAAGTGTCTCACATCTCTTGAATGTTATTATCCTAGCGGCCCACTTTCTCAAAGGCATCTAAAATATTAAAATTTGCATAGTTTAATCTTAAAAACATCTTAAAACTGGTAAGATCATTATTCCAAAGCTTAAACCTAGCCCTCAAAAACATCGTAAAATTGATAAGATCATTATTCCAAAGCTTAATCCTAGCCACTACTAGCCCTTATAAAACATAACATGTATCTATTCTATATGGGCTAGCGGCCGCCAAACATTATTTCTTAGATCAATGTTGGATTCCCTAAAATCATTAAACGTTATTTCACAGATTCATAAATTTAAATCGTGACCAGATATATTTTAGATTCAAATATATGTGATTTTAGAGCATATTTAATTCCAATATATGTGATTTTGGATTCCAATATAAGTGATTCTGGATTCCGATATATGTGATTTTGGAATCCGATATGTGATATTTTGGAATCCGATAATAGAAATATTGGATTCCGATATTAGTTATATGTTTTAGGTGCTCAAACTGGAATAAGTCCCAATTTAGTGAAATGAGTGTTAATATATTAATCTTTGCTTTATAAAGTAAATACAATGAAAATCTATAATCTTCCACACCTCTCACAGATGTATGGTACTTTTATCTCACAAGCTTCTCTTTACTCTCTCCAATAATTGCTTCTTACAATTCTCCTAATTCTTACCTTCTAGCCCTATTTTTCTAGCTTATAAGCATATACAAACATTAGGGAAACTTAGCTATGTATTTACAACCCTTAGATCACATTTTTAATCAAAGGTTGGATCTAATCCCATGTCTTAAATAAAAAATTAAATGCATAGGAAATTGATGCCGGTTACCCCAATCAATGTCAGTTGGTCCCAGGTGACTGATGCCAGTCAGCTGACTAATTTCAGTTACTGTGTAAACCTACAAGTTGTAAAACATGTTATTTGTGAATTAATTAAGTTCTACAACTCAACATGGACATATCCTGAAGGATATCATTCAAAATTATAAGAATGGATATGTTGCATTTATAATAGGTCTGAGACTCCATGAAATTTGTATGGGCTTAAAAGTTGTATGGGATTTGAATTTATTCAAGAATAACGTGTCTCTGTGATAAGCGTGGAATCCTATAAATAGTGTTTTCTATGCTTCAAGTTGTTGATATATTCCTTCTTTATGTAGTCCATGATGGTACTAATCAGGTTTTTTGTATGAAGTCATGAGTATTGTGTTTTTTAGTCCCTCACTTGGATTTTTTGGTGTTGTATGAAGTCATGAGTATCTATGAATGTTTATGTTGTCCTCTTCTCTATTAAATTTCTATGTTTGAGTCTCCATATGAAGAGTTTGAGTGTGTTCTTATGCTATCAAAAAGTGAATCCTTTTTATAAATTTTTTCATTTCATTCTCATGGTGGAGACACTACCTTAGAAGGAAAATGCACATCTTTCCTAAGATAATGAAAGCATATTTGAAGTTTGTGTTTGGTTGTGTGAAACAATGGTGCAAGACTGTAAGACTGAAATAGCATTAAGTGTAAAATGATGGAGACTGTAGCTAGACATTTCTTTGAAGCTCTCATGTAATTGAAGTGGTAAAACAACTGATTATGTTTAAAGGATAAGAAAAATTCTAAGATCTCAAGTAAATTCTGAAGAGCCTTAACACATAAGGTTAGGAAGTTAGGATGCTTTGAGACCCCTTTGGCTAGGAGACAAACATAACAGTTACAATGATGGCCTATAGATGTGCATGAAGACTGGAACTAGGAGATCAAATATATACTAAATAAGGAGCCTTCAGAGGAAAGGAAGCATGTAAATTGTTTATATATGACCTAAATAGTCTTCTCCAATTTTTTTTTGAAGGTTTAGAATGAGGTGATATTCTAAGACACAATTTGGTGTGACAGTTTTGATTGAGTTCTGAAGGAGAAAATCAGTGATCTCAGGACTTGGATGAACAAAATATAAGGAATTATAAAAGGGAGAGGTATTTGATTGAACATCATAAGATATACCTTGAATATTTTGTATCAACATGTCAGGAATATTAAAATTAAAGGATACTCCTTGGTTGTTGGCCTCTAATAGTGGATAGTAAGGAAGATTGTATAGTGAGATTAGCTACAATTATCTATAGGTTATATGAAGTATGATTGTAAGAGACAAATCTATGTATGGAGTTACAACATTTTTAGGATCATTCAAATTAGGGGGAGCATAATTTGTGCATACATAAGGTAATCTTGCGGGCTATCTGATATGAAATGCAAGATGGAGATCAAGTTGACAATGGACATAGGAAATGAACATTTTTTTTGTTCAAATCATTTGGTTTGCATAATTCATGGTTAAAAACATGAAGACAGTGCTACAAGACTGGGTCAAAGTTTTTGAGTACATTTTAGGCAACATGGACCTTAAGGTGGTCTTACTTAGCTATGGAGGAAGATGTCCGTGAAACAAGAATGAAGCCTAAGATGAGGAGGATCAAGCTTAGCAGGAGATTTTTCTAGGTCTATAAGATCCTTAGATGCTACTAAAGGATTTAAAAGTAGGAAGAATATAGTCTCATGGGATCTATGTTCATGTAAGTTGTATTTATTTTGTCTTGATAAGCTTAGTTGTCATTATGAGTAATTGGTTTGCATGTCAAGTCCATGCATACCTTTTTCATAGATGTCAAAGGGGGATAAGTGTGCCAAGAAACATGAAAATGAGGTCATATAAGTGTTTGTGCATTCACGGTTTCCATAAATGTTTCTAGGATGGTTTTCATCAATGAAAAAGGGGGAGTTTGTTAGAAGTGTGTGTGTCACTTGTGTTGTCATTGATGTCAAGTCCATTGATGTCAAAGGTGGTATGAAGGTCAAACATGGTATAGTCATGAGATGGTATGGAAATATTTATGATGAACCAGATAAATCTATCACTTCAAGGTTTTAAAGAGATGTGTTCTTAAGGTGTGAGAAAAAAATTAAAAGTTGAGGATGGACTCTTCGCAAGTTATGCAAGTATTTCAAAAACTGGGTCTTTCAAAGTATGCAAATTGAGCACCAAAATTCTTAGCAGTCAAGAGAAATTGCGGAGCCTCCTTCAGATAATTCATAAGATAAAAAATGGATTGAATTAGGATAAAATTATGGTCCTAAAATTATTTTGGTGATTGGTTATTTATTTCAAAAGTTTTATCCATTTTTGTGAGCATGTTTGTAGCCTTCCAAACCCCAGTTTGGACCAGTTTTGGAAAATTAAGTTGAATAGGTGTTTTAAATCACATTTTTTTTCTTAGAAACCTATTTTAATATGAACAGGACTCCTCAGGTAACATTTCCATGTTATTTTTATTTTGTGATGCGTGGTGGGCCCCACTAAAAAAATAGGTATCTTGTGAATATTTAAGTGTACAAGAGAAACTTGCAAAGGAACCCTTTCTCCAATTTTAGGTGGATGATTTTGGTAATTTTTTATTAAACTTCAGGGAGTCACTTGGGTTACTCATTTAAAGAAAATTGGAGAAACAGTTGCATATTTGAGCTTACCGACAAAAGGAGCTTGTTTTCTAGAAGCTAGTGAAGGAGAATGAAGGTAACTATGTTGAATTTCATTGCATTGATATTTTTATTTACTTGAAAATTATTTTTATGAGTAATATTATGTGTGAAAGTCCATATTTTAGTTTGGAAAGACCATTTCGTTCTTAGAGGGAATTGAGCCAAAACTGCCTTATTAGACCTATTGAGAAGCATGTCTGAATGACAATAAAGGTGAGTGTTTCTCCATTTTACTCATGGTTATAAGTTCTTTAACATGTTATATAAATATCATTTGAAGTTTCAAATATGATAGGAATCCATGAAATTTTTTTTTGGAGGTGTTTGATGATGTTGCATTAAAGACTAGTTTTTGAACTCTCAAGATCAGCTAGACCAATCTCAAAGTTTCTAGTTTTTGAAGGCATTATGAGATGAATTTGATCATGAAAATTATTTGGTTAGTTATTATAATTAAACATATTTTCATTTATAGGTTACTTTACCCATGAGGTTAAGTTTTTAGGTGTGAATTAGCTCAAGTTTGGTAGACCAAAATTTTGAGGCAAAGGAACTAGCTAGGAAAGTTTTGGGAAAAGGTGTTTTTGGATGACTTAGGATTTGAATTGGATCTTAGTGTTTTGATTATATGAAAGTATAATTCCTAAAATTCAATTTGGTATACTTGGTTGTCTTTTGGAGGTGAGTGGAAGCACTTCAATTAGCATGATCTTTAGGATTGTATTTTGTAGATGCTGATTTGAGACCATCCTATGAATAATATTGCTAATTTTTTTATTATTTTTCAATATTATTGAAAATTTTACGAGTTTTTTTGGACCTTGTGTGATCCCATTGATACATGACACAATTAAGTTTATAACTTCATTTGGAAAATTTTAGGATCTAAAAACAAAATATGAGCTCACTTGTGCACTAGAGGACAAAACTGATATGACAGTTACAAGTCAGTTTACTAGAGGTTAGTTGTCAAAGAGATTCCAAGTTTTTGTAGGTGGTTAAGTGTTTCATTTGAAGTTAATAATATTTCATAGGACTCTTCAAGATCATAGGATAAGTCATGTAGTTACATGTTAAAGGCCAAGAATGAAAGAAAGTTAAGAATTGAAATTGTCAACAGTGTAATGATTACTTCTTGGCAGTTTTGTTTTTGGTGTTTTTCTCCTCTCATGTGAACATGAATTTTTGTGTAGTAAGGATTGGTTTTTGAACATGTGTTAAAAAGTGGAGAAAAAGTGGGAGAACAGGTACTACAACATGTAGGTTTTAAATAGATAAGTAAAAATTTGAAAAATCAAAGATAGGAGCAGTCATGAAAGATCAAAGGTGTAGGAGAGAACAAGCTTTGAATTAGATGATTTCTTGCGAGTATTTTGTGTGCTAATGAATTATGAATGGATATGACTGGTAAAGTTTACAATTTAAGATAAAATGATGAGATAATTATATGTGTGAGAATTTCATTGTGTAAAGGGGAGAGAGAGAGAGAGAGAGAGAGAGAGAGAGATAGGAGAGAGAGAGATGAGGAGAGAGAGAGAGCGAGAGTTTGAGAGAGAGAGAGAGAGAGATGAGCTGATATAGTGACCATATTTGTTGAATTAAGAAACTTGTGTTTGTAAATGGTCAAAATTGTTGTAAACCAAGTGGTTGCATGGTATTTATATGGAGTTGCATCTTCCTTGAAAGTGGTATCTTGATAAATAGGTCTGATTTGTAGCTTGGGCAAGTGAGGGATTGTAGTTCCTTGTCTAGTGGTAGCTAGGCTAAACCAGGGGTTGTAGCTCCTTGTTGAGTGGTGGCTCAACTAAATAGATCATTATAATCTAGGGATAGTTATCCCATATAGAGCTTTGATTTAAGTTGATTTTATCCCATTTTGATGGGTTTCCCACTTACATGAGGTGTCCATTGTATGTGTGTGTGCATCACTCTCCATATCTTTTGTGTTTTATTTTCTCTCACGTTCAGCTATATTGAATTCATGGAGTGCACTATTGAATAAGCTTGTAAAAAGAGTTGAAAATTTTGAGTAAGGATTGAGTCACCCCCCTCTCAGTCCTAAAGATTCTATCAAGGAACGGTAAAAATCATAACATGGATTACCCATTTTACAAATGTAGTACAATTTTAACCCCCCTTTACCCCATAATGAGACCAAATCCAAAACCAAAATTGTAAATATAAAAAACCAATACCTGTATCATTACTTTGGAGTGTGAACTGATCATGATTAAAACAACAATCAAAAAGTTTTTTTACCTAAGTAAACCCATGACTGTTAACCACATGAGTATGATCCCAAATTATACTATGTTATGTTACATATTAGGATACTTGATAGGGAATAATGTATACGGGTTTATCCAGATTTCTCGACATGTAAGGATCATACGTAAATCATTTAATAGAAATATGTTCTGGGATAATATATGGAGTTAGTAACAATCAACCAGTTCAAACCGGTATCTTGGGTAATCAGTCCTCCTGACATTGCAAAATCTCCACATGTTACCAAAATCCATTCCCTAAAAATAAACAATACCCTATGATAAAGGATTTACCACAAAATAATGTATTTGATTAACTCATCCCAATTGGAACCCACGATGTTGAAGCCACGACTTTTAACATTGGTAAACCTCAATATGGAACTACGTTTAGGCCCATGAAGGGGAAAATCAAATCTATGGCATCATTATGGAGTTACTGCAAACCAAAAAGGATCATTGACATCATCACTCACTACCTAAGTAATATCCATCCCCAAGCATCCTCCCTTGGCCAACACTTTATAGGGTTATACAAGGGGCACCACCAAGATCTATGTAGCGGAACTGTGATTTTCTATAGATTAATCATTGATATTATACCAAGACCTTTTGCCACATTTTGTATTATGGACATTGACTCTAAGAAATATCTGTGGGATAAAAATTCTATAGAGTTGGCTTGATTGTATTAGGACTCTAGGATATCTTATCCCACAAAACCCATCCTCCAGAAGATTTTTTTTGTGGGGATGTTAACCTACATCATTCAAGTGATCCTCCCTGAACTACAACATAAGGGAGTTGTTGGAGATATTTTTTCGACCTACAAAAATATTCTTGTAGATGAATGGATAGATAGGAGAGGTGATCATCTATCTCTTCTTAATTATACATGATATAGTTCTATAACATTTTTATTGAAGTTCAGGTAGTATGGTCAAGTGGTAATACCCCTATTAAAATCTTCAAAAATTTTCCTTCCTACATAATTTGTGAGATTAAATTGAAACTAATTGTTCATTAGCCAACAACAGTTCATTGAAAAGACCGCTATGATTAGCACACCATTTTCTCACATGTCTCATTGAATACAATCACTCTGAAAAATATCAAGAAATGTCAGTTTTTATTGCTATTGTGCTAGGAAAATCTTAGGCTTACCATTTATCTGAAAGGTTTAGATTAATATTAAGCCTACAAATATTTAGTTTATTCTCTAAGATTCCTCCCCCGACTAAAAAATTTGTGGATCATGGAGATGAGAATTTTCTATGGAAATGGAAATATGTGATGCTAGAGAATAGTTCATTCAGTTTAACTCAACATCATGTCATCATATGTACCATGCAATATATAGCTTGCAAGAAGGAACTAGGTGGTTTTAGCTCTGAACCCAATATTGTTAGAACCTTCAAGGTTGTAGAATTATTTTCTTATGTACCCTTTGACCTTTATGGATCCATAATCTAAAAAACCTCCCATCCTTAGATCGATAAGGGTAGAGAAAATGATGTCCCCAACCTGAGGTGTGTTTCAGCTCAAGAATGAGAATGATGAATAGAGAAGAACGAACAATTTTAGAGGGAAGAATCAGTCATGTTCTCTTGGATTATTGGTATAAACTAGATATGTTCATGCTAAGAAGGACCTGTACTCACTATCATTTTTTCTAGCAAAAGTGATTGAGGAACTATATGATAAACAAATGTAAAAAATAAGTGGTTATTTTCAAATCACATGTTTTTTCACCTACCCTTTCCAAGAAGGCTGGTCACCAAATCAATTTGTAATAAGTAAAGTTCAGGGGACTAACTTCCTATGTAACATCCCAGAAACAACATATTGTACAACGAAAACATCAGCTATACATATTAGTTAGTGAATTGCTACCTCGAGAATAAGGAACCAACAACATTGACCAACAAACTTGCTAAAAAAATTGACTAACTTCCTGAAATTCTGATAGATTTTAACATTAATAATGGTCATGATGGTAGATTCCTCAATTTCTAGCTATTAAGATATAATCAACTAGTCTTTCCATTGGGCATCCAATGCCATCCCAAAGGTGCTGTCATTTGAATCACAGAGGTAGTGCCTTCACATCCTGTAGAATGATATAAGGTTTATTCTTGACACCATGTGCATATCTCAAGATATCCTTTAATGTAGGTGTTCCTTAGATGCCTGTCAACAAATAATAATCTAAGGCATCAATATTTTGTTTTAGGCATCACAGTGGTGTTTGAGGCTTAATCACTTATGGTGGTCATGTAAGCAGAAAATTGAAATATGTATATCGATGCATTTTTATCCCACATTAGAGCACTATACGTTACCATCTAGTATGTTCTAGAATTGGTGCCAACATCATTATGTCAGGGAATTTTCCCATAGGGGGGCTATCATCCCAACCTAGAACTTGTATTCTCCATCGATACCACATGGGCACATTTTCTACTTAGGGTTTGGACTATTGCTATCGGTAGAACCCTTAATGGGCATGGCTTCCTAAAAAGTCATCATGTTCATAGGTTATAGACTAGAAATGAGTTTCACCAAGTGAGGGAATAACCTCTTCCACAATTACTGTGATTTTTTATTGTCCACAATTCATTTTTAGATTCAAGTCATCTAACTAAGTTAGATAAAGTCCCACACATCACAACTTGTGACAATGTGACACCTTTCAAGAATCTTGATGGCCTGTGTAAGTTCAAGTATAGAAATTTTCCATTTATATCTGACATGTAGTATGCTAGGCATCCCTTCATTCTCAAGCCTGAAGTAGTTAGCTTGAGGAAAACTAAAAACATTTTAAGTGCATCCTGGAGTAATAGACCATCAAAAATGACATAAAATGGATTGGAAATTTTAGTTGCCACCTCATCATATGCTATTGTGGCATAGAATAACATAGCATTCACATTCCTTTGTGTTAGCACTATCTCCATCATTCAATTATTCTTTGATCTTCAAATTCAATTATTCCTTTTAGAATTCATGGATTCCAATTTTAGGGGTCTCCCTCCAAATCTTGGACTCGTATTAAGAAGAGTAATGAATTCACACAGTAATTTCCCAACATAGAAAGATCTGGATGAGGAGACCGGTTGAAGGTCTTCTCAACATAATGAGGCATATGAAAACATACATGGAGACATGTTGGTCATGCCCTTTTATATGGTGACCTTTCGTGCGTTGCATAAAATATGCTAAAATCCCTCCATATGAATATGTGTCCCAAAGCTCAACCTATTCCTATCATTTTGGATCAAAATTGAGTTTCAACCATAGAAATAGTCACTGAGGATTCTAAAAACCCTGATGGGATTTATTACCTTTGTACTCGTATAGGGTGAGGATTTCAAATAAGCTTCCCAGCAACTCTTTGACAACCTGTAAGTGCTAATATGAATGTTATATGTATTGCATTTTCTTATGTTATCCCATGAAAAATTTAGTGTGATCAATTTTCAATAAGATGAGAGAATTTATTCGGGCATGTCCGACATTCCATTGTGATCTAGCTTTGTGATTCAATGGAGCTTGCCTATGTTGACTGATGAAGAGGTTACATCATAGTGTTTCTATTGTAAGGAGACCCTAACAATATCAAGGTAATATTTTCCACCTAATGCATATACCTTAGAAGGAAACTTCCTTGAATATTTAAATTTGAAGTGGATGCATCAGATAGATAAATATAAGGGCGGGGGAGTGCCCTCCATACCCAACCCCATCTAATCTAGAGAGACCTGGGATCTGGGAGGGCATCTATATATACCTAGGGGTCAACATCTTCCATTGGTCAAGAAAATAACGTCAGATGAAGCTCAAGTGGATCCCCCAGATTTTCTAGGTGCTTATGTTAGAGATTTAAAGCTATCTATTGATTCTTATGTCCATCACAATTGAACTTCGGTATATGCTAATTATAGTATCGATTGTCTACACAGCTAGTTTTCCTCTCAGATTTTCTAAAAGGTCCTTAGATTGTCCCATAGACCCCATGAAGTAAAAAATGTGTAAAATCCATTCATGAAATTATGGTACAAGAGAAAGAAAATTGCATTGCAGGATATAACACATAACATGGAAAAAATTACTGTAGAGAGGGACCTTGAATATGAATTTGAAGAAGGGAATGGATGATTCAAAAGGAGAGACTGAAGAATATGATTAAGAAGACAAAAATAATTCATCTACTCAAGAGAAAAAATAAATAACAAACAAGATGGAAGAGGAAAATAAGGTCGAGGAAAAATTTGAGGATACTAAGGTTGCACCATATAGACACCCACATCCTCATGACAGGGAAAAATCACAGAGACATTCTAAGACACATGAGGGAAAGCAATATATATGGATATATAGGTAATTGGAGGAGCAATAATTATCGCTATACATGGAATCAATGGAGAAATAATTATATGACGTGGAATCACAAGAATAATTATTATGGATATGCATGGATTCTGAGGAGGAAAACATTTGTGTAAGGATGGAATAAGATGAGTTCAATGGAATATGGAATCAGGTTTGAATCAACATCACCCACTATGATTTCATATATATGGTTGGATGATGGAGCATGGCAACAAGTGTGAAATGATTTAAAGCACACTCATTATATGGCTTCTTCTTGTGTTTCAGGGATGAAACACGTTAAGGAGGGAGGGAATGCTATGTACCTTGCGATAAGATATTATAATTTATATGGGTTGATGGAGATTCTGACATGTGGCGCACATCCCCTTAGTTAGTTGTATGTTTATAATATATGGGATCACATAGGAATTAGTTATATTGGGTAATAATTCAGTCGACATTCAGTTTAGGTGTTACCCATCCATTAAGAGTAATGTATGTCTGAATAAAGGATGTACGTATCATTATGAGTCATGTGATGGATGTAAGAATTGAGTATTCTACTTGGTAAAGGTTTATTAGAGGTGTCCCCCTCGAAGTGAATTCCCATTTTGGGAGATTGGGGAGTTACTCCTTCCTTAAAGAGAATTATATGGTGTTTCCCTACCTTAGGGGTATTATTATGCATATATTGAATATTTGGGTGTATTGGCCCACCAATGTATCTTGTGTGGTATCATTTTTGTAGATTAATCATTTATATTATGCAAAGATCTTATCATTTTGTATTAAGGATGATATTCTCATTTTGTAATTAATACTTTAAGTATATTTGAAGGGAATTTTTGTGCATAAATTTGTTATTTTCATCTTTTGTATGATTATTTAAATGAGTTTAAATGGAAGTTTATGTGCATTAAAAATATGTTTAAAGACATATATTAGGCCATCATAGGACTCATACATGGACCAGTGTAAGAATTACCCATGCACTAGCACAAGACTTTCCTATGCACTAGCGTTGGAATCTCTTTGGAGAACAGGAATAGCCCACACATTGGTACAAGAATTTCTTGGAATGTAGGACTTGTGTTACAAAGGAACATGATTCATTTGAATAAAGTAAAGGACTTGGATGGAAAGATGGTGAGTTGATTTAGCCAGCGCATGAGTTGACATGAGGGTGAGTTGAAACACATGAGTTGACATGGTGAAAATGGCATGAATGTGGATGTTCATCTAAGACATCATGTGACTCATGTGGATCATGCAAGCTCAACTTAACACCCAGTTGATTGAATATGTGAAGCAAATGAGAAAAATAAATTAGATTCGCCATGATTATAAGGATTAGATGTATGCTCTTTGACATCTTCTAGCACTATTAAAACATTTCAATTGAGATTTAATTAAGGAATCCATCTGTAGCTAACAAGATGAATCTAATCTAAGTTCAACATGTAATTGTTCTTCCACAATTGTAACTCCTCAAAAAATCAGTTGTCATGTATATCTTTTAGTTAAGTAGTCAATTATTACAAATAGTTTTTCCTATTCTAGAGTGACAAGGACTTCTCTTGTTATAAAAGGGAATTTGTAGTAGAATTGTAGAGTTAGTTCGTTTATTTTTGTTGAAGAAATTATTCTATTCAATAAAGTTCATGATTCTAGGATAAATCGACATGTGTGATTTTTAATTCTAAACCAAATCATAGTGAAGGTGCAAGGACCAATTTTCCCCAAAGTGAATGGAGAATTTATTGTATATTTGATCTCTATTAATTAGCATTTGTTTGAATTACTAGAATTTCATTTCTTTCAGTATTTCCATTATGAATTCAATAATATCTTGTTTTATCAATAGACTTCATTTCTTAATTGCATTTAGACTAGTATTTGATTGAGTTCATTAGTTATACGTACTGAGAATAGTTTAAATCATTCCCTTTGTTGCAAATATACATGAACACCTCCCTGAACTGATAATCATGAGATAACTAAAGTGCGAGTATCAACAATGCTCGTCACATGAGTAGTTTTTACATATGTCAATGATATTAGTGAATCCAAATTTTTTATGTCTCATTTTCCAATTACATTAAAGTAATCATGTATCTCTTCATCCAATACTTTAAGGAATATAGTTTTTAGAAGATTAATATTAAGACATGTACCACACCTCCTATGAAGGAAGAGGAATCGATCAAGATAGTCAACAACAATTTCATCATCCTTTTTTGTATCCTAAAGAGTTCTTCCTTTCGGTCCCCAATCGTATAGTAATATTTTTATTTATCTAAGAAGATTATTTCCATTTCTTCCCAAGTATGGATAGAGTTGGGTTTTAGGCCCATGAACCACCTCATTGCTCTATCTTTTAGAGTTAAGGTAAATTACTTGAACTTCTGATTATATGAGGTATAGTCATAGGTCTAGCATAACACTTTGAACTCAAACATAAATTGGTTAGGATCTTCTGTGACTGGTCCTCTAAAGGTTGCTAAAAATGATGGAGATATGTTCTTCATAGAGGTTTGGTCATTGGGGTCTAGTTCTATGGGATTAGTGAATGTCCTTCCTAGTGGGGGGTTTCCATTATTTGCACCATTGAGATTTTCCACTCCATCAGCCATTCTTCATGTTTGATCAAGTTGTTCCATATAAGGTTGATTTTGGAGGCGGTTTTGTAAGTTTACTCTAATAAATATACCTATATGGTCTCCAGGTCTAAACATAAAATCCTACCATGCTTAATAACAATCTCCTAACCATAAGTGATTAACTGATTGCTTATGTTACACATACTCCAAAGCATAGAAAAGAATCTTGTTGTCATTACAAGGTATTTTATTTCAAAAGAAAGATTTATGGAAAAGAGATTTATTAATGGAAACATACCAGGATATCAGGAAGTATGCAAGCTAGTACCTTAATATTTTGTAAAACCTTTAAATAGTCCCCCAACAACGGTGCGAAAAAGTGATGAGTGTCGTTGATACTTGTACTTTAATTATTTCATGATTTTCAGTCTACGGCGGTGTCCATGGCTATTTAAAACAAAGAGAATGACTAATTTTTTTCTAATTAATGCATTACCTACTAAATGCAATCAAATACTATTTATAAATGTATTTAAGAAATGGATTCTATGATAAAACAAGATTACTAAATTCTAAATAACTAGATATTTGAACAAACAAGTAATGCTTCCCTTCATGTTGAGGAGTGGCACTTGCTCTTTCACTCTGATATGGTTTCAAGATTAAAAATTACACTAGATGATTAACTCAAAATCATGCACTTTATTAAATGTAATACAACATTTCCTTTCGTCAACAACCAACAACACTAGTTATACTACAAAACGCTTTTTATAATAAGTGTAATCCTTGTTACTCTAAAAGAGGACTGATTATTTGCAATAATTAGCTACTAACTAACTAACATATTTATACAAGAACAACTATTCCTTGAGGATTCAAAAGTTTTAAAGTGATGGGGTTAGCACAAGGTTGTATAGACAATATATCAGATCTAAAACATACATGCAATTAAAATAGATATTCTACCAGAAGAATTATACAAAACAAGAGATATAAATCAACACTAGAGTTAACGTGGTTCACCCAGTGTGGGATACATCCACCAAGAAACAAGCCAATCTATTATCCAAATCTTTGACAAGGTATACAATTAAATATTTACAATATTTCACACCTTTCAGATGTATAGTACTGTCTTTCACTCAAGATTTTTCTTCTTCTCCAAGAATTCTCTCTCTCACAATTATTCTAACAATAATCATCAACTCTTGCAAGTTCTTCTTATTTCTTACTTCTAAACCCTATATTTCATGCTTATATAGGCGTATACAAACTTAGTGCAATTATCCATGTGTTGGTGCTCTAAATAGTTTTGCCCCATCTTTCCCTTGAAAATCTATCAATTTACAGCTTCTGCCATATTGTATCTCCTCGTGTCATGCCTAAGAATTCCATTGCATTCCTTTTGTTGTTGTAATCAATCCGTTCATGGGTCGAGGATCACATATGGATCCATGGTTGTTTCCCTTGTTTCTTTGTTTGTCTGGAAAAGGTCTGTATTTGGGTGTAAAAATCAGGTTTTCAGGTGTTTTCCATTTTCCACAGCTAGGATTTGTTTTCCTTGTCATTTTGCCTTAAATACTTGAAGAAAAATGAATGGATGTATTTTGGAGGAATTTATTTGAGCCTTGTAACATTTCTAAATTCTCTGTCCTTGGAGAAAATTTCATCTCCAGGCTCAAATGGTCATTTTTCCACATTTTACGGTTTGATGGGTGTTTTCCCCCAGTCAAATTTAAATCCTTGCATCAACAGGAAACATGGGTTCTTTTGGTTGGTCAAGGGACGATGGGTAAATGATTTAACTTGTCACTTTTTGATTTTTTGGCAAAAAGGCAAATTTGGTCCAGTAGCTCTGCTCAATTCTGGTTGGTTCTTTGGCACTTACGTGGCTTCTTCTAGTTAGATGGGGCTCGATGGGTTTGTTTTTAAACTTGTTATTTTTGGATAGTTTGGCAAAAAAATTTGAACCAGCCCCATGGCCCCGTCAGGCTTTGATTAAATAAAAATTTTAGTAGCAGGGAAAAGGTCTTACTTTGACCCTGTAGAAGGACACGTGGCAAGGTTAAAGGTGGAGATATGGGATTTCAGAGGTAAGTTGGATGTTTTTCCCTTCTGGAAAAATGGAGTAAAATTCTAAAATAGAAGTGTGCCCCTGCCGAGTCATTTTGAAGCCTTGAGGTTTTTGAAGTTACATCATAATGGCACGTGGAGGTCTCCACCGGGTCTTCTTTCCTTAGACTTTTCAGCAACTTCTTAAAGGGCCCGAGACACGTGGTGAGCCCGCACTCATTCAAGCTCTCAGCTTTTGGGGACCATCTCAAGATGTGCCATTATGACACATGGCAGTTTGAAAAGTCAAAAGGTGGGGAAGCGAACCATCAGAGGCAACTTAGATTTTTTGCCTCTTGTCACCAAAAGGATTAAAACATCTAAATGGCCCCTAGACCCAACAGAGAATAGTCAAAAAAATTTCCCCAGTCAATAGCGGAGGTGTGGATTTTCGGGGGAAATTTGAAAACTTTTCCTTTTGTGGAGAAAGGAATTGAAAGTGTAAAATGAAGTGTGGTTCCGCTGGGACCCATATCAGAGGCTAGAAGTAGAAGGGTGGAGCTGCGGGGGAAACTTGGAAAATTTTCCTTTATCTAAAAAGGAGGTGAAATAGTAGAATTTGGCCATGGTTCCTCTGGGACCCACTTTGGGACATGTGTTAGGCTCATTTCTCAAAGGCGAAGGTGTGGAAATTTTTTTGAAAATTTGACATTTTTTTTTTTCAGAAGTTGCAAAAGGAAAAAGGGAACCCGCAGGCCGATCTTAAATGTAGATCTCCCGCATGGACGGTTCAAATTCAAAATAGAAATCAATGGCAGCTGTCCAAATGTATCTAATTTTTCTACCATTTTAACTCTAGAGCTCCTAGGGATGCGTATTCTTGTGGTTTTTTAATCATTTCTTGGAGTCTCCTGCATGCAAAATGAAGAGGAACATTAATCTGGTAGCTTGGTTTGGTGGGGAAGGTTTGTAAAAATATTGTTTCACCTGATTTTAGAAGCTTTTTCTTCAAATGTTGATGAAACAAATAAGGGTAATGGGTTAGGAGGAATACCTAGTTAAAATTTTGGTTGTAGATTGTTGCACGTGTGTATGAATTTTGAATCCACATCTGATCGTGAGATCTTCCTTTTTGCTTGGAGGAACTACCTAAAATGGAACACAAGACCACCAAATAAAAGTTAAACAATATATGTAGTGGACTGCCTAGCGTGTGCTAGATCCAAGAAGTGTGATACTTCCTAGATGGCTGTCAATCCACTGTTTAAAACAAATTAATGCTGAGAAATAAAGGAAATCCTAATGTAGTTAAAATGATTTAGGTATCTCATTCATCTACAATAAGCAAATTTGTTCACAATAGGCTAAGCTATGACTGAATCTGAAGGTCAATGTCTTGGTCAGGGTACTGATACTGGTCAGGGTGAGATTTTGGGTGGTTTTGGGTATTTGGTGGAAGTTTAGGAGCTCTATTCTTGTTTCTAGTAAAAGACATAGAGACCGACGTTGGTCTGGTATGACCGGTATTGGTTTAGGCTAACCAGCGACGGTTGTGGGTAACCGGTGTCGGTATGGTTAGGGTACATGAAACTCAATAAAACTTGGCTGGGTGATAGATCTGAGATTAGATGAATATGGAAGGGTAATGGCAAGATTTATGTGGATCCTGAGATATGCACAGGAATGATTAAGATCCAGGTATGGGAAGTGCAAGGGTATGGATAAAAAGATGGTCAAGTTTTCATGGAGGTAGATGATGGGGGAATGGAAATGAGAGCAAAAACTAGATAATAGATGTAAAAGGATCTACCAAATGATGAATAGATGAGTGTTAGTTAACAAAACTTACTATTTGTATGAGCTTGATGCCTAGTTGGAAATGGTGGGTGATCAAATGGAATGAACTTGATGTAGTACTGGTGCTTCCCAGATGCTCCTGTGAAGGAAGATGGATGTGTGATTGCTTCAGGTACTGGGCTATGGATGCTTTGATGTGTATAATAATGTTGGTTCTACTTACATGCAGCTCTGGTTTTGTCACTTGTTCTCAAAAGATGTGATTATCTCTCAGAAATGTTCCAACCTTGAAATAAGGTTGTTTTGGGGGTTAAATGGTAACCGATGGCGGTTCTGGCTTAACCGGTGGTGGTTAAGGGTAACCAGTGTCGGTTAGGGTGGGATTTCCTAGGTTTACTAAACTAGGCAGATCCCCTTGATTTTATGGGCTCTTGTTCGTTTGCTCCGTGGATTAGAATGGAAGCTTCCTTCTAACATGTGGGAATATGGTTAGAGGAATGTAGGCTTTGATTTTTAGGGTTTGGGTAGGTCTTAGTTAGTTATGGAAACATACTAAGAATAGGTCTTAGGGTGAGGTGGCTAGATGAGGTGCATATGTGGGCATTATCCCAATTAGGATATTTAAATAATAAATATTGTGAGGCTAATAAATTAATTTAATTAAATTAATATTAGTGTGGGATGAAAGGGGCCATGGTTAGGTGAATGTGTTCAAGGTGTTTTATTTGACGAGGGACCAAGGGGAGTGTGACCTAATTTTAGTGTCTACATTTTTCCCCTTTTTGTTGCGTAGCTTGTATTGGTAAGCGACGCTAACAAAAATAAGATGTGGTTGCCCCATGTGTGGGTGAAGGTGATCCCCCTCAAACTAGGAACTGATGAGGTAGAACGTAGAATCGGTGAGTGGTTTGATAAAAGGTGAATGTGATGAAGAGGAAGGTGGGCAATGGGTAAAAAGGGGAAAAAGGTTCCACTCGGGTAATCTAGGTAATGGGTCAGGGTCAAAGGTAGTAACCGTCAAATGTATGCACACGTATAAACTGCAGCAAGGGTACCTAGGATGAAGAGTCAGGAAGAACTCTACATTTTCAAAGGTCGATAGGTTTATCTAAACAAGGTTAAGGTGATTCCAGTATCCAAGGTATAGGATATGGTCAGGAAACACGATGCAGGTTAGGTGCAGGAACGATTTAGGTATGTTTCGGTACACCAAAGGTTGGGTCAAGATAAACGGTCATGATAAGAGGAAAGGTAAGGTCATTAGGTCAACAATCATATGTAACAATGTCACAAGGTATAGCAAACACATGGGGTCAAAGGTCACTAGCAGATGGTCCAGGTCCAAGTATCCAGGTCACGACACAAGTAGGGCCGAGGTATGGGTAAAATAATGAGTCCCCAAATGAGGACGAGGTTAGGTAGTAAATGATGAGGTCCAGAGGGTGAGGTGAATGGTCAAGGTAAGTGTTGGGTGAGGGAAAAAAAATGACGGGTAGGGTAATAGGGTGAAAGTGTGGGAAATTTGGAAGAGAGGGTGACCGATGCCAATCAAAGGTAACCGATGCTGGTATAGGGTAACTGACCACGGTAAGGTAGGGCACGTGACCGATGTTGGTGAAGGTAAAACTGGTGTTAATTAGGTTAGGGATGTTATAACAAAGATGCTCCACATTTTATGCATCATTTGTCTTGTGTGAAATAGGGGAAAATGACACAAGAGAGAGGGACTAGGGACTGAGTTGGCGAGCCACATAGCAGGTGATTAATAACAGAGAGGTAGGTCTACTAGATTAGATTGGTTGATTTTAGTGGTTGGAGGGGAGGGATCAAATGCAGATGAGAGATAGGGTGCCACCCCTACTTTTGAGAGTGCGAGGCACGGCAACAGTTGAGGAGTGGTAGAACGTGGAGGAGGTGGGCCTAATTGCAGTCTGACGCTATCGGCATGCAGTCCGGCAGCCGAGTCTGATGATCACTCTCATTGATAGATGAGATTCAACGACCAACATGTTCCACCTATAGACAGGTGAGATGACAGTCACCCTAGAGGACGTGTTTAGGATCCTGTGGTTACCAATACGGGGGATGCATGTTTACTTGATCTATTCTGAGGCCTTAGAGGTGTTGATGTTGATAGTGTTTGGGGAGGGACTGGCAGACATGACATTCCATAGTGCCTATTTGAGTTACAGGGGGATGTACCTAGCCCGTCCAAAGGAGATGAGGCTAGTTGTTTTATTGATGGAGGCAGTGTGCTATTTCGTACTACCGGATGCAAAGGATGGGAGATTTCCCTGCTCCTTGATGGGCATTTTACATGACATGGTCATGGATTGGACCTACTTTTCTTGGGCACCAGCATTCCTGGTGCAGTTATAAATAGAGCTTGTGGGGTATATGGGTGTCTGCATAGGTTTAGCCTATGTTGCACCTTTTTACTACACTATTGGCCCTATGAGTACATAGTTTGTGTGCAGCCAGTGGGTATGCCCCGAGAAGATGCATTTCCACCGAGATTGGTGTGGGTTGGGTACAGGTGTTGGGTGCCCATGATTGGAGAGCTTCGATCAGATAGGGCTACACATGATGTAGCGTATTACAGGTGTTTATTGGAGGGGTTGTCGGGGGTGGACATCGTATGAAGACCGTATGTGGGTTATCCCTCATACAAGACAGATGCATGATGAGCTAGATGGCCTCCAGATGTTGATATGGATAGAGGGGCGTCATGTTCTAGGGAGCAAGAGATGATCCCAGTTGACAGGGTTAGACTGGCAGTTTGGGCTGCTACAGGACATACCTCCACCCTTCCCGCAGTACAAGAGAGATGACGTGGATAGACCATTGCCTCTACCACACCTGAAAGTACCCAAAGGGTAGGAGGAGCAAGTGGTAGACCAATGGATTGATGATGCCAGAGTGATAGATATAGATAGTGGTGGGTGGCTCATTTACGAGTAGTACAACCCAAGCCTGGGCAGTTGGATATTCAGCCACTATCACGGTGTATAGAGACACCCTACAAGGGCAGGTGGTGACCCTGATTACCCAATTGGGGATGGTGTAGGGGTAGTTAGCCAATTCAAAGGCGGAGGTGGCCAAGTTACATGCGCAGGTGACCATTCTTCAGGCCCAGATGGCCCAGGGTGGATATGGGGATGGTGATGATGGTCAGGTGACCGCTCTATAAGCACATGTTATAGGGTTACAAGGCCAGTTAGCCATGACATAGGCACATATTGGCACCTTTACAGGCCCAGATATAGGCATAGGGGCAGGGTTCAATGGCATCACCATAGGCACCAGGACAGGGTCCCTTTTCATAGGTAGGGGTGGGATAGGGTCCCGTAGGATAGGTTCAGGGTCAGAGGCTTATGGAGCCACCGCAGATAGTACCTGTTTCCAGGTTGTGGGAGGTGAGAGATGAGGCCCCAGTATTATCAAGACCAAATGACAATGGCAAGGATAGATTTTCTATCGTATGTCGAGTACAGGGAACAATAGGCCTCTAATGAGAGGACCCAGTCATGCACCCATAACGTGGAGATCACAGGGGGTCAGCGAGCCACTGAGACATGGTCAGGGTGAGGCCACCAGCCCATGGAGGCCAGCTCCAGTTGATGTACAGCAGGGACCCAACCACCACTTATGATGGGTGGGGAGATGTTAGCAGGTTACCAGATAGGAGCTGAGGAGGTAGAGGGGACATGCGAGACAAATATGGAGGATGTCTGCCAAGATGATGCCTCATATATGGCTATCTCAATTTTGACCAGCCTGCGTGTAGTTTTATATTTTTGATCATATATCATCCTGTGTGCCGAGGGTTATTATATTCTTGATCATATGCCTACTTGCTGAGAGTTATTATATTTTTGATCATATACCGGCCTACGTGCCGAAGATGGTGAGGATGTATATTAGAGTTTTGAGAGACTAGATTATATACACCAGCCTATGTGCCGAAGATATTTGACAGTTATGTATATGGATATTGTATATATATAGACGATGATGATTATGGGGATTAGGTGTTTGTGTTGATAACATTTTATTATTATGCATAGATGGACTTATGGTAGGTGTGTTAGGCATTGATGGAGTTAGGTTTTGGGCATGGTTGAGTTAGGTTGTAGGCATGGATCGAGTTAGGTTGTGGTCTAGGCATGGATTGAGTCAAGTTTTAGGCATGGTGGAGTTAGGTTGTAGGCATGGATCGAGTTAGGTGTGGTCTAGGCATGGATGAGTCAGGTTTTGGTTTTAGGCATGGTGGAGTCAGGTCATGGTTTTATGCATGGATTGAGTTAAGTTTATGGTTTTAGGCATGGTGGAGTCAGGTCATGGTTTTAGGCATAGATTGAGTTAGGTTTTGGTTGTAATTCATTAATATTTGCAATGAATGATGATATGGGTCATTTTTAAGATGTTTTATAATACTTGCATGATGTTGGTAAAGAAATGGTAATCGAAATAAATGTATGTTTTGATGATGATAAAAATGTGAAGCAATTTTTCGTTTGTTTGGTTTAATTTCAAATTTTTGATATAAAAAGGAAATGAAGTAGGGTAGAATGTGATTTAGGAAAATGAAAGATGAATTGGTTAGGGTAGAGAGTGGCCAAGCTAACCTCCAAGGGCCCCATGCCCTCGGAGTGCTTCCTACATAGTCCCGACGAAAAAGGACCTCAGGCCAATGTAGTTCTCCCATAAGCTAGGGAAGAATATGAGGAGATATGAGAATGAGATGGTAGGTCATAGGCATGATTTGAGTTTAGGTCTACTAGGTATGGGTGAGTTGTGGGAAAATTGGTATAGGTGATTTCGATTGTGGTAGAAGAAGAAGATTACCTCAAAGGTAAGCGTCGAGGACCAAGTCTTGTATAAGGTAATCAATACGTAATAAAGAAGGTTAAAAGATAAGAGGGGGCAAGAAAGCCACCTGATTGGTTAGGATCATATCGAGTAGGTCATACCTTGGAGGAGGTGATGGACATAAGACCCTAAAAGACATTGCATGATTGATTGTTCTAAGGGTGAAAAGTAGTCACATGATCACAAAATGACATGGTTTCCAAGAGGTCCCTTAAGGCAGTAGGAAATGGGAGTGCGAATGGTGAGAGGGGTGAAAGGTGGTTAATTTTTATATGGTATGAGGTAGCATGCTCTTTGGGAAAGAGATCCAAGGTCACAATGGGAAAGTCCATGACTAAAAGGCTTTCTGTGTTGACTGATATTTGAGATAGACTGATCGATGTGGGAAGTCTATATGGGATGAGGAAATTAACTCCTTGAGGTCTTCGTGAAGCTGATCGATGTGGGAAGCTTCAGATTCTCTCGCTTTTTTTTGAAAGAGCTTTACATAGCTGTCCTTCGAGGGAGTATTCTATTTATAGCAGTGATTGTAGAGAGGAAGATGTCCTTCTGAGGGAGTCATCTTTTTATTGGAAGTTTGACTCAAGGAGTTGGATCCCATGTGAGGGATTTGAAGTCATGGACAAGACCAAGGTGAAGAATAGGATTCTTGTTTAGAAAGCAGGGTGAAATGACCATGGGATCTCATCTAAAGGTAGATGAAAAGTATCCATGAGAATCATGCTATGTGCAACACCGTGGTACACATATTCAAGAGAAGATAACAAGTGACAGGTATGCACATGACTCTTATTTAATCATTGGTGATGACATAGGAAGTGGATAGCACTCAAGGGATGAGCATAAAAAGAGGAAAAAGGTGAGGTAGGACTAAAATTCAATAGTAGAATGGTTGAAGATGTAAGGCATTAAGGGGCTCAGGTTTGGGTTTACCATCGAGTGAAGATAAATGATAAGCACCTGATCCATAAGTATGGGTCACGATGTATGGTCCAAGCCAATTAGGAGAAAATTTTCCCCATTTACTTTTTTCTACTTTAGTTACATGTTGATTTTCTTTCAGGATGAGATCACCAACTTTGAAAGGTTTGTTCATGGACATGTTTATCATAGGCCCGTTTGATACGTTTTTGGTAAACTTGAAGATGATCAAGAGCATTAAGACGATGTTCATCTAATAACTCAAGTTGTGCTAAACGGTCCTGATGAAATTCATCATCATTGAGCATGTCATGAAGAGAAATGTAGAGTGAGGGGATTTGGACTTTGAGAGGTAGAACATCCTCTGTACTGTAGACCAGAGAAAAAGGTGTAGCAGTAGTGGAAGTGCGAATACTAGTGTGGTATGCCCATAGGGAAAAAGGAATGTGCATATGTCCAGTCCTTCCCAGTATCGTTAACCACTTTCATGAGAATTTTGTTCAAGGTTTTGTTAGTGGATTCAGCTTGGCCATTGGTTTGTGGGTAATAAGGTGATGAGAAACTTAGCTGAATGTCGAAGGTGTCACAAAGTTTTCGCAATGTTTATTTTTGAATTGTTTTCCATTATCAGTGATGAGGTGATGAGGAACACCAAAGTGACAAATGATGTGATGATTGATGAACTCACATATTTTCTCAGCTTTCATGGAGATGAGTGGTATGGATTCAACCCATTTTGTGTAGTATTTGGTAGCGGTGATGATCCATTGATGTCATTGGGAAGAATGGGGATTGATCTCTCCGACAAGATCCAAACCCCATTGAGAAAAGGGCCAAAGGTCACAGGTGACCTGTAAGGCGTGACTGGGTGTATGATGAAGGTTGGCATGTTGTTGGAATTTTACACAATGCTTGACATAGTCACAACAATCATGGTTAAGGGTCGGCCAGTAATAGCCTAGGTGAAGAATACGCTTAGCAATAGCAAGGCCACTGAAGTGACCTCCACATATGCCATCATGAACTTCCTTAATGGTATAAGGAATTTCAGAACTCGTGAGGCATCGTAAGAGAATACCATCAAATTTGTGCTTATAGAGGAGGCCCCCCATGATGACATAACGAGAGACCTTTTTAAGGAAGGCGCGTTGTCCATTACGGGTGAGATCAGGAGGTAAGATGGAGAGAGAAAGATAGTCGGAGTATTGTTTATACCAAAGGTCACTCGGGTCTGGGGAGATGGTTCTGATGGAGTAAATGTCATGAGGTAAATAAGAGGGTGATTGGAGTCATTGTATGGTGACAAAGATTTTAGAATCGACAGGCGAAGCGGGTATTTGAGAAGCCAAGCAGGCCATGGTATTGGCAAATTTGTTGGTTGAACGTGGGACATGGTTTGAAGGGCGTAACGGTCAAAGGTGGTCAAAAGTATGTCTACATGATGTTTATACTTTTGAAGTATCTCATTATGACATTGGTATATACCATTGACTTGGTTTATGACCAATTGCAGAATCACCAAAGATGTTGATTGATTTGACATCTAGGGCGTAGGAAGCTTGGAGACCTAGTACGAGCGCTTCGTATTCAACAATATTGTTGGTACAATCAAAATATAGTTTGAAAGACAAAGGCATGGGTTCACCATCAAGGGGAATGAGGATAACTCCTACCCCACCCCCACGCTGACACTTGGAACCATCGAAGAAGAGTGTCATTTGGTAAGCAGGTTCGTCCAAGGAAAGGGTAGCAATTGACTCATCTAGAAAGTCAAAATTAGAGGGTTGATCCCCAGAAATAGGTGTGTCAGCCAATTGGTCGGTGATATCTTGGCCCTTAATGGAATTTTGATGGATGAATTTGAGGTCGAGGTTGGCCAAAAGCATAAGCCAGCATGCGACATGCTGATTTTGATAAGGTTTGGCATACATGAAGTGTAAGGGGTTGGTGTTGGTCACAACATAGGTTTTGTGGTTGAGTAGGTAATGGCGGAGTTTTGTGGCAACGAAAACTAAGGCTAAGAAAAGTTTTTTGGGATGGGTGTATAGGGTTTCATAGTCCAAAAGAGTATGGACTTATGTAATAAACTACCTGCTCCCTATGTGTTGTTCATCATGATGAGCGAGCATGGCCCCCAAAGAGTGATCGGTAGCTGAGATGTATAGGTAGAAAGGTTGATCGTCTTTAGGTGGAATGAGTATGGGGGGTTGAAGAAGGTATTGTTTTAAGGCCTCAAAAGCTTTGTGGCAGTCATTATCCCATTTAAAGGAGACATCCTTCTTGAGTAGATGATGAAATGGTTGACACCAATCAGACAATTGTGAAATGAAACGGTGAATAGACTGCAACTTACCTTGCAGGCTACGGAGTTGCCTAAGGTTAGTGGGTGGAGGCATTTCCAGAATGGCCTTGAATTTAATAGAGTCAACTTCTATACCATGTAGGGAAACGATAAATCCCAAGAGTTTTCCTGAGAGGACCGAGAAGACACACTTCTTGGGCTGAAGGTGAACGCAATATTTAATGAGGTGGTCAAAGATGGTTTTTAGGATGGTGCGGTGCTCGGAGCGGCATTTAGATTTGGCCAGGAGATCGTCCACGTAATCTTCCAATATACGATGCATGATGTCATGGAAGATATAAGTCATAGCCCACTGATATGTGGCACTAGCGTTTTTAAGGCCAAAAGGCATGACTCGATAGGAGAAGGTCCCCCAAGGGGTGATGAATGTGGTTTTGTGTTGATCCTGCTGGGGCAAGTAAGATTTGGTTATAACCTGAGAAGCCATCCATGAGTGATAGCATCTCATGACTAGTGGTAAGGTCAACCAGCTGGTCAATACCAGGTAGGGGAAAGTCATCTTTTGGGCAAGCTAGATTGAGGTCATGAAAATCCATGCAAATGTGGAGTCCCCCTTCGCCTTAGTGACAGGGACAATGTTAGAAATCCAATGAGGATAATCAATGGGCAAGATGAAGGAAACAGAAAGAAGGCATTGAAGTTCTTCTTTGACAAGAAGGGTAATGCGAGGGTGCATTTTCCTCATCTTTTGTTTGACGGGCTTGACATCGGGAATGGTTACGATATTGTGGACCACTATGGTGGGGTCAATACCGGGCATGTTTGTGTAAGACCAACAAAAAGCATGGTTATGATCTTTGAGAAAAGAAGTGATGGCTTCCTGTTCAGCAACATCTAAAGATTGATGATCTTTAAGATGTGCGGGTCATCCTGAGTATGAATGTTGATTTTAATAGTCGATTCATTCAACATGGTTTACATCTTAGATGGTAACGACCGATGAATATATGAGTCTTCTGCACCAAGGTAGGTGAGTATAGATTCATCATCTTGACATTGAACGATGTTGATCGAAGGTGTATCGTCATCGATCATTTCAGGATACAAGAAGGGAAGAGAGGAGGGAGCCTCGCCCTAGCGTTGATAAGTCAGAGGCCCCAAGGAGATGGTGTTTATGAATTTTTTTTAGGAGGAATGGATTCTGGGTCCATCAACTCTGTCGGTGAAGGTGGTGATGGTGGTGAAGAAGGTGGAGAAGGGCTGATGTCCTCGATGAGTTCAATACAATCCTTCTTGTAGGTGGTTCAACAAAGCCGATACCACTATAGTCATTATGTTTAGCATGGCTAGTACATGGAATAACACATTGGTGTACGCAGGAATGGGGATGGTGATGAGTGACAGTCAGCAGAAAATGGTGGGTTTGTGACCTTGCTCGTAAAATCCAAAACCACCAACCCTTCCATATGGTGATCATCGGTGCAGGAAGGTACTCTTGTGGAGTAAGGAATGTGGACACTATATAGGTGATACTCCCCCAAAGTGAGGTTTTGAAACGATGATTGGTGATTGGTGGTTGGTACTGGGAGCTGGAATCGACAGAAAATGGGTGGGTTTGTGACGGTGGTTCCAGGCATGTGTAAGTTGTAGTATCAAGTGGTAGTGGTCATGGAGGTAGACGCCTTAATGGGTATAAGCACATCATTAGGTCACTAAAGCATGTTGCATGTTTTAAAAGGTGATGGATCAGCTGGAATAGTATAGGCATGTCCTTCATGCTCAAACTTTACACAATGATGCAAAGTGGAAGGGACACAACCCATGACATGAATCTAGGGTATGCCAAGCAACAGGTTATATTGGAATTCCCCCTCCAAGCTGTAAAATAACTCTAGAATAGTGCAAGGGCCCGTGTGAACATGGAGGATGACCGTGCCTAGTTTAGAGGTGATAGCATCATTGAATGAATGCAACATGACATGATGCTTATGCATGTAATTATCAGGTATGCACATTTGAGTGAATGCATGGGATGAAATGATATTAATGCTAGCACCCCCATCAATTATGACACATTGTACATGTATATCATCGATGTGGACAGAGATGAAGAGAGCATGGGTCTGGGTCATCTATTTGGTGTGGTGTGATCTCTTCCTCTGAGAAGCTAATGGAGGCTACTTGGTGAGTAGGTGGAGGTGTGGATAAAGGTGGTAATTTGGTGAGAGAGGCTACATGATGGGGTGTGATAATGGAGGCTATGGGTGTAGGGTCATTGGGTAAAACCTCAATAGATTGTAGGACCTCCATGAGAACTTGACGATGGGATTATGAGGTTTGGATGAGGTCATATAAGGACATTTTGAGGGGAGATTGGTGTAGTTGTTTGGCGTGGTGTGTGACCCCATTAGAAATAGGATACGTGGGGCTGTGGATAGTGATTTTAGGTGTGGGTGCAGATGATATGTTGGGTATAGGATTGGTTGGTGAGTTAGTTGCCTTTTCCTTACCTTTTTCCTTCTAAGCACGGGTAGCAATGTGGATCATGTTGATCTGAGGTGGGGAGGTAGGTGAGGTAGGTGAGCCATGAAAGGTATGGTGACATGAAGGGACAAAAGCCCAATGGTAGGAAGGAGCCTTGTGAGATGAGCTGGGCACATCAACATTTGGGTGGAGGTTTGGTGAGGTCATTGATGCAAACCATGTTAATTTAAAATCTCGGAGGTGGTTCTAGGAGCTGTGGGGGTAAAGGTCTAGGTCATTGAGTAGGCAGTGAGGGAAGAGTTGTGGGAATGGGTGTTGGTGAAATGGGGTCCTCATCAAGAAGGTCATCATGGTCAAAGTTTTCTTCGGGAGGGCACAACTAGATAAGAACATTTTTCAAAGCCTTACAGTTCTCTACATCATGTCCTGGCACACGATGGTAGGCAAAAATTTTGGTGTCATCAAACCCCTTTGGTTTGGGCTTGAGAGGGTCATAAGGTCTGAGGGGCGGCAATGTGATGACAAAAGTTTCAAGGAGGTTGGTTAAAATTTTGGCATAGGACCCTGCTAGTGGATCGCAATGGGAAGTGAAGGTGGGTTTGGGTGTAGGCACCGAGGACTATAGAGGAATGGTCTTTGCATGAGGGGGAGTAGGTCGAGCTATAGTTTTAGGTGTTGGTGTGATCTTAGGCATTGGTCATGTTTGTTTGGGTAGGGGTATCATAGAAAAACTAGTAGGAGAGTGTATGGTTGTTTTGACTACCTTATTAGAGGGTAGCATATTTTTTTCCTTAGGTTGTACCTTCTTGGGTAAAGGTGATACGGGCACACAAGATCTAGAGGGAAAGGTGGATGGTGGAAGAGGGTGCGTTACCCATGGGGATAATGGAGGTGTCCTATGAAGGTAGATGGTGTAGGTCGTGTCGGAGGTGTGAGGGAAAGAGACTGAAGTGTTGTGGGTAGTGAAGGGGTGATCGATGGTATTAGAGGTATGGGTGGTAAAGATGTTGCAGATGTGGGAAGAAGTTGTGGTGGGCACTTGGGTATGTTCGAGGTTTGTAATGGTGGAATGGGCTGCTGCATTTTTAGTTTACCGGTGGGTGGAGGTTTCTTACCCGTGTTAGAAGGATGAGGTCCACAAGTGAAGAGGGTGAAGGTGAAGAAGGTGTGATCGTTGAGGTTGGAGTATGAGATTTATGGAGTTGGCTCTTTTGTTTGGGTTTTGGAGTAGGTTTGATATTGACTTTGGAGGATGTAGCTAAATCTAGTTTGATAGGTGGATGAATAAGGCTGGTGGTTGGGGTGACCCCTAAGGTAGTAATAGGTTTGGTCGAGGAAGATGATGTAGGTGTGGGTTTGGATTTAGGTGTATGTTGGGTTATGGGTAAGGGTGTGTGTTGAGCTATGATGGGTGTTGTGGAAGAAGTTGTGATAGAGGAGGTTGTGTTTGGTTCAATTGGATGAAATATCTTTGGGTAGATAGTGGAAGTGTCAGCAAGTTACATCGACATTTGCGTTGAGACAGGAAGTAGAAGACACCCCCAAAGTAAGGCTCTATCCACATAATCTAAGCAATTAGCTAAGCGCGAGAATGGCATGTCTGTAGGTGAGGGCTGATGAGGACCTAATGGACAATTCCCATGAAATTTTTCTTAGAGACGGGGCATTTTCTAGCTTCGGCTTCCATGGGTAAGAGAGCTGAAAGTAAGTCTACAGGATCTTGGGTAGCTGATGGAGAATGATCACTTAGAGGCAAAGGTATCTCTACTGGGTCTTTGATAGGTGGAGGAGATGATGGGTGCTCCTCTATGGGTGGAGGAGATGATGGGTGCTCCTCTGTGGGTGGAGGAGATGGTGGGTACTCTTCTGTGGGTTGGAGAGGCACTGTGGATGATGACTCTCTAGGTGGAGAAGCCAAGGGTGAAATAGTCTTGATATTAACGGAAGGCTCCTCTATGGGTGATGAAGGAGGTGAAAGGTGTTCCTCTGTGGGTGGAGGAATAGGTGAGGTGGGTTCCAATGTAGAAGGAGGACTTTGCGCTAGAATTTCCTCTATTGAAGGAATATGAGGTAATTGGGCAGCATCAGGTGTATCGTTGAAAATAGCATGGACCTCGTGGGTATGGCTATCATGAGTTGAAGTCTCTCTAGTTTGATCAGAAGAAGGGGCATGATTAGGAAAGGGTTTCTTGAAGATATGTAGGTTCTGATTGGTAGGTGCATTAGGATTATCCAAGGTTAGCTCGCCTTTCTTGAGCATTTCTTGGATAATGTTTTTGAAGGTGATGCAATTACCATCACTATGACCCTTTACTCAATGGTAGTTGCAGAAGTCGTGCTCTTTATACCACGTAGGTGTGGGGCGAGCAGGGTCAAAACCAGTGTGTGTTTTCATGGGAGGAAGGGTGATGGCCCCAACTTTGATGAGCTTCTCTAAGACAGAAGAATAAGGTTCCCTAATTGGGGTATATTTCCATTGTTCCCGTATGAATTGAAAAGTCTGAATGGGTGAGAGATTAGATGAGGGGCTAGCCTGATTTGATGGATGAGCTAGGACAACTTTGAGTACCACTACGTTAGCGGTCCCCTTGGCCTTTGAATAATTGTTCTTGTGGTTTTGAAGAAGAAGAGGTATCATTTGACTTGAATGCCAAGTTCTTATTGCGTAATTGGATTTTCTTCTCTTCAATAGCCTGAATCTCTAGCTTTCGTGCCATGGTGAATGCTTCGTCGAAGGTTTAGAAGGTTTGAAACTTTAAGGTTGGTGAGATATGCCTAGCACAAGCCCATGTGAAGAGTTCGATGAGTTCGGTTTGTGGTAGTTGGAATGTGAGTTGATTGATTAGGCTATGCCAATGAGCAACAAAATCTGCGATGGATTCATTGTCATACTGATGCGTAGAGTATAGGTCAGTCATGGTAACCTTCTTAATGATATTAATGGAGAAGTGATCCAAGAAGGCTTGGGCTACCTGATTAAATGAGAATATAGAGTTTCTAGGCAACCCACTATACCAATCTAACGCGGGTCCAGTTAGAGACATGGGAAAGGTCCTCAGGAGCAAAGCATCATCATGGGTGATCAAATAACACCCATGTTTGAAAGATCACAAATGTTGTTGTAGGTCTTCTTTGCTATTGAAACGGTTGAATTTAGGCATTTCCCAATGCATGGGATATGGATGGATAGGAATGGATGGATGTATAGGCTCATTACAAATCTCATCGTAGGTGAGAGTGTTGCAGGAGCCAAAAACCAATGCCTCCAATGTCTGCATCTTGTCCATCATTAACTTAATTAGGTCATTGGTAGGTTGTGATGGATGGGTGACTCCTATAGCGTAAGAGGGTTGATTTTGGGCATATAACGGGGGTGGTATTCTAGTATATGGTGCTTCCATATAGGTAGATTGAGAAGAAGGTAGTGAAATAGGGGGTACGTACCCAAAGTGAATAATAGATGAACAAGAGGCTGCTGATAGTACGTATATGGAGGTGGAAGGGTCGTGGTGACCCTAGTGGTAATGGGGCTAAAGATTGTGGAATAGAAAGGATGACATTTTGAAAAGGGGTAGGGGTCACCGACACGGGGGGTGGTTGTGTAGCTACGGGTATATGCAAGATAATAGGCACGGATGAGGTTGTGTTCTAGGTGGTTGGCAAAGGTATAGTGGATGTGGATGGGTGCAACAGATGTAATAGACATAACAGTCATAGTGGGTATAGGGCCTAGCTACGAAATGACTGGGGGTAAGGTAGATGTGGGCAGTGCGAGCTAGATGGGGCTGACACAGGAGTGGGAATGAGAGTCGGGGGGATAGATACAGGCATGTCGTATATCAACTGACCCGAGGCATCTCGAGTGGATGAGTGTGAAAGGTAAAACTGCAAGGTGGAAGGATTTTGGTCAAGGAGTCATGTGAACTCCTCATCTCTGATAGCGATAGAGATAGGTTGGATAGGTTCCATGGCTGGTGATAAAATGGAAGGTGGTGAAGGGCTAGGTGGGAGTGGTTGACAACTGGCATGGAATATGAATTCACTTGCTTGACACGTCAGTACCATGTGAACAGGTACTAACATGGTAAGACTACTTTTTGTAAATGACACATAGAAATATAACACATGTAGGATAAATAGGTGGTGGTAGGTGAATTAGGGTTAAAATGTCAGCTGGAAAATGACACAGGCTAACTGATGCCGGTTAGGTTAAACCGACGCCAGTCACAGGTAACCACTGCCGGTCACTATGGAAAATGGACAGTTGGTCAAAAACAAGGTATAAGGCCAAATTTTCAGGTATGCCAAATACTGATGAGACTTACCAGGTCAATGGATATGATAAGAGTGACAGAGACTCTAAACAGCTAACGAAGGGGAATAGGTGTCCTTTTTGGGTTGGTTAACAAAAAGAATAGTGAACTGATGTCGGTTGGGTAAAACTGATGATGGTCAGAGGGTAACCGACGACGGTCACTAGACCGACACCGGTTACTGTGAAATTGAAATAGTGATGAAGAAAAATGTGGTTGTGAGTTAAAATTAATGTGGAATCAAACCTAGAATCTTGAGAATGATGAGAATATGGTCCAGGCACACTCAGATGAAGCTGGAATACACCAACTATGATGAGGAGTGTGTAAGGAGAAATAAGAAAAATGAAGAGCATGACCTCTCACCTCAAAATGCAAGCCAAGCATAGAAACACTAAGAAAAATATGATCCTAAGAGTGCCTTTTCTATTATGTTTGTTTAGCTTATGCTATTTTAAGGATTGACTCATGAACTGTAGAATTTTTTTTTTTTGGTGAGGATGGCTTCCTATAAAGAAGGATATCTACAAGGAGAGGTTTCAGGTATGTTATGGCGGGGGTGGGCCATCCTCTGATGGGGTACTAGATAGAGATAACCAGTGGGGTGCCCACTGTGCCATGATCATGTGATCACCTACAACTTCTTCTGGGTGAGATGTTGTTTAAGAATGTGTATATATTTTGAATTTGTGATGTTTGGGTAAGACTCAGAGAGAGAAAAAGAAATAAAGTGCTTTTCTATGATTCGTTTGTCAACCATCAGCTGGGAATGACTTCCAGCATATAGGTTGCCCTCAATTAATGTGAGCTAATGTAGAAAAGTCAGAATGAAATGCAATGATTTTTAAACCCAAATCGAAATGTAGAATTCGATGCCACAAATAGATGAACAAGAGAAGGGATGCTCTTTCACTAATGTGATACTAATGAAAGGGAAGAAATGTTTGTTTTAAGCACCAAAATATGATTGCTTTTAGACAATAGAAGAGAAGAAGATTCCAGGGGAGAAATTTTAATGTAAGAACTTTTTAGAAAAGAAACAAACATACAACGTTTTCACCTAGAAATGAAAGAATGCAAAGAACCCCGAATGGGTCCCACCGGGTGTGCCAAAATGTTTCACCTGATTCTAGAGCATTTTTCTTCGAATGTTGATGAAACAAATAAGGGTAATGGGTTAGGAGGAATACCTGTTAAAATGTTGGTTGTAGGTTGTTGCGCGTGTATGACTTCTAAATCCACAACTGATCATGAGAGCTTCCTTTTTGCTTGGAGGAACTACTTGGAATGGAAAACAATACCACCAAATAAAGTTAAACAATATATGCAGTGGACTATCATAGCGTATGCTAGATTTGGGAAGTGTGATACTTCCTAGATGACTGTCAATCCACTATTTAAAGACAAATTAATGTTGAGAAATAAAGGAAATCCTACTGTAGTTAAAATGATTTAGGTATCTCATTCACCTACAATAAGCAAATTAATTCACAACAGGCTAAGCTATGATTGAATCTGAAGGTCAATGTCTTGGTTAGGGTACTGTTACTAGTCAGGGTGAGATTCTGGGTGGTTTTGGGTATTTGGTGGAAGTTTAGAAACTCTGTTCTTGGTTCCTAGTAAAAGACATAGAGACCGACATCGGTCTGGTATGACCGGTATCGGTTTAGGCTAACTAGCGACGGTTATGGGTAATCAGCGTCTGATATGGTCAGGGTACAGGAAACTCAATAAAACTTGGCTTGGGTGATAGATCTGAGGTTAGATGAAGATGGAAGGGAAATGACAAGATTCGTATGGATCTGAGGTATGCACAGGAATGATTAAGGTCCAGGTATGGGAAATGTAAGGGTGTGGATAAAAATATGGTCAAGTTTGCATGGAGGTAAATGATGGGGGGAATGGAAATGAGAGTAGAAACTAGTAACAGATGTAAAAGGATCTACCAAATGATAAATGGATAAGTGTTGGTTAACAAAACTTACTATTTGTACGAGCTTGATGCCTAGTTGGTAATGGTGGAGTGATCAAACAAAATGAACTTGATGTAGTGTTGGCACTTCCCTGGATGCTCCCATGAAGGTAGATGGTTATGTGATTGCTTCAGGTACTGGGCTATGGATGCTTTGATGTGTATACTAATGTTGGTTCTGCTTTCATGCAGCTCTGGTTTCGTCACTTGTTCTCAAAAGATGTGATTATCTCTCAAAAATGTGCCAACCTTGAAATAAGGTTAGTTTTTGGGATTAAATGGTAACTGATGGATGGTTTCGGCTTAACCGGTGGTGGTTAAGGGTAACCAACATCAGTTAGGGTGGGATTTCCTAGGTTTAATTAAACTAGGCAGATCCCCTTGATTTTTTGGGCTCTTGTTCATTTCCTCCATGGATTAGCATGGAAGCTTCCTTCTAACATGCGGGAATATGGTTAGAGGGAATGTAGGCTTTGATTTTTAGGGTTTGGGTAGGTCTTAGTTAGTTATGGCAACATACTAAGAATAGGTCTTAGGGTGAGGTGGCTAGATGAGGTGTATATGTGGGCATTATCCCAATTAGGATATTTAAATAATAAATATTGTGAGGCTAATAAATTAATTAAATTAATATTAGTGTGGGATGAAAGGGGCCATGGTTAGGTGAATGTGTTCAAGGTGTTTTATTTGACGAGGGACCAAGGGGAGTGTGACCTAATTTTAGTTTCTACACATATCTCACCATTAAATGTGCAATCTGATTATCGGATTCGACCTGATTTTTCTTTCCTTGGCATGCGAAAGACCTGTTAATATCTTGGTTTGGTGAGGAAAATCTGGGGAAATATTTTACCATTAAGATGATATTTGATCTCTGGACTTGATTTGATCTTCCATTTTTCCTTCTCGGGCATGCAAAGAACCAAATTAGATAGATTAGGGGTGGAAGTGATTGGCGAGTAAAAGGAAGAGTGATCTACCATAGGAAGGAGTTGAATGCGAGAGATGTTCAAAGAGATCTACCCCCTGAGCACCTGACAAATTTTTATAGATTTGATTCTTGGAATCGTGATCGGGATCATGGCGAGCACTAGTGCACTCAATGTTTAGGTTTTTTGGGGGGAAAAATATGTTGTTTAATGTTATAAATGGCATGATTTTTGTCGTGAAAGAGGTTGGAGGTTGGAAGGTTGGAGTGTTAGAGGTTAGAAATGATTTTGTAAGAAAATATTGATAAACCCGTCTTTCTGATAAGCTACTTGAAGAAACCTATTTATCTCCTTTGTGTTAAATTTGATCATGTCAAGGTGGTTGTGAGTGAACAACCATCGACAAGCTTTGAGATCGTTCGAGAAAATTTCCCCTACTGATAAATTTAATCAAACTTGAGTTAATCTATGTTATTTTTGGGCAAAATTTGTGTTTGCTTCATTTATGAATGTGTGTAAGTAGTTTTTCTTGTTTCCATTACATTCTTACATTGAAATCTATTTGAATCACACAAGATCTTATCCTTGTGATAGTTTAGTGACATTTGCAATTTCATTTATTAGAAGAGCTTTCATTTGATAGTGAAATAAACAAATTTAAAATCACTATGACTCCTAGCATGACTATAAGATTATTTTTTAGCCTTTGAGGGTATCTTAGGTGTGATGAAAAAGAGATTGATAAAGTTTAGTTAAGTTTTCCAATTTGAGCCTTCATTTTGGATCCTTGAATTTTGTGTGAAAAGTGTTGATCTGGGCCTCCATTGAAGCACATATTCTTGTTAAAGGAACATCCTAGCTACTTTGAAGAATTCTATTGTTTGAGCTCTCCATTTTTGTAAAATTTCTCAAAGATTTGGTATAATCAACTTTATCCTACTTCACCTCCCACCCAAAATCATTCAAAAACAAATAATCCTACCCATACTACCCCTATTTGTCCTGTGTGTATATAGATGCACAATTTCTATTACCAAAATATGTAGAAACACTTAATTTTTCATTGTCTTTAGTGGCATGAACCTTGCTTAGAAAATATCCCCATTATCTAGAGTGACAACTCGTGAGAGTTAGGTTTTGTTGTATTGATCATATTTTCTTCAAGGTCTTCTTAAATACTTCACAAGGAATTCCCCATCTCCTCCATAAACATCAGGACACAAAAGGGTTCTCTCACCCTGGTTGAAAGGCACAACCATAAAGTAGTGAGGATAGATCAAATCCTTTTCTGGGTGCTATCCATTTCTCCACATCTGAGTGACAGAGGGCCAGTTAGATCCCATCCCAGGCTACAAAATGACTCACTATGATCTATCTGTCTCTAAGATTCCTGCCAAACCTGTGATGTTGCTCAGACTTTGAAGGAGAATCAATTTGGGTACCAATGCCATGTAATTGCAATAAATAGATCTTATTTTATGCTAAAAATGAATCTAATTATCGTGAGTTAATTAAAACACCCACACACAGGTAATCAATGCCAATTATCCTTAACCAATGTCGGATACTATGTTTTCTAACAAGTTTCATATTACATGCTAATCGGAAGTAATTGAGATCTCTAACTCAACAATCTCTCGCTTGGAGATTAATTACTGCACCATACCTATACAATGTCATTCTTGGATCCTTCCTTAGATTTGTTCCTTGCTCTTCAAGTCTAAAAATAGAAGACCAACATAAGTGGAGTGTAGCTCTAAATTCTCCTTTGTTAATGAATTTTTTAGCATATCCGCAAGGTTCTCACTTGTATGAATATTTTCTAGATTCAACTACCCATCCTCCAATACTTTCCATATGAAGTGATACCTCAACTGAATGTGTTTCATTCTTGAATGAAACAATGAGATATTTTCCAAATGAATTTCACTCTGACTATCACTGAATAATTTTCAATCATCTTGCTCCTCTCCCAACTCTTTCATGAACCTATTCATCCATATCATCTCTTTGCTAGCCTATGTAGTAGACAAAGCCACAACCTTTTGCAATCTTGAAATACAACTAGCTGTCGTCCCACCTACTGTGAAAATATATCCAGTAGTGCTCCTCATACCATCTAGATATCCAGCCATATCCAAATCAAACTAACCACATAATGAAATATCCAAACATCCATAGCATAACTGGATATTAGGTGTCCCTTTGAAATACCTAAGTATCCATTGGAATGATTTCCAATGCTCTTTACCTAGATTGGCCATATATCTACTCACAACTCCCATTCCCTACGTAATGTCTAGTTTGGTACAAACCATAACATACATGATACTCCCAAATGCTGAAGCGTATGGTACTCGTGTCATGTATTTGACCTCCTCATGTGATGAAGGACACTGATATTTTCTCAATTTGAAGTGTCCAATCATATGTGTACTAATAGGTTTTGCATTATGCATCTTGATTTTTTATAGAACCCTATAGATATAATCCTCTTGAGATGAATACAATTTCTTGCTCTTCCTGTCTCTATGTATTTGCATGCCAAGGATTCTTTTTGCATCTCCTAAATACTTCATAGAAAATGTGTGAGCTAGCTTTCCCTTAAGCTCACCAATGTCATGCATACTAGATCTTGCAATAAACATATCATCCACATACAGTAACAAAATAATATAGCTCCCATTTTCAAGTTTCTTGAAATAAACACAATGGCCAGATTCACATCTCAAGTAACCATTCTCATGCACAAAACTATCAAACCTCATGTACCATTACCTTGGAGCTTGTCTGAGTCCATATAGGATTGTTTTCAACCTACACACTAATTTCTCGTTACCCTTGACTTCATACTCAAGCGACTACTGCATATAAATATCTTCATCCAAATCATCATGAAGGAAAGTTATGTTCACATCTAGTTTCTCTAAATGTAAATCCTCTACTACAACTAAATTTAATACAGTACAAATAGAATTCATCTTTAGAACAGGATAAATTATTTCACCAAAGTCAATACTTGATTTTTTTGTAAATTCCTTTACTACAAGCCTTATCTTGTACCTTTTCTATCCACCCTCTTCTTCCTTGATCCTAAAAACCCACTTGTTCTATAATGTCCTCTTACGTACTGAAAACTTAACCAAATCCCAAGTCTGGTTCTATTTCAAGGATTCCATCTCCTCATCAATGTCATGCTCCCACGGGACGTGGGTCTTATCCTGCATTGCTTCTTCAAAACTCTCTGGTTCAACATTATCAGTCAATAATAAATAAAATAGAGAAGGTGTAAATATTTTTGGAGGTTTACTTACCCTTTATGATCTTCTCATAGGAGTTTGGGGTACCATAGGCTCATTTTGTACCTCCTGGACATTTGTATCCAAATCTGTCAGTGACCAATGCCGGTCACCTGTAACCAACGTCGGTTCTGCTAACCGATGACGGTTTGGATCTTGTATAACTAATACTAGTTCTGCTAATTGATGTCGCATAGGGGTCAACCAACACTAGTTACTATGTAACCCTTTTGGTATTACTTTAAAATCTGAGAGTTCATTTTCATTCACAAAATTCTCAACCAGTTTTTCCTTGGGTACCAAAATTTGATCCCTGTACATTCTCTTTTCATTCTATTTAATGTCATGACTCCTAATAATTTTAGAAATATCTAAATCCCAAAAACAGAATCCAAAATCACCAGATCCATAACCAATGAAAGTGTATCTCTTGTATTTTGCATCCAAATTTCTCCTATTTTCCCTATCAATATGCACAAAATCGTCTGAACCAAAAACTTTAAGAAAATAAAAATCTACGTTTTTTCTAGTCCAAGATTCCTTTGGTATTCCTCCATATAGTGAAATTAAAGGCCCAAGGTTAATAAAATAAACCTATGTATCAACTTCTTCTACCCAAAAGTGCAAGGGTAATCTAGAATGTATCCTCATACTTCTAGCACATTCCATAATTGTCATGTTCATTGTTTCTGCAACACCATTCTCTTGCGGTGTTCTTGGAACCGTCCTTTTTCTTCGTATTCCATTCACTAAACAATAATAATTGAAATCCTTACTACAGTATTCACCACCAATGTCAGATCAAAGGAAATTTAAATTTGAATTTGATTCATTCTCAACAAGGGCTTTCTATCTTTCAAAAGTCTCAAAAACATCAGATTTAAGTTTAATAAAATAAACCCATACCTTTCTTGTAGCATCATCAATGAAAGTAACATAATATTGGGGTCCTCCATGAGAAGCTACCTGAGTTGGTCCCCACACATTGATGTGAATCCAGCTGCAAGAGGTTGAAATACCTCCAAAAACACACATAAACAACTTTGTAAAATAAACCAGGAGTTTCAAAATAGCTTACTTCTCATTCTGGAATTCACACCGATCTATTACATCATTACAATTCTCCTTTTATTTCAAGACTACTCTAAAACCCTAGAATGCCAAAAACCCTAAAATGCCAAAAAAACCCTAAAATGTAAAACAACTCGGATTGACCCCAAAATTTGCGTGCCAAATATGCATTCATAAATTAGGGCTCACGCGAAATTTGGACTTATTCTGACAAGCACAACAAAAGTTAGTAAAGTTCTCAGACCTAGACAAAAGCAGAAATAACATTCGGAGCCAATTTTAGACCACTAGATGACGGAATCCGAGCCCAAAAACGTGCCAAAATGAGCACAACCTTGCAAGCAAGTTGTCCCCAGCATAGTACTAATGTATATCTACCACCCTGTGAAATTTCAGGACGATCCAACGGTCGGATCAAAAGTTATGGCCTCTGCAAGTTATGCTCCCGCATCACACATCTGAGTGTACAATCTCCAATTTATGCTCCTTTTTAGTTGCTCCAATTTATGTTCATTCTTAGTTGCCCCAAATTTGAGAAATCTCACTCTCTTTTTCTTTCCAAATACACAATGCTCACAGAAATCAAGATCTAAATCTTTCAAATCTAATAACTTACCCTTAGCCTTTAATATATGGATTCCTTTTTGACTCATATGGCCTAACTGATTATACCACATGCATGCATTTGGATCTGAAGTAGATAATGAAGAAAAGGAATCAGTAACATAGGTAGATAAATATAATGTTCCTACCTTATTACCTCTTGCCACAAAATAATCACCCTTGGTGACTTTCTAGGAGTCTCCTGTAAAAGTAACCATAAAACCAAATTCACTTAGTTTCCTTGTAGAAATAATATTCCTCTCGAGGCTTGGAACATGCCTCACATATTTCAATACCCATGTATTTCCATTCTACAATTTTAGATGAAATTCCCCTTTACCAGCAATACTTCAAGGTTCATCATCACCCAAATAAACATGCTAAAAATTTCCCTGGACATAAGTTCTAAAATAACCCTTATTAGGGGTTACATGGAAAGAAGATCCTGAATCTAAAACCCACGATTCAATTCTATTATCTAAAGAAATAATAAGAGCATCTTGCATTACCTTTGCTGCAGAAATATTTGCTTCTTTACCTTTTTCTAGTTTTTTGTTCTCTTTATCCTTTGACGAATAATATTTCTTTCCATGTCCTTTCTTTTTACATTTCCAATAAGTAATTCCCTTACCTCAGGATTTATATCTGCTATCCCTTGACTTTGATTTTCCATTACTCTTACTCTTGGATGTCTCCTTTTGCCTGCCTCTACTTTCTACATTCAAAGCATTCCTAGATGATGATTCCTCTGTACTTTTCCTATGAATTTATTCATTTAAGATTATACTAACCACATCATCAAACTTCAAAATAATATTAGGAGATGGTGTATTACTAACATCCATTACCAAGTTATCCTAACTAGAAGGAAAATAACATAATGATAAAAGTGCTTTCACTTCATCATCAAACAGAAGATCAACTGATTTACAATAGATCAAAAATCATTCAAATGAATAGATGGACATCCACCTTCATGCATATTAGAACTAAATAGTTTCTTCATCAAATAAAATTTATTTAAAGCCTTTCTGTCAAGAATCTTCCATTCTTCATAAGTCATCTTCATAGGTTTGGACTTCTCTTACAATGATAAATAAAAATATCTTTGATACAAATAATCCTCAATTTGCATCTTCCATAATTGATGATTTCGGTCGTAAAAATTCTCTACCTTGTATTTTTTTTCTTCTGCCATTGTTGTAGCTCCCACTTAATTAGAAAACCCTATTTGAGTAAATCTGTCAACACATAAAACCCTAAAACAAAGCTCTGATACAAGTTTTTAGGGTTACCACAAGGTTGTACAGATAATATATCAGATCTAAACATACATGCAATGAAAACGAATAATCTACTAGAAGAATTATACAAAACAAGAGATACAAATCAACACCAGATTTAACATGGTTCACACAGTGTGGGCTACATCCACCAAGAAACAAGCCAATCTATTTTCCAAAGCTTTGACAAGATATACAATTAAATATTTACAAACTTCCACACCTCTTAGATGTACAATATTGTCTTTCACTCAAGCTTTTGCTTCTTCTCCAAGAATTCTCTCTCTCATAATTATTCTCACAATAATCATCAACTCTTGCAAGTTCTTCTTAATTATTACTTCTAAACCCTAGCTTTCATGCTTATATAGGCGTATAAAAACTTAGGGCACTTAGCCATGTAATTAAAATCAATTGATATGATTTTATTCTAAAAATAGATCTAATTCCCATGAGTTAATTAAAACACCCACACATAGGTAACTGACGTCGGTTATCCTTAATGGATGTCAGTTCCTCCTTTCCTGACCAATTTCGGTCATAGGTGACCAATGTTGGTCCCTCCATAACCGATGTCATTTACTGTGTTTTCTAGCAAGTTTCATATTGCATGCTAATATGAAGTAATTGAGCTCCGCAAATCAACAGAAAGAACAAGTGCATGAAACACTTAGGTTACATTTGGTTTTGATAACTCCAAGTGGAGTCGTTTATTAATGCTTAGATGAGATAATATAATAATAATAATAATGGTTTTTACAGTCCACGATGTCGGGCGGCTTGTTTTTGGGTCTATAAGTGGCTTATAGCATATGGGACTACCTTGTACTCACATGCGGGAGGCAACTAACTTTTCTACAAACAAGGCGTACATACCCTACCCCCTGCAGGAGATGATTTAGTGATTTGAGAGGATTTCAAATATCATGCATTCGAATCCCTTGAATTATGGTGACTACTAGTTTGTGTTGTTCATTTGTTCCATGTTTCCAATCAAACTTAATGTTAAGTTGAACTCTCATAATCTACATGAGTCACATGATTAATAGATGATAATATGCATTCAATGCTACTTACATCATGTAACTCATGTGCTTAGTAGATTATCTCGTCTCCTTGATTTCCATTTCCTTTTCTTCCTTCATACAAGTCTTATGCTTCCATAACACAAGTCATGTGCTCCAAAGCGAGTCTTGCATTGGGTTATATATAAGTCCTGCATTGGGCTTAAGATATTTCCTTCATCCACATTGTTAGCACATATACAGGTTTATTCCAACTTATTGAAAGAATCATAGATAAAATGAAAATAAACAAGGTTTATACACAAATATTCCTTTTAAATATATTAAAGTATTAATTACATAATGTTAATATTAGTCTTTGAACAAAATGATGAAACAAAAATGGGGTTTGCATAGGAATTAACAAGGTTCATGACTACACTTCTCAAACAAGAGGAAAATGATACTTCTAGACTATGGAAGATGTTGTTTGATGGTTCTAGAAGTAGGAATGACACAGGTGCATGTGTTGATCTTATCTCTCCCAAGTATCAAAATTTCTTCTTCATGCATAGGTTATAATTTTTATGATCCAATAACATAGTAAAATATGAGGCATTGGTGCATGATCTTTTTATTGTTGGGAAGAGGTAGATTAATGAATTTCATATCTTTGGGGACACTGATTTGGTTATCCACCAAGTGAGGAATAGGTGTATGACAAGGAATAATATTTTGAAATATTATAACCATAGAGTTGGGGACCTCATGGAGATCTTTGATGCTCTTAATATGCAAGTGGTGCCAATGAAATTAAACAAATATGTAGATCAGATGGAATCCCTTAGTTCTTAATTCGCACCAGATGAACATCTTGTTCAAGGCTATGCACAACACATAAAGTTATTAGTTATGCGATCCATTACAGATAATGAAACCAGTTGGTAGGTATTTTCTAGTGATGCGCAAATTATGGAATTTATTCAAAATGAAGCCGATTTTTCTTCAAAAATGTAGTTTTATTTACATGACAACTTTGGTGACAAAGTGATTAAACTTAAAATGAACAAATTTCCAAAAGGATTGGTCACCTTAGATCATATTTTTAGTCCTAATGACAAGTTAAAGGGATAAGAAAAGAACATAACAGTAAATCAAGAAGAAAAATAACTAGTCACTATTTTGTATGGTAAAGAGTTGTTTCTTGGAAAGGTATGCACAAAATATGAGAAGTAAACATTTATCTCATTATGTCAAAAATATAGCAATATATTTTGATTGGATTATGGGGACCTTAAAGGGTTTAAATCCAATTGTTTCTCAAAAATCCATTTATCTTGATACTGATATCAAGAAAATTAGGAAAAATGAAAGGTTAGTCAATCTCAATAAATAGATCCCCTCATGAAGAAGGAGTTATCCAAACTAATTGAGAAAATATAATATTTCCTATTGAGTACTCTACTTGAGCAGAAAATATTTTTCCAGTAAGAAACAAGAATGGTGAAATCCTAATTTTTGTTTATTTTAGATATTTGAACAAGGCATCATTAAAGCATCATTATCCTTTTCATTCTATGGAGAAAATTTTGTAAATTATGGTAGATGTGCAAAGGTTTTCCATGTTTGAGGGTTATTCGAGTTTCAATTAGATCATGGTAAAGAAAAAGGATCAATTTTATACTAAATTTACAACCAAACGAGGAGCATACACCTATCACAAAATGCCTTTTGGTTTGTCAAATGTAGGTGCAAAATTTCAAAGAGCAATGGACATTTCCTTCAAAGGGTACATCAATGAATTCATCCTAGTTTACTTGGATTATATAATTATTTTCTTAATAGTAAACTATTGATCATATTATTCATCTTGATAAATTCTTTGAGATATGAAGATAAATTGTGGTGTCTCTCAACCCCAAGAAATATAACTTTGTTTTTGTGCAAGCAAATATTTTGGGACATGTTGTTTCAAAGGATGATAATGCCATTGATCTAGAAATAATCTCAATCACTCTCTCTCTCTCTCTCTCTCTCTCTCTCTCTCTTTACCAACTCACAAGAATCCCTTGTAGTCATTCCTTAGTAAGATCAAATTTGTTAGGATATTAATTCCTAACTTTACAAGTTTGGCAGGCCTATTACTCTCATGCTCAAGAAATATCCATTCCTCAAGTGGACACTGGAAGGATAATAAATTTTTACCAAGATCAAGCAATAAATTTCTCAAGCCCCAACATTTATCAACCCTAATTATTCTAAGGATTTTTTCCTTTATGCATATGGATTTGATACTAGTGTTGTTGTTTTGACTCAAGAAAAAAACCAATTATTGGAGTATCCAGTGGCTTTCTTCAGTCAAACACTGAAGGATTATGAACTAAAATACAATCACATAAAGGAACAAGTATTTTCCATCATGCATGTGTTAAAGAAGTTTATAAGTATGTTCGCCCTTAATAATATCAAATTTCTAGTTTCACACTCCTTTTTGAGGGAATTCATCATGGGAGAGTAAATTGGTGAGAAAATAGCTAGATGGGTGACCAAAATCATGGAGTATGATATGACTATCAAAGCCACAAATCTAGTGTAAACACCTAAATCTGAGTACATAGTTTTAATACTAAAATTTAACTTCTTATCCTCTTTCCAGTCATTTCATTATATTAGAGATTTATCACTAATTAGCAAACATTCCCCTTCATTTTAGTCAATTAATGAAACTTTGTTAATTAACTAGCATCACCCCATCTAGGATGCCAATTAATGACACTTTATTATTTATAATCCTCATTTAATTAATTAATTAACTATTTATTATTTAATTAATCCTTTCAATCTTCTATTTAATCAACAACCCTTCTTATTGGTTAAACCCCCATTTCAAACCCTTCAAATTCTACTAATTTCCTTCTAAATCGCCTCCAAATGGCTTTTGTAAGCTTAATTTGGCCTACTAATTAATCCTAGTTGATTAATTAAATAACCCCCATCTCCAATGAGTTGTTAATCCGTTATTAATATCTTCTAGTCATACTTATCCATTTCTAATTCTACTTTACCTTTCTCCCGCATTCATTGGTTACAAGCTTCTCCCAAATTGGAAATCTATATAAAGAGCCTAGAACACCTTGTCCAAACTTACACCATTTCATTGTAAGACATTAGAAAATGATAAGATAATTTCAATATTGAAAATATTATTGATCAAGAAACCATTTCTATCTTCTACTTGTAAAGAGTAGTAAGAAAAGAACCAAACATAGAAATTAAGCCATATTGGTGAGATCTCTTCCTCTTCCATGGAGAATTTCCTTTGATCACACATAGCTATGTTCATCTCACTAAAGGAGTACCTAATATCTAAATCCCATCAAAAAATTCCAAAGATAGTTTGTATTTCATGTTTTTAATATTAGATGCATTAGTTAAGATTATCCTTTTAATGGCTTTATCATGATGTTTGTTATATTAGCTTTGTTATTGAGACTACTTGGTGTTAGTTTCTATTCATTAGCTTAGATTTTTTATCATGCATATAGCTGGTGAAAGGAAGAGAAATTTTTGAGAAACTTGTTACTGATGCGCAAAATGATAAAGAACATGCATGTGCTGAAGACTAGAAAGTTGAAGATTCTAGCACATGCAACTAGGTTTATATCATGACAATATTCTTATCTTTTGGAAAATACTTGTTGGTCTTTCAAAATTGCACCCACGTCTCAGATCTGAAAGAGTTGAGTTATTTGAGACAACAATGAACCTATCTCCAAGTTGTGGGACCTTGTGCACTTTAGATGGATCTCTGGAGAAGGCCGGTTCCTCTACTTACTTCTAACGCCACTACTATTCCTAATGAAGAAATAAAATCCTAAACAAAACAATGCCAAGGGAATAGGTATAAAAGGATGTGTAGAAAGGGAAAATCCCAAGCTAAAATGAAGGCGATAACGCTAGGGAAAGGGTCGATCACTCTCCATGAGTGGCGAAGGAAAATGAGGGGGCACAGGAGAAGAGGTAGAATTATGCACGCCACAGATCAATACATGGTCTCGGCCTTCCAGCACAAAAAAAACATGAACATGGGGAATGCAAGTAGGAATACACATAGCATACCAAAAAATACAAACAGAGAGGTGAGATATAAAAAATGAGACAAGGGCAGACAAAAGTGCCACAAAATCTGACTTTATTACTTAGGGGACACACAATCAATTAGATTCATAACAGGAGGTGAGAATACATTGCAGATACTATGTCAAGGTCTGAGAGCCATGGGAAGTTAGCCACAATTTTGGAATGGTGTCGTTACAATAGAGATGGATCCTTTTTAGAAAGTAGAACTCTATTATTTAGAGAAAAATAAGGAGAGAAGAGAAGGAGATCGAGAGGGAAACTCATATTCAAATATGTAACCACAAACAACAAGTGAGAAATTCTTACAAAATTGCATGCAGGGTCGTCAGATGCACCTTCGTAGGTCTGTTTGGCATGCTAAAGAAGGAAAAAGTATAGATTTGAAGAAATCTAGTGGTTGGGGTCGATTGGATGTGTGCATTGATAACTACAATGATGTTTCCCTATTTTCTTCCTACCAAATCCCGCCAAAATATTATTTTGAAAAATCCAACATGTAGTTATTGTCAGAATATTTCAAATGAGACCAGGCACGTGAAAATATGAGCATTCTAACAAAATTTATGGCTGTCAGAAGTCTACATATTACTCTGACATGTAATGACACGTGGCACCCGATGATTGATTGGATAAATTAGTGAACTGTTAATTTGTTTTTTCTTTTCTACCACGTGTCATGCACTGGTTTGTTGCCAAGATTCAGTGCCCTATTGGCATGCTTTGATACGTTACATGTTGCATACTCAAGTATGAAACATGATGATGTGGCACAGAATGGCCCAAACGTATGTGTGTGGAAGAAGAAGGTGGGAAAAGGAGAGATGTGAGACTATAAAAGGCAAGTGCACAAAGGTGCAGAAGATGGGTGTAAAAAAAGTATGCATGTGGAATTAAGGTGCATAGCTGCAGAAGTAGAAAATTATGAAAGCAGGCGTGAAGGAACATGGTAGAAGGAAAGGGGCACACGAGTCACGCAAGCCCAAAGGAATGTGAGGGACTTAGCCAATTTTGGTGGGAAAGTCAATAGGTGTACGCATAAGGAGTGCATGAAAATATGGGAATGAAAGCAAGTGCATAGAGGGGAAATGGAAGCAAGACCCATAGGGTGCGTAAAAGAGATGCAACTGTGCCATGGTGCTAGAAGAAAAAAATTGAGTACCCGCAACTTGAAATGTGAAACATTAGAGTCAGAATGAAAATATAAGTTATCCAAATAAATAGGGGAGTTATTTGGGACAACATTTTGGTTACTTTTGGGGGTCATCTTCCTTCTAGATGAAGAGACCAGTAACTTTAGAAGCATCCATTAGGCATGGAGTCAAGCCCATAAACTTAAAGAATTGATCTGCAAGTTGAAGAACACCCTTGGAGTCACTGAAGAACCATCTGAATTCTTATCTAAACTAATGTTCTCATATGAAGATGTTCTGAATTGGATTATGATAGTCAAAGGCTACACAGAGTTTTGGAACTGCCTCTGCTAAAACTAAATTACCATCCCAAAGAGCAACAAAAGGGGCATGCGAGTGCAATAGAAAAGGAAAGGTTCTAGAGGGGGCATGCTAAAACAAAAAACAACACTATGTATAAAATTTAAAACCATACATGTCCTAAGGGGAACATGCAGAGTGTGCATGAAAACTTGTGTTACTAAAAGGAAACCTACTGTAATGTAGACTAACCAGAGGAAAATGGTGCTCACGTAAAACTTGCAACAGGAAGGGAGAAGAAGCTTCCCTTCCTCACAAATTGTGACCATGTAACTAATTTTTCTCTGGACATGGTTTGTAGGAAGAGTGAGAAACTAATTCACAGTTGGCTTCCCACCCTTCTCCTCAAAGTATCAAAAAATAAAATATAAACCTCTTGAAGTTGATCTACGTCTGGATTCGAGAGACATTGTTGCTGACCTTTGGCATGCTAAATCTCAACCTCATGCCTTGTGGTGATCATGACCGGTGGTAAATCTATCTTTGGCTCTAAACTAGTAAGGTATTTTATCAAGTATAACCTGATCCTTGTGGTTTTCCCATTTCTCTAATTATCAATTCTGCATATGGGATTTTATTGCATACTTACCTTCTAAGAGTGAATTCTTGCAGGCTGGGTCACACAAATATGGGGCACGCGAGGTTCTTCCTCTATAAGCAACTTAGTCTCCTTCAGAATTGCACCCTCAGGAACTAACTAAATTTCTTCTCGAATAGGCACCCTAATGATTTCATCATCCCATTCAAACTCACATGATTCATACCATTTTTCAAATGTTCAGCAGTCATTGAACATGATTACATTGACTAGAGATGACATATAGGTAGGTGGTTATTCATTTATAGCACAACTAGACAAAGGGGACTCGGAAGAAAGTGGGAGAATGGGTGAGGAAGGGATGGAGGGCGCACACACTAAAGGATTAGAGGCACGTACGGAAGAAAGGATGGAAAATAACTAAAGGTGAGAAAATGGAGGAGGGGAATTTTCAATGGGGGGTAGTGTGTAGAAAGCTGGAAACTTGTACAGCAGAATGAGATGATGTAGGTTGGCGCAGAGAAATGGGAGGGTTGTAAGATGGTAGTGTAAGGTTCCCCTATTGACAGGGTTTCAATGTGCTATATTTATGAGCCTCCATTAATTCTACTCACTTTGTGATATGGGACAAAATATCAGTGAGAAAATATAGCTTCCATTGGGCACTAAACTAGCCTGGAACAAGGCCGACCCATGGATAATGGACATTGAATCCAACTCTAGCTATATTCAATGAACTTTTCATACTGAGTTACATCATGTCCATCTCCATCTTTTGTAACTTTCTCTCAAAATCAGATTTTTCTATGGATTTACCACCATCATCTGCACAAACATGCTCTTCATAAACATTATGGTTAGAAAAATAACCATACATATCAGTGGGAGGTGGGTTATATGCATACTCTTGATAGGGACCAAAAAACTGATTTGGAGGAGGTTTTTGAAACTGTGGGGATAAAGGAAAATAGCTCTTCTTTGAAAATGAGAATTCAAGGAAGGGAAAGAAGTCATGATTGCATGAATTCAAAAGAGGAAGGTGGGATGATGATAAAAGGAAGATGAACAAGAGGAGGGGAGATTGGTTTGCAAATGAGAAAAAGGGTATGTTTGAATCAGTGGAGTCACCAGATGAGTTGAAGGAAGACTCTAAAGGCTGGATCTCAATAATAACACATTGAACTTGCTGACGTGAAGATGTATAACTCTTCAAATGTTTCCCACCATTCATACCATGAAAATGTTGGTCGTTCAAAATTTCACCCGTGTCTCAGATTTGAAAGAGACAAGTTGTTCGAGATAATAATGGAATTGTCTCCAAGTTGTGTGACCTTGCGCACCAAAGACGGATCTTTGGAGAAGGCTGTTTCCTCTACCTACTTCTAATGCCACTATTATTACTAATACAGAAAGAAAATCCTAAACTAAGAAATATGAAGGGACTAGGGATAGAAGGAAGTGTAGAAAAGGGTAAATCCTAAGCTAAAAGGAAGGTGGTAGCATCAGGGAATAATAAATCACTCTCCACGAGTGGTGAAGGAAACATAGGGGACATGAGAGAATAGGGAAGATGGCATGTGCTATAGATCAACATGCGGGCTCAGGCTTCCAATGCACACAACACATTAACATGGGGACTGCAATTAGGAATACACATAGCTACCAGAAAATGAAAACAGAGAGCTGAGATGCAAGAAAGTGAGACAAGGGCAGAAAAAAGTGCCACAAAACCCAATTTTATTGCTTAAGGGATGCATAGTCAATTAAATTCATAACAAGAGGTGAGAATACAATACAGAGACCATGTCAAGGTATGAGACCTATGTGAAGTCATCCACCATTTTTGCATAGTTCCATTACAACAGAAAGGGGTCCTTTTTACAAAGAAAAACTCTGTTATTTATAGAAGAAGGAGAGAAGAGAAGGAGGAAGAGAGGGAAACTTGGATTTAAATCTGCAACCACAAACAGAAAGTGATAAATACCTGCAAAACTACCTACAGGATTGTTAGATGTGCCTTCCCTGGTCTGATTGGCATGTAGAATAAGGAAGAAGGCAAGATTTAAAGAAATCTAGTGGTTGGGGTCGATTGGATGTGTGCATTGATGACCAGAATGATGTTTCCATGTTGTTCGCCTACTTAATCCCACCAAAATCTGATTTTGAAAAGTCCAATGTGTAGCTGATATCAATAACTTTCAAATGAGACAAGGCACATGAAAATATGAGCACTACAGAAGAATTTATGCCTGTTAGAAGTCTACAAGTTTCTCTTACATGCAATGACTTGTGATTCGTGCTAATTGACCGAAGAAATTGGCTAATTGTTAATATTTTTTTCTTTTATGCCACGTGTCATGCACTGGTTAGTTATCAAGATTTTACATACTTTGATAGGTTGCATGATACACACTCAAGTCTGACGGATGATGATGTGACAAAAAATGGCACAGAGGAAGGTGTAAAGGTACATATGTGGAAGAAGAAAACATGAAAGGGAGAGGCATGAGACTACAAAAGGAAGGTGCACAAAGGTGCAAAAGATGGGCGTGTAAAAAGTATGAGTGTTGAAGGAAGGTGCATAACTGCAGAAGTAGACAAGTATGCAAGTGGGCTTGAAGGAACATGGTAGAAGGAAAGGGGAACACGAGGCACACAAGTGCAAAGGCATGTGAGGGACTTAGCCAATTTTGGTGGGAAACTCTACAGGCGTATGCACAAGGAGTGCACAAAAATCTGGGAATGAAAGGAGGTGCTCAGAGGGGAAATGGAAGTAAGGCGCGTAGGGCACGCACAAAGCTGCAATTTTGCCATGGTTCCAGAAGAACAAACTTGAGTACGCACAACCTAAAATGTGAAACATTAGAGTCATAATGAAAATATAAGTTTTCCAAATAACTAGGGGAATTATTTGGGATAACAATACCCTCTTGACCAAAACAAAGCAAAAAGAAGACATATAAGGCTACAGTTCATTCCTTACACATTGATTGATGGTATTCTCTTTAAAAGCAATATTAATTATATGCTACTAAGGTATATCGATGTCATGTAGCTCATAAAAGTGTTACAAGAATTTCACAATGTATTCTTTCGAGGTCACTTCTTTAACAAAGGAAAAATAATGAAAATAATGAAGGTAGGATACTTTATTCTTGCACTCTTTGTTGATGCACACAAATGGGTCAGAAAATGTAAAGATTTGTGTTCTTTATACGAAAAAAAAAGTTAGCCGCACTTCCCCTGGACATCCAATCCAAGAAAATCAACATTTTGCATAATGGGGTCTTGACTTCATTGGCATGATCAATCCTCCTGCAAGTCCCAGTCACATGTGGGTTTTGACAGCAACATACTATTATACCAGCTAGACAGAGGCTTTCATGCTCAAGGAATCAACGGTATCATTGATCTTGGACTTCCTTTAGGGCATTGTTACAAGGTTTGGCATCCCTAAGACCATTATCTCTGATAATGAAAAGGCCTTTCTTGGTTCTAAAAATTTCTGATTGGGCTCTCAAACTTGGAATCTACTTGAATACTTCTTCCAACTATTACCCTCAAGGTAATGTCTTGACTAAGTCTACTAATAAGAACATTACCAGGATCATGAAAAGGAAAATGGATATCAACTAGAGGGTATGGAATACAAAGGTCTCATGCACACTCTAGGACGATAGAATAACAATAAAAAAGGTAATTAAGATTTCTCCTTACAAAATTGTCTATGGTAAAGAAGTTAGGATTCCTTTATCACTAGAATTCCTTCATTATAGTTGGCACAAAAGTTGGAATTTGAGGGCGCAAATTAAAGAGTGATCAAAATGGTAGAGTTGGTTGAACTTAAAAAATGAGGAATTTTTCCATCACTCAATTGGAACAACATTAGAAGTCAACCAAACATTGGTTTGCCATGAAGGATAGAGCTTGGTCTTTCAAAATGGGTGATCTGGTCTTGAAATGGAATGCTGACAGAGCTAAACCTAAGTTTTAATCAAAGTTTAATGCACTTTGGAGTGGGCCATATATCATTAGTACTTCTAAGGAGACCGAATATTTTGAGTTGTCTCATCTTGATGGATATGCATTTTCGATCCCAGTGAATGGGATTTATCTTAAGCACTTTCATTGATTTCCTTAACATATTGTTCATATTAGAGTAGTTTTCATTCCTCAAAGTATGCATCATGTGCAATGGTTTGATGGTTTTGTAGGTTTCCTCCCTCTCATGTGCTTTAACACGTACTATTTTTTTTATTTTTGGGATGGTAGTTATTGTGCTCAAAATTCATGAAGGTTTCATAGGTGGAGGTTATATTTCATTTCATCTCACAAACGTCCAATAGTTATAACAATTTAATGCATATTTCAAGTATTTCTTCATCCGACTCTAGGTGTGAATTCTTCAAGTTACAAATTAGTTCTCATGTTTCTAGGATGACTCCATGCCCAATGGATGCATCAAGGTAGCCAATCTTCATATTTAGTAGGAAAATATCCCCAAAAGTCACAAAATTGTTGACCAAATAAACCCTTGGTCATTTTTGCAACTAGCAGTTCCATTCTAGATCTGGCATCAGGTTTCTAGATTGCACACGCTGATGGTTTTCTCCCTTGGTGCAGTTCACTAAGTTATATTTCTTCACACGCACCCATGCATGCTCTTCTTTCCTCTTCCACTTCCCTCACTTTCTTCCACGTATGATTCATATGCTCATATTATTCCTTGCATAGCTACAAGTTATTTACCTTCCCCTTTCATGCAAACTCCTTACACATTTGTCCTTCTATCCTAGCCATTGTGTATCCTCTCGCGCGTACCCATGGATTTTTTTTTATTCTTGAAATTCGGTGACATGATCCTACATGCATGTAATTTTCTTCCCAAGCTCCACATATCTTCCCATTTACACTCATTTGCCCTCAGAAATTCTCATTTCAAGCACCATTGCTTCATGTGTTTCTCTTTTTCTCCTTAGCATGCTTCCTCCACATGTCTTCCTTCATCGAATGTTCACACCTCCTTACACACTTGCATGCCTTAGCAAGTATGCAATCCTCTTCCCAACCTCACATACCCTCTCACACGTATCGGTGGAATCTCGTGTGTCCTTTCACATTTATGAAAAATTTATCTTCCCCCTCTAGCCCTACGTATGCACCTAAAATTGAACCTCCGTACCAATCCAAAGATGCCACATATCCAATTTTGAGACCATGTAAATAAAGTCCAAATCATAACATCAAATGAAAAGGTGCTAGCTATGTGCAGATCCTTATAGCAAATAGACATGTGGTGCATGGAAAAATATGGCTTGCAGTCAACTAGAAAAATCCCTATACCAACCAGATCTTATCACTTGCCTGACTTGTTTCCCTGGCACTATAGAACTGAAAATCACCATAAATTTCTGCATAGAAATCAAAATAATGTGTGGTTGGTCTAGTTTGAAAGATGATAATGTGGGCTTTATTCTAGGATCTTAAAAATAGTATTTTATCGGGAATTGATAGGTGAAAATGGTAAAACATGATTTAGGTCATTAATGTACACTTCCAGTCGACTGAACTACTTGGATTTCAGGGAATTTGGCCTATTTCCTTCATCTACAAGAAAAATGACATGGGTAGGAGGATTTGATAGAGATATATTCTCATTTTCATGAATTTATTGCATCTTGTTAGTGGTTGTGAATGGAAATATGAGTTTTCCCTCTCTTTTCCCTCATCTTCTCTCTCTTTCTTATATATCATGTAGAATAATGACCATTGGAAAAGGTTCGACCTTATTGGAATGCAAGGGAATTATTTAGAGTAGTTTTTTTTAATTTGGAGTTCTAGGCATTAGATCTGAGCCACTACGTGTTGGTTCTTTCCTTCTCCCACCATTGTAACTGACTATAAATTCATTTGGAGCAATATAACTTATGTTTTGTGGCTATTATTTACCTTATCCTATGTTTATTGCATCTACTTGCCTTTATTTTACAATATTGATATGTTGTACATGTTTTATATCTCTGGAAGAGTATATTTTCTATTATGTTCCATGAAAATGAGGGTCTAAATGTTTTTCTGGATTGTGGCACTTTCTAAGAGTGTTCTTCCCCTTCTTTATGGTGCTATCACCTCCCCTTAGTTTAGGATTTTAGTTTCATGTCTTCCCCGCTCTATCTAGTCACTTGGAATCATAGAGTAGATTTAGATAGTTGTATTATCCTTTTGAGGAGTATTTTTAGCAATAGGAATAAGAAGAGAAAGTCAAACTTCTTCGGAGGTTTGTCTCAAGGGAAATTTCCACAACTTGGAGACAACCCCATGTTGCCTCATTCGAGTGTAGGTGAAATTTTGAGCTCTAATAATTGTCATGGCCAAAATTTTCAATTTTGAATGCTACACATTTTGCATCAGAACAAACCTATTTTTAAAAATAATGTGACATCTACTTAATAATGAAAATTTCTAAAATTCTTTCAGACATCAAAAACTTAACATTCAATAACATTGCTTGAAATTAAAATATAAGAGCATTCTAAGGTAGTGGAGAATCATTTAGTTTACTTTCCCATTAATTATTTTTAAAAGGATCTTTTGTATCAAGTTTATGCACCCACCCATTATCTTTATCTTCCACTTGTTCATTCTTTTTGACATAAAATATTTCAATTTTACGGTGAGAGAAAATTTTGAGCTAACACTTCCCACTCACTAGAATTGAGAACCATGTAACAGAAAACACTACTTCCACCACTATGACTAGGATAAAACCACCAAGAAATCATGTGAATCTCTATCCAAAAGAATCATATTCCATGAACCTTGTCACTATAACGTTGAAATTTTGAAAAGTGGCAGGGAAATTACGTGGGACTCATCTGACGCCATATGAAGAACTTTCCAAATGATTTTTAGGGGAATCCGAATTATCTATCTTATGCCTAACTTTTCAATATGATACTTTAATCTTTTCAATATGAGACTTTAATAAAAATTGTGTCATTAAGAATAAATTTCATTGGTAATAAATTAATTAAAAATTCTCAATATGAACATGCTTAAAAATTATAATGTTAAATTATTGTAAAAGACAAAATAAAATCTTTTAAAAAAATAATTCCAAAATTGAGTGTATTTTTCTAGAAGCTTGATTTCATCCCCATGAAGATGCATTATTGATGGGGAAAAAAGGAATGAACGACTTAAAACAGGTGTGAATCCAACTTAAAGCATGGTGGGTGGGGTAAATTATATGTAGTGTGTCAGTGTAGGATTTATTTTCCTCAATTTATTTGTATTATCCTACTCAGGATATACCACCTAACTTGGAGTTTCCCTACACTTATGGGATATGTTTTCTTATGTGTACACTTGACTACACTATTCTAGGTGTTGGTTACCACTTGACTAGATTATTCTAGGTATTAGTCACCACTTGACTTCACCATTCTAGATGTTGGTTACCATTATTATAGGTGGATATTGTCATGGTTCTATGAGGAGGTTACACATTCACCTCCTATATGTACATCTCTTGCATTATTTTATTTGATTGTATTGAGTTAGAGCTTTTTTTTGTTATTGAAATTATATCTCTTGTATTGAAATTATGTACATCTCTTGGTTACCACTTGACTACATTATTTTTTCTTGGAACAATTCACATCTTGCATAATTCACCTGTGCATTCTTCAAACCACTATATATGTGGTGCTTCTCCAATATGATATCAGAGCTAAGCTAGTATTGAGCTTTTCTGGTTATTATTCTGCAATTTTAAATTCATTTGATATCATTATTTGCAAGTATTTGGGTGTTAGTTGGTGTTGGTTTTGCCTTGTTTGTGGGTATATAGCCTATTTACAGGCTTATGAGGTTTGCAAGATAGCATAGTGCATATACAGTTATGGAGATTTCTTTTTACAGGTCCTAAATTATTGCTGCAGGATCCCTAGAAGATTTATCGAGATCTAGCCATTTTCGTACCTATGCAGGGCATTTTCATCTATGATAGTGCTTTACATGCTTGTTTAGACTTGCAAAGGGCATTTTTCGTGATGAAGAGGATGTTTCAGACCTACAATAAAGTTTCCAACAACACATACACATATTGAAGATCCATCTTGAGTTATTGTTTTACATCCCATGACAGAGCTGTTTGCTACACAAAGATCTATGGAAATTTAAGAGCTGTAGTGCAGATTCGTGGCCGCAGACTGTATACAGTTCTTTTACTAAAACTATATATTTTTAGTAAAAACGTGTATTTCAATTTTAATGTAATTTCATTTAAATAGGGATTATTTACGGGAAATAATTCTTTTAAAATTTTAGATTGGTAGCTCAATATCGAGTGCCATTTTTTGTAAAAGTTAAATATTTCTTCGTTTGCCAAAGCATTGGACCAGTTTATTTTGTAAAACATGCTAAGTATAAAGTGCCACATTTTGAGATGATTTTTGCAATGGATAATGAACAAGCCAATGATTACTCAGTTCATTTTCCAGAATTCTATTTTGAATACTTGAGGTGGGGCCCAATTTTGTACGAGACCAAACCCCCCCATTATGAACTATTTGTTTCATTTATTATTTAAGTAATAAGCATATTTAGTGCATGTGTTTCTCTTGAGAATGTAATGAATGGTTTCACCAAAACCTCGAGGCATTAGTGAAATCCACACATGAGGATCATAACATCCCACCACGCTTCCATAGATCTCGAATCGGGATGGGTTTGCGCCTGCACTCCCATACGTATGATCCTCGCTTCACCAAATTTTAGGCACCCCACGTGCCCCGGCTACATGACATAACCAACCGAGTAGGATTCGAACATGGGTGGTTGCTGTGATACCAAATTTAATGAACCGTTACACCAAAACCTCGAGGCATTAGTGAAATCCACACATGAGGATCATAATAGAGAATAATTTTGTACATTCATTATAAATGGGTATCTAAAAAGGTTCCTATTGCTGGAACCCATATTGAGGATCACCGTTTCTTTCTTGTAGTAGTTGTGAATTCCCATAGTACTTTTTGAGCATGACATGTTCACACAACTTCTCCATTCCTCTACAATGTGGACTTTGTCCTTTATTTTTGTTCCCACTTGGAAAACTGATGGGTTTTAAAGCGATATTGGACATATTTGTTTGTGGAAGCTCTGCTTATTGGATGTGATCTTTGGATAAAGTTCTACTTGTTAGAGATTCTTTATCAATGCCTCACCCGATTTTGGATTCGTATTAAGTTATCTTATTTATCCCCATCTCATGTTTTAATGTACTTGGGTAGCTAACATTGCCTTGATTCTGGGACCCAATGATTCTATCCACATCAATAGGGGGCTTCTAGCCTTCTTCACTTCTTCATTTCTCTCTTTTGGGGGAATTTTTTTCCCACTGGAAATTCTCCTTTTCTCCACTTTATGAGAGATTTTTATTATACTTGGGTACCTCATCAGGCCTTATAACTGGGACCCACTTTCATTTTTCACTTCCCACCTAAGTTGTGCTTATGGGGGATTGTTAGTGTAGGATTTATTTTACTCACTTTATTTTGTATTATCCTACTCGGGATATTCCACCTCACTTGGAGTTTCCCTACACTTATAATATATGTTTTCTTAGATGTACACTTGACTACACTATTCTAGGTATTGGTTACCACTTGATTACACTATTCTAGGTGTTAGTCACCACTTGACTAAACCATTCTAGTTGCTGGTTACCACTATTCTAGGTGGACATTGTCATGATTCTAGGAGGAGATTACACATTCACCTCATATATGTGCATCTCTTGCATTATTCTATTTTATTGTATTGATTTGGAGCTATTTCTGTGCTATTTCAATTATCTCTCTTATATTTTCATAATTTGCAGTCTTGTATACTTGCACTGTTTTATCTTGGAACAATTCACGTCTCGCAACATTCACCTGTGCATTCTTCGAACCAAGAGATCTGTGGTGCTTCTCTAATATAGTGCAAAATATATGTGAAAGCAATGTGTTCATGTTGTCATGATTGGTTTAATGTACTAGATCAGTTCTTCTTATCAATAATTTCTAATAGTTAAATGTTTGATTTACATTTACTGAGTTCATGAGAAGTTGACATAAATTTAATTATTTATTGGTCATCAATTTATTTATTTTGGCTAAATATCTTATCAAAAATAAGAATTATTTTAATTATTATTTTTCATGCCTATTATTATTGCATTATGGTTTATATATAACTTTAAGATTTTTTTTAAATATTGTACCAAAATGATTGATCCATTGATATATGAAACTTGTTCTAGTATTCAAGGGGAATGCAAAGCAGATGTAAAGTGTGATAAGTATTGAAGAAAATTGCCTTACATTTTATGGATTCATTTAATTAACATAATATTTTTTTAATTCTTGTTTGAGTGAAGGTGATTGAAAAAAATTAATATTCATGGTGGTCCATACAATGGATTTGGATTCCTTGTCTTTTCTCAAGAAACATTTTTTATAACTTAACACAGTGGTGCAAGTAAATTGAGGTTATCCATCATCAATTGACATAAAATTTATAAAGAACATTCAATCAAATCATAAATAAAAATAAAATAATGAAATGTAACAAGCCAGAGATAAATATCCCAAGATTAATATATATCGAATTTTTAAAATATATGTATAATAATTAAATAGGTTATATTTATTTATTTAACATAATTAAATATAATTAGGCACATCTCAAAAAAATTATAATCCATTTAGTCATATTATACTTAAATGATGTTAATCATATGTTAAGATGACTAAAGGAATTATTTTATATGTGATAGTGAGCCGTAAACCTTTTCCGAGACTTAAACCTAAACTTTTAGCAATTGGGTTCTGGCTTTTAATCCCCTCAAAAAATCTTGTAGGTACACACCCAGATGGGTTTGGCTGCCACACCTTCATATCAGTTTTGGAATAAGCCCAACTTCAAGACTATGCGACTTCCTTAACCTATAAATTTTATGATAGCACCAAAGATGCATTAGTTCGTAAATATATATTTCATATTATTTTTCAATGCATTAGGTTGATTCTATTACATCAATTTTTTTTAAAAAATTAGTATATCATTTATCAAGAATGAAATAATAAAATTATATAATAAATCAAAGTCAAAATATGTCATATTTATTACACAAAAGCTAATAAACTAATCAACGATAGTATTTAATTAAAATTTTTTAGTTGGATTATTTATTTAAAATTTATTATCAACAGGAGAAATTATAGTTAAACTTTAACAAACCAACTAATAGTGGTAAATATTAAATATTTTTTTTATTGCCTAAATAAATATCATACTCCTAACCAATCAAAATAATTATAAGTAAAATGGTACAATCTCTAGCAAATCAAATAATGTGGCTTAAATTCAAATCTCAAATTTGATGTTGAACCTAATTGTTTTTCAAATATTAAATTTTATTTAGTGTAAAACTACATATGACATCATTCTATATTAATAATACTTGTAAAAAAATATTTTAAAATTAACCAAAAACAATCTTTAAAATTAAATATTAGAAAGTGTTTTAGTTAAAGTTATAATTCACCTTATAAGTTATATAGAGAAGTTAAAAGAATGAAATTCAGTTTAATTATGAAATAGAAAAATAAATAAATTTTGATGTGCCCTACTCCAAGATATTTTCAATATCACCAAAATGCATACATGATTTACTCTTTTTTTATTTTGATACTTAGGGAGAAGGCTTTAGCTTGCAAAAAAAACCATGAAGTTCCAGCCCATCATAACATCACTCATCAATGGACTCTCAAAAAAGTGTAAAGCACCTTATTCTGCATCCATAGGGGGGAGAGTTGATCTTAACCTACAACCTACCCCTTACAATTCTATTTTGTATTTATATACATTATCATGCAAAAAAGGTTACATTCGAAACCTACTAAAAACCTATAGATAGACACAAAAAAATTAAAATTCATTCGGTCTCAGCCCCATGGTTTCAATAAGAGCACCACCTTATTTCCTTTAAAACCACTGGGGGACACTTTTGCAATGATCTCGACCTCCGAATCATTTGAGCCATGGGCCAAAGATGCAGGTGGCACACAACAGTAGGGAATATCCACCTTCACTTCCCTAAGAAGGTAAATTCCTAATTTAGTGGCCAAAGCTTATTGACCCATAGCTACTTCTTGAATATCCTTAGAGAGAGCATGCATGTGAAAATATAGGATCATTAATCTCTCCTCCAAGCTTGTATACTTCTTGTAAATGATGAATTTATCGAAGGAATTCATGATAATGATATCAAAGCTCAAACACTGGGCCATTTAAAAGACATTGCACCTTCAGACAGAGTGGTATGGATCCAACATCAATTTCCACATGCACTCACATATATTAGATTCTTTGAGCTCATAAAATTCCTCTGTAACCAACCAAGTCTTCTCAAGCCACACTCTCATGGATACATTTTTAATCTTTCCATCCATCCAAGAGGAAAATGATTCTCCAAGTTCTTCACCAATTATCACTTGTTTTATCTTCTTACTCTGCCCCACCTCAAAACCCCCTCGATTCTTCATTGCAAAAATGGAAGAAAAACAAACCGAAAATCCCACCAAATGCCAAACCAACAGAGTACCAAAGAAAAATAGAAATGAATGCTCGTATAAGAGAAGAGCACTAAATAGGCCTTTGATTTACCACACATGGGGGAATGGCCAGGTTTCCTCTACCCAAAATCTATTTTAATATTTCCCATGCATTATCATAATCCATCCAATCTACGACAATAAACACCTGGGCTACCAAATTTTTTTTATTCATTATTAAGGCTTAAGACCAAATGTTCATTGTGTGAGGAAAGGGAGATAATATCTATAGGAAAATTATCTATCCATTCTAGATGGTTTTTATGAAATTTATCCCAACCTCAACTCCTTTGTTGGCCAAGTAGTTGGTCACTTGATTCCTCGATCTTCTTATATGGGAAAAGCGTGTCTCTAAAAAAAGGTAATTTTTTCCTTAATTTTTTGGCAGATTAGTTCCAGTAACAAAGCCTTAGGTTGGTCACCAATAATTTCCTCGCTAATAATTTTAGAATCCCCCTCTATCCAAAAATGATGCCAATTCTAATTTTTTAACTTAAAAAGACCAAAGAGGAGAGCCATGCCTTTCGCCACATTATTCGAGGAAACACCGCAATCTAACAGCCAAATCCATCACAGGTTGACATCCTGAATCTTGAAAATGCAATCGTAGTTTTCTCTACCAAGATTTCCTCTCAATGTTCCATCAAAATTTAATTTGATCCATCCATCCTCAAGAGGCCACCATAGAATTTTTTGATCTTCCCTACTTCCATTATCAGGAGGCATAAACGATTTAATTTTAAAACATTTATTTGATTCTTATTCATAAAATTATGATTTAAAAAAATACAAGATATTACATGTAAAATAACACAACAAAAAGTGTAACTTTTATTATTATCTCAAGTTTAAATACAAATTTAAGAGACTATATAATGAAAGTTTTTTCCAAGTAACACTTGATCCAAGACCACAGTCAATAATGATGAATCAAATGTGATCTCGCATCACAATGCATTAACTACATTCACTAGCCTTATTTAGGACATCGAGGTGTTAAATTTTTGGCCCCTCTTGGACCCACTACATGAAGCCCAACTCACTATTATTCATAATGTTATAGGTGGCCTTCCTTGCCTTACTTATTTTACACTATTTTTTACTTTTATATTCATCTGATTTACATATATTCACTCATATTCATTCAAAACATTGCATTTCATTCATAATATTTTACTTCCCCTTTTATTAGGTTGATAAGGTGACTATTCACAATGGATACACCTTGCAATGTTTCTCTTGATCAAAAATCTAATGAGAAGTATCTTTTTCTAGTGTTTCACCCTACATCGTCTACTATTACTACATCTATGTTTCCTATGTCATTATTAGAAAACCATGTTCCCCTTCAAAATGCTACAATTTATATCCCTATAGAATTCAGTATTCCTACGTAAATATATACACACCCATATAGTTTCCTAGTTCTACTACTACTACACAATATCTTAAGCATATTATCCTTGAATTTAAATATAAAGTGTTATAATTGGAACAAGGTGTCTCTATACCTTCTAATGCCATAGAATATACTCAATTTATTCACAATCCACTTGTACTTAAAGTGTCTTCCTATACTTTTCCTCTTTGTTTTGTTGTAATCCTGAACAACACCTTTACATATTTCATGTCACATGCTTAGACTATGATTACAATGATCTATTACTTACTCATATATTTCCTCAAATCCTCAAGTATTATGCATTACAATGGTTCTATGATCTTTTTATCCATTCTATGTGAGCTTTTATCCCTTTCGCTAATTCATTCCTTGCACATTTTTATATCAATAAACAAGGACACAATATTCCATGCTCAAATGTCTAAGATGTGAGAAGGCTCTAATGAGCTCATTAGTGACTATGTTCTATGCTACAATAGTTTGCATACTAAAATTAAAAAACATCTTAGTAGACGATGTGCATCAAGATTTATTTACTCATATTTTTCTCTCTCCTCTATAATAGTCCCCTTATCTTTAACGGTTTTTGGTCTTTGGATGAGTTATGTTGCACACTAAAATATTAGGAGGCTAAGCTTCTCATAATGAGCAAGCTTAAGTTTGTGTCTAATGCTCGTAATATATTTAATTCTAAATTTTAAGGTAAATATAATCATAAATTAAAACCTAATGATAATAATATTTATTTTAAAGTTATTATAAATAGTGTACTCCAACCTATTAAGTGTTAACTACAAGATCCTCCCTAGCGTAAATTGTTGCAACTTCCTTCTTCACCCGAAATGGTTCTTCAAAAGTTGTTAGAGTTTAACATTGTAGATCTCTTTCTTTACCTATTGAGGTTGATACGATAAATACTCATGGTAAATATTTTGATCCGTCTAATGAGACTCTCGTAGATGTATTGGTCATTCTATAAATAAATTATTCAATCTTTGTCATGTTGTAAAATATCTTACTAACGTAAATGATATCGAGTTTTAAATCTCCTGTTGAGTAATCTAAGCCTACATAAGATAACTCTAAGCTTAATATTTTTAAAATAGTCCACTTCCTAATGAACATACTTATAAATATTTCAAACTTTCATATTAGCTATAGATCTCAATCTCATCCTTCTTTCTATGACCATCCACTACATTATCCTATTGGTACTATTACGCTTACTTTACCTCCCAATTTTATCATCACATTTGATGGTTTTAATATTGTTAGTGACCTTGCTTCCAATACACTTTATAGTTGGGCATATTTCTAGTATAATTCCTATTCATAGTGTCTTGATTTATAGTGGTTCTAATAATAACATTTATATATTTAAATTACTTATGTATCAGTTCTATACAAAAAAACATATGATATTTGATACTAAGACCATTTTTGGGCTTATTGTTTTACCTTTTATTGTGGAATATTCTACGATGGATTTTCCTTTTTAAGTTATGATTTCCATTGGTACATGTGACATGCTTTTAGGTTTCCCTATACTTTGTAATCTTAATGATATCCTTTCCATTTTACACTAATGTGTTAAGCTAATTTACAATTAGCAAATTATTATGGTCAAAGTTATCTAATTCTACCCTAATTTGGTAAATAGCTAAGTGTGTGATGTTAATGGATTTATTAATTATTTATCTTTAGGTTGATGTTTAATACAAGTAATATATTAAGATTAATTATTAAACATTAATTCCCAAATAAAAATATACCACCATAGAAATTTGCAAGATTGAATATAGAAATGATAGATAAAAACACAAAAAAATGCACTTAGTTTTTTACATAAGCATAAATCTTATCTAGTACTTTTTTTTTAGTGTTAAGTTTGAAAATAATTTAATTTTCCTTCATTACTAGAACTGGAGGTGTAACTTGAGCAAGAAAAAAACTATTTGGGGTATATAAAATTATTGGAAAATTGTATGCCTGATGAATAGTCTCGTACGATGATGTGTTGGTGCTTCATAACTTCATGTGCCTTTGAAAACATTGGTGGTGTGCTCTACTTTGAAACCCTTATTGTCACACATGTTTAAAACCCTATTTATAACTAAAAAAAAATTTAAAACCCCAACCACATATGGGAGAATCTATAAAAAATTTAATGGATGGGTTGAAGTGCACCTTGCACTTCCTATGTTGGAAATACTCTAAAGAGACCTCAAACTACATGTTATCCACCTATAATGTGACATCTATATGGATATAATTAGTTTTTCAATATGATGACATGGAAATGAGGAACAAGGGTTTGTTTTACTTTTCTTGACTTGGTAATGAGGAACAAAGGTTTGTTCTACTTAGCTTAACTTGGCTTGTGAAGTCTTTTTCCTGAGAGGTACGACTCTTGAATCTAGTTAAGAGTGCTTTACACTTGTGTGGGAGCTTCTCCTATGATGTATTGCTACTTTTAAGGGATTTAGGAGGTATTGGAGTTTTTCTGGAATGTGTTTTGAAATTATGCTCTTGAAATTACCAATTGCAGTGAATAGGTTAGTTAGACTTGCTTTTATAAGAATTCGTAGGTAATTTTTTGCATTACAGATGATCTATGAAGCATGAACCAGCCCATGAAAGAAATAGAATTGGAAAAGTTATTTTTGGGTGGATTTGGATGAAATTGTTTTCTCTAGACCAAACCTTTAGATGGTTTGTTCCTTCATGAAGATTCCTATATAGGCATTTTGTGATATTTTTAAAATATATGAGAATGATGCATGGGGATAATAGACTATTCTATATTGATGCAATTGGTATTGTGAGTGAATAATTAGTGTGAATAGACAATCAAGTCATTTAATTAAGATGAGGATAAATCACCTAGGCTTGGAATGGGAACACAAGTCATAGTTTAGGGATTATGTAAACTTATTCATTTCCAAATGATAATTTTTCAAGTTTAGGTTTCTACATTTTCCCCCTTTTTAAGTATGAAATGAAAATTACCTTCATAAAGAAAATATACCTGACTTCATCTATATATTTTATCTTTTCTTGAGGTTATTGAGTCCACATGCATGTTGGAATGCTCCATGATGAAACCTGCAACATAGAGAGTAGTCATAGTCAATGTCTATAAAAATAATTAAACTTCAACCTAGCTTTGAAAATATATTTGTAACTTTGAAAATTGAATTTGTAACTGGTAAAGTAAAAGAGATAAAAAATTTGAAGGAGTACACATGTTTTATTTTTAGAAGGAGAAGCTTTTGAATTTTTTTGTTCTTTTAGATTTGGATTGGAAATGAGCAATTAGAGGATTAATGGCGGTCATTCTTCAATTTCACGTAAGGAGAAGCTAGGGATAAAAGAGGAGTTGAGTGTATTTAAAACCCCTCTATCCATGTAAAACCCCACTGAATGGCCCATATTTTGAGGTAAGTGAGATGTGAAAATAAAATTCTTAACTCAAAATAAATGATGTGTATCCATGTCAAATGTATCTAATATTCAACATTGATTCACGTGGAAGGATTTATAGGTGGTCATCAATGAGATCATGTTCTTGAAAAAAAATTCATCATAGAAATCATGACACATCTAGAGAAAGCAAAAAAATAAGCAATAGGTATCGAAACTAGCAAGCACACAGATAATCAAGAACACTAGTAGTCAAGTGTAAAGGAAAACAAGTATATATATATACAAACAATGTCACATTTATTAAGCACATAGAATACCCAAGAGGTAAAAATCAATGGACATTAAAGTTCCACACACATGAGAAAATGGAATAAAATGCTACAAATTTTATAAATAAAGGACATAAAAGTTCCACACATGCACATAACAAAGAACATAGGTTGTATATATGAAATGAGAAAGCAAGAAAGTAGAAAATAAAGTGAATACAAAAGAAGACAGTAGCCTAGAATCAAATAGATAAATAGAAACTATATATGTATAAGAAATGTATTAATCATATTATTATGAAAAATAAAACATATAGAACAATATAAGAAATTGAGCATAATGAAGAATTGAAAGTAAATGTAATGAAATAAAGGGCACACGAATAATGTAGTATATGCACCCATACTTACAAGTACAGTTGGAATGACTTAGGTAAGAACCTCTATCATATAATCCTACATGAGGTGTATCAATATATCATCACAGGAATGTCTCTATTCAACTTATCAATGAATGAATTTTTTTTATGATGCGTAAACAAAATGAGGTACATGTTTCCATACCTAATTATCTTACACCAAATCACTCTACTTTAGGAGCATATGTTGTTTTTTATATTGCTTTGACAAGTAATATATATTCACTATAATTTATACATGTGTGTGCATGAGGTATCTTCAGCTTGATATATGACACACAAGATCATAGATGATGATAGGTGTTGGCCTAGTCCCTTCCTATTGGCCTTGTTATTATGGGGGATAATTATAGCTACCACCACTTTATCATTATTCTCAATTTATTATATTATGTTATATGATATTTTTTAGACTAATGCAGCTTACACGTGTTTTATGTGATGTTATTTTATCTTCATTTGTATGCCTTAGAGATACTATATGCTATTATTTTCACTTGTTCTCTTACTTGATTGCTTAAAAATTATTTACTATATTATTTCATGTGTGTTGCATGCTTCCTTTTCTCTATTTATGTGCAAAACTTTCATGTCCCTTATTTATGGATTTCACAAACAAAATCTTATGTTCGATTATATGTGTGACACCTCTTGTGTCCATTGTTTGCGCACTCTTTGGCCTTATGGGTAAGAATAATATGTGACAATACTTTTCTTACTTGTATATTAGAGTAATATCATGTTTTTTTCCTCTATGATCGACTATGTGTCTTCTTGATTGCATCTATGTTTGTCTACTTGTTAGTTTTATTGCCTCTATGTTTAACTGTTTATCTACTTTATTTTCTTTGTTCTTTAATACTTGACTATTTTATTTCCTCTGTGCTTACTCATGTGTATGTTAGATTAATTGACTACTTAATTTCCAATGTGCTTGTGCACTTGTATTAGAAATTAATTGTATTTTTAATTACCTAGCTTTATTACTTCTAAACTTTCTACTTACTAATTACTTTCCTTCTCTTTATGCCATGATTGTTAAGTAATTTTTTTAGGAATGGGATATCAACGATGACCACCTGAAAAAACCCTCCATGTGATCCAATGATGAATATCAGATACATTTAACATGGGTACATATCACTAACCTCAAAAAGGGGTAATTCAATAGGGTTTTACATGAATATCTATGAACATTCTCTAAAAAGAAAATATTACAAAAATTGGAATAAAATGGGATAGGGTACATTTATTCTAGAACAAAATCATTTACCTAAAAATAACAAACTACACACAGATGAAAATGTAACGAACTGTTACACCAAAACCTCGAGGTGTTAGTGAAATCCGCACATGAGGATCATAACATCCCACCATGCTTCGACAATACCAGACCTCGGGCTATATTCACGCCCGTATAGTGGGACCACTCCCTACCCTATACGAGCCCTGGAAAAACACTGCAATACCAGTGTAGCCACCCGTTTCGGGACTCGAACCTCGGTGATTGCTCTGATACCAACGAAACATTACACCAAAACCTTGAGGTGTTAACTTAAAATCCACACATGAGGATCATAACAGAAAATTTATCCATTAGGGATATAACTACTAGACATTACAGTCTAGGATGGAATTTTTCATCCAATAAAAACTTCATAACAGAAATTCAAAATTTCTTAGATACACATAGACACTTACATTTTTATATAGGTTTAAATTTAGTTAGTATAGTGTTTATGGTGATTTTTGGTTATTTGATATTATGCTCAAATACCAAAAAATATAAATAAAGTATGATTTATTGATACCTACATCAAAAAACATAATGTTGGGATGAGTGGGTACATGAAAAATGCAATAGACTCCTCCTTCCATTAGGTGAGAAGACTTGTATACAAAGATAACTAAACGAGTAAAATATTAGATAATGATTGAACACGTTATTTGAAAAAGGTCGGCCTGAGGAATCCAAAGGGCTTCCTTGAAGGGTGTTAACTCATTTTGATATAGTTAAGTGATATGATATGATAAGACAAATGAAAATGTTAGAGACACCAATTTTTGGTATCATTCATCTTCTTCACCCCATGTTTTCTTTCCTTCAGCAGGATTATCCATTCAAATCCCATTTCCCACCAAAACTACATATTTGATTAATCAATTAATGCCCTTTAAATACCTAAACCTCGTTATGTGTTAATAGTATCCAAATATACCAATTAAGTCACATCTCCCTACCTAATAATTAAATAATCCAAAAACCATCCAAATCATGAACCCCACTAAATCAAATAAAATCTAATCAAATTTATTATCTCACCTAATCACTCAAATCATGTCACCCCCCCACTAACCTTACTAGGGTCACTTTTTCAAACCCTGAATACCTAATAACCCTATCTCTAGGCTATAAATACAGGTCTTCCCCCCTCTTTCAAAGAGAATAAGAAAATAATAACTAGTTTCAAAAATAACAAGTTTTGAGGTTTTGAATAACAAGTTTGAAGGAAGTTTTTGAAGCTAAGGAAAAAACATACCATTGTAACTTCTCTCATACCATCTTCATGTTCCTTTTATGATTCCAGTTATGAAACCATAATGTCATATTGATGCCCTTGAAGTACCCTCATCATCCCATTTACTTATCATACTATACTTCTCTCTTTGTATAGGTTATCTAAGGTTCATCATTTATTTCTATTTTTCTAGACACGGGGGTTGACATTCTCCAAGGGAGTTAACAACCTCTTGGAACCAATATTATCCAAGCATCCCCCACATATATCTATCTAATTGTATCTATTTTAATTTTTCATACATTATCACAGATCCATCTAATTGGTGCCCATGGATCTACATCCACATCTAAGGATCCTTAAGCCCTCCATATTTTGAGGTTGCCAGTGGCTTTCAGTATCGGTGCACTCGCCTGCATGAGAATGAGGTTTCCCGTCCAACCTTTCTGGCACGCCTAGTGGGACCAGACCCAAAATCTGGTCATTTTTATTACTTTACTTGTCTTTTACAAGTGTTGTAAGTATAATGGTTTTCCTTATTCATAGTTGTCGTCTATTTAGATATCTTGTGAATATTTCATTTTTAGACTCAAATGTTTACATAACTTTAGCGTTATCTCTGTTAGTTGGGTACATTACTTTTGGTAGTTTGTATCCACCTTGAAGTATGAGGATTTTCCTTTTGTTGATTTAGTTTCTTGTTTTCTAATTCCATATTAGTACATTTCTTCTTTTTGTAAGTAGATCTTATATAAACATGTAAAAAAAAAACAAAAAAATCATTTTTATTAAATATGAATAGAACAAAAAAATTACTTTGAGCTCTACTGACATGGTAAAAAAATCTAGAAAATAATCTTATTGTTTGGCTTTTGTTATCCATCTTAGCTTTACAATCAATAACTATTTTGGTTGTCAATAAACCATACTTTTCAACCTTTGCTTAAACTAAACAATAAATATATATCTTTATTTAGAGCTTAATTTCCATCTGTATGTCAATCTTACTTTTCAAAATATATGAATCTATATTTATTTATTTAAATTGAAAAAAAATCACTCACATCCTCATCTCCCCTCAATGTTGAGTTATTACCGCAACCCCACTCCCAACCAACTAACCTAGCTAGTAAGGCTACTTCTTCACCGTTCCCATCTATCATTCCTACTTCCCTCATCACCGAGTCACCTATCCGTTCTCAACTCCCTCCCTATCTGTGAGCTATCACCCACATACCTTGCCACGGTCCCTCTTCTACTTGACTTCCCAACAACCCAACATTCCACTCCATTCCCTTCCCAACCTTGAATCCTCGGCTGAGCTATCCTCACCATGACCTGACCTAATCTACACTACACAATCCCTTCCCCTCTCCCAAGCCCTTGGCTTCACTTCCCATCCCCAAATCGACCTCCATTAAACTTCTCCACACCAAACTCAACACATACCCAACTTCCCCTCTATGTAACTCTCATTTCTTGCCACGAACACAGTGAGCCACTTGGCTTACCCCTCACCCAAACCTACAACCTTGTCCTTACCCGAGTTATGACATACTAATTTAGTGGTCCACAATTATAACAACAAACTCCACATCTGGTTTCATAAGACTTTCAAGGAACTTGTGATAGTATTGGTTTTCCTTTTGAGGACTGAAATTTAGAAGATCCCATTCCTAATGTAGTGCCTCCTTTCTAAACCATGAAATTTCAAGCCCACATTTGAGCAGTTGAGGTTGATAGAAGCATTCTTTATGCGTTGAATGGAAGGAGGGAATGTTGCTTTGACATAGATTTGTGTGTACTATTTTAACCATTCTATGAGGTAATTTTGAATACTGCAACATCTTCTCCTACAATCTCATCAGTGATTATAGTCACCTTGTCTCTCACTCAGATGCATGTAACCATGTATGTCCCTACGACCTCGATCCCCTAATAATCGTTGCACTGGGATCACCCCGACCAACTCAAACCTTATCCACTACCCCTGTCTCCTATGTCATAAGACCACCTCTATTGACCATGTATGACCACCATGACTTAATATGTAGAGAAAGTGAATATCCTTGCAGATTCACATGATTCTGATGTTTAATGCTTCTAACTATTTCCAGCTCAGTTTCAAATTCACACAAATCTTTATGGGTAGTGACTGTAAAGTCTCTTTATAGTATTTGTCTTACAATTCTTTACAATATGTTTACTAACAATGCTTATAACATCATAAAAAACTATATATTTCTCATTTATATTTTATGTGGTTCTAATTATGTCATCGTATATGTGAAGAGCCATGTCTATGTGTAGTATGACCATCCCAGGATTTGCTTCATCATACATGTGAAACATTTCCTCATCTATGGGACCACACTATATAGATTGTAGAAATATAATTAGCAAGAGTTTGGATCTCTACTTCATACATGGCCATCATAAGCTCCGTCCCAATCCCACCCTTCACTTTACCAAATTGCATTGTCATTTACGCATTTACAGTCGTATAGCTTTTTACGTATTAGAAAATCTACTTTTCCTTTACCTATAGTTTATTTAGTATTCTATGTGGCATATTTTACATTCATACTCAGCTTTATGAACTTTCCTTATCATATGGACTGACACTTTGGATACCAACTAATATCTATATCCAAGTATCAGGTTTAAATAGACTTTCCTCCTTTGTATTCTTCTCCTTATTGTCAAAACTTAGGTCATCGTTTTCCCATATAGGTTAAACTATTTTTTTTTTTGGTTTGCCATATTTTTTAAAGTCCTCTACTTTAGTCACCCTCATATTTCTCAATCCAATTTAAATAGGCCCCATTTCTTCATATCCATTTAAATTTCCGTTGTAAAAGTCTACATTTCTCAACCACCTTTCGACTTGTCCTCAAAGTCCACATTTTTTTCCCTATAAGTCCACTATTTTGTCACACTCATTTAGATTCCACCTTTTAATTTACCCATTAATTATTTTTTTATAATTTATTCAAGTATAGTTTCTAACTATGAGCTCAATCCTTTTGATTTAATTAGCTTATTAACTTTTTTTAAGTTATTTGATAGTATATCCATTTACTTTCTATATTTGATATTTTTATTTAACATCGTCTTTATTTTTTAACATTAATCATTTGCAACCACCATATTTAATTAATTAAATAGTTTTTTTTTCGGCCTCGTGTAAAATAATTACATTCATGTACTTTTTTAGGTGAACTCTACGAAATTCTGACCACCAAATTACTCTATCAAAGACCAATTGTTAAACCATAAACACACTACAAATCTCCTTTTACAAACCCTATCCACGATCATGAATGTTACAATTCTAGGGTACCAAATGTTCCTGACCATTGACGATTACTTTCAAATATGTAATTATAAAGTGTAATTAAATAATAGGGGAAATTGTTCTAAAGGTATTCCTCATTTTTCCCTATTTTATCCTTTCTACATTGCAATTTCTCTTTCTTGCGTGTGTCCTTATCGAAATTTCACATTTCATTTTGGCTTAAAAAGAACCTTTCTTTTTTGCATCCTACTTGATTAGATACCTTAAATAGAGGTTTAACCTCCTACATCTCACATTACCACACACTTGTTGAAAATTCACAAAAAAAATCAACACATCGAAACATTCCTTTCACTTGGTTCACTGATTGGGATTTGAACACCCAACAGGAAACTATTTCAAACATTTCCCTAGCCAAAACTACCTCAAACCATCCTTAGATTGTCATTCTCTAGGCACCTTCATTATCCAATTTTATTTTCTTTTCACATCTCATAATTAATAATGATGATAAAAAACTTGTTTCTTGATTTTTGTTAACAAGAATCATAAAAAATTGTTTCTCTATTTCATGTTTGTGGTCATTCTTTCTCAAGACGAAACAAAACAACAATCCACTCCATCCAATGAAATTCCTTCCCCTAATGATCACTCCCAACATGATTCTACACTTGAGACCATACCTTCCATTACCCAACCTCCGATCTCCATGATCTCACCTCATGAGGACCATGTCATCCAAAATTATCCCCACCTTGAAACCAATCCCCATGTCCCTCATTATTCTAACCTTCCTAGACCAACTACATCTTCAGATCCTTTATAAACTCTTAGACCACATTCTAATCCCATTGAAAAATTCATACTTCGTAAATCTCAAACAATTTCTCAATAATACTAGTCTACTCAATTGGTTTATTGTATTCCACCCACATCATTTCATGTCAACTCTATTCCATCCACTACTAGTATGCATGTTCAAACATCTCAACCTCTTCACACTTACGTTCCTACCCACCATATTCTCCAGCCATCTCAATCTCATAACACTCATATCACCACCTACCATTTACCAAAAAAACGTACCAAACTTCAACAATCACATCACATCCCTAGTTAACCACATCAGCCTATGTAGCAACATATCCAATCTCAACCCATTACACATGTTAATCCATATCAAACGATCTAAAAAACTACCACACATCCACAAATTAATCAATTAGCTTATCAAATGGATTCTCAAACACCTAAATATATACAAATTAATCAATCACCTTATCAAAGGATTCCTCAAAACCCCACACATCAATAAATGTATCATCCATCTTAAAAAGCTACATTTCATGCCCCACAACTAAGCCAATGCCAACCTAACATCATGTCAAACAATACTATTCACACTCTTATGATTAGGCCGGATAGTCTAAAAGCCGCTACCTTGGCACCCAAGGATACCTTATCCGATGAAAAAATATGTAACAAACCAGTCCATCTGTCAGTTTTTATCAAACCTTACCCTCCTCATTGGGAGTATCCCAAGTTCATTAAGTTCAACAACAAGGAAGATCACCAATAACATCTTCTCACATTTAAACATGTAGGTTATCTTATTGCACATGATCAAGACCTAGTGCTTCATAATTTCCCTATGTCCTTGGCCCATCCTACGTTAGAATGGTACAATAGTATACCTAAATACTTGATATTTTCCTTCTCCCAACTCGTACAACTATTTTTGGAACACTTTTCAACTAAAATTGCACGTAAAATCACTATCAATTATCTATACACCATCCAAAAATTTGAAGACTATTTCATTGAGGAATTTATTACACGATGGCATGGCGTTATAAAAAAAACATCCTTTAGTCTTCCACAAACAAAACTCATCAATATCTTCTCATGTTCATGTGTGAAACATATATCATATAACTTTTAAATCCAATCCTTCTGAATCTTTGATGAAGCCTTCACCATGGCTCATAAACTTGAAACCCATGTCATTGAGTAAGGTCATCTTAAATTCAAATTGACCAAACCTAAAATTGAATTTATTAAACCATTCACGCCTAACGACACATTTAAGGGTACATCCAACATCATGGTTATTAAGTCCTCGTCCACACCTACATCTAGCATGTAGCCTTAACAACAAGCCCCTAGAAAATCTCCTAACTATACCCCCTTGGTGGAATCCTATAGTTCCATATTTGAAAAGCTGACGGTAATACACTCCAACCAACTTCCTCACATAAAACATGTGGATGACTCACAACCCAAGCCTATTTGGTATTATGAAGCCCACTATTGTAAATATCATCGAGCCATAGGTCACGACATTGAGAAATGTCATTCCTTCAGAGACCACATCCAACAACTTCTAAATCATAGGGATATCCAAATAGACAACTACACCACTTAATCTAGCCAACCCCTCGATAGAATTACACAATATTTTCCTAATCAACCTCCAACAAATCAAGCCACCCCCTTTACATATCAACTATCAAATGCTTACACCGTTAACACTGCAAATCAAGATCTCATCTCATCGACAACTGAGCATGTTCCTACCTTGGACATTATTCCCGCTCCTTATTCAGAACCTATCGTATCCAAAACTATCACACCTATATAGAATTTTACTAATTTTCCTATGCCTATATGTTTTCCTATCCTTGTCACGTCCACATAACCTTTGAATATATCACCCACTTCATCCACTTCAATCACACCCTAATTTTTCACATCAGATTCATTATTAGCACCTATTTTGGCTCCATTCATACACACACCTATCCCTACATCTCTCACATCTATTCCTTTACCCACATTTGCATCAAACAAACATATCCATACATCCACACTTCAAACATCAACCCTATTCGAAAACATATCATTTGTACCCCTTGAGACATTTATGAATCAACCATTCCCAATTACTTCTACACCAGATATTAATCTTACATCTATTTCATTACCTATCATACCTAATCCATTGGTTACCACATCCCCTTCATTGGATTTTCCTACCTTACCTACATCCATTCCACCTTTACCCATTATACCATCCTTACAGTCTATCCCAATTCCTCCTTCTGCACTTCTTTCCATACCAACCACATCAACTACCTTAACCACATCCACATCGGTTTTGAGTATACATACCACTTTGTCCACATATCACATGCCCCAACCTATCATATTCGACCCCTTGACCACATCTACATCAAACAAACCCATCACCACATCACTTACATCTCCAAATATCCCAATTATGCCCTCTTCCTTTTCAATCCCAACTACCCCTATATCTATCATATCAACAATTCCACTTACCTCTACCTTGACATATTCGTCATATGTACATATATCCTTTCCCATAGCCACATCACCTATTTCATCCCAATACTCTTTAATTAATCCTTATATCACACTGACCATTTCCTCTTGATCTGTAACTCTATCGATGATACCCCTTGCGAAATCTATAGAACAAACACCTCCACCTAGGAGAAACACAAAGGGAATTCACAAAGAAACTATTTCCACATCAACCAAATCAAAACCTACACAATCCACATCTCACATAGAAATTATTAATTTCATCATAAAAACACCTCTTTCTCCATCAATATCCACATCTACACCACCTTCATATCCTCTAGTTGAGATTATTATAATCCCCAAGGGTAAATATTATAGATCAAAATCTGAAGCTCATGATAAAAATACCCAGTAGTCTCCTGCACATCCTCATAAGAAGTCAGGTCTTCCCTCTTTTCAGTAATCCATTGTTGTGACATCTATTTTAGGGCCAGTCCCTTCGTCTAATACACCTTGTAACGGTCAATCAAAATCCAAAAAAATCTAATCATCCTATCAAAATTGATCCACCTTTTAAAACATATAATTCACCCATCCAATATACATCCATTTCTTCCCCTAACTCCAAGCCAAAATATTCTATCAAAACCTACAAGTGTTGCCTTCCCCATGACACTTCGATTGGGTCCTATGCAAACATCCTTCGACATTTAGTTCGAATATCTACCATTTCACTTCCTCCCATTAATTCCTTTAATCCCTATAGTCTAAAGCCATTGTGGTTCAATCCTAATTGCATTTTCACTTATCATCATACCTCAGGCCATGACATTAAACATTGTAATACCTTTCAAACAATCATACATAACCTCATTAAGAAAGAGGATTTCTTCATTCAAATGGAACATCCTTCTCTATCTACATCTAATCCAATTCATATCACATCCATCGGGTTTCCCATGATTCCTCCATCTATATCATCCCTTAACATCTCTCCTACATGTGACATTCCTCCTACGGAAGGTCCTCTATTGTTCATCAATACTACTTATCTTACAAATCACCTTTTTGGTCTCTAACCATTTATCCAATCCAAATATAAAACAATCCTATCTAAACTCCTTCGACATCCACTAACTCATCTGCAACTAATATAATCTCTCTCGCTAAGAGGACATCCTCCCCTCATCCTTGGCATCCCTTCAACATCACTTCATCTCTTATCCATCCATACAACTTCCTAAATGTTGGGGAACATCACTTTTAAAATCGGTTTATTTTTATCCAATCCATCTCATCCAATCTTAAATCCAAATTAATATTGTCCAAATCTTCATCTCTTTTTAAATCCCACTTTTGTGGCCATAGTCATCTCTCCCTTGAGGGACCATATTTTTCTTTTTTAGTCCATCATTGTTTTCATACATGTCCCTTCCTTTGGGAAACCATATTTATTTCACTTCCTTGTTTTTTGAGGTCTTGCACATATTTTACCTTATTCAATTTCATGTAATCAATCCTCTCATCCTAAGTCCACTGTCATGGCCATATTTCTCCCTTCATCAAGGGACAATTTATTTTCATCCTAAGCCCACCTTTGTGGCCATTTATTCACCTCATTATGGGGCAAATATTTATTTCACTTTCTCAAGGATAGCACATAATTTTTATCTTCATTCGTCTATATCATTGTATCCTATCCTATCTTTTGATCACACTCTCATATGGGTCTGGGGCCTATCGTTTGGCTTTCTTTGTTGGTAAACTAGATATTAACCTCTTAATGCATTACACTTGCAACCATTCTATTGTTAGCATATCTATGAATGAGCACTTAGTTATATCCTTAGATTATTCCTCCATCATGTAACTCTTCCATCTATCACTATAATGATTTGGAATTATGTGATTTTCCATCAGTTTCCTAGACATGACCTTAAATATGGGCATCACGACTCTTTCCAAAGAATTTTCCTTATGGATAGGTTCTCCCTTTTTGGTGATAACTTCATGATCATTACACCCATCACCTTCTTGTTTACCTATTATAACCATGATAAGGGTTAGGAGGTGTCACTTGTGAAATCATCATCCCCTCCTAAGTGGTCTACCTAGCGATACCCATCTCTTCCCCATCAAATAGAAAAAAAAAATAAAGTACAAAATTATGGATTAAAATATACTAATTCCTCGAAGGATGGCTATCATGCATATCTTATCCTTCCATCTAAAAACAAAAGTAAAAAATCCCAAAGAAAAATAAAAAAGTAGACCATACCCTCGAAGGATGGCAACTCTCTTATCATGGCAGCAAAGGATCCCCACATTGAACAACCTTCCATATATAATAACATCCTCATAAAGCTTCACACATTGATCAAATTTATCATATACATTATAGACTTCCTACATTGATCAGTTTACATCTTCCCCCTTCCCAGAGATGGGGCATAGTTCTAGGAATAACCACCTATGGAGATCCATCTTCTCGCACGCAAGTTAAAACTAGAATCCCTTTTGTCATGTAGACATTAGCATATTTCATCCATATTTCCCTCATAGTATTTTGGTATAGCTAACTATCATTGGTTATGTGTTAACACTTACTATTGGATGCAAGTACAATTCCTTGAGTGGTACTCTTTATTTTTTACCCCCAATCTGATTCAAAGCATGGTTTCCCTATATCCCCCTTGTTACGATTAAATGTCTTTTTCTCATCAAGATCACTGTTTATCAAGATAACATTATTCCATATCAAATTTCAAACCCTGGATTTTGGATCTATGTGTTTACATTTAAGGATGAAATATCTTACAATAATCCATAATTCCATGAATTCTATTCACATCTATGAATGCTCTCACTAATACACTTTTTAGTTTAGGAATTCTACTTGATCTCTATTGGAGTTTGTGAATCCTACTTGAGGATCCTTCTTAATGTGAGTTCATTATATTGCAACTTCTTATCCACCATCATGATCAACAATTTTTTACTCCATTCCTCCTTAAAAGGAACTATAACTAGATCGTGCCAAGCCAAGAACATAGATGCTAATCAAACATCACGATCAATAAGATGAAAGCAATTCGTTACAATAACTTACATAAACCTTTGCAAATAAATGAGCAGTATTATCATATATTATTATGGAACTCAATGAAATACAATGAGAATGGACCTTTCTTATATAGGCAAGGTATAACAATCTAAGAACCAATCAAGGTCGTAGATCAAACCATAAATCATGTAAAGAACTAGTCATCAAATAACTAGTCAAGCCCATAGATTTATGAGAGAACTAGACATCAAGGATCTAGTCAATACCATTTATCAAGGAAAGAACTATACCTAATAACTAGATAATATCTCCTAATATCTAAATAAATAAAAAGAAATATCCACACACATAAGTGAGTGAGGATAAATACAATAAAGGTAAATAATTTACCTAGGTGAACATGAGCTAAGGTAAATACCTACTCTAACACTCCTTGCTCCTCATTTCCTTTCATCACAACTTATCCCCACATCATCCTTCTCAACTTTCTATCCCCTTTCATCTCTCTATGTATCTTCCTTTCCTTTCCTCCCAACTTCCCATTTTAACTCTTCTTCTTTCAGCTTAGTAATCTTACTTACACACTTTTGCCGTATGAAAAATTTACTTGAGGTTTCCCCTTCAGTCCATATTTTCATGCCCTCTTACTATCTTTCAAGAACTTCTTCCCATCATTCTTCTTCTTCGGCTTGGTGATCCTAATTAACCATCCCCATCACATGGAAATATTACTTAAGAGGCCCTCTTAAGGTTTATCTATCATCTTCCCTTCCCCTATCTCATCATATTTCCCTCATCTTATTTCTCTAGGCTCTCGCCATATTCATCTACTCCAGCCAACCATTCCGCCATTGTACACATTACACTCTTGTCTTTCTCCTTTAATATCATCAGTGTTGGTTTGGCGATCTTACTTAAGAGTCCCTCTTAGGAATAATTTTTCATATTTCCTTTCCTCAGTGCTCCACATTCCAGTCGTCCACATTTTATATTCATTCCCCATAATCACATCCTCTTACCTTTTCTTTCTTCCTCGCACACACCATCTCTGACTTTCCAAGTTTTCATCTCCATCATCCCTCTCTTAGAAATATTACTCAACTACTTCCATCACATAATTTTCTTGCTTAAGGAGTTCCCTTAAAGTAGGCTCATCCACTACATCCTCTCCTCGCATTTATCTTCACACAAATTGTTATCCCTATTTTATTTACTCTTTCCATTCCATCTTGTAGAACTATCCATCATATCTACCCCCATGTTGTTGGTATTCCCCTAACATTATTTCATCATCATCTTTTGTCGATGAAAGGATGTAAATTTGACCAAGAGAAACACCTGTCAAACCGTAAAATATAGAAAAATGATCATTTGAGCCCGAAAATGAAAATTTCTGTAAGGAAAGAGAATTTAGGAATGTTATAAGGCTCAAATACGTCCATTAGAGACACATCCATTCATTTTTATTCAATTATTTAGGGTAGAAATGACAAGGAAGACATATTCCGACCATAGAGAATGGAAAATATGGGAGAACCCAAGTGTTTAGATGAACAAAGAATGGGAGACCCAAATTACAGACCTTTTCCGGAGGAACAAAGAAACAAGGAGCAAACCATGGACCCATAAGTGATCTACGACCCAGGAACTAATTAAAAAAGGAAACAAAGATTAACCAGGCACAACACGGGGAAAAAGAATGTGACAGAGGATGTAAATTGATAGATTTTCAAAGGTAAACCAGGGTGAGACCATTTTGAGCACCAACATTGGCTCTGATTAAGGGATGGGCACTCCTTATGAGAAATAGAGCCATCTCTCAAAAATGAAATAGAGATACCAGTAAAAATAGGTCACTAAGGATCAGAACGAAAAAAAAACACAAAAGAAAATAAAAAACAATAAACTATACACTGTACACAAGGTTTTTGCCTTGATTTAGAGGATTCAATCCAAGAAATGCTTCAAATGCCTACCATTAATAGGAAATTTGAGCAGTTCACCATCTAAGTCCTTGAGGAAGAAAAATATTCACCAATTCTAATATCAATGGAGTAAGGGCCCATCCATAATGAGTCAAACTTTCCATGCTTGCCCTTATCTTCACGTCTGTTATCCCATAGCAGCACAAGATCTCAAACATTGAAGGCCCTGGGAGTGACCTTCTTGTCAAATAACTTCTTCAACCTCTCTCTGAACTTTACATGCCTCTGGAGGGATGCCCTTCTTTCTTCATCAAGCTCAACAATCTGGTTAATGCAGGAATCATAAGGACTCAACTCCTGATCCTCCAGCTATTGAATGAACTGATATGAAGACAGTTATATATGAAGGGGCAGTAGGGCTTGAGTCCCATATACCAACTCAAATGGACTCTTTCCAGTGACCCTCTTGACAATGATCTTATCTACCCAAACAACTAACTTCAACTGTTCACCCCACGTTCTCTTGTTCTGCTCCAATGTTCTTCTGATGATCTTCAACAAATATTTATTACTAGATTCAGCTTGTCCATTTCCTTGGGGATTGTAATTGGAGGCATATGTCAGGTTGATCCCATATTCTTTGCACAGTGCCATCAAAGGTTCATCTCTAAAGCTCATGGCATTGCCAGCAACAATCTTGACTGGCACCCCAAACCTGCAGATGATATGGTTCTACAAAAAATCCATGACAATTTGGTGTGTTGCTCTTTTAGTGGGGATTGCTTCCACCCACATGGTCAAACAATTAGTGGCTATAAGAATCCACTTATGGCCAACACTAAAAGGGTCTGAAATCTCACTAATGAAATCAATTACCCATTTCTTGAATGGAGCTTCAATTGATATAAGCTGCAAAGGAAGGGATCCTGAAGCTTCCAGTCTTTAAGAGAAGTGCTGACAAATCTCACATCTTTTAACCAAAAGAGTTATATCCCTGAAGAGATTTTGCCACCAATAACCAACCCTCATGATCTTGTGTGTTGTGACTCTTGTAGAAAAATTTCCCCCACATAATGCTCCATGGAGATCATTAATTATATTGGGGGCTTATTCTTCAGTAATGCATCTTAAGAGGACTCCCTCTAGGTTCTTCGAAGCCAACCGATAATCAGTAATGAAATATTTCTAAGAGGCCAACTTAAGAGCCCTTTTCTCATTCTTACTTAAATGCTCAGGGAAGTATAAGTGTCTGATATAAAAAATTACATCCTTGTACCACCTAGAACTCATCAACCTTTCAAAAAAACCTGCAATTTCTTCTTCTACCTCATTTACCTCAATAGTTCACACGTTTCTCTTAGCCATAAGCTTCGCCAAGCCTAAACCTCTTACAAACTTCATGGTTTGGATATCCATATCATATTCTTGCAACTTGTTCACCAACCTGCATATTTTTCTTGAGACTTCCATCTCTTAAAAAATGTCCTTCATCATGGTGTGGGGAACATAAGCAACAATCCTAGAACTCAAAATGTAAGGCCTGAAAACCTTTGTTGCTTTTACCAAGGAAAATTCTTACTTTTCCATGATAGTGTACTTTAGATCAGTCCCCTGCAAGGCCTTACTAAAAAAGGAAATTGGCTTCTCAGCCCCTTCATCATCCTTCTACATCAGGATAGACGCAATAGTGTTCTCTGAAGCAAAGGAAACAATTGTAAAGGCTTCTTATAATCTGGAGCTGTTAAAATAGGGGCATGTTTTAATGCCTCCTTGATTCCACTAAAATATTGGATGATGGCCTCCTCCTATTTGATGACCTAGTCTTTCTTCAACATGGAAGTAATTGGAATGGTCAACTCAGCAAAGTTTGATATGAATCTTCTAATGAAGTTCATCTTCCTGAAGAAGGACTAAATTCCATTTTTGGTTCTTGGAAAAGGGACCTTGCTGATGGCCTCTTCTCTTTCTGGATCAATCATTACTCCTTCTTGTGACACAATGTGACGAATCAAAATTTTCTTCTACACTCCAAAATGGCACTTCTTTGGATTGAGTGAGATGCCACATTCTCTACATCTTATCATTATCTTCTCCAAGGGAAGAAAGTGGTCCCTTCTCTTTCTAGAGAATACAGTTACATCATCTTGATAAATTGCAATAAAATCATTGATGTAACCAGCAAAAGCAACATCCATTTCTCTATGAAAGGTATCTCTAGCATTCATCAGACCAAAGGGCATCCTCACATAAAAATACGTCCCACAAGGAGTAGTAAAGGCTTTCTTAATCCTTTCTGATTCCTTCACCACAACTTGGTTATAACCAGAGAAACCATGCAAGGTGGAAAGAAACTCAAAACTAGTCACTAACTACAACATGTTCTCCATATTTGGTAAAGGATAATTATCCTTCATTAATGCTCTTTTCAGATTCCTCAAGTCCACGCATAACTTGATATCACCATTCATCTTTCTTACTGGTACTAGGTTTGCAACCTAAGAAGAATACCTAGTGGGCTGAATAATCCCTCCATCTCTTAGCTTCTTCAGTTCCTCTTGCATTTTGAGAGATAAGAGTGGGTTGATTGGCCTTTGTTTCTGCCTGAATGGATTTGCATTAGACACCAAGGGAATCTCATGCTGAAACAGGTCCTCTCTATATGATTTTACCTCAAAATAGGTCCAATCCATGAAAGTTTTTCTATCAAGTCATTGAATTTCCTATCATGATGCACTATGTTGAATGAATCAAACATCTCAATAAGATCCCAAACTGCATGTTTATAATGTTTCATTCGCTGATTCTTTGTGGCATATTTTTTTTGACTTGTTTTACAATTAATTCTAAGTCTCCTTTGACAATGACATCCTTCACACCATATTTCCAAGTAATTATTAAACCTAACAATAGTGCCTCATACTCAGCAATGTTGTTGGTGCACTCAAAGTTGAGTTTGAAGGAAAAAACAATTTTTTCCTGACCAGGAGAAAGTAGAACAACACCAGCACCATTCCCAAACTTGGAGCAATCTCCATCAAACAATAGAGTCCAAGGAAAGCATGCTTGTTCAAGACACCTACATTCCTCAATCTTGTGCTCCTTTCCATCAGCAAATCCCACAAAGTTGTCAGCATCAACATTTGTGTACAATACTTCATAGGATGCATTGTTGGGATCCTTAATAAGATGCAACATTTTCTTTTCTCCATAAAACCTGACAAGGCTGCCTTTAATTGGAATGGTGGCATAGGAAATATCCATTTGGACACTCCCACCAACACTAGCAACCCATTTTCTTGACAATAGCATACCCCAGTTGGCTGGGCAGTCAACAATGACAACATCAAGTTTTAAATTTTTACCTAGGTAAGATACAAGTTGCACCACCAAAGCCTTCACACATCCCACCACTGACACTTATCTGGAGTTCATGGTAGTGCACTTCCCATATGCTATTGTCACTTTGATATTCAGCTCATTCATGACTTCCAGAGACATGACATTACATGATGCCCTTGAGTCAAACATGAAGTTGTGCAACATTTTGTCCTTAATGATCAAAGTGGTGAAGAATGGATCCACATTCAACTAAGAGTCCACCAAGGATGTCCACAAATAGACCTCAGGAGGTTCACCTAGTTCCTCTAATGCTGGTGGTGTTTCTAATTCTTGAATGATTAGAGGAGTCTCCACAATATTTACATTTTTGCCTAGGGCAGTCTTCTCTTCATTCAATTCTAAGTATTCAAATGCACTCTTTTTGTGTTCAAGAATCCTAAGAAACTCAAAAATTGGAACAGAGACTTTGATTTGACTTAAAACTTGGGCTATATCATGTGGGATATTCCTTGGCAAGGAAGTACTGGAAGGAAAGCCAACACAATCATTAGGTGGTACATGATTTTTGATAACTTGGGCATGAGGAGGGATATAGTTTTTGTTTGGAACTGCAGGGATTCTGGTAGATGCCTCTCTCTTAGGAGTCTCTTTAGGAATGTTTGAAAGTAAGGGAGTTTTTGGCTTGGCTTGAGGCCCTATCCCTTTGACATCCTTACTTCTTGTGTTATATTCCTTCTCTTTAGAAACAACAACATTCATCAGTAACTACCTATCTTCCTCAGATGGAATTCCTCCATCATACTTCTTTATCATTAAAGCCCTTAAATATTCAAAGTCATTATTGGGAAATTCAAATGCCTATACAGTATCTAATTCTAATGTATGAGAGGGAGAAATAATAGGTACCCTATGAATGCAGTCCCAAAAGGTGGCAACAGTCCAGGCACTTATCACCTTAGTTAAATTTTCCCCTTGTTGTGAGCTTGTGGAGAAACCCATCATGTAGACATCATCATTATTATCATAAGATTTTTCTTCTTCTTGGTGATCTTATTCACAAGGAGCATGGGGCATGAAACATTTGTCACACCAATTAATGACATCTGTTTCCACCACAACAACAACCCTAGTAGCCAAAGGGTCAGGCACCATTATGTTTTCCCTGCCTTGGGTTTGCCTATTTCCAAATCTAATAGGTCCTTTGCCTCTGTCATCTGGATCTTTGGTGATTTGTAAACCTGTCTTGGCTTTGTTTCTTTTGTTGACCTTGTGAGCTCTTCCCAATTCCCTTCTCATCCTGGGCTAGTTTGTAGGAAATTTCTTTGACAGCTCCTGCCAAAGTTTTCACAACCTCCTCCAAATCAGCAACTTTACTTGTTTGAGGTTTTTCTGGGTTAATAAATTTTACACCCTCCCTTTTTAGTCCTATTGCCTTGATGTTGTTCTCTATTTGCAGAGCCATGGTGAAGTCCTGCCTCACATTTGTGGGGTTCTTGTCTCTTAAGTAATATGAAGCCTTTTTATCAAATGCATCAGAATATTTGATCAAACATGACTCATCACAAGGCCTTATCCTAATAGGAAATATCCTCAAGGTCTTATTAAACCTTATGTAGAAATCATGTACTGACTCATTAGGATTCTTTTTGATGTTTTCAAATTCTATCAAAAGAAACCTAGGGTCAGTTATATCACCATACTGCAATCTAAATGCATTACTCATCTCAGTCCAAGAATCAATAGAGTTATCTAGCAATGCTTTATACTAATCCCTGGCATCCTCTTCCAAGGTATGGATAAATAGCTTGATATATACACCTTCATGTTCAATCTCAAAATCTTCGATCATATTGATAAAAAGATTTAGATGCTGATCACTAGTAACAACATTGGTCCCTTAGAACTTTGGCATTTTGTTCCTTACATCTCGAGGAACTGCATTTGGATAACCAGCCATTCCCACAAAATTTATAGGTCCAATGATGTTTACAATAAAAGGGGGTCTTGGTGGGGGTTGGGCCATGTTGATTTGAGGAGGCGACCCTAGAGGGGTGAAAAATTGATAAGGGGTAGAGCGTCCTTGGAACACAGGAGTATAATTTTCAAAATGGATACCCCTTAAAGGCCTTGTCTCTTGGAAATCCCTATCAACTTCATAAAATACAGGTGCAGAATGTGAATCAAACTTTTCAAAGTGAAAAGAAGGCCCTTCTCTAGATGGAGAATTCAATTCCACAAAGAGGCTACCTAATTCAGAGTCACTTGAATGGTAGTCTTCAATGATAGGCTGATCAATTTCATCAATGGAGATCCCACTTCTTGTCTGCTGATCTCCCATAACTCTCAAGGTTTTTCTTCCTTCTGATTTTGCTTTTCCTAGCTCTGGGAATAGTGTCCTAGCAGGATCCCTAGCAAAGAAAGACCTTCTTCCTTCTAACTTTGTAAAGTTTAGTAACAAAACTCACATGATAGAGGTTAAGACACTAGTATTCATTAAAATCAGATCAACAAGGAGTCACCACTAAGGATTTCCACCTTAGCTATGCAAGTGCACTAAATATGATCTTTCAAAGCTCTGTCAATGCTAGAAACTATAAATGGAAAGATTCTAACTTTTCTTTACCCTGATTTATCAAATGAAAGCTAGTGCACTAGGTGTGAGAACTGAAAAAACTACACACAACACTTGGATCATACAAGAAGTGTTTTACCATGGTTCTGATTGTGAACTAAAATCCCCAGCAATGGTGGCAGAAGCGTGTTGGTACCCAAATTTAATCTCCTTTAAAGACCGAGCAGCATCATGGATTTGACAGGACACTCAAGGGTAGATAGATAATCATTTATTTCATTTTGTATCCAGGGAAGTAATCTATCTGACTTGTTAGCACTAAGGTTTAGAACGGAGTGGGTAGCACCTTAAAAGGATGTGATCTGATCCTAAATATTTTAGGTTGTGCCTTTCAACCAAGGTAAGAGAACCTATTTTGTAAGCTATGTTATTGAAGAATAATGATAAATCCTTTTTTTGCATAAATTTTATGGAGAAGAAATTGGGAAAATATGATCAACACACCAAATTTGACTCTCACGAGTTGTCACTTCCAGATCATGGAGATATTTTCACAATAAGGCAAAGGTTACTAAAGACATTTGGGACCCTTATTGCTTCTGCATGTTTTGGTGATGGGGATTATGCATTGGCTTATAGACAATCTCTCTTAGAAAGATGAAATAAAAGTGATTTTAAATCATTTATTCCAATCCCAGATGAAATCTCTTCTGAGAAATGAAATTGCAAATGCCACTAAACTATCACAAGGATTGAGGTTTGTGTGATTGAACCAGATTTTAATACAAGATTGCAACAGAAACAAGAAAAACTACTCGCATACACTCATAAATAAAACAAACACATTTTACTCAAGACAACACATAATAACTCGAATTTGATTAAATCTATCAGTAGGGGAAACTTTCTAGAATAGTCTCAGAGCTTGTTAATGGATGTACACTTGCAACCACCTTGACATGATCATATTTAATACAAAAGAGATATACAAGCTTCTCAAATGGCTTCTCAAAATTATGGGCTCTGTCAAACCTTTTTCTACTAGAAAATTCAGTCCTGACCCCTAACACTCCAACCTTTTACATGAAAAATTTGTGCCATTTATAACATTTAGAATAGAGACCCTTTTCCCCTAAAAAAATCTAAACCTTGAGTGCTACCAGTGCTTTCCATGATCACGATCGCGATTCTCAGAATCAGATTTGTAAAAAGTCGCCAGGTGCTCGAGGGGGAAGATCTCATTGAATATCTCCCACATTCAACTCCTTCCTTTAGTAGATCACTCCTTCAATTTTCCAACCACTTCCACCCTAATTTGTCAAATATGGCTCCTTTCATGCTTAGGAGAAGAAAAATAGAAAATCTAATCGAGCACGATAGTCAAACCATTTTAATGGCGAAAGACATCTTCCAGATCTTCGCACCAAACTCAGATATCAACATTAACTCCCCTCTTGTCCTGACGTGTAGGAAATACCAAGAAATCATGAAGACTCTCATTTTTAGGCATGTTTCAGTAAAATGGGGGGAAAATCAGATTCAAATTCACAGCTGTCGTTGATCTTCTCCTTTGAATTTGGGCCATCCATGTGGAATATTTAATTTTTAAAAACACACCTGGGGGTTCCCTCTGACCTTTTATAACTTTTCAAAATATAAAATTTCACATTTTTTTCTGTGCCTCCGCCCTTGGGAAATGAGCCTAACACGTGTCCTGAGGTGGGTCCCAAATGAAGTGTGGATAAATTCTACCATTTAACCCTCTTTTTGGAAAAAAATAAAATTTTCCAAGTTTTCCCCACAGCTCTACCCTTCCGCTTCAAGTTTCCAATATGGGTCCCAGTGGAACCATGCTCCCTTTTATACTTTTAGCTCCTTTTCCCACAAAGGGAATTTTTTCCAAATTTCCTCCAAAGGCCCGCACCTCCGTCATTGACTGGAGAAAGCTTTGAACTTCCCTTCATCGGGCTTGCGAGCCATTTTGTTATTTTTATCCTTTGAAAATTAGGGGGGAAAAAATGCAAGTTACCCCTGATTGTTTGCCTCCCCGCTCCTTTTGAATTGTCAAACTTCCACATGTCACAATGGCGCATCTTGAGATAGTCCCCAAAAGTTGAGACCTTGAATGAGCACGTGCTCGCCACGTGTTCTAGCCCAGTAAAATTTGTTTGAAGACTCAAAGCTCAGTGGAAGGTGCCAAGTGTCATGCTCTAGGGTAGTCTCCTTTGGTCGTTGAAAAGTCCAAGGAAAATAAAAAGTGAGCGGAGGCCTCCAAGTGTCCTCCTGGCACTTCTTTAAAATAATCTGAGTGAGCGCGGGCTCGCAACATGTCCTTGTTCTCTTCCAAACTATTTTAGTTGCATAAAATTTATCTAAGTTTGGGCAAAGTAGCAGAAGCCTCCACGTGTCCTCTTGGTGCTACTCCATGGCCAACCCAAAAAGTAGATCTTCAAACAAGTGTTGTTCCTCCACGTGGACACATTTTTAAGTTGAGGAGAATCATAGAAATTTTGAAGTATCCAACTGAGCCATGTCCAACAAAAACATGCCACATTCCCTATCGATGCAAGGATGTAAATTTGACCAGGATAAACACCCGTGAAACCATAAAATATAGAAAAATGATCATTTGAGCCCAAAAATGAAAATTTCTCCAAGGACAAAGAATTTAGGAATGTTACAAGGCTCAAATATGTCCATCAGAGACACATCCATTCATTTTTCTTCAAGTATTTAGGGTAGAAATGACAAGGAAGATAAATCCTTACCATGGGGAACATAAAATATGGGAGAACCTGAGTTTTTAGATGAACAGAGAACGAGAGACCCAAATTACAGACCTTTTCTGGAGGAACAAAGAAACAAGGAGAAAACCATGGACCCATTAGTGATCTACGACCCAGGAACATATTAAAAATGGCAACAAAGATTAACCAGGCACAACATGGGGAAAAAGAAAGTGACACAGGTCGTAAATCGATAGATTTTTGAAGGAAAACTAGGGCGAGACCATATTGAGCACCAACATTTGGTAGTAAGGTTGAAGAAGAGTGTGTAAGAGTTTGGAGAATATTTCTACCCTCTTGGAGAGCATGTGCTACTTTCAGAAGCTTCTCAAACCCACCCTACATCCCCACAATATGTTATATCAATTTTGAGGTAGTTTTCATACTGAGCTAGGAGGGATCCCCAAGTACTGCCTCCCTCACTAGGCTTATCTGCAGGAAAATATGGTTCTATCAAAATAATTTTTTTTCCTTAATAAGGGTTTTATCACTAAATTTAGTGACTAAATTATTGATAACTAACTCTAGTCTTCCACTATATTTAGCATGATATGCACTATAGTTGGCGGCTTGTTCATTTTAGCCACCAAGTTAGGTCTACAAAAAGTGAGATGGTTGAACATCACTCTATTGCCTTGAAATAAGGGACATTTGAATGTTTCTATTAAATTGACTAGATTTAATATACAAACACAAAGCTAGATCTCTGTCAACTGAGTCATTGGTGAATCAAAATACTGAGTCACACCAACACCGTGATCTATACTCTGAGATGAGTAATACAACGATCCCATCACCAATGAGTTGAGACCAAGAACTGGGTGATGGCCATCATCCCATCCACATCAGGCTGAGTTATTCAAACATTTTCCGATTTGTTTAGATGCATGACCGAGCCATGCTAAATATAAACCTACCAGTGAGCTATTGGCCAAGATGCAATATTAGATCAAGCTCTTACCTCGTTGTTTTCAATCCCATGAGATAATTTTCCTCTATATTCACTACTGATCCATATCCAATCTGATCCAACACTTAGAGATTCTACACCATGTAATAAAACCTCCACCTGTGAACCCTACATAGAAATCATAAGCAAAAAAAAGTGAGAAAACAAAAAAACAATAGTGGAAGAGGCACAATATAAAATTTTTCCAAAGGTTTCAAATCCAAAGTTAAAAACAATGAAGAAAATCCTAATTTTTGGAAAACCCTAAACCATGGTCTTCTACTATAAAGCCACGTGGATTCCCTATCCATTTGTCACACCTATTTTTAAAGGTCATCTTTTTTATATAGTGTTTAAATATAATTTGTTCATTTCATATCACATGCATATTAGGCACTCAATTGGCTATGTGGTTGTGAATAAAGTCATTGGTGGAGAGGAGGTCATGTTCTTGACTCTATTAAGGTTCGAGATATTAAACAACCATTGTAAATTAAATAATACACACAACATGATGAATAAAAATAACACAAAACATGAATTTATGTGGAAAACCATGAATGTTAAAAAATCATGTCAAAAATTATAGATTTCCATTAGGTAAGAAATACATTTCCCATAAATAATTAATTAAATAACCCGACCATTTAATTAATTGATTTCAATAATCAATTAACCTTATAAAATAGATTTTATAATAAATAAATAAAAATATTTATTATTTATTATTTATTTAATTATAACATGAACACTTAAAAGGGGTAAAACCCTACTTAATATTAATGTTCTAACACTCCCCCTTAATAGTAAATGGGGTTTATATGCCAACATTACTTGTTTGTACAACAATATTTGCAATCCTTAAACCATAGTGAGAGTTTAGGATAAATTGTCACATTTGAAGGATTTATACACATTCTTCATGTTAAATTTACCTTTTGGTACAAAAAATTGGAATCCATAAATGAGAAGTGATAATTTAGGCTAAACGTGATTTTTGAGACTACAACTCATGGTTTCTCATGAAAAATCTATACCAGTATCTCTAGGAGCCTTTTTATAAAGTAAGGACCTTGTTTATTACATGATGCTACATTATTTGGCTACACAATAAACTTAGAGTGATAAATTTACTAAGATCATAATTTTTTTTACAATGCTTTAAATTGGAGTAAAAGTATAAAGGTTAAGAAGAAAACACATGGTTGACTATTAATAGTGGCATTAATATGCACACTCCCCATCAATGACAACTTTGAAAGGAAAATCATTACATGAAACTTGTAGAACTTCACAACACACAATGGCTTTGTCAATATATTTGCAACTTGATCTTTAATAGGGAAATACTAGAGATCTATATCACCGTAGAGCACCTTCTCTTAAATGAAATGCATATGTATCTCTATATTATTTGTTCTCTGGTGTTGAACTAGATTATTAGCAAGAGAAATAAAACTCTAATTATCACACAAAATATAATTATTTTTTTAACTTCCATGTGAATATATTTTAATAGCCACTTTAGCCACATGGATTATTTTACTAATTCCATCGCACTTCTATATTCTACCTTAGTATAACATATGGGGATTTTCAGCTACTTTTTTCAGCTCCAAGTAGTGACATAGGTACCAAAATTGAAAACATATCTAGTTGTATATTTTCTATCTATCACATCATCAACATGGTTAGAATCAAAATATCCATATAAACATGCATTATGAGAAGAAGTATAATGTAACAAAAATTAATTGTTCCTTTAATATATCTCGATATTAGTTTTTCTAAATTCCAATTATCATGATATGGTTCTTGCATGAATCTTGATGCAATACCTATTTCATATACAGTGTCAGATCTAATAATTGTAGGATAAATTAAACTACCTATAAGCTTCCTATAAAGAGTAGAATTAGATTATTTACATGAAGCTTTAGGATCAATTTTACAACCAACTTCAATATGAATAGATACTGCTTTACAATCTACCATATTAAACCTTTTAACTAAATTAGAAACGTATTATGATTGTGATACAATAATAGAATATTTGTCTTGAAAAATTGGCATGCCTAAATATGATGTAATAATCCTATATCCATCATTTCAAAGTACTATTTAAATTTAGCTTTAATTTTGAAAATTAAACTATATAAATAAATCATCAACGTATAATACAATAAGAATAATGTGATTATTTTTTAATTTTAACAAAAATATCATTATTAGATGAATAATTAGTGAAACCAATATCTTTGAAAAATTGTTTATTTTTACATATTGAGTTCTAAGAGCTTGTTTTAAGCCATATAGAGATTTCTACTGTTTACATACATAAAGTTAGTTTCTAAGTTTCTCAAAACCTTTAGGTTGGGTTGTGTAAATTTATTCTTGTAAATCACCATTTAGGAATGCATTCTTAACATCCATTTGGTGGGTTTTCTAACCCTATTGAGTATATAAGGCAATAAGAATCCTATGCTCATTTTTTGAATGGGTGCAAAGTTTTCTATGCACTCGATACTAGTTTTTTGAGTAAACCAATGAGATAATAACCTAGATGTGAACTTATCAATATTTTAATGGGCCTTATATTTGATTTTGTAAATCCACCTAGAGCCAAAAAAACCTATGTTTTTTCAAAGGAGGGACAAGATCTCGAGTCTGATTTTTAATTAAGGTAGAATATTCAGCTTTCATGGCTTCTACCAAAATTTTGTCGTGAGATGCATCTTCAAATGATTAGGGTTATAGATCATTTATAGTCATTAAGGAATGATAGGTATGGTGGGTTATATTCATCTTACTAAGGTTATCGGGATTAAAGTTATAAAGAAGATATTGAGGCCATTTTTGTGTTTTTTAATATAATGTTGTCCTCTAAGTTTGCATGGAAAAAAATTCACCATCAAATAGGACAACTATACCACAATGTTGAAAATTTTCAAAGTCATATCTTCCCAAGACACCCCCAGGTCAATCCATCCCTTAGTGGGATGTCTAGTATTGTTATTCAAGCATCCAGATATGATTTACATGTATCCCCCTAGGTGATTTAGGAAATAAAAATCAGTCCCCCTAGGTGATTTAGGAATAAACATGATCATTCAAGCATGTTGGAGAAATGGTTTGCAAAGTGATTTTTTGAGCATGCTTAGAAGGGGATTTCATCAGCCTTTCTAAGCCAGGTGTATCATCTTCGCAGTAGAATGGAAGAAAAATATTAATTATAGAGGTTTATTTGAGATTCCAAAACATCAAGGAACCGATTAAGGAAAAATATGGAAATAATTAGAGCTTTAGGAGCTAGGTCACTAAGAGTTGGTTTTTGGGCTTAAAGGAGCTTCACCGAAAAAATCACCTGATATTCAAGGAGTGATTATGGGAGATTTAGGAGGAGTTAGGGATAAAAAATATACTATTGGAAATATCATTCAATCCCCATATGATGGAAAAAACATATCATATTCAAGTATCATGCATTTATTAGGCCAACACATTCTTCTAGCGCACAACTGGTAGTCCCAAGAAATAAGGAGTCGTTTGGAGGTGATAAATTCATAATTGTAAATTTGAACTATCACCATTTTATTTAATGGGTTTTATTTCCCCCAAAAAATTCATTCGGGAGCTTGAGATATCATCTTCACAAGTTGGCTCCCAAGGTATGTTATTTTGTACTTAGTGACCATTTTAAGGGGCACGTGGCAACTTGTGGTGAAGAAGAAATTTCATGTCCCCTTTTTCCCTTTTACAAAGGGACATAAAGGATATAAAATTTATCCCAATGATTTTTTAGAACCCCAGGTCACACATATGACCCAAAAACCACCTCTCTGAGCCCACATGTGCTCTAATTTAGCCTCGCCAACTTAAAATTGCTCAATGAAAGAACATCTGACAAATGGAAATAATAAATGAGGAGTAATTTCATGTCCCATTTATCCCTTTTTAAATGGGATGAAAGGGACATAAAAATATTCCCCAAAGGCCTCTTCCATTTTCACACTATAAAAACCAACACTTAGCACTTTTTCCATCATTTTCCCCCTCATACCTTCAAGAGTTGCCGAAATGTTGGTGAAATTTCTCTAGTAATTGAATCCAAATTATTTTCCCTCAATAAACCTCACGAAATCCTCCATAATTAAAAAAATAAAAAAAGAACATATCAAAATGAAGAAAAAATGTTTTTTTTTTCCCAAAAACCCTCAAAGTCTGTGATGGAGGAATTGTTCATATCTCTCAAAAGAATTAACAGATCAGAGTGTTATTTTTTCAGAGGACATGAAGATCCAAGTGAAATATTTTTCATACATGGCCCAATTTTTTTTACAATGAGTAAACCCCTATTTCTTGAAGCAAAAATATGATTTTTTAAAACTCTTTTTTTCAACATCAAATCGAGCTGAAATTTTGGAGGGGTATTGTTGGAAAAAAAACCCCATATCACAAATGTTCATTTAATTAAAAATCAATCACCAGAGACTCGATTTCAAATATAGTAAGCCATCCTACATGGGTGGCTTTTATTTTAGGTAAATCGTTATTGTAAGAAGCTGCGACGAAGACAATGTACACTAAGGAGGAAAGTGAGGTCATATTGATCAATTGTTCTGAAAAATATTTAAATTTATCACATACAAAAATATTAATTCTCCCATATGGGTGCCTACCGTTTTTAGTAATTCATCTTAGAAGAGCAATCCAAGAGAAGAAAGTGTACACAGGAAGAGTAATATAGGTAAAACTCATCGAGGTTGTCATCCTTGTCAAAAATCATCATTCAATAAAAATAGTAAGCTATATTATAGGAACTTGCTTTAAATAGTAAGTTGCTTCAAAAAGCATATTTCACAAAGAGAGCATACAAAAATATAAACATTAAAGTTGGTAAAATCAGTTGGAGTTCAGGGAGGTAGATTCTGACACTTACTAAAATAGTAAGTTGGCACGTCTAAATATATTAAGTTTCAAGAGACCATGAAGTTCAACTTCACAAAAGGGGCATTCTTCACTATCGTCAATGGTATACTCACCGGTTTTCATCACCTACCTGCTAAGTGTGTGCGAGTTCAAAGGATTGGTGCATCATGTATAAAGGAGAAATTTTTATCATTATTGGCAAGGGGAAACGTGTTCAAAGGTATTCAAAGGAATCAAAACTTTTCTCATAATTTTCAGGGGGATTTTTCCTCATGGTTCAGAGGTCCACAATTCATTATTGTATTTAAGGATTTCACCTATTCGTTAGTGGAATGGAGTTGATCTTCATCGGATACGGATTATTCTTCATGCTTCAGAGCATCCTCTCCCTCTTTCTCCCCTTATTTCTCTCTTCATTTTAATTATTTGTTGAGCCTCATAATTATATTTTCTCTTATTCACTTAAGTGACTTATTTTAATACTGTAATAGTCTTTTCTCAACATTATAAGAGAAATACTTATTTTTAATGAAAAATGAAAGGTCACAAGTGGATTAGGAATATGAAGAGTCATGTGAGGGAGGTGAAAGGTCAATTTAAATTGTATAAATTGGGATGGCTTCTCCATTCTAAAGGATTTTAAATTTTGAAGAAATTTTACTCTATATCATTTTGAATTGTGGTAGTTTGGTTGAAGCTTTGTATTCATCACTTCACATGAAATAAAAGATACACTTATTCTATTTCCCTTTTTTTCGTTTTATTTCTCTGTTTCATGCACTTTGCAAGCATAGTTGATCTTGTATGGAGTTGAAGAGAAACTTGGTGTTCTAGATAGATGAATCTACAAACTTTGAGTTTTAATTTATTGGTCCCGCTAGTTTCATTATGATTTCCTCTATATTGAAGGTTGAACTACTCTAGTTACTGGGTGTGAGGCTCTGCAATCTATTCAAGGTAGTAATATTCATTGATTTATTTCCCCCCTTTCTCCTTAATGTTGTATTTTCCTCCCTTGTATCCCTATACAAGCACTTTTCCATGGGTTCAGTGGAGTGTCCCTGTGTGTTCCGTGACTAGTTTGGCCACCTACATCATATAGATAGGATTATGATTATTTGAATTTCAATAATGGGAATTGTACCATTCAATACAGAGGGGTGTAGCCCCTTGAACATTGGTGGAGACATCTGATTCATCCACCCGAAAAAAATTTCTCACCAATAATTTTTAGCGACTCTGCTACAGAGATATTTTCCCAAGTACACCCAAAAAGGATCCCTACCTAAAAAATAAAAAATAAAAAATTTAAATATATATATATATATATTACAAAAAACAAAACTTCAAAAAATAAAAAAAAAGGAAGTACTTGAATGATCAAAAGCCTCTTTGCAATCCTAACTAAGAAATCTACATAATTCAAGAGTTGAAGAAGAAGCAGATGAAGTGGAAAAGACCATGGTGGATGAAAAAATAAAAATATCCCAACCCATTGTTCCATGGGGAAGGAATGCAAGTCCACTTGCCCTTACATATCCTCTTCACGATATTTCGACGTGTTCCCACAAGAACTTTCCAAAGTTCAAAGGTGATGACACACAACTTCCTAAAGAACACATAACAACCTTCATCACCTATTGTGGAGTTCTAGGTGTTGAACATGAGGACATGCTAGTTTGATTGTTCATGGAATCACTGTTGGAAAAGGATTCTGAATGGTTTTATATGTTACCCGTAAAATTCTATAACTTGTTTTGAAGATATTAAAACCACATTTGAGAACATATTCAAGAATACAGAAGGATATCAAGACCTCCTGGTCCAATTGGTGTAAATGAAGAAGGATCATATGGAATCTATGAGAGACTTTTTATCCAAATACGACCAGTTAATCAGAAATATCCATAAAGATTTCATGCCTCTAGATAATAACCTGAAGAGATTCTTTATCAGTTCCTTACAACTCAAATTTGGATTCGTCCTTAAAAGATCACAACCTATAGATTTGAAAGAAGCAAAAGATTATGCTATTGAAATAGAAGATGATCTAATATTGTCTGGTAAGGTTAAGAATCCCAATGGTAGATAGAAAGTTCAAAGTTAGGGTTCAATGACCATTGATCCCGTGATTTATAAAATGGGTAATGATATGATTAATATAAAGAAGAAAATCTCTCATCTCAAAACAACACCCCAAAAGTCCACCTTAGAATCACTGCCAGTTAGTGCAATGTACAAGATCTATAAAGAAAAAGAAGAGGAAAGTTTTTAATATCAAGAGGAAGGAGAAAGTGAATATGTTAGGATCAGGTTTTGTGAATGCAAACTTGATGATGAAGAATCCGGTTATAGTTATTCATATGTAGTATTTACCCAATCCGAAAATGTGAAAGAATTATATTATTCTACTTTCCAAGTTAAGTAAGTGAATCCTAATCCAGGACCATATGATAAGAAATGAGCAAGGAATCCTATTTGAATGCATTAACTTGAAGTAAACAAGTAATTTAAACAAATGAGAATTAACCTCTATTCTTGAAAGCTTAAAGTAAATGAACCTAAAAGGATTTAAGCAATCTAGTTTATGATTCAAGAGAATGGGATCTCACCAATAATGTCTTCAAGGCCAATGGTTCTTCTCATTTACTCCATGTTATGTGATAGATGATTCCAAAGAAAATAGCTCAATAGAATGAAATGAAACTCCTAATCCTTAGCAATAATACTATTGATTAGTTTAGAGGGAAGAAGTGTTCTTAGAAATCCAGAGGGCGGGTAGTATTCTATTTGATAGCTTTCCATTTGGAAAATGGAAGGCTTCCCAAATAATGTGGGACTCAAAAGGGAGTCAATAAGTAATGTTAGCAAGTCAAAGTAACATTTGATAGTCTCTAGAGAGAGGTTGATCCATGGTTAAGACTAGCTAACCATGTTTAGAGGGTCAATTAACTCCTATCTCTAGAGATAAATTAGGTTTCTGAGAGGGTTCTAAATAGGCTTAATCAATCCAATAAAGTGGATTGATATTTCAGGGAGCTAATTAGAGGTGGCCAAGAAGAGAATATTTAGGCCAAGGAGTTAGGACCATTATAACCTATTTAATTAGTTTACAAGAGGAAATACAACCAAAAGAGTGTCATAAGAGGGGGGTTATATAGATCTAACCGTGAGATGTCGTGAAATTTGTGAGGAAGATTCATAATAATTTCGTGAAATATTAGAAAAAATAGTGCGATTGCATCAAACTATTTAGGTGTCTACACACCCAATCCTGAAAGGTGAAAGAAGGATCTAGCTTCTACTTCCCATTAAGAAAGTGAATCCTCAAATGGCGACTCTAGGAATAACAATGAAAGGAGGATCATCAAATTCTGCTTCAATAAGGAAAATTGAGTAAGAAGTATCTAAGCCACCCCAACCAAGAGTCATTCATACCTCTTCAAGTAGGTCCCCTTCTCCTTAGTAGCTTGGAAAATAATTTTCTAAAAACATCTACTGTTAATGCTGCCATAACCCATAATTCACCCACCACATATCATCCATGGAAATCGTTGACCATTTTAAAAATTCCAAGATCCAAATATATACATTTGAATGTCTTAAGATACTCATCCCAAACAATTGTGAGAGACTCATTCTAACATATTCAAAGGAAGTGACCATGTCTCTGAAGATGCTTTTTTTCAAAAGAACTACCACATGCATCTTAATCCACTCCATCTATGAATTTCCTTGCATCCACACCCTCTACCTCTAAGAAGGTTGATCATTTATACATAGCCTTGTTGGTCAATGGGTATAAGCTAAATAATTGTATCATTGAATCTGGTGCCTCGGACAATGTCATGCCCATAAAATTTGCTAAAGCTCTTGGTCTCTCCCTTTCCAACTGGCCTCTGGTAAATGTCTATCCATGGAGATGAAACAAGTGCCTCTCATCAGACAAGTACAAAGATGCCAAGGTAGCACTGGAATGGATTTCCCTAACAAGAAAGTCCCAATGAGAATCCTTGTAGTAGAAATGCCTGCCTCATATGGCATGTTGTTGGGATGAAGATTCTGATCAAGATGTTGGAGGAGATATGCAGTTGAATTTATCGCACATGTCACTATCCCAGTCAATGGTAAAACAAAGAAGCTACTTTCCATCAAAAAAATGAAGTATATTGTTCAACAGCCAAAAAATACCAACAACAGACATCCCGTGTCAAAATTTCTAAATATGGACAACTTCTTCATGAATTTCAAGGAAGATCTTGAGTTTCCCTTATTGGGGGAGGAATGAACTAAGCATCACATAGAGTCAGTTAAAGAACACAATGAAGAGTTGATGAAAGATGAGTTTGAAAAGGTGTAATTTTTATGGGATTAAGGTATAAATGAAATTGATCTCTTGTGAATGATGAGATTGGTAATGAGAACCTTAACTTGCAACAAAGCAATCTCGAAGTGATGAGAGGTACAGATCAAGAAGAAGGAATGATGCTCATCACCTTCTTAATAGGAAACTTCAATGTTTTCAATGATTCTCCTCAAGGATCAGTATAAGTCTTCATGTGATGAGTGTTCAAGTGAACTTGAAATATTTTCTTTCTCATTGGAAGAAGATGACATGGGGAATGCAAGAATGAAAATGTACCTTCACCTCTCAAACTTGAAATGGAGTATACACAAGAAGAAGATGATTTCATTACAAAAATAGAATTCTCAATTCTCAGCGATCAAGAATGGGAAGATGAAGATGATGACATTTCAGCATCCGGTATTGTGCTCATTTCATCTTCATAAGGATAGAAACACTCGCAGTAGAAAATATAGAAACATATTTTTACTTGGTGCTAAGGTTGATTTTACTCAAAATGGAAACCTTCTCAATATATTTCAACCTTTTAGTGCTCACTTTGATCAAGAGATGGATGCCCTTGAACAAAAAAATGGAGAATGAAGCCCAAAATGGACAAGGCAAAGAAGATGACAATTTCTAGTTTGGAGAACTAATTTTGAATTCATTCTCTTTCCAAGAGGGTAATGCAATGCAAGTAACACACTGTATAGAGTAGCACATGAAAAAATATGTGGATAATGAGAAAGGTGACTTCATGAAACAATTAAAAAATAGATAAAATAAAGAAGAGGGACATGATGCCAAAATTCATGAGACATCTGTCCAGAATCAACCCATAAAAGTGGTGGTCATAAAGAAGATGCTTAATGAAGAAAAAAATTCTCGTAGGGAAAATGAAAATGGCAAGTAAAAAAAATCAAGGAATGTCTTCATGACAGTGGCAGGAAATCGACAATTGGAATAAACCAAAGGACAAACAAGAAGCCAAAGAAAGTGTGCTAAAACAATGAAGGTGGTGAAATGAATAAGAAAATCATCAATTGCACTAGTAATCAAGCCTTATTCTACAAGAGGCTGAGAAGAGGTTCATAGTTCAATGAGCCTGTCAACGGAGTTGCAGAAGAATGACATTCAGTGACACTTGTTTATGGGTAAGCACTCAATTCAAATTTTCACTTCAGTGAAAGTGGGTGTCCCCCACATGTAAATAGGTGAGTTATGTTGTTTACCTTAATTTTTTCATCTATTTCATTTCCATTTTATGTTTCCCTCTTCATGTTTTGTGTGTGTGTGTGTGTGTGTGTGTTGTGTGTTTCCTGTGTGTCATGTGTTGTGTTTGTGTGTGTGTGTGTGTGTGTGTGTGTGTGTGTGTGTGTGTGTGTGTGTGTGTGTGTGTGTGTGTGTGTGTGTGTGTGTGTGTGTGTGTGTGTGTGTTCAATAAAGAAATTTGTGTAGCCTATCTTTCTAGTGACTCCATAAAGCCCAACGGATAAGGCACTGGTCCATGAAGCAAAATTGAGTTTCTGGGATTCTCACATTATGTCCTCACTGTGCTCAATCCACAACATGTCCCTAAGCAAGAGCCAACTTTTGTCATGTAAATATGTAACATGAAAATTTTCAATTTTCAAGCATGACAATGGACCACAATGTCAAAATTTTTCATGTCATACCTTCCCAGACACCCCCCAGGTCAATCCATCCCTCATTGTCAAGTCCAGTCTTGTCCTTCAATATTCCATGTATGATTTGACATGTATCCCCTAGGTGATTTATGAACAAGCGGGATCATTCAAACATGTTGGAGTAATGGCTTGCAAAGTGAGTTTTTGAGCATACTTAGAAGGGGATTTCATAACCTTTCTAAGCTAGGTGTGTCATCATCTGAGAAGTATAATGGAAGATCAATATTCATCATAGAGGTGTATTTTAGATTCCAAAACATCAAGGAACTGATTTAGGTAAAATTTGGAAAGAATCAGAGGTTTAGGAGCCGAGTCACTGAAAGTTGGTTATTGGGCCTAATGGAGCTTGCACAAAAAAAAGCACATGATCTTCAAGGAATAATTAGGGAGCTCTGAGATGATTTATGGATCAAAAAATATACCATTGGATATCTCTTTCCGTCCCCCGCATGATGGAAAAAATATATCATCTTCAAGTATCATGCATTTCTCAGACCAACTCATTCTGCTGGCACCTAGCTAGCGGGTCCCAAGAAATAAGGAGCCATTTGGAGGTGATAAGGTAATAATTGGACCTTGAAAAATTCACCATTGGATTCATCAAGTTTTTTTCAGATGAAATCATATAAATTTTCACCCAAATATTCATCCGGGAGCTCGAGATATCGTCTTCGTAAGTTAGCTCCCAAGGTATGCTATTTGGTACTTAGTGAAAATTTTAAGGGACATGTGGGAGCCTCTGGTGAAGGAACATTTTCATGTCCCATTTTTTCCATTTTCAAAGGGATATAAAATTTCAACCAACCTCCTTTTATCCCCAAAGTCAACCATATGACCCGGAAACCACCTCTCTCAACTCTTAGGTGCTAAAACTCAGCCCCCCAACTTAAAGTTGCTCAATGATTGAACAAGTGCCACTTGTTCTCACCAGAATGAGGTAGAATTTTATGTCTTCTTTGTAGATTTATTAAAGGGATGAAAGGGACATTAAAATGTGCCCCATCCTTCCCCCTTCCATTTTCAAGCTATAAATAGCATGACTTAGCCAAAGTTTTCCATTCTCACCCCCCACATTCTCCTCACGTTGCCAGAATGTTGTCAGAATTTTCCCCAGAATTTGATGCTCCATTTTTTCTACAAAAATGAAATGCTTGATGCTCTCATACCATGAAAATAATAAAAAAAACTAAATAAATGGATCAAAATGGCAGAAAAACAAAGAAAAATGAAGATTTTTTGCCAGAAAACCGTGAAGTCTTTCGATCTAAAAATCTTCATATCTTCCAAAATACCCAACAAATTGAGATGCCATTTTTTGAAATCTATTATTTTTCCAAACACCGTAAGGATTCTAGATAAAAAAAATTCTATGCATGAAGCAAATTTTTTCTAGCGAGCAAACCCCCGTTTCATGAAGTAAAAATTTGAATTTTTAAAATCTCATGTTTCCGGCATTAGATCAAGTTGAAATTTTAGAGGAGCGCTATTGGGAAAAAACCCAAAGATTTTTTTTTTGTTTCGTCGTAAATTGATCAACAAAGACATTTTTCCTAAAAATAGTAAGCCTTCCTACACGGGTGGCTACTATTTTGGGTAAGTCGTAACTGGGAGAAGCTGTACAATGAAGACAATGAATACTAAGGAGGAAAGCTAGGTCGGATTGATCAGTTGGTTCAAAAAATAATTAAAATCATCACTTACTAAAAATAGTAAGTTGCCATATAGGTACTTACCATATTTAGTAAGTCATCCCAGAAGGGAAATCAAGGGAAGAACAATGTACACAGGGGGCACTAATAATGGAAGATATAATTGGTGTTATCGTTCCAGTCAAAAATCACCACTTACTATAAATAGTAAGCTATCTTGTAAGCACTTTCTATAAATAGTAAGTTGTTCTAGAAAGTGGCTTTGACAAGGAGATAAAGCATTCAAGTTGGCATCATCCATTGGGGTCCAGAGAGGAAAACACCGATACTTACCAAAGGTAGTGGATTACCCTTTCTAAATATAATAAGTGTCAAGGAAACATGCATTCAAAGTGTACAGGTTGTTCCAGTTTTTCAGGTGTGATCAGTCATGAAAAATAGTGGTATTTCATTGGTTTGGAACAGTCGTCTCATATTATAGAATGATACATCCATCATGGTCTCAATGAGGTACTCATCACTTATGCGAGCATATATATCATTCTAGAGGAAATTAGAACATAGGAGTGTCATAGAGAATCAACATGAACATTGTTTATGGGCCATCCAGGATCAACATAGAGGAAATATCAAACAATGTTTTTAAACACTTATTCAATGGTCCTAGGGGTCTATTCATCGATATAGTTTGTGGTTATCACTGGTTGGAGGTAAAGTGTTCAAAGTTATTCATAACAACAATCTTCATTAGTGTCAGGTATCTCTGTTCATATTTCATCACTGCATCAAGAAAGTCAAGGAGATCTTCGTTTGGAATTATTTCCATTCATCTCTTCCTTCCTTCTCTCTTTCTCCCTCTTCTTTCTCTTTCCATTCTAATTCTTCATTGGGCCTCATCATTATATTTTTTCTTATTCACTTAAGTGACTTATTTTAATATTATAAAAGTATTTTCTCAATATTATAAGAGAAATACTTTATTTAATGAAAAGTGAAAGGTCACAAGTGAAATAGGAATATGAAGAGTCATGTGAGGGAGGTAGAAGGTCAATTCAAATTATATAATTGGGATGGCTTCTCCATTCCAAAGGATTCCAAATTTTGAAGAACTTCTACTCTGTAGCATTGTGAATTGTGATAGCTTGGTTGAAGATTTGTATTCATCACTTCACATGAAATAAAAGATGCACTTCTTCTATTTTCCCTTTCTTATTTTTCCTCTATTTCTCTCTTGTATGCACTTTTCAAGCATAATTGATCCTTTATGGGGTTGAAGAGGAAAGTACTTGGCGTTCTTGATAGATGAATCTAAAAACTTTGAGTTTTAATTCATTGGTTCTGCTAGCTTCATTGTGCTTTCCTCTATATTAAAGGTTGAACTACTCCGGTTACTGGGTGTGAGCTCTCTAATCTACTCATGGAAATAATCTTCCTTTCCTAATTTCTCCCTTTTCCCCTCATCGATGTAATCTCCTCCCTTGTACCCCCATATAAACACTTTGCCACAGTTCAATGGAGTGTCCATGTGTGATTCCTGACCAATTTGGCCACCCATAACATTTAGATAGGATTAGGATTATTTTTCTTTCAATAATGAGCATTGTATCATTTAATGCAGAGGGGCGTAGCCCCGTGAACGTTGGTGGAGACACCTAATTTGTCTACCCAAAAAATTTTCTCACCAACATTTAGGATACATGAAGAGACTTTTTTTTTATATTATACACTCATTATTACAATCTATTTATTCATCAAAATCATCATTATCATTGTTTTATAATTCATTAGATTCATCATAAATAAAATAATATGAAATACAAAATGATTTTTCTAATATTTTAACATTCATGTTCTCAATAGCTTCACATTTTCCAAGATCATAGACCCTTAGACCTTTTATTTTTCATCCGTAGCCAACAAATATTCATGAATATGAGGTTTGATCTAACTTTTTCCTTTTAGCTTTAGGAATGAAGATAGATGTAGGCATTCCAAATATTCTCAGATAAGATATACTAGGTTTCATATTAGTCCACTTTTCTAAAGGAGTAGATTGAAAGATGGATTTAGAAGGGGTTTTATTCAGAATATAAAGAATGATATTCATTACTTCATCCCATATAAATTTAGGAGCTTGAGCTGAGTGCAACATGGTTCTGGCTATTTCAAGAATGGTGCAATTTTTCCTTTCCACAATACCATTTTGTTGAGGAGAGTAGGGATTAGTGAGTTCCCTTTGTATTCCAAATTCGATACAAAACAAATAAAATGATTGACTAATATATTCTCCTCCATTATTCTTACTAAGTCTTTTGATTTTATGACTAGAACTATTTTTTATCCGTAAACTATAGTATACCCCCTACTATCAAGTAGTTTAAAAATGGATAATGATTAAAATTATCAAATTTTTGATTTAACTAAATTGATAAACTAAGTAAAAACTGATTTGGAGTGATTTAAAACTCATACAAATCCATAGTTTAGCCAAGAAATTCAATTCATTTTCAAAATCTTCAATTAGCTCTCTTAATCAATTTTTCGTATTTAATTATCAAATAGTAGCAATAATTTTAAACTAATATAAAGTGAGAGAATATTGAAATATGAAATAAAATAGAGACAAGAGATCAAGATTATTAATGTATTTTTCCAATTTCACTATGTCTTTAGGTTCAATTAGTCGACAAATCAATCCATTATAAATCATTTGCAAGAATAATAGTAACCACTTACAATACCATGATGGAACAAATGACATGCAATGCATTCGTGGAAAGCTCTAGAAGAATGTTGTAAAATCTTCACAAGAATTACCTCCAAAATAAAATCCAAAAAATGTAAGTTTTATTCTCTAAACAAAAAAAAAATCTCTTTCACAGATTGAAATTTTCCTCTATTTGGGAGTACGATGACATATAATAAGTCTCCCTACAATATCAAAAGCTTAACAGACTATTACAATGCCTAAAATTCCATTACATTGGATTGGGAGCTTGAAAATTCAATTATGACTTTAGAAAAAAATCACATTCTTGTAAATTATCCCCTTCAAATACCACATCACTCCTTTTATACCATTTCCAAGTAGTTGGCGGATTGATAAAGGTGCATACTATCTTGCACAATATCATGGGTTCAAATCCAACAATGGGATGTCTTTGGCATATGGGATGGATTAAAATCCCACATTTCTTAGGAATTGACTTGTTTAAGGCTTCAAATAGGATTTAACAGATAAATTACATATTGGTTACAACCATTTCCACAATTATTTTTCCAAGTTTGGGAAAATAAATCCCCTACAAACTCAGAAAGTTGGCGAGTTAGTGATTTAGAGCTCGGTTGATCTGGCAAGTTGATGGTTTGATGAAATGGCCCGATCCATGTTGGATGCTATGGCGGAGTTTTTACTTATGGCCCAATCATGATTCATGGTTGTAGACACACAGTCACACACTTTGGTTAAATATCTAGTCTCGATCACATACTACTATTCATATGGTTCTTAAGTAAAAATAATAATAATCAACCCATGTCTTTGGCCATCTTCTGTTGCTACTTTCATTCTTACACCTCTATTGGCCCAGTCTGTCTTTTCATACTTTAGTTTTTCCTTTTCTAGACTAGAGCACCTAGTCAGGACACTAGCGCTAGGTGCCCTCATCCCCTTTGTAAGTCACTATCCTCTTTACACTTTACTCTCACTTTTTGTGTCCTTTCTGTCCATTTAAAAATCTTATCTTTTTGGAATTCAAATTTTTTTGGGTTAATTACGAATTTCAAGTGAGGAAATCATATAAATATAAAATTATTTGATCATAATAAGGGACTAAGCACTAATCATTACTATTTCCACCTAAGGTTACATCCATCAAGGATTCTATTACTCCATTTGCATCCATATAGCTCTATCACATGGGACAAAGGTTGGTTAATCTACATCACCTCATAGGATGGGAGTCTATTATATACCATGCACACTTTATTTACATTCTACATCTAGTAACCTGGTCACTACTCACAAATTGCGACATGCACAAGAGCATCTAGGGCACAATTCTACACACAAACACACACAAAAAAAAACTACATTTTTTCTTAGATGTAGTGTAGTGCTTAATTAGTTAGTCCATGATTGTGGCAGCTGAAGACAATCCAACCCCTTCGTATGCATATTTATTTTTTATGGTTTTGATGTTTTAGTTGGGGTTTTTACGTTGTTTCCTTATTGTAGGTCTACATTGACATTGGTGATCATATAAAGACATTCACGCGAATAAAGGAGAAAAATTGTGAAGCCATAGTGACCATATCCAGACTATTTCCGCAAACTAGGGTGCTCAAAATTTAGACCAAGGTGCCCGAAGTGCCTCCATCCTTATCCATGTGCCCCAGTCTGACCATTTCCACCTCTGTTGCATCTTTTTGAGGCTCATAGTGATGGTATGTTATTATGTTTCATCATACTTCTCAATCCCAAGTCATTGCAAGGTAATTAAAATTAGGTAAGTACCTTATACCTCTTATTTCCTTTAATTTATAAAATCAAATAAATTGTTTAACATTCATATTTCAGTATATTTCATTTATAGCATCTATATATTCTTAGATTCATAAAAAAAATAGATTCTATTGAATCACTAGCAAGGTGATAAGGTGTGATCTCTATCGAGTTGGTTCCCTTTTCACATTGACCCGTCTAATGTTGAAGTAGCTCGATTAGTTTGGATAGATGATGAGTTAGGTGGGAGGTCATGGGGTGCCCTGAGGAGCCCACCACATGGAACTTTCCAAAATTACCAACTCATTGATGCTCTAACCATGCTAGTCTAAATACAAGAGGTCACAAAATAATGTTATATAAACTATAGTGTGATTGGGAAAATGAAAATCATACTAATATATGAAAATGAAAAGTGGACCCCATTATTGAAACCCAATTTTTTTACAACACAGATGAAGAATGGCGAACATAAATAAACATGTTCATGATCATATTTTTACCTCCATAAACTCTGAAATACACAAATAGGATTTGACACAAGTCAGGGTACTTCAGACCTGTGCTTTCCCTGTTGACCCAGTTTGACCACTGATACTGAGAGAATACAGTGTCGGTTTCACAATTTCTAATAGCTGTTGGAAATATATCATAGTGATATTCCATACTGTAATGGTTTAGGAATAAATAGAGAATTATTACCACCAATAATTTCCTTCGAATCACACCTCCCCAATAAAAAAGCATTTAGTACCCCAAGGTCCAGTCACCCAATGAATATGCTAAATGACTCTCTGTATTACACCAACATATAGAAACCATAATATGACATGCTAGGTTAAGATATTGAAAAATATTGAAATATCATCACAGAAATGGATTAGAATGTAATAGAAAAGAAATTCCTTCACAAAGTGGAAATTTCCAACCCAATCCCTATGGTATGACCAATACTACAAAAGTAAAATCTCACCCTAATATTTCAGTATGAAATAGACGTAAAACTACCTTCCAAATAGATAAATGTCTAGCTGATCCTGTGAAATGGTAAAAAACTCTACAAAATATCATGGAATAAATCATTTATGCAATAGACTACACACCACCATACAAAGAGATAAGAGTCCAACTGAATTACTAAATCTACTAATGAAGATGAAATATCTATCCAATGTGAAATTGGGGATAGAACCAAACTTACTTGAACAACTATCACATTCTAAAATGGTGAAACTTCCAATACTGCAAAATATCACCATGTACAACTTGTAAACCAATTTGTTAGTGTAATAAAAATACACTCTAATTGTAGCCACATGTGATAGTTACAAATAAATTCCTAAAAATTAAGGTCTTAGAATATGTGAAAATATCATGTAAGGTTACAAAAAGTTTGTATTATCATTATACTTACAAATGGTGCACAAATGGGTCTTATAAGAATCCATGCTTTTAGAAAATAAAAAGCAATAACAAATACACTAAAATGAAAGTATTTAAAAATAGACATATTGATCATGCTCATACCACCTACTTCCACTATTATCTGAATCAAAATGGAGTTTATCAACAATAAATTTGAGAAGAAAAGCCAAGCATGATAAACCTATCACTAATCTTTTCTCTACATGTCACTCAAAAAAATTCAATGCTGAAAATATGGGAAATAGTTATTTCAACATACAATATGAATCCAAAAAAATAATGCTTTGAAATTTTTTATGTTAATCAACAAGTTCATCTATGCAAATGTAAAACTAAGGAACTACTTTCCAACCCACTTTATCGGAAATTCATTTTAGGTGGTTAATTTCCTCAATGAATACTTGGGTATCTGCATGGGTTATTTTTAAAACTATTGATTTTACATCACTTTCATTTTTAACTACTCTCCAATGTTATATCAGAAACATCTACCAATACCTTTCAACCTCATGACCTTTCTTGTTACAATGGACACAAAAATGTTTTTCCAATCTTTTGGAAAACTTACCCTTACTGTCATTCTCATAATTTTTTCTAAGAGAGTGGTCCTTTCAAAAATATTTCCTAAGAAAGATTTACATTTCCAACATTTGGCTACATTGTGGCTAGACAATCCATAAAATATACATGGATAAATGTACCACAAATTTTATGTATATAAACCATAATCAAAAGGAACGTTAGAATATTTATGCTATCTATTTTTACCAGATTCAACATTATTATAAATATGCCTATTATTTTCGAGATATTAAATGTTAGAGTATGTATTTGCCTTAGCTCATGTTCACCTAGGTACTTTATTTACCTTTATTGTATTTATTCTCACCCACTTATGTGTGTGGATATTTCTTTTATCTTATTTAGATATTAGGAGATATTATCTAGTTGTTAGGTATAGTTCTTTCCTTGATCTATGGTATTAACTAGATCCTTGATGTCTAGTTCTCTCCTAAATCTATGGTCTTGACTAGTTCTTTGATGACTAGTTATTTCTTTAATTTATGGCTTGATCTACGACCTTGACTGGTTCTTAGATTGTTATTCCTTGCTTATTTAAGCAAGGCCCATTCTCAATGTATTGCATTGAGTTCCATAATAATATATGATATTGCTACTCATTTGTTTGCAAAGGTTTTATGTAAAGCTATTCTGGTGAATTGCTTTCATCTTATTGATCATGGTGTTTGATTAGCATCTATGTTCTTGGCTTGGTACGATCTGGTTATCGTTCCTTTTATGGTATCAGAGCTAGAGATTTCTATTGACATTCATTTGTAAGTTTTATTTTGCAAATAAATTTATCGTATATTCATATATTTGGGATTTAGTTGTAATCTATTGCTGCATGCATTTTATGCAAAATGAAGGCTTTCATTGGATCTGGAAGGTGGGAAAACCCTAAGATTGACTATAAACTTGACCATTTCTGGAGGCAGTCATTTTTCTGGGTTTTTTGTATTGTTGCATGGAAGCACACTGGTTTGCCTCGGGATTCATGCTAGAAAGAAAAGAAAACACGGGATTATTCGTAGGGGTCTGTTGGATTTCTCAAGATCTACATAGGGCAATTTTCTATTGTGGCACATCTATCTCAGTTTGTGCACAGGAAGTTTTTCGGATCTTTCCTTTTTAGGCAGGGGTCAACGGATGTTGTGCATGGTTTTTACTGTCTCCAGAAAATCTGCAACTTGCTATTTTTGGTAAATAGAAATTTTTACCAGAGGAGGTAGTTGGATGTGACTTTCTCGAAAACAAGTGACACACCCAAAAATAGTAAGTTGTGTAAAAACCCATTAAAATCCTTAGCTCTTGGTCATATGGCATGGTCATATGAGGGCTTAAAGCTTGTGATTCCTAAAATTAGTGCTTAACTTTAGCACCCTTATATTTTATTTGTGTGGTGAAGGAAACAAGAATTTATTTTTCTTTATTGGCAACTAAAATAAATTGATCAGTAACTCGGTTTTGAGTGCTATTTTTTGCAAAAGTGCTTGTTTTTTCGTGCTCTTTCCATTGGAAATATTTATTTTGAGACTTGCACTATAATTATAAAGTGCCAAATATGGAGGAGTGTTGTAATCAATTGTGGACACAATTTCGGCTGAGCCTGACGTCCTAAACTTCTGGGGAGTTTCATTTTGTATCTATCATGGATTCTAAGAATGATATGATTTTCTCTGAAGTGTGTGGACTTCAAGAGGGTATTGTAAAATTTGTGGAAGAAAATAGATCACTCAAGAAGTGAAATTTTCTTCTACAATCACTCATTCATGATAAGGATACAATAATACATTTCCTTTAGAACAAACTTGCTAGCCTATAACATCACCATCATATTGTGGACAACCATATCCATGCTCCTAGTCCACTTGTAGTTGTTGCTCTTATACCCACTGACATTGATTTGCCAGTCTTTAAGCTCCGAACATGATTTTGATGCTTCTAAACCTGTGAGGCTTGTTACTACATGGTCTTCCACATCTGTGCCTATTACATTACCACATGTTGTGTATCCTACTTTTGCTCAGTTGCATGGATTTTTTAAGAAGCATACCACTGCATTTAGTTCTCACATGTTCCATTCTATGGGTCTCACTAGCGGAGTCATTGACAGAAATTCATAGGGTATTGTTTCCTCTATTCCACATGTTAAGTGGAATTCTCGTCATGACATTGGTTTTCGAGCAGACACTTCATTGGGATCACACATTGACAGAGATCCTTTTTTGTTAGCTTGACTCTTTTGAGGATCATGGGCAACACATGAGTTATGCACCTTCACTCAGGCTTGAGAAACCTGAGATTTCAGTTGTCAAACATGATCAACCTGACACACATTCTTATGTTCTTTTGCATGCACCCATTGTGCCATTTTACACCAAGTCATATGCAAGCATCTTCTTCATCCATCCGTGTTGATTTTGGGTGGATATCTAATCACTCGTGGTGGCGACATAGGCATTCGCTGAGAGGACTCTACAGGCGTGGCTCCTCTACCATTAGGCCTCTTGCTCCACTTTCTATACCTTATGCATTGTGATGCTTCTTATTTTGAGAAATTTTATTTAGCAGGTGTAGTGTATCTCTCTTGTTTGTTGAGAGATTTTGTATCTACATTTTCGATGCTTTTGGCATATTGACAATATCTCTTATGGGGGATCTATTCTGGTGCATTCCAGTGTTAGTTTGTCAGTGTTTGAGTAGTTGTTTTGACAACTCATATAGATTTTTAGCGTCACTCCACCCATTCAGTAGTATGGGAGGGTGTGGTGTTGATCCTTCTTCTTTGGGTTTTGTGTCCTTTCCTTGTTACCTTGGCTTTTCTTGGATCGTGAATCTCTAGAGTTTGTGTCCTTTCCTTGTTGCTTTGGTTATTTTTCTTGGATCATGGCACACCTATTTGCAGCAGTTGATCAGATTATGTTTGGTTTTTTCTTTGCACTTTCGACATCACTCCGTTTATAGTCTCCTTATATGGAGCTATTCTGGTGAAACCCAGTGTCAGTTGTTTTTGAGTTTTATGATCGAGCAGTGGATTTAGACCACAATGCACACCAAAATTCTTTAGCATTGTACAAGTTTTTTGAGCCGAGCTTCTTGGGATGCCTTGGAGTGGGTCTTTACTCTCTTTACTTTGTTTTTACTGGTTTTGGGTACCATGTGGTGTCCCTTTTTTCCCAGTTATTGTACATGAGTACCTCATTAGGCCTAGTTTCCGGGACTCATACTGTGGACATGCCACATCTATTTTGGCCCCTATCTTCACTTGAGGGGGGATGTTAGAGTAGGCATTTACCTTAGCTCATGTTCACCTAGGTACTTTATTTACCTTTATTGTATTTATCCTCACCCACTTATGTGTGTGGATATTTCTTTTATCTTATTTAGATATTAGGAGATATTATCTAGTTGTTAGGTATAGTTCTTTCCTTGATCTATGGTATTGACTAGATCCTTGATGTCTAGTTCTCTCCTAAATCTATGGTCTTGACCTGTTCTTTGATGACTAGTTATTTCCTTGATTTATGGCTTGATCTACGACCTTGACTTGTTCTTAGATTGTTATTCCTTTCCTATTTATGCAAGGCCCATTATCAATGTATTGCATTGAGTTCCATAATAATATATGATATTGTTGCTCATTTTTTTGCAAAGGTTTTATGTAAAGCTATTCTGGTGAATTGCTTTCATCTTATTGATCATGGTGTTTGATTAGCATCTGTGTTCTTGGCTTGGTACGATCTAGTTATCATTCCTTTTACTAAAGTCCCCTTAGCACGTTTGATAAAATGCAATATTCCATTAGCTTTCATGGGTTGTGGTATAGGTCTCTCCCTTGTAGATTATAATGTCTTGGAATATTCACATGTTTCATTCTAACAACCAAAACTCAATCCAAAATCTACACGGTGAGGCATGTCTTCTAACTAAATGGGTTTGGTAATATCTTGGCCTTTTTTTCCAAGGATTTTTCCATTAAATCCATTTTTAAAAAGTAATTTTTACCCAATCCCTCTAGTGTGTTGTTCAAATTTACAAAAGTCATTTTCAACTGATTTGGAATGGTAGGAATTATTAACAACAAGCGATTCACTTACATTAATTGAATATAATTATGCATTTATGGGAGAGGAAGGTCATGATTATCAAATGGACTCATTTTTTATCCTTCGTGCCATCACCATTTTGTAATCTTAATAAGATCTCATCCTTAGCCTACAACTCAAATTTTAATCTAACAATATCCTCTTCTAAGGAGTAAGATTTTGATCTCAGGAAAAAAATTATTCATAGATCTTACATTTATATTCTTCAAGTTCATCGAGCCTATCCTATTTTGAAAAATTTCCCATAGTTCACCTATACACAACTGAACCAAATGCAATATTTAAAGCAATAAACTATTAAATCTGTAAATTAACTAGTTTTGATACCAAAATATGATTCGTAAACTATAGTAGACCCCCTACAATCAAATAGTTTGAAAAATGGATACTGATTAAAATTTTCAAATTTCTAATTTAACTGAATTGAGAAACTGAGTAAAAAATGATGCAAAGTGATTTAAAACTCACAAAAATCCACTGTTCAACCAAAATATTCAATACATTTTCAAACTCTTCAATTATCTCTCTTAAACATTTTTCTTTATTTGTTTATCAATAAAGAGAATACTAAAATATGAAATAAAAAAGAGGCAAGAGACTAAGATTGTTAATGGATTTCACCAATTTGGCTATGTCAATGGGTTCATTTTAATCGACAAAGTGATCCATTATAAATCATTTACAAGAACAATATTAACCACTTACAAAACCATAATGGTACAAATGACCTACAATGAATCCAAAAAAATGTCTAGAAGAATGCTACAAACTCTTCACAAGAGTCACCCTCTGAAATTGAATCCATAGATGCAAGTTTCCTTCTTGAAATCTCTAAAAAAATTCCTTCCTGGATTGGAATTATTCTCTATTCAAGACTACAATGACCTCCAATAAGCCTCCCTATATTATCACGATCTTAACAAACTATTACAATGCCCAAAATGCCATTAGATTGGCTTGGGAGATTGAAAATTCAATTCTACCTTTTGTATAGTCCTGCAAATTATCCCCTTCAAATACCATGTCCCTCCTTTTATATTTTTTCTAAGTAGTTGGCCCATTGGTAAGGGCACATATTATTTTGCACAATGTCAGGGGTTCGAATCCAACAATGGGCTTGCTTTGGCATATGGGATGGATAAAATTCCCACATTTCTTAGGCACCAACCAATTTAAGGCTTAAAATATCCTATAAAAAATAAACTTACATCATGGATGTTGCCACTTCCACACTACTTTTTCCATATGGGGTAAAACAAATCTGCTACAAAGTCAGATGGTTGGCGATTTGGTGATTTGGAGCTTGGTCACTTTGGTAAGTTGGTGGTTTGTTGAAATGGTCTTGGATGTGTTGGATGCTATGGAGAGTTTCTTAGTTGCGTTTTGGTTTTGATTTTTCATGAGGTGGATAAGGTGTGAGATTTGCCAAGTTGGTTCCCCACTTGGCATTGACCCATCCAATGTTGAAGTATCTTAGTTGGTTTGCATAGATGGTGAGTTAGGTGGTAGGCTACATGGTGGTCTGAAGACCCCACCATGTGGACCTCTCCAAAATTTTAATCTTGTTGATGCTCTAACGCTACCACATATCAATAAAAGTGCCCATGAAATAATGTGATGTAAAACTATAGTGTAATTGGGAAAATGAAAATCAAACAAATATATACCACAACGAAAGGGTCCCCCTTTTGGAAACAAAAGTGGACCCCACTGTTGAAACCCAATTTTTTTACACGATGAATAAAACCAAACATGTTCATGATCATATTTTTTTCCTCAATCAACTATGAAATACGTAAATAGGCTCTAACATGAGCTAGTGTATTATAGACCTATGCTTTCAATGTTGACCCATTTTGACCATGAAATTTGACCAACAATATCAGGAGTATATGATGTCTATTACAAGCTTTCCAATAGGCGTTAGAAATATATCATAGTTATATTCTGTACTGTATATGGTTTAGTGATATATAGGGAAATTATGATCACCCATAATGTCCTTTGGATCAGTTCTCTAATACGTCTTTAAACTCTTTAAATTTACATAAAAAAATATGATTTATTTTGATAAAGAAATACCAAATCATTCGAGAATAATCATCAATAAAATTAACTGCATACAAAGAAACCATTTAGGGAAGGAAATTCTAATGGTACTCTAACGTCATTTTGGACAATTTCTAGAGGTTATGAGGAGTTAGCTTCATGATGAATATGGTAGGGGTTTGTAGATTACTTACCACATAAGCACCCCTTCACAAGTTTCATGAGCATAAGACATAGGTTCCAATAACAAGGTTAAGTTGAGACATGTCATACATGCTCCTAAAATTAACATGAGATAATATTTCATGCCACAACTGAAAATCATTCCTGTTTTGAGTAGAAAAACATAAAGTAGATGTAAGACCTTTACAAATATAGAAAACCATTATTTTGTATGCGTTCAACAATAATGACATCTAACTCATTTTTAATAAGTTATTTATCCTTCGGTAAAAATTATACTATAATATTTTAAGTTATCTATGAACAAGAAAGTAAAATTCATTTTTGTTTTAGGAACACACAAAACATCATTTATTAAACCATTAAAAACTTTAGCTTTTCCTTGAATTTGAACATCAAGAATGGAATGATCACCGGGATAGATTTGATAATTACATTCTTTGATATAAGTCAAAATATCATAATACCCATTTTTTTAAGCAGTAACTAATGCAATGTACAAAGAAAATACATTAGGTTTTTATTGTTCTTTTGATTCTAATTTGGTTAGTTCCTTTTCTAAAAATTTAAATGTGGTTTTTTTTACCCTACAGTCTTCCTTTTCACGTCCAAATTTCCCACAATTGTGACATTTCCCATTAAAACGACTCTTAAATGATTATTCCCAAATTTCTTATCTTTAATAGGAGATTTTAAAGTTTGATTTCTTATTATTGTTAAACCTAGAACAATTATTCTTAGGTTTTTGTTTGAGAAGTGTCTATGTGAAATTTTCCTTCAAATCAAAGTTTGATGTGACTTTCTCTTTATGAATTAGGAGAACACTCAGAGTAGATAGGTTTGAGAATCACTTTTTTTGGTTTGATATTTTGAATTTAAAATGGAAATGAAGTTCCTAAAAAATTTATGTATGTTCGTTTGAAGAATAAAATACAATACTTTATTATGAATCAAATCAGAGTTACATCTATCTAATTGAGATTTAATGTTTTTAATTATTTCTAGAAAATTAACTACTTTTTTTGTTTCCCTTCATAGGAGTTGTCATTAATTCAAGAATCAATTTTATAATATTTAAAATATGTGTACCTTTGTGCTTTGATTCTAACTGTTTCCAAACTTCACTCCAAATTTTATCATTTCCAATGTGCAAAAAAAAAATCATCTTACACGTTTCGCAGTATGATCAACATCACTTCATGCACTTCTTGTTGAAATGCATATACATTTTCTGTTGTCACTTGTCTCCCAACCGACACCTTCTTCGTACCATCCACGACAGTCCATAGTTTGTATGCAATGAATTCCTCATTTAAAATGATATTCCAGATGTATTAGTTAGATCCATTCAACATCTACATCTTGTTAATGCTAAAGTGATTAGAACGAATTTTGAAGCTTTCAAAATTCAAATCAAAAGGAAAAAATAATATTATTACGATAATTGAATGTTCAAATCCCCCTTCTTCACTTTTCGATAGAAAATTATATTTTATGAAGGAAAAAATTGTAAAAGGTTTTTGCAAACAATCCCCTCTCATTTATATGTAAAAATTTGTGTTGAATTTGATATTTTTGTCTCTTCCGCTAAAATCTTGTCACATGTTTCGTAAGTCACAAGAATGACAATTTATCAATTATTTTCATAATTTTCAAAAATCAATCGAATAATAAAAGTTTCTAATAATTAGATAATAAAATCTCTCAAAAGATATACGAACAAATACTTAGATTTAACTCCTAACTTTTTAAACTATGAAATAATTTATTGCTCTTAATGAAAATAAAACTGTTTTGATGGGTTAATAAATACTAATATCAATTTATAAAATATTCAATTAAATTCAAATTTAGATTTCCCAAAAAGAATTATATTTTTAAAACTCTCTTAAAAAAAAATCTATGAAGAATTTTGAATAAAATGTCAAGGAGACCGAGCTCCTTGTTATTTTCACACCACACACCGGCGAGCTGGGAAACAACGAGCTAGGACCGAGCTCAATTGCGAGTTAAGAATCGACCCCGAAGGTGATTCATAGCTGACATAAATCATCTCGCAAAACAGGAAACATCTAGTGGTAACCTTATCACCTTATCATCACGGCCAAGCTAGGAGGGTTCGCCATCCCCTTACCACCATATGGGTTTCAATCCGACCGCCACACAAGGAATAAGGTGGTTACGACCACAACTACATCACCAACTCACGGTCTATATGGCCCACTTGCATTTGTTGGCATGGAAGAGAAAGGAAAGTACTGAGTGTGGCCGAAGCCACTATTTAATATAGTCAATACACATATATTTGAAACGTTAGCCAAATGCATAATAAGGGGGTGAAAAACACTATTTAATATAGCCAACACACACAGTCAATACACATATATTTGAAATGGTTAGGTATTAAACAAATGTAAGCAGTCCCTAAAAACAAATGTTTTGATCTAAGCATAAACCAAATGCATAATAAGGAGGTGAAAAACTAATATGGTGGAGCATTACGTTTATTATCAAAATATATGTCATGCACAACTATGTGGTTTACAATGTTTGAGTCATCCATATTAAATTCACCATACCTCAAGACTTGGTAAAAAAAAATGATTGATATTTTTAATGTGGTCCCCATTGCAAATGTTGTGAGATAGGAAAAAATTAGAGATCCTATTAACTTGGAAGTTGTCTCCCCATTCGGAAACCTTGGTGAATTAAATTCCTACAACCAACATTAGAAAAAATGTAAACTTTGCAAAAAATATTTAAGCAAACAGTGGTCCCACTAGAACATTTCAATGCACCAAAAAAAATTGAGGGGTTAAATTATTTTTTGAGCCAATGTATTTAAGTAAGAATGATTGATATTTTTTATATGGTCCCCATTGCAAATGTTGCGAGATAGAAAAAATTAGATATCCTATTAACTTGGAAGTTGTCTCCCCATTTGGAAACCTTGGTGAATTAAATTCCTACAACCAATATTAGAAAAAAATTAAACTTTGCAAAAAATATTTAAGCAAAGACTGGGCCCGCTAGAACATTTCAATGCACCCAAAAAAATGGAGGGGGTAAATTATTTTTTGAGCCAATGTATTTAAGTAAGAATGGATTTGGTGGGGCACATTTTATATGGCCTATTGGTTATAACCACCCACCATTATAGTTTTCAATATTAATTTAAATTTAAATAATTCATGTATGAGCTATTAAACAACTATTAATGAAATATTAAACAACCATTGTAAATTAAATAATACACACAACATAGTGAATACAAATAACACATAACACGAATTTACACGGAAAACCTCGAAGGGTAAAAAAACCAAGACAAAAATGAATAGATTTCTATTACGTGAGAAACACATTTACAAGTCTAGTAATTTACCGTCCTTCACCCCACTTCTCTCCCTTATACATTTGTAAAACCCATGCTATACTTCATCAAAATAAGAGATTTATTTATTTATTTAAACAAATCCCTTAAGCTTCCTTTTTTTATTATAGGTAAATAGTTTTTTGAAAGGGACTATACCCTTGTACAACAAGGTTCAAAAACCCAGAATATAGCAATTGAATTAGAATAAAAGTGATCAAAATCAAGATTTTACAATAAAGCCCAAAAGCAGAAAAATATTTCTGCCAATAAAAGTACCAAAGCCAGTAGAAAAACAATAACAAAAAAGAAAACAAACATCAATAAATCAGTAACTTAACCGTTGCTTTCTATGTGAACAGTTTTTCTTCTTGTTACGAGTTGTAATCCATTCATTAGGAGCTTTCTATAATGGAATACATACTTCAAGATCTCCAATCGGTTGATATGTATTAATTGAGCATCTAGAAGGAGCATTCTCCTTAGCTGCTATAGTCTCTTTCAGTTCAGTGTTTCCTGTCTTCTGTGTTTCATCCCTAGATGACTACTTGTTTTCATGCTCTGTGATCTCTCTCAAAGAGGTTTCAGCGACTATTTCTAGTATATATTCCTCCTCAACGTCAGAAATAGGGATATCCTTAGGTTCAAAGACCATACATTCCAGGAGGGCATTTTTCCTCCAGTTAGCATTCTCATTTTTTATGTTTTTACTATATCACAATTAGCAACAGAGTGTCTCAAAGAGAAACATCTTATACATCTAAAAGGCAGACCCTCATAGTCCAGAGGTTGAGTCCAATTTTGATTTTTCACCTTTAGCTCAATGTGAGTTGGAAGATCCTTTGAAGTATCAACCTCAACAAGCATTGTTGCATAAGTTGTGCTTGTGAAATCAGAGGTTTGGGAGTCAATGTTGATGATGTTTCCCAAAGTATTTCCTATGGCTATCAGACAAATTTGGTTCCAAAAATTGAAGAGGTAGGTGGGGTAGTTTGATCCATGTCATTTTGTAGGAAAAATATTCAGTGAGAGGTTTGAATGATGGAAACCATGGTTTTCAAATAAGGTATTTTTGTTGGCAAACACAAAGTTGTTTAGTAATGACATCATTATCAGCTATGGATTCAAAAGATACAATAAAAATTCCCTTAGCACAAGGGTAGAGATCCAACCTTCCTTCTAGTAGTGGGATCAAATGCTTGGAAATCCATTTGTGTACGACGGGTAGGATAGGCCAGAGTCTAGAAAATCTACAAATCAGGGCATGTTCTTGGTAAAATGACTCTATTTCTAGGACTTCATCTCTAAAGGTTACACATGGGTTGCTCTCAGCAGGCCTCATGGTTTTAAGCTTTGGCTTCTTTTACAAAACCTCCTTGAATGAGTGATGGACCAAAGATTCCTTCGTTGCAGGGGGTTCCTTGCTTAGAACAAGGGAGGAAACTTTATTGTCTGCAACCTTTCCTCCTATCGGGTTATTAGCAACATTGTTGGCTCTTTTGCCAGTTCCACATGTGCTTCTTCCAATGCCGCTAGTATGTTTCTGAGTGAAATCCCCATTAATTTTAGTATCTGGATCCCCAAAAGGTGCAACCACAGATATCTTCATAAATCATTCATTCAGAGAAAACTTTGGTTTCTATGGTTAGCTGCCTCTATCATGTACATGTATAGCTCCATTTTCTCCCTATTTTCTCTTCCTATCCACATCAAAGAATAAAGGGAAAGTTTTCAGGGGGCCACCCAAGCATCGACTGCCTACAATGTCTTGTTCAGGGTTCGATCTCTACTTAGGACTCATGTTAGGCTTTATGATTTTCTATAATGAATGGCCTTCAACAATTCCACCCCCATCAACTCCTTCCTTCATTGGTAGAGCTCTAACCACCACTATGTTGCCATCCTTATAAGAAGGTGTCTCTAATTTAGGGTTTGCATTTTTTGAATGGTTTAGGGCTCGCGAAGACATGTCTCATAAGTGACTATTACAATGTTAATGGTTAGTTTTCAATGTTAATGGTGAAGACACGGCCCTTAAGTTTCTTTTATGTTGTAATGAATATCGTTATTATTTAGCTCACTACTGAGTAATCTAGCATTATTAGGAATTCAAAATCCATCTTGACAATATATAAAACCATGTGCAACTGTAAGGGACCTATATCATTTCCTGATCTTTCCTAATCACTCTACACGAGTGTGTATAGAATGTATACATTTGGTTACAAATTTTTATAGGCTGTGAGATTCTGCGCATCTTCTTAGCGCCAGCTAGTAAAGTATTCAAGTGTTTCCCTCCATCTCAAAACACTAGTGAAAGAATAAATGGTGAACAGATAATACAATCATTCAGTTGTAGTACTATGGCCATAGTTATATGACATTATGCTAGCAAGCCAGTTTCATGACTACACACTAGGCTACAAAACACGTATTTTCTTCACCACACAACCATCTCAATATAGCTATCAGGATTCATTTTCGTTGATTAAGTATTTGAGCTTCATTCTGAAGCAACATATACCATGAATCATCCTTATAACAAAGAATCCTATCAATTCCATTTTAGGATCCATATGGGAAAGATAGTGACCACATAATGAATTTCATCATTACGTCCTCACTACCCTTCATGTAGCCATCCTAAACTGGTACGGGTAGGATATTGTTGATAGGATGATAAGACATAGTGACTATGCTTCATTTACATTTTACAATTATCCAATAGTTAGGTAGATGAGTTGATCTTATGATACGGTTTTTAGTATCAAAACACAACATTCAATTTCCCGATGGAGATTCATAGTAACTTACTGAGTTACTACTTTTAATAAGTATCACTCCTTGTACTTGTCGCATCATAGTGATTGTTAAGGGCTATAGGATATGCTATTACATTATATTGATACAATCATATCTTAGATAATTTCAATCATAGTTTTCTTCTTATAATTTTAACAGTACATAATAATACCTCTCTCAATTCTTATTTGGTCATCATAGGCTACTCATATAACAAATTGTTTTAATACAATATACTAATGATATGAACAAGTTTAAATTTCTCCATTATCCATAGAGTACCTTGTTTGTCAACGACACTTTAAATCATCCACAAGGATAGTACAAAAGAAGTCATGATTTCCATGTTTAATCATTGACTTATAATTAATCATTGTTGTATTTAAATTAACACTTAATCACTTTTAAGTCTGAAAAGGTACTAAGGTGACTTATCATGGTATCATCATGTCCTTTATCCATTTCAAACTCTATTTTTATTCCTCACTCAACATGAATTAACAATTAAACATGGTTTCCTTCGAATAATCATGTTATATGCTTGTGTATTGTTTTTTATAAGAAAACTTACTGTTTACCTAAATTTCACATAAACCTAAACATATAAGTTCATTCATGGTGAACTAATGGAGGAAAAAAATAATAATAGTGATAATGTTAATTTTTGAAACAACTTGTATACTTATGTGTCGACATGATGTCATAAACAGAATACTTGTCTATATTAAATTACAATGACACTAAAACATTAACTTCATGTTATTGTTTCCATGTAATGTAGTATTCAAAATAATGACTTAATTATCATCTTTAAGAAACTATAATGTCAACAAGTATTGTTAATTGTTAACAATAACTCACACATGGAAATTGCAGCATCCCTCAAATGCTTTTAAGTTAAATATGATGATAATATTATAACCTTAATTTTATCATAGTGATATCAATATCATATTGTTGGTTACAGATCGTCATAATTGGTGATTACTCACATAATGCCATCCTTCCAACACTAAACAAGGATATTATAAGTTCTTATATACTTGTCATCATTCATGAATATTCTATTTATTGTCATGAGTATAATAGTATCTTTCTTTGTTTTTTCATGTTGTTTTCATTGTATCCATACTTGCCACTTGTCCGTGTTATTGAATCGTAGTATCATCATTAGATATCATAATCAATGATGATCATATCATATTGTACTATCACAACATATAGTTGTCATTAACAATAGGTTTATCGATCATGTTCCACGTGAGAAATCATAATTAAATGCTTAGTATGATAATACATGATTTTAGAATTTTATCGTCATTAGTGAACGATATACTTTGTTTCATATGAACGGTGGTAAATTTATTATTTTTTCATATTGTTTTCATCGTAAAATTATATCATTTACAAATATAATCATCCCATCATAATAACATCATAAAGCACATGTAATTTCACAACATAACTTCACTCATAGTAAACATACTCTATTGTAGAACATCGATATAACTTATTCATTTCTCGTAATCGTGATAAAAAAAATAGAAAGTACTTAATTTAATACAAAATAAAGATAATACATATGTTTGAAGAAATTATCAATAGATAATCTAAGAGGCACAATAGGCCATCTTGCCTTCATTCAACTGTGAAATAATAGTTTGACATTTTATTAAAATATGATTATAACAATACAATTATCTAAAACAAAATAATAAAAAATACAACTAGATGAATCATGCACATCCAATCCCTTTAAGTAACTTAATAATGATTACTCCATCATGCATGTTGTAGGAGAGATAAAAATTGTATATGTGGTCAGCTCGATGAAGTAGCATGAATCATCCACTCATGATCATGTTGCATTAATTTGAAACAAACAAGTATAATTTGGATAGCTATCTTTTAATCTTCATAATTCATTAAATCAATAAGCATATCAATGATCTCATAAAATCACAATGTAATCTCTTCTTCTTAAAAACCATTAAAAATATCAATTCGTGATCGTACAACTTTATTAAATACAAGTCTAGTAAAGAAATATTTTGTATCCAATATTAAATATCAAATATTATCTCAATAAAAACAATTTATAGACTATTACATAGAAATAATATTCATTGATAAGTTTGCTTTTAATTACCAAATGGAATTTATTCCATAACTTGGTCAATACATACAAATCAGCCTCACTGTTTTGTATACAATCTCTATTCATAAAGGTTATAGAAAATGACATCAATGTAGGTTAATCCTTATTATCTCTACCAAGAGTATTGTATATGTTACGCTATCAGTTCAGTTTGGTTTCATTCATCACAAATTCAATATTATAAATGAAAATGCATACTAATCATCTATTCTATAAATGAGAGGAAGCTCAATCTTTCCAATAATAAATAAATCTTCTCGACTTTAAGTTTCTACACAAACAAGGAGATCAACCTTCCCTAGTGAAATTACCATCTAAGTAAATATAAACTGCCCTTCAAAAATTGGATAATATTACACAAAAATTGACTCAAAAGTAGTCAATCATAAAATAATAATCCATATGTTAGTCAAAATATTTTCCAATAGATTTGAAACTAAAATACCCAGTAAGCTACATAAATCAATCATGTCACATACACCACAAAATGTTTTCCTTATTAAAATAATAAATTATACAACTCAACCAATAAATAGTTAACGCCATAGATTCTGAGATGATCTCAAATGAGTTTAATCCATCTCGGTTACTTCTCATAAGGGAACAAAACAATACATTCATAGTTGAAAACAAAATAAGGCAATACAAATGTTACCAACTCTCAAGAGACCCAAATCACATACCTAAAACAAAATCAAATTTCACAACCAAATTTGCAAATGAATATTTTAACAAGAGCTGTAACTATAATATGATTTTAAGGAAGAAATAGAGAACTCTCTCACAGTCACAAAATATTGGAAACATTTTCATATTTGCATACACTTACCCAACTCGTATTTCCCTAAAATTCTAAATAAAGTTAATATAAATTAAAACTAAAATAAGGGTATTGACCCAATGCTTCAATAGTTAATTCCTAGGTGATTATAACTCATAAACACCCAAAACACCCATAGATATCAACATTGCTAATGTAATAGTCAATCTTACAAATGTGGTTAGGTCCGATAATGAACCAACCAGGTTCAATACTATAAGGTCAATTTCTTCACTTTTGCATGCTATTAAAAAACTATATGTCCTTAATAAGGTAATTACAGATACCTAGAAAAGATAACAACAAGAATAATCCATTTACAAAATACCCACTTGTATAAATGAGTTTATGTAGAGTTTTGCTATAAGATTTATTTATTTAATCATCATATCTTTCCTAATTTGAAATCATAATAGAAAACAAAACTATATTTCATTGGTTTAAAGCAAGGAAACAACTTAAAAGTTAGATATTCATGCCAGACACTGCACGGTTTTTCCCCAATTTCATTCCTCATAATCATTCACAGAGAAGAAAAATAAATATATTTGAGCAGTAAGGAAATCATTTAATATTACTAGACTCAAAATGCCCAAGGAATGCACAAATTCACTTATTAAATGATTCTAAAATATTTTCATGTAATTATATCATCATATTTTTCCTCCATTTCCAAACAATGGAGAAAACAAATCATAGATCACGAAAAATGCGAATAAGGAGGGTTTGCATGAATTTTGGATTGTTTTACAAGTTTCCCACTTTCATAGAAAACCATGTGAACAATAAATTATATTAATTTCTACCAGTTTCCATTTAAATTTCCTCCTATTTTCCCATGTGCATTTTACTTTTTCCTTACATGTTCTAGTTTTAGATTTATTTAATCATTTCAAATTATAGTATTTTCATTGAACTTATATGTTCAAAGACCGAATTAACAAGCAACAAATATAAACTTATTACCTATTTTGCATGGTTTTCGGTCATCAACCGATTATAATAATGATAAAAAATTAAAAAAATTCAATGTTCAATGATATGGTTGAAGACCATAATCATTATAATCTTTATATGTTCCTATGTCACCCTCATATGGTCTAATACCATTTATATCAAACTTAATAAAGATTAACCTTGTCAGATGATGATATGGTCAATGACCAAACAAATAATACAAAACAATATTAACACCTTGTGGTCTTAAACCTATCTTAAACATAAATTTGCCAATTTTTCTATGGTTTTGACCAACAAGATAAACAAAGCAACATTACGTTATCACATGCTAAGCACAAAGGATAAAATACATTATTAAATACAATGATGGTAAATGACTAATAATAAACTATGATAAACAACATTCACTTACCAAGTGTTGTCATACACCAATTTCCTTTATGTTATGGTCCAAGACAAATTTTAATGCCTTATGGTCTTTGAAAAAATTACAATGCCCAGGAGGTTAATAAAAACATCTAGACAATAATAATTATTTCCAAGCATTGAAATAATATGAAGTAAATCCACGTGATATATTTGTTAATCATTACGAAATCACCGCTTAAAGAAAATAAGGTGGAGTAAAATCTCCCAAGAAAAGTGTAGTAAGAATAAGTTTTGATTATTAAACCATTGCAAATGTGAGGTGATGAGTACGGGTACAATGATGGGTATACACACACACACATGTATATATATCCCTTCCAATAATATGTACATGTGTATAATTATAAACTTGACCTCGTATAAGTACTATTCATCTTAATTTCACAAATTATTTAATACATCATAGCTTATTTTCACAACAAAACAAAATGAAAATCTTGGGTGTGAATTTTTTTTTGGGTGTTTCCTGTGAAAAATTAATTAATTCACTCGACCTCGCGGGTCATATATAAATGGTTCAAATAGGTGTGACTTCTCGTAAAACACCCCTACCATTTAATAAATTTATTTTAAAAATAATCAATTAACTTTATAAAATAGAGTTTATATTAAATAAATAAACATAATTATATATTTTTTATTTATTTAACTATAAACTAAAGTCTATAATATTAAGAACACTTAAGTGGGGTAAAACCCTACTTAAGATTAATGTTCTGATAGACTACCCTCCCATACTCTATTTTATCATTTAGCAGAAAATTTAGTGTCGACAACCAAATTTAGAGGCGAAAAATCTCGACTAAACCTTTTAGTTATAGCTACCCCCCCCCCCCCAAAAAAAAAAAATAGTGGCAACAACCCTATCTTTAAGAATTTTTCTTCTCCTAGATAGCTTAAAATTTGATTTTGAGAAACTTTTTCCAAAGAAGGGGTACTCAAAAGGGTCATTTTCAGCTACGTTTTTGCATTTCTTACATTTTGAGTCGTTTTGAGCTCTGTATGACGTTAGAGCCCTGTAAAACAATATTTTGCCTATCATTCAATTTTTTTCACACAAGTGGCTATAATTACATATTTTTAGTGTATTATTGCATTTTTTTGTACTAACATGTCCTCTATTTTGGAAAAATCTGAAAACCCACTTAGGCAAATAATGCTCCCAAATTCTTCTTACCTAACTCACAACTACTCTGTTGTGATAATTATGCCATGTGGAAGACCAAAATTTGAACTCAACTTGAATTTAAGGAAATTTGGCCTGTTATAAATTATACAGTAGCCAAATTTATTAGATGATGCAGCCTAACAACCAAATTTTTACGTGTCTAACCAAAATTCCAAGTTGATTATCTTATTCATAGTATCTGATGATGTGTAACCCCTCATTCAAGAGGTATAAATAACTAAAGAGGTGTCAGAAAAATTGAGCATAGTTTATAAGGCCCAAAAAAAATACAATAATAAATTTACAAATTCAATTACATACATTCAAATTCAAGCTGAACCAAAAAGTGGAGGATTTCTTGTGGAGAGTTGCAGCTTTGAGGGTTTCATTTCTAGCTTTGGGAGAGGAGATTTAAGATACTAATATCATGTTCATTGTTCTGAGAGCACCTCCTCCCTCTTACCACATTTTTGTGATGACAATAAATTTGTCAGATCATACCATTAGTTTTAATAGGTTGGTGAATTTTTTGCAGTAAGAAGAGGAACTTTACAACAAAGATGAAGAAGAAGAGAAAGCATTATCTTCTTATCAGAAAGAGAAGGGAAAATCTAAATCTTCCCAAAAGTCCCAAAAATAACATCAACAAGGGGAAAAGATTAAGAATAAATTCCCTATATGTAAAAGAGGACATGAATTGAAATATTACTAGTACAACACATATAAGAAAGGGTCAACAAGAAATTCAGACCTCACAATCAACAATCACAACCAAGATAGTCACATTACAAATAAGGCGAGAAGAATGGTAATTTTAGAAATAAATTCCATTAATATGGAAATGTAGCTGAGTAAGAAGACCATTTAGATGATAAGGAATTCTTCCAGACTGCTAATTCTAGTGAAGGAACCACGTCATCTAGTGCAATCTAGTACGTTTATTTGGGATCCACTCAACATATGACTAGACGGAGAGACTGGTTCACCATAATATGAGCCAAACCCTCCAAAAATCATGTTTCATTAGGAGATGAATCTTCCTACACATTCTAAGCTATTCGAAACGTTAATCTTCCTATTTTTTCATGAAATGGTAGGTTTTCAGATGTACTGTATAACTTACTATTAGTTAGTTAGCTTCTAGATCATAATATGAAGATTATTTTTATAGGAATTCACATAATAAAATGTGTTTGATTTGAGAAAAATATAGAATCTCGAATATCATTACAAGAGCTTCGACAAATCTCCCATCTTGATTTTGTCCACAATGATGATCAAGAACTAGTGGCTAAGAACACTTCTTCACATTTTTTTCATCAAAGACTTGGTCACATCAGTTATAAATATCTCAATACACTTCATTAGTACAATATGGTGATAGGATTTTCATCTGTTAATAAGGATAAATAAAGGTTTCCTAACTACCTCTTAGGAAAACAACACAAAAATTTCTTCCATAAGAGTACTTATCAAGCTCTAGGTAAGATTGATTTAGTTCATACTAATCCTTGTGGTCTGATGCAACCTAGTCATTATATATTTCAATATTTCATACTTTTTGCTGATGATTATTCCAAAAAATTATTGATTTTTTGTCTTCATCACAAAAGTGAAGCTTCTGATAACTTTAAGAATTTCAAAGTGGCTGTTGAGAAAGAAACTGGTCACTATATCTCATATCTCCACTTAGATCGAGGGGGAGAATTCACTAGTAATAAGTTCAAAGCTTATATGGAAGCTCACAATTTTTAATGGCATATTCCTCCTCCACACAGATTGGAACATAATGGTGTTATTGAGAGAAGAAACCATACTATCAAGGATATTATACATTATATGATCGATGATTCAGGACTAGTGAAGACATTATGGGCCAAAGTAGCAAAGACTACGATATATTTGCTAAACATAGTGCTGACAATTAATCTTGAAGGAGTAACTCCACATGAGACATGGTTGAATTGGAAGAAATCCATTGAAAACCTCATTGTATTTGGCTACAAATACAAAATGCACACATCCAATCAAAAAATAAATAAATTGGACATGAAATTATATAAACTCATCTTCATTGGCTACAATGAAGAAGCTCTTAGGTACATATTTATGGATCTAAAGACAATGAAACTATACACTAGCAGAGATGTTGACTTATTTGAGAAGAAGGAAGTTGATGCTCCTTCTATAGACTCTCGTGATGTAGATAACCCACATGTTGTGAAAATAGAAATAGATGTTCCCATTGATGATGACAGTGATGATGGGGATGATGGTGACGAACAATCAAGACCAAAAACCATGGGAACAGTACAACATATGCCTAAGTGGTATAAAATATGATTTGAGATGCTAAGATTCTGCTCTAGAAATATACACCATTGGACAACAAACTCTCAATAAATATTGTGAAGAGGAAAATTTTTCTTTGATGAGTAGAGTTGTTAAATCTATTGATCCCTCTACTATCTAGGAATCCCTACAGTGAAAAGATTGGAAAGATGCCATGAATGTTAAATATTATTTAGTGACGAAAAACAACACCTAACAACTTGTCAATATTCCAAAAGGTAAGAATCCCATTATGTGTAGATGGATACTAGAAGTAAAGTGCAAATCATATGGTAATATTGAAAATTACAAAGCTAGACTAGTAGAAAAGGGATATGCATAAAAGAAAGGCATAGACTATGACGATAAACTTTTTCACAAAAATAAGATCAAAATGATTAGGATGATATATACTCTAGCTTCTTAGTTTTGATGGAAATGTCCACCAAAGGGAAGTGAAAATTTCCTTTCTGAACAAATATTTACACAAGGAAGTCTACATGAATCAGGTTGAGGGTTTTTTCATACCTAGATAAGAAAATAAGGTGTGTAGATTCATAAAATCTCTATATGGCCTTACATAGGCACCACAGTCTTGGTACATCAAGATTGATGAGAATATCATTCAACATGGATTTTTAAGAAATCCATATGATCTCAATCTCTACATCAAGAGGCAAAGAGGAGAAATTATGATAGTTGTATATGTCTATGATCTAGTCATCATGGACATCAAAGTGAAGATGGTTGATGTTACTAAGAAAAATATTAATTGATCATTCGACATGAAAAATCTCATGATCATGCACTATTGTCTTAGATTTTAAGTATGGAAGAAGAAGAATCATATTTTTTTCTCAATTAAAATATACCAAGAAAACACTCGATAAATTCAGGATGATGGATTGCAAACCGATTGCTATAGCTATAGTGACGAGACATTATTTATCTTGTACAGATCCATCTACTCTAGTAAATATAATTCATTATTGACAATTGATTGGGAGTATCTTTTACCTAATATATACTAGACCAGATATCTACTTTGTAGTTATTTATATTTCTCGATTCATGCAGGAACTAAGGGTTTGTGATTAGAAAATAGCAAGGTGGATGTTGAGATATCTCAAGGACAATATGGATCTTGATCTAGAGTGTAAGAAAAATTATTAATTTTTCTTGATTGGATATTCAGATTATATCATATAGATAACATTGATGATAATAAAATCACTTTTAGGTTTTTTTTATTTTTAGGATCTGGACCGATATCTTTGGGAAACAAGAAACAAAACTTTATTCCTCTTTCTTTTACAAAGGTCAAATATCATGTTACAGGTGGAGTTGTGTACGAAGTGATATGGATACGTCACATACTTGAGGGGATTATAGTACCACAATAGAAATACACTAGCTTATGTGTTGACAATGATGGTGTTCTCAAAATTTTTTGCAATCTAATTTTTAATGAGATGAACAAGAATATTAATTTATAGGTTCATTTTATACACAAGCATGTTTTGAAACACAATATACAACTTAAAATTTTCCCAACAACTGAAAAACAAGCATATATTTTCATGAATTCACTTAAAGTGAAAAATTCAAGTTGTTTATAGAGTTCCTCTCCTCATCTCTTAAGGAAATACAAAATTAAAGCGGGGAATATTAGGTAAAACATATTATGTATGTAATTTATGCATTGTAATTAGTATTTTACTTTAGTAATTTTTACCTTTATAAAATAAGTGTTTTCCTTGGGTAAATAGTGGTTAATTATATTGTTATATTGTTATGTTTTTTATAAAAATATTTATCATATTGTATTCACGTATAGTTTTCTAGTCCATTTGTTGCACATGTGTAACAAAACTTTATTTATACTCAAATGTTCAATACCAGGAAATATTGCAGCTATGATTTATTTATAACTTGTTTTTTCATGATCAATAAAATTATAACCTGCCACCTCGCTATTTCCTTTAGCATTTATATATGTCATCAACACGTTAAGTTCATTCATAATCTACAAGTTGTTATAGCTAGGGTGCTACGAACTTAACCCTAGGTCATATATAAGGATATGGATAGTTGATCTATGGCTAATATAATCTCTTATCATACTATATCATATTTATTTATGATTTCATATGCTTAGTAGGTAAAATTTTTTGTAGTTCATAACATAGTAGGGTATATATAGGAGTTAGAGAGTAGTAAATTATCATCATATTGATAACTTGAGTCTTATTGTATGGTTTGGAGGTTTCTCCCTCAAAGTGGATAACTCATTCTACTTGCATATTTTGATCATTTATTCATATTTTGGTGGTCATTGGCATTATATTGTTGTTGATATTCAAATCTATCTATTAATTTTTTTACACGTGGTATTAGAGATTTGATCTAGAAAAATTTGGGTCAAAACTATATTTTTTGAATATTTAACTATATCTTCAAAATGGTGGCAAATTTTTATGAAATTTAAAAATAAAAGTGGTGAAATCAATTAAGTAAGTTTATCCCAAAATGTTGATATTTGAACTTATTTTTCACAAGTTAGATCCATTTTAGGGTTTTTCATAAATTAGCTTGATAGGCTACTATTTGTGGATTATTTCTAAGTTTCTTATATTTTTAGAAATTTTGTAAAAAATTATCTAGGTTTTTTACTTATGTCTTTCTCCATTCGGCCTAAATCTATATGTAATCTGAAACCTAATTCACAACCCCAAACCCTAAATTCCTACCCTAATACTTGTACACCAAGGCCCAAACTCTACAACATGATAGGGGAGAAAAACTAGATGCCAAGGGAAGGATCAAGTCACCCTAGACATGACTCCACAAAAATAATATATTGAATTTGAATCCTCATCTTATGGGTTATCAGAACCGGTCAACTAACTTCAAGACAAGGTGAAAGAAAAGGTGAATAGGGATGACCTTAACACTATGTAAACCCATTTTGGTAATTAACTAAAATTAGTAAAGGATGAATTGAGAACAATTTTTAAAAATGGGTTACACATAGTGAAGGGTGAAATAAATATGGAGATTAAATAAATGCGGAAGGAGACGATGAAAACTATTTCAAGCATGAAGACTGACATATATTCCCATGCAAGTCACACAGGTTCCTTAAGAAATTCACAACCATATCCAAATCATGCCAACTAATGAGTATCCTCTGCAATTTTTTTTAGATCTTCTAGCCATTGATGTAGCATTATTGTTAAAGTGGAAATGTGCAACCTCAAAGCGAATGATTTGATGATCTAGATCAAATGGAGTATTTTTTTGATATACATCAATTTTTAAGTGGGAAAATGTGATAATTAAATACTTTTATTTGTAACCAAAAAAATTCAATTTATATCATTGGTTTGTACTCAAAATAAGAAGAAGGCTCTTAATGTTACATGGTCAATTTTTATAGAGGACCTATAAAAACACTATATTAGTAATTCGACTGAGAAATACTTTAGCCAATTAGTTAAGATGCGACAAACAATGTCAATAAAGTATTATAATGAGTAGTAATAGAGATTTTCCTTGTGTGTGGATGTAATTATTGATGAAACTACGAATGTTATGTTATTAGATAGGTTCAAGGATCACATCTAACATGAGGTAAATTTTTTTGATCCACTAAGTGTTTATGAATCTATTTTCATGGCATGTAGAGTAGAGGGAAAACTCCTTACCATGAATAAGATAAATTCACTACCATTAGATATTGTAGCACCTCAGTACTATCATTTCCTCAAGTATATAGTTGAATCCACAAAAAATTGAAGAGAAACATAAATAAGGATATGATATAGTTATTATAATAAATGGAGTAAAGGACATAAATTTGTGGAGAATAAATTATTCTACATTAAGGGGATGAAGAATTTGGTGAAGAGGAGGAAGATCTCAAGATAGTGACTAAGGAATCTCAACTAAATATTATTTTCCATGTGATTTATTGAATAAAAAATCATTAATATAGTTGGGTTTGTGAAGAAAAAAAGGGTAATGATATTTATTGAATTTAGAAGTACTCACAACTTCATCAATCATAATTTGGATTTGTGCTTAAATTGTTTTGTTTATCCAGCCCCAAAGTTTTAGGTCATATGTAAAATTTTAGTATAATTAGTTGTTCAAGAAAATACTATGAGGTTAAGATATTAATGGGATACTACCTTATAGAAGATCCCATTTATGTTGTTTCAATGGGGTGCATACATTGTGTTAGGGGTCTAGTGGCTTATTACATTAGAAACCGTTAATATGAGCTTCTAGGATTTATACTTATGGTTCCATTATGAAGAGAAGAATTTTATGTTGTGAGGGATGGAGGAAAAAACTATATAACTTGTAAGTTCTCATCAAATGCATAATTTAATTAAGAAGGGTGTTGATGGGTTTCTGGCATATCTATTTTCGCTATAAGCTCAACCATGAAAAGGGACTATACCATCAGATCTACAAGAAATTATTAATAAGCACTCCATTGTTTTTGGGAATATGTCAAAAGCGTTACATCCCAAAAAGGATCAAAATTATGTTATTAAGATAGTACTAGGAAGCCAACCACCCAACATTTAACCTTATAGGTATCTATATCTACATAAGAGTGATATTGAAAAGATAGTACATGAGATATTGGAAGTAGGAATTATTCACCTTAGGTAGAGTGATTACTCTTCTCCAATGGCGATGGTAAGAAATAAGGATGAGGATTGGCACATGTGTTTAGAGTACAAGGAGCTCAAATAATACATAGTGAAAGAGATGTATCCTATTCCTATTATTGAATATTTTTTAGATACAAGACATGGTGTTGTTTATTGTACAAAATATATCTTCAATTGGGTTATCATAAAATAGACTTCACGATGAATACATTCAAGAAACAACATTTAGGACACAAGAGGGTCACTATGAATTTTTTTAATGCCTTTTGGCCTTACAATAATACTATATATTTTTAGATCTTGATGAATTCATTCTATCTACCATTTTTGCATAAGTTTTCCCTAGTATTATTTGATGATATATTAATCTATGTTAAGAAAAGGGAGGAATATTTATAGCATTCCAATAAAGTATTGCAAACTCTTGAACAAAAACACCTATATGTTAATCCATCTAAGTATGATTTTTTGGTAAGAGAGGTAGGATATTTGGGTCGTATCGTGTCTCATGAAGGTGTAAAAGTGGATCCTCATAAGATCCAAACCATAGTAGATTGGAATATTCCTAAAACCTACATAAACTAATGGGATTATTAGGACGTACACATTATTATTGTCAATCTGTGAGAAATTATGGTAGAATTTCAGCACCAATAAAAACCTTATTGAAGAAAGGATATTTTCATTGGAATGAGGAAGTAACTTCTAGGCATTTGAATTATTGAAGAACATCATGAATACCACTCTAGTTTTAGCTAATCTAATTTTTTCCAAAACCTTCATTATTGAATTTGATGCTTCAAGATGTGGCATATGTGTAATACTTATGTAAGGGTAATGCCCCATTACATTTTATAGTAATCAAATCAAAGGTAAGAACATATTAAAACTAACTTATGAGAAGGAAATAATGGCTTTTATCCATGCAGTCAAACAGTGGAGACCATATCCCATGGGTCATAACTTCAAGGCCAAGATAGATCATGATAACTTGACAAAATTATTAGAGAATCATCTAAATAATAAAATATTGGGGTCACTAAGATGTTGCGATATGAATTTGAGATCATTTCCAAAAAATTAAAATAAAATGTGGTAGGTGATGCACTATCCTAGAGAGACGAGTCCATAAAAGACTTACTATATGCCACATGTATATTACAGGAAGATTGGGTAGATCGAGTAAGAAAATGGAAAAATGATATAAAGACCCATACTCTCATTCAAAACTTTCAATAGGATCAAGGAATTTAATAAAAAATTTCATGGAAGGGGAATGCATTGTGGTACAAGGACCGATTATACTTATGCAAAAACTCTACCCTTAAAATTTGTCTTATCTCAAAGCTCCATGATTATCTAGCAGACGGTCATTCTAAATTCCTACAAATTTATCGTAGGATAAAGAAAAATTTATTCTAAGAAGGGTTGAAAGGAGATGTCTAGAAATTTGTGGCAGAATGGTTTGTGTGTTAGTGTAACAAGTGTGAAATCATTAATCCTTTAAGAATTCTATAACTTTTACCTATTCCTACTGAGTGGTGGGTAGATATTTCCAAGGATTTCATAAAAGTATTGCCAAAATGTTAAGGGAAAATAGTAATTATGGTGGTTATTGATAGACTTACCAAGTATGATCAATTTTTGTGCCTTGTCACACCTGTTTGCAGTGAATACATTTGCCATATATTTTATTTATATAGTTCAAAATTTACATGAAACACCTAATATTATAGTTAATGATTGAGATCCTATATTTACTAGTAATTTTTTGACTGATTTTCTCTCATATTTGGGTACTCAATTGACTCATAGTTCTTCATATCATCCTCAACCAGATGGACAAAATAAGGTAGTCAAATTTTTAGAATGGTTTCTATGATGGAGAAACATGTTTAATACCATAAAATAGTTGATGAAATATTTTTCTAGTGGTGAAAAAAGTACACTAGCTGAATTGAAATAAAACCCTAACCATGGGTGGAAGATCCTGTAAGAAGGTTTTAATTTGGGTTGCAGTTTAATTCATGTACTCCTTATGAAAGACCTACTCTGAAAAGTGATTAAAACACACATACATCTACAACTAGAATGTGATATATAAATGAATACAACTAGTTGAATCACTTTGAACATGATTGAGATGGTTGTGGTTTTTCTAAAATAGTAAGTAGGAATATTTGAGTGATTGGAAATGAGGGAAGGTTAACTCTTTCCATGGTTAATTGCTTTAAAACTCTATTATTGGATCCTATAATTAATTCACATTAGCTTCGAGAAGATTTAGGGAATCTTGTGTGCCTTTTGTGTTAGTGATTACAATGAGATCTCATAAGGATTTCAGTTAGTGAATGTGGTGATATACAAATTTTTATATAGGTATGTGAAGGTGATTTTTCATATAAATGCCTACCTAGGAGATGAAAATACCAAACAAAGATAGTGTAATTGAAAAAAAATTCAGAATATGTGTCAGTCTTAGACCGTATAGGTCGTCCAGGACCGCATTCCACATCCTTACCCTATTATATGGTTTTGGAAAAATATTTATTATATGGAATATTGAAGTTTATTCATGCCGGGTAAAGGTTACAATTTGATTTTATGGATTTATATTGAGAAAGTGTTGAAAAATTAGTGTGTAGGAATAATCAAGTTAGGATAGAGATATAAATATGTACTTGTTGGTACCCAAATTTGTTCTCCATTTCAGTCTGAGCAACATCAAAGATATGGCATGAATCTTGAATACAAATGGATCATGGTGTGTGTCGTTTTTTAGCCGAGGATGTGATCTAACTGGAACTCAAATAGGACTTGATCTTGTCCTAATTGTTTTAGGTTGTGCCTTTCAACCAAGGTAAGATAACCTATTTTGTAACCCTAAAATGATGAAGGAGATGAAGATATCCCTTAATTTGTAAAAATAGTATGAAGGGGCCTTGGAAAAATATGATCAACACTAAAAATCTGACTTTCAAAAGTTGTCACTTCCAAATTATGGAGATACTTTCAATGTAACGCAAGGGTTACTGAAGACATTTTGAAATCCTGATCTGTTATGCATACTTTAGCAAATGGATTTTGATCTTCTGTGGGTATACAGGTCAAAACAAGGGTAAAACATGGTAGGGATTAGTTGTTTTGAATGATTTTTTAGGTGGGAGTTTAGATAAGACAAACCAAGGTCCGCCAGACTCTTTGAGGATTTCAAAAAAATATGGAGAAACTTAAAATTAGAAAGTATCAAAATTGTTAATCATCCCTTCAATTAGGATATGTGCATCAAATGGAGGCCCGAATCTGCACTTTTCCACACAATCTTTGATCATCTATCACAAAATCTTGAGTTAGAATGAACAAATGAAGCATTTAGCAATCACTATTTAATCCTGACCTAAGGTGCACCCAAAGGTTTACAAACAATCTCTGAAGTCAAGGAGGGTAAAGTGATTTTAAATTTGTTTATCTCTTTATCAGATAAAATCTCTTCTGAATATGAGACTACAAATGCCACTAAACTATCATAATAAATGAGACCATGTATGATCAAGAGAGATTTTAAACACAAGACTGCAACAGGAAACAAGAAACACAAATTTGAAATGCATTCTAAAATATAAGCATTCATAGATTTTTCCCAAAGACAACACAAAATAACTAAAAAATGATCAGATTTATTAGCAGGGGAATGTTTTGAAAAGCAATCTCAGAGCTTATTAATGGCTATACATGTGCAACCAACTTAAAATGATTTGAAATATGATACAGAGAGAGTTACATGAGTTTCTGAAGTGGTCACTTAGAGAATGGGCTTCTTCCCAGATTTTCCCATGAAATTTTTAGTTTTCCAGGGATTTTTTAAACTCTTCCAACCCTTTGCATGACAAATTCATGAAATATATAGCTTTCAATCTTGTTCGAGCCTTCTTTCCCAAGAAAATAATATGCCAAAGGATTGAATTTGTTACAAAAATTCCTCATGATTCACAGATAGGGACATTTAATATAACACATCCAAAAAGTTGCCAGTTTTCTCAAAAAGAGATGAATCATTGTAAAATTTGTATCATTATCCATTGTGGAGGCACATTTTTCATCTTCAAAGCATGAAGACCCCCTTCCTTTCATTATTTCATCCTTATCCCTCCAAAATTTGACTCTGTAATTTTTGGATATGATATTTCACATTTTTGGATGTGTTAGGGAAAAAATTCATTTCAAAAACATCTCTGATCTTCAAATTGATCCTCAAAACTGATTGCATTTGTCCTTGAAGGCATAAACGACATGAATTTGTCAAAAATTTGATCAAAATCGATGCAAAAAATGCCTTTCCACACTTCTGGGAGCTTAAATGGCAATCAAACTGAAAAATGCACAATTACTGTTGATCTTCCTTTATCCTTTAATTTGAGCCCTCCACGTATCACAATGTGATTAAAAATGGGCTTGGGATAAATTTTTGACATTTTAACACTTTTGGAAAAATGTAAAAATTTGACATTTTTCTCTGCAACTCTGCCACATGAAAACGGGCCTGACACGTGTCCCAAAGTGGGCCCCGTTGGAATTACGGACTGATTCTACACATTTCCACCTTTTTTGGAAAAAGGAAAATTTTCCAAATTATTCCCGTGGACCCGCATCTCTGATTTTGTCCGTAACACGTGGCACAATATCACTGGATACGGAGTCGCGGCTCAATTTTAAACATTTTGCCTCTTTTTAGAAAAAGGATAATTTTCTATTTTTCCTCCACGGCTCTACCCTCCTGCAGGACACGTGTCCTCACCTGAATGGCTGTGGGGCAATCCTCTTATTTATATTTTAACAACATTTTCCACAAAGGAGGAGTTTCACCATTTCCTCCGTACTCCCGCACCTCTGCCTTTCCCTGCCACATGTCACCTTCTGATTCGTTGCGGGGCTTGCATTCCTCCTTTTAATTTTATGTCTTTATGCCAAAAATGGGAAATAATCTCAATTTTGTCCCGAGGCTCGAAGTTCCTCCTCTGATGCAAACGTGACATGTGTCCACCTGTGATTCGTTGTGGGGCCCTAGGCATTTTCTTTACACTTTAACTATTTTTTCAAAATGCCTTAAGGAACAAAAAGACTCGTTGCTTCTCATGCAATCAAAAGATGACACGTCAGCAACATTAGAACCAATCAAAGTAAAACGGAGCCATGGGACCAAATTCGCCCTTTTGCCAAAAAAGAAAAAAGTGATAAGTTGAAACAATTTTCCGCCATCCCTCGGCCAATTAGAACAAGCCACATTGCCGATGAAAGCTGAAGAATAAATTGAAGGGAAAATGACACCTGTCTGACCATCAAAACACAAAAAACGCCAGGGATGCCCTAGAATTACATTATTTCACTAAGGACGACAAATTTCTCAAAATTGAACCAATTGAAACATGTTTTCAAAGCTTTTTTGATCATGGAATTCGATTATCAATGGAAGACAAGTGCAAATCAATCAATTTTAAACTTCCACGATCGGGAAAAAAGGAAAAATGGCATAGCCCTCAGATTTTGGAAAAATTAGGGCACAAAACAGGGCACACATGCAGATTTATTTCAAATTGGGGCAAAACAACAAGTTTGTGAGCATTTCAAGGCATTCAACTTGAGGGAAAAGTTGTATACCACCAATTTGAGAGAAAAACATTTCAGAGCACACAAAATGAAGGAAAAATTTAGGGCATAACGGTGCAAGCTCAAAAGTGGCACCAACATCAGCTCCTGCTCGGGGATGGGCACTCGCGACGAGTGCCACAAGAACAAAAGAAGCAAACCAAGTGCCAAAAACAACCATTGGGCAATGGAGTAAAAAATGTAGGGCAGAAAAACTAGACCCAATCAACAAAAAATGGCTGCTAAGAATAGGGCAAACCACAAATTGAAAAAAACAGCAAAAACAGAGCCAAAAAACAAATACTATACACTATACAAGTGGTGCATACCTCAAATTTGGGGATTAATCCAAGAAATGCTTTAGATGCCTACCATTAATAGGTAGTTCAAGCAATTCTCGATCTAAGTCCTTGAGAAAAAAGGTATTCTCACAAATTTTTATATCAATGGAGTAAGGGCCCATCCACAATGCATCAAATTTACCATGTTTTCCCTTATCTTCATGCCTTCTATCCCACAATAAAACCATATCTCCAACATTGAAGGCCCTAGGAGTGACCTTCTTGTCAAACAACCTCTTCAACTTCTCTCTAAATTTGACATGCCTTTAGTGGGATGCTCTTCTTTTTTCATCCAACTCAACAATTTGATTAATCCTTGCTTCATATGGACTGACATCTTGATCTTCAAGTTGTTGAACAAACTAAAATGAAGATGATTGCAGATGTAAGGGCAACAGAGCTTGAGTTCCATACACTAACTCAAATGGGATATTACCAATATCTTTTTTGGCGGTGATTCTATTAGCCCAAACTACAAATTTTAGTTGTTCACCCCATTTTCTCTTATTCAAATCCAAGGTTCTCCTAATGATCTTCAACAAGTTCTTATCGTTGGACTCAACTTGTCCATTCCCTTCAAGGTTATAGTTTGCAGCATAAGTCATATTGGTTCCATACTCCTTGCACATTGTCATCAAGGGCTTAGCTCTAAAACACCTGGCATTATCAGCAACAATATTTACTGGCACACAAAATCTACATATGATATGATTCAACAAGAAGTCCATAACAACTTGGTGTGTTACTTTCTTGGTGGGGATTTCTTCTACCCACTTGGTGAAGTAATATGTGGCTTCAAGGATCCACTTATGTCTAGCAATCGAAGGGTCTGAAATCTCACCAATGAAGTCTATTCCCCATTGTTTGAAAGGAGCTTCAACTGATACAGGCTGCAAAGGAAGGGAGCCTGAAGCTTTCATTCTTCCAGAGAAATGTTGGCAGCTTTCACATTTTCTAAACAGCAGGGTTGCATCTTTGAAGAGAGTAGGCCACCAATAACCACCTCTCAAAATTTTGTGCGATGTAACCCTTCCAGCAAAGTGTCCTCCATAAACCCCCCCATGGAAATCAACAACTATTTTGGGAGCTTCATCTTCAATTACACATTTCAAGAGGACACCTTCAGGGTTCTTCCAAGCCAGCCCAAAGTTAGTAATGATGTACTTTTGAGAAGCCAATTCGAGGGATCTTTTCTAATTTTTATTTAAATGATCAGGGTAGCATATGTGTATGAGATAAAATATTGCATCCTTGTATCACTCAGAACTTACCAACTTCTCAAGAACATATGCCCTCTCTTCCTCTACTTCATTCACTTCTACAGTCTGTAAGTTGCTCTCAGCCATGAGCTTAGCAAGACCCAAACCTATCACCAACTTTGTGGTTTGGATATCCATGTCATATTCCTATAGTTTGTTCACCCATCTACATATTTTTCTTGAGATCTCCATCTCTGATAAGATTTATTTTACCATGGTTTGGGGAACATAAGCAACAATTTTTGAACTTAAGATATAAGGCCTGAAAACCTTTGTTTCTTTCACCAAGGTAAATGCTTGTTTTTCCATGATCGTGTATTTTAAATCAACAACTTGTAAAGCCTTGCTAAATAAGGAAATAGGCCTCTCAACCCCATCTTCACTTCTGCAATAGAATGGATGCAATGGTATTTTCAGAAGAAAAGGAGATGATTTGGAAAGGCTTCTTGTAATTCAGAGCTGCCAAGATAGGTGCATGTTTCAATGCTTCTTTGATTCCTTCAAAATCCTGAATAGAAGCCTCCTCCCATTTGATAACTTGGTCTTTCTTTAACATGCATGTAATAGTAAGAGTCAATTCAACAAAATTAGACACAAACCTTCTAATGAAATTGATTTTCCCAAAGAAGGATTGGATTCCCTTCTTTGTTCTTAGAATTGGAACCTTGCTGATTGTATCTACCCTCTCGGGGTCAATCATGACACCAGCCTTTGAAACAATATGACCAAGCAGCTTGGCCTTATGCACTCCAAAATGTCACTTCTTTGGATTCAAAGAGATTCCAAATTCTCTACATCTGATCAACATTCTTTCCAAGAGCTACAAGTGATCTCTTCTACTCCTTGAAAACACAGTCACATCATCCTAATAAACTGCAATGAAACCATTTATGTAACTAGCAAAATCAACATCCATTACTCTTTGGAAGGTAGCTCCAACATTCATGACACCAAAAGTCATTCTTACATAAACATATGTTCCCCAAGGAGTGGTAAAGGTAGTTTTAAATCTTTCTGAATCCTTGACAACAACTTGATTGTAGCTAGAGAAACCATCCAAGGTGGACAACAATTAAGATCCAGTCACTAAGTGCAACATGTTTTCCATGTTTGAAAAAGGATAATTGTCTTTCAATGAAGCTCTATTTAGATTTCTGAAGTCTACACAAAGTCTGATATTTCTATTTTTCTTTTTAACTGCCACAAGGTTTGCAACCCAAGATGAATACCTTGTGGGTTGAATGATCCCTCCCTATTTCAATTTCTTCAATTCATCTTGCATTTTCATGGAGAGGAGTGGATTAATTGGCCTCTGATTTTGTTTGAAGGGCTTGGAATTTTTTTCAAGAGGAATCTCATGTTGAAACAAGTCCTCTTTGTATGCTTTCATCTCTGAATAAGACCAAGCAAGATAGTCCTCATATTTCTTCAATAGTTGAACATAGGACTGTTTTTTCTCTTTGTTGATATTGCTGCCCAAATTTTTTTTTCTTGGTTTATCATTAGTGCCCAAGTTATGCTCTTCCACATCCCTTGAGGTAGACATGTTTCTATTAATGATGAAATCAACATTGTAAAAATTTGACGCAAGTGCAACAAGACCTATAGGAATGGTGTTAGTTTTCAATTGGATAATATCCTTTCCAAACAAAGTCTCTCTTCCTTAAGTCACACACACCATTGGTTCCCAATCAATATTATGATCTACAAACTCACCTTGATTTTGTAAGAACCTTTGCACTTGAGCATCATCATTAAACACTTTCCAATGCTTGATGTTGTCAGGGACAGCTGGCCTGGTTAACACTTCAATATTGTACTCACAATAAGGTGAAACAATGTAATTTATAAATCTTGACCCCAACACTACCAAATTTTCAGTAGCAGCATTGAAACTTCTGTCATGATGCACAATGTTGAAGGAATCAAACATCTCAATTAGATCCCAAACTGGATGTTTGTACTGTTTCATCCATTGGTTTTTTGTAGCATATAGTTTTCTTATTTGTTTGACAACTATCTCCGAATCTCCTTTTGCAATGATGTCCTTGACACCATAATTCCATGCCATTATCAGAACCAACAACAAGGATTCATACTCAACGATGTTGTTAGTACATTCAAAATTAAGCTTGAAGGAAAAAAAAAACTCTTCCAAGCTAGGAGAAATCAGAATTATAAAAGCACCATTTCCAAATTTGGAGAAAGATCCATAAAATAGCAAGGTCCAAGGAGAACCTACCTATTCAAGGCACTTTGAATGATCCATCTTGTGTTCTTTTCCATCAACAAACCCAACAAATTTATTAGCATCAACATCAACAAACAACACCTCATAGGAATAATTGTTGGGATCTTCAATAAGGTGTAACATCTTCTTTTCTCCATAGAGCTTGAAAAGGTTACCTTCAATGGGAATAGTGGAAAAAGACATGTCCAGTTGAACAGTCCCACCAACACTTGTAGGCCACTTTCTTGATAAAAGCATACCCCATTTGGTAGGGCAATCAACAATCACAACATCAAGTTTCAAATTCTTACCTAGATAGGATGCAAGTTGTACCACCAAACCCTTCACTTAACCAACTACTGGAACTTCTCTTCAGTCCATGGTAGTACACTTTCCATAGGCTGCTATCACTTTGATATCCAACTCATTCATGACTTCTAGAGACATGACATTGCGTGATACACCAAAATCAAACATACAATTGTGAAGTAGTCTATCATTTATGATCAAAGTTATAAAGAATGGATCAACATTCAATTGAGAATCAACCAAGGTTGTCCCCAAGTATACCTCAGGTGTTTATCCAAGATCCTCTAATGCTGGTGGTGTTTAAAGGTCTACAATGATTTGAGGAGGAGTTTCAACAACATTTACATTTCTGCTTGGGGTACTCTTCTCCTCTTTCAATCCCAAGTACTCAAATTCTCTCTTCTTGTGCTCAGGAATCCTAAGAAACTCAATGATTGGAACACTCACTTTGATTTGTCTCAATACCTAGGCTATGTCATATGGAACACTCTTTGGCAAGGCAACATTATAATGGAGACAAGTAGATTCATTAGAAGGCATGGGATTCTTGGCAGTTTGGGCATGAGGAAGACTGTAATTTTTGCTTGGGACAACAGAGCTTTTGGAAGGTGTTTATCTTCTAGGAGCTTCTTTGGGAATACTTGTAAGCAAGGGTATTTTAGGTTTGGCTTGAGGCATAACTCCCTTAACAACCTTGCTCCTAGTGTTATACTCCTTCTCTTGAGCCATAACAACATTCATTAATAATTTTTTATCTTCCTCCGAAGGGATACCACCATCATACTTCCTAATCATCAAATCTCTTAAGTATTTAAAGTCATTGTTAGGAATCTCAAAAGATTTCACTACATCTGCCTCAAGATTATGAGAGTGAAGAAGGACTTGTACCCATTTGATGCAATCCCAAAGGTTGCAGCAGTCCTTGCACTTATTACCTCATTTGATGTTGCTCCTTCTTGTAAGCCTGAAGAACATCCCACCATGCAAATATCATCATCAATAGCATCATCATTATTAGCTTCATCATCTTCCTGGTCCACTTCACATCGAGGATGGGGAAGAAAAAACCTATCACACCAATCAATATCAACAACTTCCTCAATAGCAGCAACCCTAGCAGTTAGGGGATAAGGTAACACTCTTCCTTCACGTGCTTGAGGATGTCTATTTACAGACCCCATGGGTCCTTTCCCTCTATCATCATATCTCTGATCATCCCCTAGGATGATTGGCAAATCTATTATGGTTTTGTGCTTTTTCCTGACCTTGTGAAGTCTTCCCAATTCCTTTCTCTTCCTAGGCTAACTTGTATGAGATTTTTTTGACATCCCCTGCCAAAGTTTTCACAACCTTCTCCAAATCAACACTTTTTCTAGATTGATTTTTTTCAGGGTTTATCAACTTTACACCATACCTCTTGAGAGGTTTCCCAATGGCCTTAATGTTATTTTCAATCTGCAATTCCATGGTAAACGCCTGCCTTAAATTGGTAGGGTTCTTGTCTCTTAATTAGTAGGATACTTTCTTATCAAATGCATCTACATATTTGATTAAAAAATATTGATTACAAGGCCTTAGATTAACATGTAGTCTTCTCAATGTCTTGTTAAATCTTGTATTAAAGTCACGCACTGATTCATTTGGGTTCTTCTTTACATTCTCAAATTTAGACTAGAGAAATCAAGGATCAGTCTTGTCACCGTATTGCAATCTGAATGCATTCTACATTTTAGTCCATGAATCATAGAATTATTTGGCAAGGCCTTGTACCAATCCATAACATCCTCCTTTAAAGTGTGGAAAAACAATTTAATGTACACATCCTCAAATCTAATTTCAAAATCCTCCATCATATTAATAAAGAGTTTCAAATGTTGATCACTTGTTATGGCATTATTCCCTTGGAACTTTGGTAATCTACTTCTAACATCTTGAAACACAACATTAGGATAATGAGCCATTCCCCTAAAATTTATTGGGCCACAGGTATTGACCACAAATGGAGGCCTAGGTGGAGGTTGTGCCATGTTGTCTAGTGGAGGTGATCTTGGGGGTGAAACAAGTTCATAAGGAGTGTGAGGTCTTTGGGGCTCAAGAATGTGGTTCACAAGATTGGTATTCTATAGGTGCTGATCTTCTTGGAAAGTTTTACTAGAATTGAAAAACACAGGTGCAGATTGAAGAAGGAACTCACTAGGTACAACAGAAGGACCTTCACTAGTTGAAGTAAACAACTTTATGAGAAGATTGCTTGAATCAGAATCACTAGAAGAAGAGTGATAATCCTCTATTAAAGGCTGATCTCTCTCACCAATGGATATTCCTTTGCTTGATGTGTGACCTTGAATAACCTTCCAAACTTTTCTTTCCTCTAAAACTGTCTTTCCCAATTCTTGAAATAACTTTCTACTTGGGTCCCTCCTGAAGAGAGGTCTTCTTCATTCCAAGTTTGCAGAAATTAGCAACACCAAAAAAAAAATGACAGAAGCTAAGACATTGGTATTTATCAAGATCAAAACAACATGGATTTGCCACTAAGGACTTTCACCCTAGTTGTGCAAATGCACTCAAATACTTTGTCAAATACCTATAAGCTATAGTGCCCACTTCCCTTTGACACCTTTTATTACTAATCATGATACTATGGACTATATGATGGACATTCTTATAGTTTGGATTTAATATGGTGTTAGATGTCAGATCCTGGATTATTATTGAATCTGATTCATATACGATGCATGATGATTATAGGAGAAATTTTATATAGATGATGACATGTTGTCGGACATGGTTATATTGTAGATGTTGTTTGGACATGTGATATTTGATATTTTGAGTAAACCTAGAAAATGGAAATTATTTAATGACGATATAGTTGTGGATATAAATTGTAAATGATTTTGTTAATTGCCTTGACGATTGTTGTGATTCATATGTATAGATGATTTTGTGATTATATCATATATATATTCATTTTGGACATTCCGATATGGCCACGAGGCCGAAGGAGGTATTTGTATTTTACAGGTTAAAATATCACAACAAACATCAGGGGACTGGAGACCAACCACAATGGAATTCTAGGTGAATTCGACAAGGTCACCATGGCAACATTGTTTTATTGTGTTTTGTGTTATTTTCTTAGGGATTCCCATGGGGGGATTTCCTTTATATGTGACTATGGGTTTGTGTCATTTTATTAATGTGGTTAGATTTTATATTGTTGTTGTATGTATTTTATTAGTGATGTGTTCCTTTCTTTATTTAATTATGTTGTGGTAGAATTACTGTGAGAAATCGTTATTATTAAAATTTAAATAAATTAAATTGGGATATGGGAAAATAATAATGGAAGTTGTTAGCTCTTTTTATTAATTATGTAAGTGATGTGTAAGTTGTGTAAGAGCTTGTGTAAGTCAGATTTTGGAGTAAGAAATACTCCACCTCCTTGGAAACTCGAATTTGTCCTCGGGGGCTGTTTTTGGAGGCTTGTGGGACAAGTAAAACTTGTCTCCATGCCTCTTAAAGTTATTTGCCAACTATACCTATGGTTGGAAGGCTGATTTTATAATTTTTTAATGCATTTTATTAATCATGTTGTATTGTTTTGATTGCACTCTCTTACATTTTATTTATTTTGCAGTCCTTTGGGGTGTCTTCTTTTGGAGTGTGCAAGTAACTTGTCATGTTTTCACCCACCTCTTTATTGTGCTTGGGAGAATGACACCCTTGTCTTTTGTGTTTGAATTATGAGGATGTGTGAGGTGGCATCATACATGGATCCACATCATCACTCTTCTCTCCCTCTTCTATTTAATTCAAAAATCCTTGCTTGTTTTGGGTTGTTGAATCTTTTTGCAAACTTCTTTGGGGGTGCATTTTTCTTGTGTTGGAGCTCTTGTTTTTAGAAGGAAGTTTTAGAGAAACTATTTGCATTCTTGGGAGATTGTCTAATTTCGACTGTGTTTTTGGCCTTGAGAGCTTGTTGTTTGGAAACAAAATCTACCATGGAAAGGTAGGCATTTATTCCTTCTTTTATTGTTGTTATTTTTTTGTTGTGTTGTGTAAATGGTGCATGTTTTGTTTTATTTGTTGGCTGGTTGGGTAGACTGCCTTAAGGATGGTGTAGGAGAAGGCTATGGGGAATCCATGTGGGGGGTTATAAGGAATTCCATTGGCATCAAAACTTTGTGGAGGGAGTTTGGGTTTGGGATCCACCATGGAAAAGAAATAGCTTGCATTTCATACTTTGGGGTGGGCATAAGGAAATATTTGGGGGGGCATAAGGAGAGATTTTTGGGGGGGGGCATAAGGATGTGTGTGGGATGAATTATTTTGGTGGGTTTTTCTAATGGATGCCCAATTCCCAATTAGGAGGCATAAGTAGCTTCCCCTATAGACCTTGTCCTTTGGCTTGGATGATCAAACTTGAGTTTTGTTTTGGATTGTTTGTCAATTGTAGTTATAAACTGTTGTGGTATTTAGACTTTGCTTTATATGTATTATGCATGTTGAATAAATGTTGTGTGTTTTGGTAGCTAGTTGTTTCCATGGGTTGAATTACACCTCTTATTATTTTTTGGTTGGGGCTCGAGGGCCAATGATGAAGGCTTCTCCTTTCATTAGATGTCTTGGTTGGGTGGAGAGTGTTGCCTTTCCCCCACTATTGTTGTGATCAAACTGGAAGAAAAAGGAAATTTTCATGTTGTTGTTCTGGAGCAAAGGAAAATGCAGTTTTACTAGCCCCTTGTGAGATATACTTCTTTTGTAACCTTTCCACTTGAGGTGGATGAAATTGTAATATTTATAATTGTGGAAAAATGAGGTTGTAATTGAATATGAAAGTGTATATTTGAATTGTGAATGACATTTAAATTTTTTCCTACTTATTGGAAATAAATAAGAATTATGTTAATTGCATTCAAGGAATGAAAGAATGTAAAGATGTATCTCTTTTGAATTAATAAGGAATTTGCAAGATCTTCCCTCATTTTCATTATTGTGTGGAATTAGAACATCAAATTGTGATTGGAATCCTTGTTTTGGAAAAAGGAGAAACACGTGAGATGTAATTGTATTAAATTGCGTTGTTTCAAATATATGATTTTGGGGAAAGAAAGAAACTGGATTCTTGTTTTAATGATTTCTTGAAGAAGGAAAACACTTAAGTCTACCATGGATTGAATTCAATGTTTCTTTGTATGGAAAAAGGAGGTAATTAAATCCCTAGTTGAAAGGAAGAAATGTATGTGGGAATAATACAGTATTATGTCTCCCTTGGAAATGTATAAAATTAAATTCAATATTGCATTTGATTTAGAATAGTTTCTTAAATGTATTAGATAGAAAAAGGAAATGAACTTCCATACTTGTAAGAAGAAATGGAAATTAAATCCCTCAAGAAATTTATCTCTGCCTTAAATTTAAAACTTGCAATAATTCAATTAAAATGCACAACTCGGACCTGCACTTAATAATCAATTGAAAAATGATATAATCTAGCATGTTAAGACATCAAGGAACTCCTTTTGACAAGATAAACACTTAGGGAAACAATTAAAACATTGCAAAATCAGACCCAAACCTTTCACAGTCAATTTACAGTCCTTTTTTGTCAATTGTTGGAAAAACTCAAATTGGAAATCAATTGAACAAATTTACCTTCCTAAAACACTTTAAATCCTTCGTAGAATGATCCTCCATGTCTGGTTGGCATGTTGAGTGAAGGAGTTAAACAAATTAAACAAATTGATAAGTTAAAATTTACTATTTGGCTATTTAAAAGCTTGTAGATCGTTTTTTGTAAAATTGACCCCTTAAAATTCATCAAAATGTAAAACTTATGTTTCTTGTGCAAAGAGGGCATCGAGGGATTTCCATAAAGTCCTCGTTTTCCCAAACCTAAGCTTTCTAGAAAAGGTTATGGCACTTTGAAGTTTTTTTGCCTTGGCGGGAAAATTTGGGAAAATTTTCCCTGGCGGGCCCGTGGCCCGAAAAATTCCCATTAAAATCCTTTAAAAAAAATTAATTTTGGTTCAGAAAAAATTTTAAATTTTCCTCCGCCAGCCCACAACTAATCATAGGCTGCCACATGTCCTCACGGGGCAGCGGCAAAGGCACGGCATCATTTTTGCCCTTAGACCTTTAAAACAATTTTGGGAAAAAAATTTCCATTTCTCCCCGCCGACCCACAGCCTATCACAGGATGCCACGTGGTAGCATGGCATGTTGGCGAAGGGGGCAGAACCCACGTGACTTGTTTTCTTTTGAATTTTGTTTAGGAAATTTTCCCTTAAATCTTCCGCGGCCACGCATTCCCGCCCTACTTCGGTGATGACCCTTCTGCGGATGCACGAACCCGTGCGTGCTTTTCATCCCCATTCCCTCCCTTTGGCTAGTGCTGCCAAATAACCCCGCCACTTCACCCTTCCCTCTCTTTTTTCTGCTTTGGCTCATTAGGTGACACATGTCCACCAAAGGACCCGTGGAAGCGCGGGAGAGTTTTTGTCTTTGCGCCCGCGTGGGCAAAAATTTTCTAATGCTGCCCCACGACCTGCCAACCCATCAAAGGGGTTTTCTTCCCCTCTTGCCACATATCCCCTTAGAGAAATTTTGACCCCTAAAGTCCACCTGCCCATATCTTGAGTTTTTGAAGCAATTAGGAGGACTTCTTTATATCACCGGAAAGGTGAGAAAAGTTCTTATCCAATGGGAATGATTTAGGGAAATTTTGGAAGCTTTAAGTGTGAAAAAAAATCAAGTTGAAACTCTGATCTATTTAGAGAGTGGGTAAGGATTTAATTTACCCCCTGAACCTAACTGAAACTTCTAACCCTAAAAGTTGGGCCTTATGACCCCTAGTTAATATAAATAAAGGAAAAGTTTGTTCTATTGGATTCGAATTGTGCCGAAATCTGTTAGTGGCAACTATTTCCTTACAACCCAGTTGTAGACGCTCTCAATCGAGTTCTAGGAGTGGGTAAGTGAGACCTTACTCTATTGATTTTAAATATGTATGCCTTTCCTCACTGTAATTTAACCTTGCTCTTATCTTGATCTTGTGGAATTAAATACCTTGGGTATTTAATTTTTTTGGTCCCTTAACCCTAAAATTTTAATTAGGGAATATTTAGCTAAAATGTCAGTGTAATCAGTGATTAAATTAATCCCTAAGGAGCTTTGAGCTAGGTGTGGACTTATTACACTTGTTGATTTATAATGGGAAAAGTTATCAGTTGAATTTAATTGTCCTTTTTCCTTTGGTCGTTAACTCCTAATAAAAAAAAAATATTCCATAATTTTCTAAGTAAACCTAGGTTGTTCATGGGTCTCAAGTGGGTTTTTTTTAACCGGACACTACACTAGAGGTGATCTTGGGGGTGACACAAGATGATGAGGAGTGTGAGGTCTTTGGGGCTCAAGAATGTGGTTCAAAAGATTGGTATCCTCTAGGTGTTGATGTTCTTGGAAAGTTTTACTAGAATTGAAACACACAGGTGTAGATTGAAGAAGGAACTCACTAGGTACAAAAGAAGGACCTTCACTAGTTGAAGTAAACAAGTTTATGAGAAGATTGCTTAAATCAGAATCATTGGAAGAAGAGTGATAATCCTCTATAAAAGGCTGATCTCTCTCACCAATGGATATTCCTTTGCTTGATGTCTGACTTTCAACAACCTTCCAAACTTTTCTTTCCTCTAAAACTGTCTTTCCCAATTCTTGAAATAACTTCCTACTTGGGTCCCTCCTGAAGAGAGATCTTCTTCCTTCCAGGTTTGCAGAGATTAGCAACACAAAAAAAAAATGACAAAAAGCTAAGACACTAGTATTTATCAAGATCAAAACAACATGGAGTCGCCACTAAGGACTTTCACCCTAGTTGTGCAAATGCACTAAAATACTCTGTCAAATACCTATCATCACTAAAAATATTGCCAAACTTTATAGATCAAACCTTCCTTTTTCTTGAATTTATCAATCACAAATGTAAATGAAGTGCAACAACTGCTAGAAAACTGATAAAATTTCAGACAGAGTTTGAAACCTTTGTATACACCTTAAAAATTTGAGTATAGAATGATGCTTTAACAATATATTTACAGACAAAACTTGCAAGAGACATTACTAGGGTTTGATATGCATTAAAATATTTCAAATATGTATACACATGGATTAGATTAAACTAAGAAATGTCCCCAAAAATGGTGCCACTGGTGTTGGTACCCCAAATTTTTTCTCCTTTTTAGTTTGAGCAGCATCAAAGATATGGCATGAAGGTTGAAGAAAAATGGATCATGGTGGTGTGTCATTTTGTTTCCGGGGATTATGATCTAACTAGCACTCAGATTTGTGGAGAGATGAATAGCACTCAAATAGGACTTGATCTTGTCCTAACTATTTTAGGTTGTGCCTTTCTGCCAAGGTAAGAGAACCTATTTTTTAATACTCAAATGGTGAAGGAGATGAAGATATCCCTTAATTTGTATAAATAGTATGAAGGGGCCTTGGGAAAATATGATCAACACCCACCAAATATGACTTTCACAAGTTATCACTTCTAGATTATGGAGATGCTTTCAATGCAAGGCAAGGGTTACTGAAGACATTTATGAAATCTTGATATGTTCTGCATACTTTAGCAAATGGATTTTGATCTTCTGTGGGGTATATAGGTCAAAATAGGTGTAAAATAGGGTAGGATTAGTTGTTTTGAATGATTTTTTGGGTGGGAGTTTAGATAAGACAAACCAAGGTCTGCCAGACTCTTTGAGGATTTCAGCAAAATATGGAGGAAAAATTAACAGTAGAAAGTATCAAAATGGTTAATCATCCCTTCAACCAGGATATGTGCATCAAATGGAGGCCTAGATCTGCACTTTTCCACACAATATTTGATCATTTATTATAAAATCTTGAGTTAGAATGAACCAATGAAGCATTTAGCAATCACTATTTAATCATGACCTAAGGTGCACCCAAAGGTTTACAAACAATCTCTAAAGTTAACGAAGGTAAAGTGATTTTAAATTTGTTTATCTCTTTATCAAATGAAATATATTCTGAATATGAGATTGCAAATGCCACTACACTATCACAAGAAATGAGACAATGTATGATCAAGAGAGATTTTAAACACAAGACTGCAACAGGAAACAGAAACACAAATTTGAAATGCATTATGAAATGTAAGCATTCACAATTTTTTCCCAAAGACAACACAAAATAACTAAAAAATGATCAGATTTATCAGCAGGGGAATGTTTTCAAAAACAATCTCAGAGCTTGTTAATGGTTATACATGTGCAACCAACTTAACATTATTTGAAATTTGATACAGAGAGAGTTACATGAGTTTCTCAAGTGGACACTCAGAGAATGGGCTTCTTCCCAGATTTTCCCGTGAAATTTTTAGTTTTCTAGGGATTTTTTAAACTCTTCTAACCCTTTGCATGAAAAATTCATGCAATATATAGCTTTCAATCTGCTTCAAGCCTTCTTTCCCAAGAAAAAAATATGCCAAAAGATCAAATTTGTTACAAAAAGTCATCATGATTCGTAGACAGGGAAATTTAACAGAACACATTCAAAAAGTTTCCAATTGTCTCAAAAAGAGATGAATCATTGCAAAATTTGCATCATTATCCATTGTGGAGAAACATTTTTCATCTTCAAAGCATGCAAACCCCCTTCCTTTCATTATTTCATCCTTATCCCTCCAAAATTTGACTCTGTAACTTTTGGATCTGATATTTCACGTTTTTGGTCAGGTTAGGGAAAAAATTCATTTTCAAAAACATCTCTGATCTTCAAATTGATCCTCAAAACCGATTGCATTGGTCCTTGTAGGCATAAACAACATGAATTTGTCAAAATTTTGATCAAAATCGATGCAAAAAAATGTATTTCCACACTTCTTGGAGCTTATATTGTGGCCAAACTAAAAAATATACAATTACCGTTGATCTTCCTTTATCCTTTAATCTGAACCCTCCATGTGTCAAAATGTGATTGGAAATGGGATTGGGATCACTTTTTGAAATTTAAACGCTTTTGGAAAAATGTAAAAAAATGACATCTTTCTCCTCCCCTCCACCCCATGAAAACGGGCCTGACATGTGTCCCAAAGTGGGCCCCATTGGAATTGCAGACCGATTCTACACATTTCCACCTTTTTTGGAAAAAGGAAAATTTTCCAAATTATCCCTGCGGACCTGCACCTCTGATTCTGTCCCTGACACTTGGTGCAATATGAATGGATATAGAGTCGCTGCTCAATTTTAAACATTTTGCCTCTTTTTGGAAAAAGGAAAATTTTATGGCTTTCCTCCACGGCTCTTCCCTCCCGCAGGACACGTGTCCTCACCTGAATGACTACGGGGCATCGCTCTTATTTATATTTTAACAAAATTTTCCACAAAGGAAAAGTTTCACCATTTCCTCCGCACTCCCGCACGTCCGTCTTTCCCTACCACGTGTCACCTTCTTATTCATTGTGGGCTTACATTCCTTCTTTTAATTTTATGCCTTTATGCCAAAAATGGGGAAAAATATCAATTTTGCCCCGAGGCCTGAAGTTCCGCCTTTAATGCAAACATGACACATGTCCACTTGTGATTCACTGTGGGCCCTACGCATTTTTTTTACACTTTAACTCTTTTTCCAAAATGCCTTAAGGCACAAAAAGACCCACTACTTCGCATCCAATCAAAAGATGACACATCAGCAACATTAGAGCCAATCAAAGTAAAGTAGAGCCATGGTACCAAATTCACCCTTTTGCCAAAAAAGCAAAAAGTGATAAGTTGAAACAATTTTCTGCCATCCCTCGGCCAATTAGAACAAGCCATGTTGCCGATGAATACTGAAGAAGAAATTTACAGGAAAATGACACCCATATGACCGTCAAAATACAGAAAATGCCAGGGATGCCCTAGAATTCAATTTTTTCGCATTATGGACTTATGGACTAGTTTTTCTACATTATGGACTTGTTTTTCTTAGTGTTTCACATTTTTCCTCCTACAATTTTCTTGTGATAGCATGGGTGTCCCATGTTTACAAATATATGCCTACATATGACTTGTTTCTACACTTTATGGTTTATGTGTCTTTACATTATTTTTTCTACTATTTATCCTTAAATGATTTCTATTGGTGTGATATTTATATAGTCCCCTACTTTGGAGTACGAAATGATTGATATATTTTTTCCTATTTATTCTATTTATTTTACACATGTATTCTTACTTCTTTCATGTTTGTTTTTCTCTGTGCCATGGTTTTCACCATGCTTAACCCATTTCCTCAAAGGTGGGCACCATTATATTGTTCTATACTATCCTACATAGATTATTAGACATAGGGTACATGAGTACACATATATTTTTTGAGATGCATGCTTAAATTCTTTGTCAAATGCATCTCAAAAGAGGGTAAATTCATCAATTTATTTTTATACTTACAAACATGTAACAAAATATAGGAACAATTTTTTATAGGGATCAAATCCTCAAAATTTTTATAGATATTGAAAAGTGGAAGAATTGAAATAGGATTAAAATTTATGGTATAGTAAGGAATTTTGTACAATCTTGACCATTATTCTACGTTCTTGGAAAAAGGGTAGATTCATTAAATTTTTCAATTTATACAGATTTTACTATCAATTTGTAGATTTTTTCACATAATTATAGATAAATATGACACAAATAAGATCAATTTATAGGGGGTACATGGTTACTTCATTCCTTATTCATAACATTCTTCAAATTTAGTTGCAAGAAATAGGGTTTTGGGACATGGGTCTCCTTCTCCCCTTCACCTTTTCAAATTATAAATGATTAGTTTTAGTTATTCTAACACATTATTGGGGCATTGTGATTTCCGTTCCTTCTGAGGTCTAATTTTTTCATATCGGTCCAAATTGATCCTAAATTTGTTTGCATTGGTGTGGTCAAAATATTTTTTTGTAGAGTGTTGAAGTAACTATGTTCTTAAAAAAAAATATTTCCACTTCTCTTATAAGATTATTAAATGGGGTGCACATTGAATTAATTATGTTACTCATACTCCATACCTTCGTATCTAAAAAATTCAGAATTTGTTGTATTTTCACTCTTCTTTCACAATATTTGATACTCAACACTCAAGCCTGTCCTTTGGAAAAAACATTAGGGAATGATCTCCCTTAATAGATTGCAATTTTAGGAACAACTCCAACTCTCTAAGGCATGAAAAAAAAATGGAAGATCATCCCCCATAAAATAAAAGATGCATTCTTTCCATTTTTTGTATATCTTAACTTACATTTTTGAAAAGTTCAAAGTTACATGTATAATTTATATTTTGAGTTAAATTGTATCTTCTATCATAGAAATTAACCGTATTGTATGTTTTTTCATGGATAATTCCAACACGAACACATTTGAAAACCTTTGTCGAGAAAAGGAAAAGTGTGTGTACACACTCAAGTATGTTTTTTCCTTTAAGAACCCAATTTGTAATTCCACTTAAAGGGGGGAAATGTAGACAATAAAATTTGGTAACTTGTTCTTGTGCAATTCCAAGTTTGATCATTTTACCTTGCTAAGAAAAATGATCACATTCAGAATCCAACCACTTCATATCTCTATCTCTTGTACAAATTTCTTATCTTTAAACTTCTTTATTATCATTTCTAAGAATATTATTTGATTCAACCATAATAAAACATTTTTTCTTCACAATAAAAATTTAATTTCTAGTTTTCATCTCTCCGGTGTGAAAACATAGGGAAGATTTGGGATGTGTGGTTGATTATTAGCTGAACTATACATTCCTACCCCTTCTCACTCACCTAATCTAATTTCAATTGATTTTTTGGGTCATTTTTCCTTTCTAATGCCAGTATTATTAGAATATTTAACCTAAGGATTCTATAAAATCAATTTATTATCACTTTATAACTCAATTAGAACTCTTACAAGATCATATTGTAAACATCATTCCAAAATAACTCAAATATTTCCAAAATCTTCCAAAATCATTTTTGGCACACATCACCTAGACCAGTCCCTACTACAAGTATAAATCATTCAACAAAATAAAAGAGTCTAGCTTTCTCCATTTCCAATCATGAAAAGAACACAAATCCATGTTTTACTAAAATTAAGGTCACTCCAAAGGTCATTCGGATTTCACTATAGTTTCAATCAAGATAGAGTCTAGCTTTCTAACATTTCCAATCATGACAAAGACCACAAATCCATGTTTTACTAAAATTCAAGGTCACTCCAAGGATCTTCACTATAGTTTCAATCATAGATAGGGTTATCTTCGTGTCAACATTCGCCTTCCCGTGAAAGTTAATACACATAAGGGATACACACCACATATCATTGTTACCACATTCAATATATTCTAGAAAATGAAATAATATGCTATCTTCGTGTCAAAAGACATAAGGGAACCCTAGTGGGTTGGTTAACTATTCCAAATTCCATAAGAACATAGGAAAACTATTTGAGGATTGATCCTACAATAAGGTCATGTAATGTGACACTTCGATTGGTTCAACATCTAAGATTCTAACCACCAAGGGTATTTCGTCCTCACCACATACACATGTTTTCTCTTTTCAGTTTGTGAGTTCTCTCATGAAGGGTTTTATAGGTTGTTAGGACTTCCACTTTGTTGGAGGTGATTTTATGTCATCTTAAAGTTATGTAAGCAAGACCAACATACATGAAAGACAATTTCTAGACAAGCGATACACAAAAAAATTTGCATGTCCACATTTTCAAAGGGTGAAAGACCATATAGTTATATGTTATGATTATACAAAAGTTGTTCATTCATTCCCTTATAAAACAGGTTGAAAAAAATACCATGTCAGGTTAATATCATATATATTTGTAATCAAGCATCCATCACCTACACACCAAATAAAAATTCAAAGGATTTTACTCTAGTGATATTTATCTACAAACATGAGGATTTTTAGATTTTCTTTCAATTTTCATGAGAACTAGGAGAAATACATGGATTTTTAGCCCCTTATTTTGGAAATTTAGTACAATGGTCAAAACTTACAAATAGGATTACCACTAAAGGTCATCCAACTCCACCATATGAATTTTATTATATAATTCTTATTTTACTAATATAGTAGGCAAACATGTTTTTTAACATTATATGTGCATGTGTGAGGATTATATGAGAGTATACATTTCATGAATCTTAAAAGATAAATATGAAACAATTCAATTTGATAAAGAAGTTTTAAACACTAGGACAAGTAGGATAAAAGTGTTATACACTAGCCTTAATATGGAAATCTAGTTTCTAGGGAGGGTGAAGGGATCCATTTTAGATATGAAGCACACTAACCATATTACATCATGTTTGACCAAATTATACATCTAAAACATCCTATAAGGGAACAAAAAATATAAGTGAAATCATCCCCTTTTATTTTACTATATTTATCATGTGCCCTATTTTAATGTCACTTCTTTACATCGCTTTACATGTGCTATTAGATATGAATATGAGGTTACTTATTTATTAATTTGATTGCACATTTACACATTCAAGATATTGATCCTAAATAGAACCCCTTTAATTCTAGTTTAGGGTAAATTAAAAAAAAACTAATATCCTATGTGGTTTTTTTTGTAAATTGAATATGTAGACACCAAAAATCTACATCCTCATCTTTATTTAATCAATTAAATAAATCATACCCTAAGTCATAAACTACACCCATCACATTTGACCCATTAATTACATACATTAAACATCCCTCCCATATTTATTCAATTAATTAATTAAAATCATTAACGCCACCCCATATCCTAAGTATTATCATGTTTATCATATTTATCTCGCGTAATCCATTTTACAAAATCCTATGTAACAACCTAGATTAACTTAATCAATTTCTAAACCACCCAAATCAACCTAAATCTATTTATTTCCTAAACTCACTTTAAAACCACTTTTAATCTATTTCGAACTCCCTTATCTTGCCAAAAATACCATTACCATGTACACACCTATCAAAATCATCTATAAATTAAAATTAGACAAATCCAAACATAAACAAAATCAAGTATAATCTAACCTATTTTGCCACCCTTTAAAACAAACACAACACGTCCCTCAACCACCTAAAAAACTAGCTACTCAAAATCCAAACCAAATACTCTTGATTTGGAAGATGTTTCAACCATTTTCGCTCAAAAATCCCAAACAACCTGGAATTTTAGGTGATTTAGGTAATCACCAATGATTATTTAATCTAGTTTTCCATCTTCACTCCAGGATGAACAACTTATGTTCATGAATTCCAAATTTTCATCAGAGTTCATAACATTCTATATATCTCTCCTGAGTACCGGAGTATTTAGATCATCACTTAGTGGAATTATCATTGATCAATAAGCACTTTCAGTTCATTTATAGAGATTTTGTGGACCAACACTCCATCACTCGACTTACAGATTGCACCAGCTACTTGCATCACCCTTCATCAAGGTTAGACACCTCATTTAATTCCATATCAACATCTAGGTATTTCTTGTTCATTTATTCATTAGTTTTACATTATTTATAAGAATATATAACTCTGAAAACATTAGTCTGAATCTTTCTGTTACAAATCACCCCAATTGAAAGTGATTCCTGTAGCTTTTATCTTTATGTAATTTTCATCTGTCATATCATGCCTTTTGTCACTAATATATTTTCAAGTATAGATTAATTTTAGATGGAAATTTTCAGTCCTTCTCATGAAATCACCAAAATTTGCTCCTTGCCAATAATTTGACACCCTTTCTATTGGGAACAATATGATATCTTGCATGATCTGAATTTGTGCAACATCCATAACACTCATTTAGATGAGTTAGAAAATATTTTCAAGTTCACTCACAAACTTAGTCAAACAGTAGAAGACTGTTGGTGAGCATACTTTGAATACATAATCATCAAATTTGAACTTTCTTGGGCTGCTTATGAGGCAGAACAGGAACATGACATGCCTTTCAAGCTTGAGTTCAAGCCATAGTACTTTTCTCATCACTCTCTTATCTATCTCATATCTAATTTTGTATCAATTTATCATGTATCATTTATTTATTTAAATCCACTTAATTGATTAAACAATGAGCTAACATCCTTCGAGGAAGCCCTTTAGATTCCTGGAATCATCCTTTTCTGAGCAACTCGCTTACCTATCTTTCTAATCATATCTTGTATAGTGTCTTTGATTGCAGGTTTTCCTCACAGGAAAGGAGCTTGTACACATATTTCATGGAGCACAACATCAAGCATCTTCAATCGACATCTACAGGTATCGTTAAACCCTGTGTCTTCTAAGGTCAATATATTTCTATTTTCTTGATTTTTTAATTCAAGTTGAAGGAGTAGGAATATTTATGAATAGAATGGTTATCTTAGATTTTTATATGTATTTCAAGAGACAACATGAATATTATTATAAAACATGAATTAAAAACAAATGTAGTCAGAGGAAAATGTTTGATTACATAATATGGTTTAATAAAAATTTATGTTCATTTCAACAAAATGTAAATTTACATCATGTTCAAATCTAGGATATCATACTAATTTTATGATATCAATATAATTTTAAGTGTTTTCAAGATTTATATTAAAAAAATATTTTTATCATGATTTTAAACTTAGAATGTGTAGTAATGAGTGAATGGTGAATTTAGAGTATATAATAAATTTGAGAATAAGGCATTATCAATTCATATAGGAGGAGAGTAGAATGCCTAGAGAGAAAAAAATATCATCATACAATCATTAATAGTTTTCATTGTGGAAAACCATTTATTGGCATAATGATAATTGTATATTAATGTTTATATGGTACCATTAACCAAACCTAGTAGTAATTTCAGATTATTTTATTTAATAAACGAGGCACCTAGACTCATGGAAGTAATTCCAAATATGATATACATGTGTATATGACTATTGCCATGTGTTTTTGCAAGGGAAAAATTTAAAGTTGAAACATGATAACTATACGCTAGGATCAATTTTTTCTTGAGATCCCTCCTGAACACCTCTCTGGATCAGTCTTCCCTTTTTTCCATACCTATCTTGATCCTTGAAAGTACCCATATGTGTTTTGTGTACTTGCCTTGGTGTTGGAAATGTCAACCTAGGGTGAGGGCGCATTTTTATGCACCTCCTATCCCCATCCCTTAGGGATATAGGGGATAAGAAAATGCACCCCATGTTTTTCTTGGTTATTGGTTCATCACACGACCTTGTTGAAGCTCTATGGGGCAGTTTTAAGCCATTTGCACCTCCCTTGGCATTGAATGATTAAGTGCCACTTTTCCTCAACACATTAGGGTGAATTTTTCCACATCTCATGTCCCTATCCCCAGAGGACCTAAGGGATAAGAAAATGAAACGCATCCCTACCCCCAGTATGATTTCTTATGTGACCCAATCTCAACTCTCAACTGCTAAAAGGTTGCTTTTTCACACTTCCTCATTGGCAAGTCAATGGAAGAAACTCTTCAATATTAGGTCAAGGAAAAAAAAATTCCCCTTCTGTCCCCATCCCAAGGGGTCAAGAAAATGCAGCCCATGCTTGGATGTTGCATAACTAAAAAATTCAACAAGTATTTTTGCATTGCTTCTTCCTTCCCACGAACCGGAAGTGTTGCTAGAAAGTTTTTAAACACAAAGTAACTTATGCCCACTTAATATTTCTAGAATAACTCCACTAATGCTAATTGATAACCTCCACTGAACCTGAAATTTTTTCAAACACCAAGCCAAAATTTCCAGAACTTCTATGTTCTCTAAAACATAAAAAATTAATATCTTTGATACCGGTGAATGAATATGAACATAAATTTCACATTTGTCTCTCATCCTAGACACCTTCAAGAAGAAATTAAAATATAACTAAATGATTCACTCATTTTAAGTGCTAGAAAACCCTAGTTTTATTCCTTTGATAATTCTTTTTCAGTTTCCCAGTATTCCGATGGGTGGATTGAGCTGAAATTTTGAGCACAGACTCCCAGGAGCAAGATAAATCTGGTGGTGAAATTTTCATTCTAATCTAACTTTTGGAAGTGTGTTACTAAAAATATTAAGTGCCCTCATATTAACGTATCCATAAAACATTGGAAATGACAAACTTGGCAATTTGGACCAAAATAGCTATAAAGTAAAAATTAAAAAGTAACTACCTAAAAATGAAAAAGTGTCTAAAAATGAAAAAACTCATCAATAGAGTTGAATTGGGTATTCCAGATGATAAAGAGGTTCAAATCTGATCAAAATGGTGAAATATCTCAAAATAACAGGTCCTGGTTCAACCTACTAAAAATAGAAAGTCTCCATTTCTAATGTAGAAAGTTGTAGTAGGCTCAATATTCATTCATCTTGCTATATTTCAACATATTAAAAGGGTTTAAATATGGTTTTGTAGTCCGAACAAGCCAACTTGTCCTTCATTGAGGTCTTGAGGCATCATTTTGATAACAGTAGCAAAGAAGAATGCCACAAGGTACATCGGGTCAAATCCAGGGACGTTGTGTAAGTCAGAGGAGATTTGAAAAGAGTTAAGATATTAGTTTAAAATCAAGATAAAGGGGTCATCATAAATATTCAACCAGGTTAGAACCATCCACACTTCTTTGGTGAACTAAGTAAACCAAGGTGAGATGGGAGAGTTGGCCAAAATGAGTTAATCTATTTAAGTGAGCTCAGTGTGATTTCATGGTGATTTAGTTAAAGTAAATTATTGTAAGAGTGATTCAAGAACCATTCCCATAGATTCAAGAAATTCTCAAAAGTGAGCGAATAAAAAAATGCTAGATCATGTTCAGTATCAAATCAATCTCAGTAACATTGAAATCTAATCGATTGAAGAAGGCCTAGACAAAATATTTCTTCTTCAGCGGCACCTCAGGTAATCAATATGTTGAAGTTCCTACACCTAGGATTGAAAATCTCAGTGAGGACATTACACCATCAGAATATGAGTTAACCCACATCTTATTAGGTCAAGCTTTGCATGAGGTTGATAATAATTTGTTCAAACAATCCTCTCCCCACATCCTTGCTCAGAATGAATAATACAAGAAAACAATTATACAATTGGAGGAACAGGTAAAAGCTCTTAGTGCTTATATTCAACCTTTGGAATCTGATTCAACATCTTCTCTTCTTGTAGTATACATTCCTCCAATCAATAGTTTTTATCCTTAGGCAATCAAGAAAGCACAAGGCTACATGATGTAAGGGAAGTCTAGCAAGAAGTGGATTGAGAAAATCATTGATTAAGGAAAGGTATTTTTTATAGATTTCATTTCCCTCATCAAGTACATTCTTGCAACATCGTTATAATTAAAGAATTTAAAGGAGGAGTTTGTAATAGAGGTATTCTACTTGGATGAATTGTTCCCATTGGTATCCAAGATGAGATCCTTAAACTCTCACACTCTATTTGCAAAGAACATGTTTACATCAGCTAAAGAGAACTTATCTCAAGTTTGACTCCGCATCATAGATGTGATGTACGAAATGATCAAGAATTCCATCTCTGAATTGGAATGTTGTGGACAAAATGATTTCAATATCTTGTTTGAGTTATAAAATTGTGCTTAGAAACTTGAGTTCCCTCCGCTCACTGAAGATTCATCATGAGATGAACTCATTGTTCCCTTCTAAGAGTTGGTCCTGAAAGTGGCCGGTAGATCTATTATTTTCAATGAAGGTAACCTAAAGTCCCTAGCTAATATAATAAGTTTGATATTTGTGATTGCAAAGGATCATGAAGGATGGGTCAATCAATGTAAAAATATCAATGAGGTTCCTAGGGAATGGATCAAGGTGTTGGGTTGTGTGTGAAATCCAAAGGCTGACAATTTGGCGCTTGTGGTGACTCTATTTAGTAAGAAAATCAAGTAACAGAGCACAATTTAGAAACTTCTCATTATGAGACATGAATCAAAAAGTTCTTTAATGAGGGAGCTTCTTCATCAAATATGACAAATTCTTCCTTCTTCTCTCCTTCTATTTCTTTCTTCTTTCCCCTTTCTAATTCTTCATTGGCCATAATCATTGTATTTTGTCTCATTCACTTAAGTGAATTTCTAAAGTTGCATTGTAAAATTCACTTTAAATTATAAAATGGAAACTTATTTTCTCATGTCCTAAGAAGATGAAAAGTCACAAGTTGGATGATATTATGAAGAGTCGTGTGGGGAGTAGGTAAACATTCAATTCACATTGGTATATATTGGGGTGGCATCTCCATTCCAAAGGATTTTGAATGTTAGTATTATTTCGTATCAATTGTGGATTATGACATGGGTTTTGAGCTTTGTATCACCAACAAAAGAAATAAAATCTACTTTTCTTCCATTCCCCTTTCTCACATGTTCTTATGTTTACTCTTTGATACACTTTATAAGAATAGTGATTAAGAAGGAACTTTACATCCTTTGTAGATGAATCTATGGAACTATATGTCTTTGCTTCATTGGTCCCACTAGATGCTTCATAGTTGTTTTCCTTTGATTTAATGATGAACTACTCCGGTTATTGGGTGTGAAATATGTAATTTCCTACTCATAAGAATAGCCTTCATTTCCTAATTTCTCCCCTTTTTCCTTCTCACAGCTGAAATTTTCTCACTTTTACCCCGTACAAGTAGTTTTTCATAGGTTCACTGAAGTGTCCCTGTTTGATCCCCGACTAACTGGTCACCACCACAACATTTATATAATATTATATCAGTTTACATTTACTAATGAGAGCTTCTGCATACATAAGAAAGATGGGCATAACCCTGTGAGCGTTGGTGTAAACACCTAATTTATAATATGAAAAATTATTTCACTAATGATGACTTAATATTTTCATGGTTTATGAAGCCATAGAGGAGGAGAGAAGAAGACCATGTAATCAAATATACTGATATTATAATCAATCAAAAATTATGACTCTAAGAGGGCCACTTTCATTATGATGCCACCCTTATTGGCATAAATGTCATGGTGTATTGTTGTTTTTATGTTTCTATAGACAAAACCTAGAACATAATGTGGAATTTAGTGAAGAAAAATATCCAAATTGGGATAGTAAGGTATGTAGTTAGAAAAAATAAATTTTTTTGTTGGTATTACTACTCCATGGATAATGAGAGTGGAAGATAAGAAACAAATCATAATCAAATAAAAATGAACCAATCATTATGTTATTAAGAGGAACACTTCCATTATAACCCATGTATTTTGAGTAAATTAAATTAGTTTTGCAGGTTATGAAGCAGAAGGGTTAAGAACCATAACCCTTATTTGTTCCATACTCATTTAGTGATTATGTTAGTATGGTTATTTAATATGTTGGTAGGCTCATGATATATGTTAGAAGAAATCAAATATGGTTATGTGGATTATGAATATATGAAACTGAGAAGAGGGGAAATCTATGAAACAAAACATACTCCATTAAAAATTATAAATGAAGGCCATCCAATTTATTTTTAAAACACAACTATCACATATTTTGATGTGCTTAAATAAAACCCTTGAATTGATATTTAAAACATATATACTACAATATTGGATATGTTATATACAATTATATAACAGGATTTATGGCCATAACCCTAACCTCATTCCCCTCCCTCCATATGGACTTAACCTTGCCTTCGATGTAGGCCCACGAATACCCTAATAGGCATGTCATGTCAATATAAATGTTTTTTTCAATACACCTGGGATTGAGGCACACCCAATCACATGATATGTTGAACCAATATTTTTGATGTCATAAATATGCCTTATCTTTGTGTAACCACCCAAATATAAATAGGTAAAATTGTATTCATAGAAATTCTCTTCATTATGTTTCCTATTCAATATTAAAATATTTATATATTCAACTAGATGTGGAGGAACATTGGAAAAATAACTTATGTCTCGAGAGAAGCATATAGTATGACCACTTTATTTTTATTGTTAACATGTTAATTATAATTAGGGTTACATTTGAAAATTATTATATTTAGGTGATTATAAGTATACCCAATGAACATAAAATTAATATAATATTACTAAGAAATAAATTATACTAATACCACAATTAGAAAAAAGAAAAATATCGACATTTTCCCACAAGAAATTTCCAAAGCTCAAAGGTGATGACACACAACTTCTTGAAGAACACATAACAACCTTATCACCTATTGTGGAGTTTTGGGTGTTGAACACGAGGACATGTCTATTTGATTGTTCGTGGAATCACTATAGGAAAAGGATTCTAAATGGTTTTATATGTTACTGATAAAAGTCTATAACTTGTTCGGAAGATATTAAAACAAAATTTGAGAACATATTCAAGACCACAGAAGGCTGTTAAGACCTCCTAGTCCAATTGGTGAAAATGAAGAAGGATCATATGGAATCTATGAGAGCCTTTGTATCCAAATATGACTAGTTAATTACAAATATCCATAAAGATGTCATGCCTCTAGATAATAACCTGAAGAGATTCTTTATCAGTGCCTTACAACTCGAAGTTGGATTCTTCCTCAGAAGATCACAACCTATAGATTTGAAAGAAGCAATAGATTATGCTATTGAAATAGAAGATGATCTAATCTTTTCTGGTAAGGTTAAGAATCCCAATGGTAGATAGAAAGGTCAAAGTTAGGGTTCAATGACCATTGATCCCATGATTTATAAAATTGGTAATGATATGATTGCTATGAAGAAGCAACTCTCTCATATCACAACAACACCCCAAAAGTTCACCTTAGAATCACTGCTAGTCAGTGCAATGTACAAGATCTATAAAGAAAAAGAAGAGGAAAGTTTTTAATATTAAGAGGAAGGAGAAAGTGAATATGTTAGGATCAGGTTTTGTGAGTGCACACTTGATGATGAAGAATCCAATGACAATTATTCATATGCAGTATTTATCCAATCCGAAAAGGTGAAATAAGTATATTCTTCTACTTCCCAAGCTAAGAAAGTGAATCCTAAAATGGTGACTCTAGGAAAAATAACAAAAGGAGGATCATGAAATGCTTCTTTAACAAACACAATTGAGAAGAAACATGAAGCCACACTAACCAAGAATCCTTCTACCTCTTCAAGTAATCCCTCTTTTGCTTCTTTTGGAAAATCAATTTCTAAAAAACTTTGTGTTAATGTTTCCATAACCCATGATTCTCCTACCACCTCTTCATCCTTAGACATCATTGATCATTTCAAAAAGTCCAAGATCCAAATGTTAGCATTTGAAGACTTAAGAAATCATCCTAAACAATTGGAGAAACTCATCTAACATGTCAAAGGAAGTAGCCATATCTCTGAATATTCCTCCACCAAAAAACTACCACATGCATCTCAATCCACTCCATCTATAGGGAAAATTTTAGTGGTGAATATTCATTAATTCACAAATAATTTAATTTTTGAAATTTGAAATTGGCAAATTTTTAGGGTAAAAGTTAGGACCATTTTGCCAAAAGTTTCTGGGTTCAAGTTAATTTTAGGTGTAAATTTTCCATTCCCTTGAAATGGAAATTCATAAAATTTACATGAATATAGTTAGTCGATAGGATAAAGTATTTTTCTGGATGGTAGCATAAAAATGCTACTAGCTGACATCATTTTTTATGCTACCAGCCAATAATATACTATATATTGTGGGACGGTAATATTTTATATGCTACCAACTAACAACATACTTTATGTTGTCAGTCAGTAGCATAAAAATATGCTACTGACTGGTAGCCTATAAAATATATACCATCTTGTAGCTTTTAGTAGGTTTTTCGTGATGTCTTAATATTCACCATTCATGTGAAAGCTAATTTTCCCATATTCTCCAAATATTTTCTAAGTATTTTTTCAAAGGGACCCTTAAAATTTTTACTTCTGAATTTCCTCACTTCCACACCCTCTACCTCTAAAAATATTGATCCTTTCTACATAGACTTGTTTGTCAACATATAAAAGATAAATAATTGCATCATTGAATCTAGTGCCTCAGACAATTTCATGCCTACAAAATTATCTAAAGCTCTTGGTCTATCCCTTTCCCTTACCTTTGGTAAATGTCTCTCCATGGAGATGAAATGAGTGCCTCTCGTTGGATACAAAGATGCCAAGGTAGCATTGGTGGATTTTCCTAACAAGAAAATCACAATGAGAATCCTTATAGCAGATATGTTAGCCTCATATGGAATTTTGTTAGGATAATTATTCTGCTAAGATGTTGGAGGAGATATGTAGTTGAATTGGCCACACGCCACCATCCCATTCAATGATAAAACAAAGAAGCTTATTTTCATGAGGATGGAAACATTCCCAATGAAAAATAGAGAAAAAAATTATTTCTTGGACCTCATGTTGATTCTACTCAAAATGGAAACCTTCGCGATAGACTTCAACCTTTTAGTGCTCACTCCCTTCAAGAAATAGATGTCCACAACATAAAAATGGAGGATGAAGCCCAAAATGGGAAAAGAAAAGGAGATGATGATTTCTAGGTTGGAGAACTAATTTTTAATTCATTCTCTTTTTAAGAGGGTAATGTAATACAAGTAACATATTGTTTAGGGAAGAATATGGAAAAATATTGGGAGAATGAGAAAGGTAACTTTATGGAATAACTGAAAAACGTAGAACATCAAGAGGTGGGTAATCATGCAAAAATTTATTGGTAAATTTGCTGAGAATCAACCTATAATAGTGGTGGTCATGAAGCAGATGCATAACGAAGAAAATATGTTGGGTTTTGGAAATGATAATTCAAGAGAGACAAAGAAACATCTTCATGATAGTGGAAAAACATTAAAAAAATCAAAAGAATATTAAAGACAAGGAGAAGCCGAAAATAAGGTTCCAAAGAAATGAAGGTGGCATAACATATAAGTAGACTAACAAGCAAGATAGATTTCTCAAGAAGTTGAGAAGAGGTTCAAACTTTAATAAAATTGTCAATGGATTTGAAAAAGAATGGCATTCAGTGACACTCATTTATGGGTAAGAACTCAATTCAATTTTATGCTTTAATGAAATGGGTTGTCCCTCGCATGTACATAGGTGATTTTGGTTATTTCCCTTGTTATTGTCATGTGTTTCCTTTCTCATTTTCTATTTCCCTTGGTTATGTTTTGTTTCTTGTCATGTGTGTTTGTGTGTGTGTGTGTTCAATAAGGGAATTTGTGTAGCGTATCCTTCTAAATGACTATATAGCCTAATGGATAAGGCATTGATTGATGAAATAAATTGAGGTTTTAGAATTATCATGTCATATCCTCAATACACTTGATCCATAACATGCCCCAAATCTAGAGCCAAATGTTTTCCTATAATTTTGATTGGGGCAATATTCACCATCAAATAGAACAACTATACCACAGTGTCGAAACTTTTCAAAGTAATACCTTCCTTAGACACCTCCACGCCAATCCATCCCTCAGTGATATGTCTAGTATTTTCAATCAAGATAACATCTGTGATTTACATGTATACACCTATCCGATTTAGGAAATCAATATCATTCCCCCTAGGTGATTTAGGAACAAATAGGATCATTCAAATATGTTGGAGAAATGGTTTGCAATGTGAGTTTTTGAGCATGCTTAGAAGGGGCTTTCATAAGCCTTTCTAAGATGGGTGTATCATCATCGGAGCAGAACATAAAACCAATATTAATAATAGATGTGTATTTGAGATTCCAAAACATCAAGGAACTCATTCAGGAAAAATCTAGGAAGAAGAAAAGGTTTAGGAACCAAGTCACTGATAGTTGGTTTTCGGGCTTAAAGGAGCTTTCACCAAAAAATCACGTGATCTTTAAGGAGTGATTACATGAGCTCTTGGAAGAGTTGGGAATAAAAAAATATACCATTTGAAATCTCCTTCAATTCCCCACATGATGGAAAAAACATATCATCTTCAAGTATCATGTATTTCTTAAGCCAACTCATTCTTCTAGCGCACAACTAATGGTCCCGAGAAAGAATGAGCCATTTAGAGGTGATAAAGTCATAATTTGACATTGAATTTATCACCATTGGATTCAGTAAGTTCTTTTGAGGAGGCATCACATAATATTTCATGTAAAATTCATTTGGGAGCTTGAGATATCGTCTTTGCACGGTTGCTCCCAAGGTACGCTATTAGATACTTAGTGAAATTTTTAAGGGACACATGGTAGCCTATGGTGCAGACACATTTTCATGTCCTCTCTATCCCTTTTGAAATGGGACATAAGGGACATAAAATTGTGATCAAATCTTTTTAACTCCCAAGGTCACCCATATGACCTGAAAACTACCTCTCTTAGCCCCCAGGTGCTCTAACTCAACCCCTCACTTAAAATTGCTCAACGAATGAACATGTGACAAATGGCAAGCCTAGAATGAGGCCGAATTTCATGTCCCTTTTTTCCCTTTAAAAAAGGGATGAAAGGGATAGAAAAATGTGCCCCATTCCTCACTCTTCTATTTCCACGCTATAATGCCAACACTTAGCATTTTTTCACCATTTTTTCCCCTCACACCTCTAGATGATTTTGAATTGCTGGTGAAATTTCTCCAGCAATTTAATGAAATTATTTTACTCTCAATCAACCTCATGAAATCCTTCATGATCTAAAACTACAAAAAAATTAAAAAATAATGGATCAAAACAAAGAAATAATGAGATTGTTTATGCGAAACACCCTCGAAGTCCATGAAGGAGGAAGTTTTCATACATGACCCAAAATTTTCATACATGACCCAAATTTTCCAACAAGCAAACACCCATTTCCAGAAGAAAAAAAATCATTTTTTAAAGTATCTCATTTCCGACATCAGATCGAGATGAAGTTCTAGAGGGGTGTTGTTGGGAAAAAATCCATATCAGAAATGTTTGTTTAGTCGTAAACCCATCACCAGAGTCCCACTTTCCATACATAGTAATCCTTCCTGCACTGGTGGCTACTATTTCAAGTAAGTTAGCACTATTAGAACCTGCAAAGAAGGAAGTTTACAATAAGGAGGAAAGAAAGGTCAAATTGGTCAGTTGTTCCAAAAAATAGTGGCATTCATCACTTCCTAAAATCGTAAGTCTCCCATATGGGTTCCTACCATTTTTAGTATGTTATCTCATAAGATCAATCCAAGAGAAGATAGTGTAAAGAGGAGGAGTAATATAAGTAAAACTCATCGAGGTGGTCATCTTACTCAAAAATCATCACTTACTAAAAATAGTAAGTTGTCTTATCGGCACTTACTATAAATAGTAAGTTGTTTCATAAAGAAAATTTCACAAAGGGAGCATTCAAAAAGATAAATATATAAGTTGATAACATTAGCTAGAGTTCAGGGAGGTAGTATCTGAAACTTACTAAAAATAGTAAGTTTTCATGTCCAGATATAGTAAATTTCAAGAGACCATGAATTTCAAGTTCACAAAAGAGGCATTCTTCACTATTGTCAATAGTATACTCATTGGTGTTAATCACCTACCTGCTCGGTGTGTGCAAGTTCAAAGGATTGGTGCATTATGTAAAAATGAGTGTTTGTGATTATCATCACTAAGCAGAAATGTGTTCAAAGGTATTCAAAGGAATTAAAATTTTTCACAGATTATTTGGGAAGATTTTTCGTCATGGTTCAAAGGTCCACAATTCAATTGTTACATTAGAGCATTTCACCAATTCTTCAGTGGAACGGAGATGATCTTCATCGGAGATGAATTATTATTCATTCTTTAAATAATCCTCTTCATCTTTCTCCATTTCTCCCCCTTCTTTCTCTCTTCATTCTAATTATTTGTTGGGCCTCATCATTATATTTTTTCTTATTCACTAAAATGACTTATTTTAATATTATAAAAGTATTTTCTCAACATTATAAGAGAAATACTTTATTTAATGAAAACTAAAAGGTCACAAGTGGAATAGAAATATGAAAATTCATGTGATGGAGGTGAAAGGTTAATTAAACTTATATAAATTGGGATGGCTTCTCCTTTCTAAAGGATTCTGAATTTTGAAGAACTTTTACTATATAACATTTGTGAATTGTGATAACTTGGTTGAAGTTTTATATTCATCACTTCACATGAAATAAAATATACACTTCTTCTATTTCCATATCTTGTTTTTACTCTATTTCTCTCTTTCACACACTTTTCAAGAATAGTTGATCATGTATGGAGTTATACAGGAAGTTGGCGTTCTTGATAGATGAATCTAAAAGTTTATTTTTTAGTTCATTGGTCCAGCTAGATTTATTTTTCCTTCATTTAAAATGAAGGTTGAACTAATCCGATTACTAGGTGTGAGGCTCTTCAATCTACTCACGACAGTAATATTCATTGACTTATTTCGCCCATTTCTCCTTAACGTTGTAATTTCCACCCTTTTATCCTTATACAAACACTTTGCCACAAGTTGAGTGGAGTGTCTCTGTGTGATCCCCAACTAATTTTATACCCACAGTATTTAGATAGGATTAGGATTATTTTACTTTCAATAATGAGAGTTGTATCATTCAATGCAGAGGGGCATACCCCCGTGAACGTTGGTGGAGATACCTAATTTGTCCACCCAAAAACTTTTCTCGCCAACATATAGGATACATGAAGAGACTTTTTTTATATTATACACTCATTATTACAATCTATTTATTCATCAAAATCATCATTATCATTGTTTTCTAATTCATTAGCTTCATCATAAATAAAATAATATGAACTACAAAATGATTTTTCTAATATTATAACATTCATGTTCTCAATAGCTTCACATTCTCCAAGATCATAGACCCTTAGACCTTTTATTTTTCATCCATAGCCTAAAAATATGCATGAATATGAGATTTGATCTAACTTCTTCCTTTTATCTTTAGGAATGAAGATAGACATAGGGATTCCAAATATTCTCAGATGAGATATACTAGGTTTCATATTAGTCCACTTTTCTAAAGGAGTAGATTGAAATATGGATTTAGAAGGGGTTTTATTCAGAATATAAACAATGATATTCATTGCTTCATCGCATATAAATTTAGGAGCTTGAGATGAGTGCAACATGGTTTTGGCTATTTCAAGAATGGTGCAATTTTTCCTTTCCACAATACCATTTTGTTGAGGAGAGTAGGGATTAGTGAGTTCCCTTTGTATTCCAAATTCGATATAAAACAAATAAAATGATTTACTAATATATTCTCCTCCATTATTCTTTCTAAGTCTTTTGATTTTATGACTAGAACTATTTTTTATCCGTAAACTATAGTAGACCCCCTACTATCAAGAAGTTTAAAAATGGATAATGATTAAAATTATCAAATTTTAGATTTAACTAAATTGATATAAACAAAGTAAAAACTTATTTGGAGTGATTTAAAACTCATACAAATCTACTGTTTAGCCAAGACATTCAATTCATTTTGAAAATATTCAATTAGCTCTCTTAATCAATTTTTCGTATTTAATTATCAAGTAGTAACGATAATTTTAAACTAATATAAAGTGAGAGAATATTGAAATATGAAATAAAATAGAGGCAAGAGACCAAGATTATTAATGTATTTTTCCAATTTTGTTATGTCTTTAGGTTCACTTAGTTGACAAATCAATCCATTAAAAATCATTTGCAGCAATAATATTAACCACTTACAATACCATAATGGAACAAATGAAGTGCAATGCATCCGCGGAAAGCTCTATAAGAATGCTGAAAACTCTTCACAAGAATTACCTCTAAAATAAAATCCAAAAATGCAAGTTTTCTTCTCTAAATAAAAAAAAATCTCTTTCACAGATTGGAATTTTCCTTTATTCAGGAGTACAATGACATCTAATAAGTCTCCCTACAATATCAAAAGCTTAACATACTATTACAATGCCCAAAATGCCATTATATTGGATTCGGATCTTGAAAATTCAATTATGACTTTACAAAAAAATCACATTCTTGTAAATTACCCCCTTTAAATACCACATCCCTCCTTTTATACCTTCTCCAAGTAGTTGGTGGATTGATAAAGGTGCATATTATCTTGCACAATATCATGGGTTCAAATCCAACGATGGTATTTCTTTGGCATATGGGATGGATTAAAATCCCACATTTCTTGGGAATTGACTAGTTTAAGGCTTCAAATAGGATTTAACAGATAAATTACATCTTGGTTACAACCATTTCCACAATTATTTTTCCAATTTTGGGAAAATATCTCCCCTACAAACTCAGAAAGTTAGCGACTTACTGATTTAGAGATCAGTTGATCTAGCAAGTTGATGGTTTGGTGAAATGGCCCCATCCATGTTGGATGCTATGGTGAGTTTTTTAGTTATGGCCCAATATTGATTCATGGTTGTAGACATATAGTCACACACTTTGGGTAAATATCTAGTCTCGATCACATACTTCTATTCATATGGTTATTAAGTAAAAATAATAATAATCAACCCATGTCTTTAGCCATCTTCTGTTGTTCCTTTTTTCCATAGACCTCTATTGGCCTAGTCTATCTTTTCATACTACAGTTTTTCCTTTTCTAGACTAGAGCGCCTAGCCAAGACACCAGTGCTAGGAACCCTCATCCCCTTTACATGCCACTATCCTCTTTACACTTTACTCTCACTTTTTGGGTCCTTTCTGTCCATTTAAAAATATTATCTTTTTGGTATTCAATTTTTTTTGGGTTAATTATGAAATTCAAGCAAGGGAATCATATAAATATAAATTTGTGTGATCATAATAATGGAATAAGCACTAAACATTACTATCTCCACCTAAGGTTACATCCATCAAGGCTTCTATTACTCCATTTGCATTCATATAGCTCTATCACATGGGACAAAGGTCGATTAATCTGCATCACACCTCATAGGATGGGAGTCTATTATATACCATGCACACTTTATTTACATTCTACATCTAGTTACCTGCTCACTCCTCATAAAGTACGACATGCACAATAACATCTAGGGCACAATTCTACACACACACACACAAAACTTCATTTGGTCTTAGATTTAGTGCATTGCTCAGTTAGTAAGTCCATGATTGCGGTGGATGAAGATAATTCAATCCCTTCATATGCATCTTTATTTTTTATGGTTTTGATGTTTTAATTGGGGTTTTTTAGGTTATTTCCTTATTTCAGGTCTACATTAACATTAGTGATCATATAAAGACATTCACGCGACTAAAGGAGAAAAAGTGTGAAGCCTTAGCGACCATATCAAAACCATATCAAGAATATTTCTGCAAACCAAGGTGCTCAGAATTTAGACCAGGGTGCCCCAAGTTCCTCCATCCTTCTCCATGTGCCCTAGTATGACCCTTTCAACCTCTGTTGCATCTTTTTGAGGCTCAATATGATGGTATGTTATTATGTTTCATCATACTTCTCAGCCCCATGTCACTGCAAGGTAAGTAAAATTAGGTAAATACCTTACACCTCTTATTTCCTTTAATTTATAAAATCAAATAAGTTGTTTAACATTCATATTTTAGTATATTTCATTTATAACAGTTATATATTCTTAGATTCATAAAAAAATTAGATTCTATTGAATCACTGGTAAGGTGATAATGTGTGAGCTCTACTGAGTTGGTTCCTTCTTCACATTGACCCGACTAATATTGAATTAGCTCAATTAGTTTGGATAGATGGTGAGTTAGGTGGGAGGTCATGTGGTGGCCTGAGGACCCACCACATGGACCTTTCAAAAATTACCAACTCACTGATGCTCCAACCTTGCTAGTCTAAATACAAGAGGTCATAAAATAATGTTATATAAACTATAATGTGACTGGGAAAATGATAATCATACTAATATATGAAAATGAAAAGTGGACCCCATTGTTGAAACACAATTTTTTTACAACACATATGAAGAATGGCGAGCACAAATAAACATGTTCATGATCATATTTTTACCTCCATAAACTCTGAAATAAACAAATAGGATATGACACAAGTCAAGGTACTTTAGACCTATGCTTTCCCTGTTGACCCAGTTTGACCACCGATACCGAGAGAATACAGTGTCAGTTTCACAAGTTCCAATAGCTATTGGAAATATATTATAGTGATATTCCATACTGTAATGGTTTAGGAAGAAATAGATAATTATTACCACCAATAATGTCCTCTGAATCACACCTCCCTAATAAAAACCATTTGGTACCAAAATGTCCAGTCATCCAATGAATATGCTAAATGAGTCTCTGTATGACACCAACAATAGAAACCATAATATGACATGATAGGTTAAGATATTGAAAAATATTCAAATATCATCACAAAAATGGATTAGTATGTAATAGACAAGAAATTCCTTCGTAAAGTGGAAATTTCCAACCCAATCCCTATGGTATGACCAATACTACAAAAGTAAAATCTCACCCAAATATTCCAGTATGAAATGAATGTAAAACTACCTTCTGAACAGATAAATGTCTAGTTGATCCTGTGAAATGGTAAAAAACTCTACAAAATATCATGGAATAAATCATTTATCCAATAGACTACACAACACCATATAAAGAGACAAGAGTCCAACTGAATTCCTAAAACTACTAATGAAGATGAAATATCTATCCAATGTGAAATTGGGGATATAATCAAAATACTTGCACAACTATCACGTTCTAAAATGGTGAAACTTCTAATAGTACAAAATATCACCAGGTACAACTTGTAAACCAATTTGTTAGTGTAATAAAAATACACTCTAATTGTAGCCACATGTGATAGTTACAAATAAATTCCCAAAAAATAGAGTCTTACAATATGTGAAAATATCATATAAGGTTACAACAAGTTTGTATTATCATTATACTTACAAATGGTGCACAAATGGGTCTTATAGGAATCCATGCTTTTAGAAAATAAAAAGTGATAACAAATACACTAAAATGAAAGTATTTAAAAATAGACATATTGATCATGATCATACCACCTACGTACACTATTATCTGAATAAAAATGGATTTTATCAACAATAAATTTGAGAAGAAAATCCAAGCATGGTAAACTTGTCACTAGTCTTTTCTCTACATGTCACTCAAAAAAATTCAATTTTGAAAATATGGGAAAGTGTTCTTTCAACATACAATATGAATCCCAAAAAATAATTCTTTGAATTTTTTTATGTTAATCAACAAGTTCATTTATGCAAACGTAAAATTAAGGAACTACTTTCCAACCCACTTTATCGGAAATTCATTTTAGGTGGCTAATTTCCTCAGTGAATACTTGGGTATCTGCATGGGTTATTTTAAAAACTATTGATTTTACATCACTTTCATTTTTAACACCTCTCTAATGTTATATCAGACAAAGCTACCAATACCATTCAACCTCATGACCTTTCCTATTATAATGGACAAAAAATGTTTTTCCAATCTTTTGGAAAACTTACCCTTACTTTCATTCTCATATTTTTTTTCTATGAGAGTGGTCTTTCAAAATATTTCCTAACAAAGATTTACATTTCCAACATTTGGCTACATTGTGGCTAGACAATCCATTAAATATACATGGATAAATGTACCACAAATTTTATGTATATAAACCATAATCAAAAGGAATGTTGGAATATTTATGTTGTCTATTTTTACCAGATTCAACATTATTATAAATATGCCCATCATTTTGAGATACAAAACTCCCCTTAGTAGGTTTGATAAAATTTAATCTTCCATTAGCTTTCATGGGTTGTGGTATACGTCTCTCTCTTGTAGATTAGAATGTCTTGGAATATTCACATGTTTCATTCTAACCACTAAAACTCAATCCAAAATCTACACGGTGAGGCATGCCTTCTACCTAAATGGGTTTGTTAATACCTCGGCCTTTTTTTCCAAGGATTTTTCCATTAAATCCCTTTTTAAAAAGTAATTTTGAACCAATCCCTCTAGTGTGTTGTTCAAATTTACAAAAATCATTTTCAACTGATTTGGAATGGTAGGAATTATTAACAACCGGTGATTAACTTACATTACTTGAATATATTTATGCATTTGTGAGAGAGGAAGGTCATGATTGTAAAATGGACTCATTTTTTATCCTTCTTGTCATCACCATTTTTTAGTCTTAATAATATCTCATCCTTACCCTACAAGTCAAATTTTAATCTAATAATCTCCTCTTCTAAGGAGTAAGATTTTGATCTCAGATAAACAAATTATTCATATATCTGACGGTTATATTCTTCAAGTTCATTGAACTTATCCTCTTTTGAAAACTTTCCCATAGTTCACCTATACACAGCTGAACTAAATGCAATATCTAAAGAAATAAACTATTAAATATGTCAATTAACTAGTTTTGATACCAAAATATGATTCGTAAACTATAGTAGACCCCCTATAATCAAATAGTTTGAAAAATGGATACTGATTAAAATTCTCAAATTTCTAATTTAAATGAAGTGAGAAATTAAGTAAAAACTAATGCGGAGTGATTTAAAACTTATAAAAATATGCCATTTAACCAAAATATTCAATACATTTTAAGACTCTTCAATTATCTCTCTTAATCAATTTTCTGTATTTATTAATCAACAAAGAGAATCTTGAAATATGAAATAAAAAAGAGGCAAGAGACTAAGATTGTTAATGGAGTTCACCAATTTGGTAACGTCTACGGGTTCATTTTAATCGACAAATTGATCCATTATAAATCATTTACAAGAACAATATTAACCACTTACAAAACCATAATGGTACAAATGACCTACAATAAATCCACAAAAATGTTTGGAAGAATGCTGCAAACTCTTCACAAGAATCACCTCTGAAATTGAATCCATAAATGCAAGTTTCCTTCTTGAAATATCTAGTTAAATTCCTTCATGGATTGGAATTATTCTCTATTCAAGACTACAATAAGATCCAATAAGTCTCCCTACATTATCACGATCTTAACAAACTATTACAATGCCCAAAATGCCATTAGATTGGCTTGGGAGATTGAAAATTCAATTATACCTTTTGCATAGTCCTGTAAATTATCACCTTCAAATACGATGTCCCTCTTTTTATATTTTTTCCAAGTAGTTGGCACATTTGTAAGGGCACATATTATTTTTCAAAATGTTAAGGGTTCGAATCCAACAATGGGATTGCTTTGGCATATGGGATGGATAAAAATCACACATTTCTTAGGCACCAACCAATTTAAGGCTTAAAATATCCTATAACAACTAATTTACATCATGGATGTCACCACTTCCACACTACTTTTTCCATATTTGGGGTAAAAAAATCTCGTAAAAATCGAGATGGTTGGCAATTTGATGATTTGGACCTTGGTCGCTTTGGTAAGCTGGTGGTTTGTTGAAATGGTCCTGGCTTTGTTAGATGCTATGGAAAGTTGTTTAGTTACGGCTTTGTTTTGATTTGTGTTGAGGTGATAAGGTGTGAGATTTTCCAAGTTGGTTCCCACTTGTCATTGATCCGTCCAATGTTGAAGTATCTCCGTTGGTTTGCATAGATGGTGAATTAGGTGGTAGGCCATATTTATTTGCGCAACAACTGATTAATACGATGAGATCCCTCTCCACCATTAGCTCGAACTTTTGGTGTGACGGAAATCGTGCATCTCTGATACCAGCCAATTAAGCGTGCCACCCCCAGAGTAGTTCTTGGATGGGTGACCTCCTGGGAAATTCCCAGTGTCACTTCCTCTTAATATGTCATTGGGGTTGATTAGGTGTATACCTGGCTCCATCACACGGGAGGGTATTGGCGTAACAACTGATTAACACGATGAGATCCCTCTCCACCATTAGTTCAAGATTTTGGTGTGACGTTAAGTCGTGTAGCTCTGATACTATGAAAAGAGTTTGCGAGAATCGAATCAGAAATGAGGCACCATGAAGTAGTTGCACTCTAATGGAATCGTGAAAGCTCCAGCGATATCAAGGAAAAAATTGATCAGTAATGGAAGAACTTGCTCGACAGAAACAAAGCTTGCATAGAGGAAAGACAACAGAGTGTCTTGGCATGCTCATAAATGAATAGAAAAGGGGTACATATAGGGTGTTGAGTAACCCTAGTGCAGGACACATATGAAACCCTAAACCTAACCCTAAGCATAACCCATGTGAGATGACCCTCCAACATGAGAGGAGGACACATAGGATAACTCACACTAACAATATTGTGGCCTGAGGACCCACCATGTGGACCTCTCCAAAATTTCCATCTTGTTGATGCTCTAAACCTACCACATATCAATAAAAGTGTCCATGAAATAATGTGATGTAAACTATAGTGTAATTGGGAAAATGAAAATCAAACAAATATATACCACAATGGCAGGGTCCCCTTTTGAAACAAAAGTGAACCTCACTGTTGAAACCTAATTTTTTTACACGATCAATAAAACCAAACACGTTCATGATCATATTTCTACCTCAATCAACTCTGAAATATGCAAATAGGCTCTAACATGAGCTAGTGTATTGTAGACCTATGTTTTCAATGTTGACCCATTTTGACCATGAAATTTGACCAACAACATCAGGAGTATATGATGTCTATTTCAAATGTTCCAATAGGTGTTAGAAATATATTATAGTTATATTCTATACTGTAATGGTTTAGTGATAAAAAGGGAAATTATGATCAACCATAATGTCCTCTGGATCAGTTCTCTACTAGGGCTTTAAACTCTTTAAATTTACATAAAAAATATGATTTGTTTTTATAAAGAAATACCAAATCATTCGAGAATAATCATCAATAAAATTAATTGCATACAAAGAACCATTTAATAAAGGAAATTCTAATGGTATTCTAACGTCATTGTGGACAATTTCTAGAGGTTATGAGGAGTTAGCTTCATGCTAAATATGGTAGGGGTTTGCAGATTACTTACCACATAAGCACCCTTCACAAGTTTCACGAGCATAAAACATAGGTGCCAATAACAAGGTTAAGCCGAGACATGTCATACATGCTCCTAAAATTAACATGAGATAATATTTCATGCCACAACTGAAAATCATTTCTGTTTTGAGTAGGAAAACATAAAGTAGATGTAATACCTTTAAAGAAATAAAAACCATTCTTTTGTATGCCTTCAACAATAGTGACATCTAACTCATTTTTAATAAGATATTTCTCCTTTGGTAAAACTATACTATAATATTTTGAGTTATCTATGAACAAGAAAGTAAATTCAATTTTGTTTTAGGAACACACAAAACATCATTTATTAAACCATTAAAAACTTTAGCTTTTCCTTGAATTTGAACATCGCGAATGGAATGATCACTGGGATAGATTTGATAATTACATTCTTTGATATTAGTGAAAATATCATAACTATAATTCCTATGCCTAGATACACCAGTGTCTAATACCCATCTATTTTTTAGCAATAACTAATGCAACGTACAAAGAAAATGCATTAGGTTTTTTATTGTTCTTTTGATTCTAATTTGGTTAGTTCCTTTTCTAAATATTTATATGTGGTTTTACTACCCTACAGTCTTCCTTTTCGATTCCAAATTTCCCACAATTGTGACATTTCCCATTAAAACAACTCTTAAATGATTATTCCCTAATTTCTTATCTTTAATAGGAGATTTAAAGTTTGATTTTTGATTATTGTTAAACCTAGAATAATTATTCTTAGGTTTTTGTGTGAGAAGTGTCTTCCTGGAATTTTCCTTCAAATCAAAGTTTGACATGAATTTCTCTTCTTGAATTAGGAGAACACTCAAAGTAGATAGGTTGAGAATCACTTTTTTGGTTTGATATTTTGAATTTAAAATGGAAATGATGTTTTTAAAAATTTCATGTATGTTCATTTGAATAATAAAATACAATAGTTTATTATGAATCAAATCAGAGTTACATCTATCTAATTGAGATTTAATGTTTTTAATTGTTTCTAGAAAATTAACTAATTTTTTGTCTCCCTTCATAGGAGTTGTCATTAATTCAAGAATCAATTTTATAATATTTAAAATATGTGTACCTTTGTGCATTCATTCTAACTGTTTCCAAACTTCACTCCAAATTCTATCATTTCCAATGTGCAAAAAAAGTCATCTTACACGTTTCGCAGTATGATCAACATCACTTCGTGCACTTTTTGTTGAAATGCAGATACATTTTCTGTTGTCACTTGTCTCCAAGCCGACACCTTCTTCGTACCATTCACGACAATCCAGAGTTTGCATGCCATGAATTCCTCCTTTAATCTAATATTCCAGATGTTGTAGTTAGATCCATTCAACATCTACATTTTGTCAATACTGAAGTGATTAGAACCCATTTTGAAGCTTTCAAAATTCAAATCAAGAGGAAAAAATAATATTATTATGATAATTGAATGTTCAAATCCCCATTCTTCACTTTTTGATAGAAATTATATTTTACAAAGGAAAAATTTGTAAAAGGTTTTGTAAACAATCCCCTCTCATTTATATGTAAAAATTTGTATTGAATTTGATGTTTTTGTCTCTTCTGCTAAAATTTTCTTGTCACATGTTTCTTAAGTCACAAGAACGGCAATTTATAGATTATTTTCATAATTTTAAAAAATCAATCAAATAATAAAAGTTTCTAATAATTAGATAATAAAATCTCTCAAAAGATATATGAACAAATACTTAGATTTAACTCCTAACTTTTAAAATATGACATAGTTTATTACTCTTAATGAAAATAAAACTGTTTTATGGGTTGATAAATACTAATATCAATTTATAAAATATTCAATTAAATTCAAATTTAGATTTCCCAAAAAAATTCTATTTTTAAAATTTCTTAAAAAAAATCTATGAATAAATTTGAATAAAATGTCAAGGAGACCGAGCTCCTTGTTATTCTAACACCACCCTGGCGAGCTGGGAAACAACGAGCTACGACCGAGCTCAATGGTGAGTTAAGAATCGATCCCGAATGTGATTCATGGCTGACATAAATCATCTCGCAAAATAGGAAACATCTAGCAGTCGCCTTATCATCACGGCCAAGCCAAGAGGGTTCGCCATCTCCTTACCACCATATGGGTTTCAATCCACCCGCCACACAAACAGGCAAGTTAAGGGCGAGAAGCAAAACAAGGAATAATGTGGTTACAACCACAACTACATCACCAAATCAGAGTCTATATGGCCCACTTGCATTTGTTGACATTGAAGAGAAAGGAAAGTACTGAGTGTGACTGAAGTCACTATTTAATACACATATATTTGAAATGGTTAGGTATTAAACAAATGTAAGCAGTCCCTAAAAACAAATGTTTTGATCTAAGCATAAACCAAATGCATAATAAGGAGGTGAAAAACTAATATGGTGGAGCATTACGTTTATTATCAAAATATATGTCATGCACAACTATGTGGTTTACAATGTTTGAGTCATCCATATTAAATTCACCATACCTCAAGACTTGGTAAAAAAAAATGATTGATATTTTTAATGTGGTCCCCATTGCAAATGTTGTGAGATAGGAAAAATTAGAGATCCTATTAACTTGGAAGTTGTCTCCCCATTCGGAAACCTTGGTGAATTAAATTCCTACAACCAACATTAGAAAAAATGTAAACTTTGCAAAAAATATTTAAGCAAACAGTGGTCCCGCTAGAACATTTCAATGCACCAAAAAAATTGAGGGGTTAAATTATTTTTTGAGCCAATGTATTTAAGTAAGAGAGAATGAATTTGGTGGGGCGCATTTTATATGGCCTATTGGTTATAACCACCTACCAACCAACACGATTTTCAATATTAATTTAAATTTAAATAATTCATGTACGAACTATTAAACAACTATTAATGAAATATTAAACAATTATTGTAAATTAAATAATATACACAACATAGTGAATACAAATAACACATAACACAAATTTACATGGAAAACCCCAAAAGGTAACAAAAATGATAGATTTCTATTATGTGAGAAACATATTTACAAGTCTAGTAATTTACCCTCCTTCACCCACTTCTCTCCCTTGTACAGTTGCAAAACCCATGCTATACTTCATCAAAATAAGGGATTTATTTATTTATTTAAACAAATCCCTTAAGCTTCTTTTTTTTACTATAGGTAAAGTATATTTTGAAAGGGACTATACCTTTGTACAACAAGGTTCAAAAACTACATATAATAATTGAATCAAAATAAAAGTGATAAAAATAAGGATTTTACAATAAAACCCAACAGAAGAAAAATATTTCTGCCAATAAAAGTACCAAAGCCAGTAGAAAACAACAATAGAACAAGAAACAAACAACAATAAATCAATAACTTAACCATTTCTTTTTGTGAAAACATTTTTCTTCTTGTTAGGATCCGTAATCCATTCATTAGGATCTTTCTATAATGGAATACATACTTCAAGATCTGTGATCATTTGATATGTATTAATTGAGCATCTAGGAGGAGCATTCTCCTTAGTTGGTATAGTCTCTTTTGGTTTAGTGTTTCCTGTCTTCACTGTTCCATTCCCGGATGACTCCTTTTTTTCATGCTCTATGATCTCTCTTAAAGAGGTTTCAGTGATTATTTCCATTATGTATTCGTCCTCCGCATCAGAAATAGGGATATCCTTAGGTTCAAAGACCATATGTTCAGAGAGGGCATTTTTCCACCAGTTAGCATTCTCATTTTTTACATTTTACTATATCGCAATTAGCAGTAGAGTGTTCCTCAGAGAAACATCTCGTATATCTAAAAGGTAGACCTTCATAGTCTAGAGACTAAGTCCAAGTTCAATTTTTCACCTTCACCTCAATGTGAGCTGGAAGATCCTTTGAAGTATCAACCTCAACAAGCATTCTTACATAGGTTGTGTGTGTGAAATTATAGGTTTGGGAGTCAATGTTTATGATCTTTCCCAAGGTATTGCCTATGGCTATCAGACAATTTTGGTCCCAAAAATTGAAGAGGTAGGTACGGCAGTCTAATCCAAATCATTTTGTAGGAAAAAGATTCAGTGAGAGGGTTGAATGATGGAAATTAGGGTTTTCAAATAAGATATTTTTGCTAGAAAACCCAAATTTGTTTAGTAATGACATCATTATCAGCTATGGATTCAAAAGCTATAGTAAAATTTCCCTTAGCACAAGGGTAGAGATCCAACCTTCCTTCTAGTAGTGGGATCCAATGCTTAGAGATCCATTTGTGTAGGATGGGTAGGATAGGCTAGAGTCCAGCAAATCTACAAATCAGGGCATGTTCTTGGTAAAATGACTCTATTTCTAGGACTTCATCTCCAAAGGTTACACATGGGTTTCTCTCAGCAGGCCTTATGGTTTTGAGCTCTGGCTTCTTTTGCAAAACCTCCTTGAATGAGTGATGGACCAAAGCTTCCTCCGTTGTAGGGGGTTCCTGGCTTAGAACATGGGAGGAAACTTTATTATCTACAACCTTTCCTCCTAACGGGTTATTAGAAACATTGTTGGCTCCTTTGCAAGTTCCACATGTGCTTCTTCCAATGCCGCTAGTATGTTTCTGAGTGAAATCCCCATTAACTTTAGTATCTATATCCCTAAAAGGTGAAACCATGGATATCTTCATAAATAGGTCATTTAGAGATTACTTTGGTTTTTATAGTGAGTTACCTCTATCCTATGCATGTATATCTCCATTTCCTCCCTATTTTCTCTTCCCATCTACAATAAAGAACAAAGGGAAAGTTTTCATGGGGCCACCCAAGCATCGCCCCCCTGTAATGTCTTGTTTAGGGTTCAAGTTCTACTTAGGGCTCGTGTTAGGCTTTACAGTTTTCTATAATGAATGGCCTTCAACAACGCCACCCCCATCAACTCATTCCTTCATTGGCAGAGCTCTAGCCACTGTTGTGTTACCATCCTTACGAGAAGGTGTCTCTAATTTAGGGTTTGCATTTTATGAATGGTTTAGGGATCACAAAGACATGGCTCATAAGTGACTAATACAATGTTAATGGTTAGTTTTCAACGTTAATGGAGAAGACATGACCCTTAAGTTTCTTTTATGTTTTAATGAATTTCATTATTATTTACCTCACTACTAAGTAATCTAACATTATTAGTAATTCAGAATCCATCTTGAAAATATACAAAACCATGTGCAATTGTTTGGGACCTATATCATTTCCTGATATTTCCTGTTATTATTTATAGGTTGTGAGATCATGTGCATCTTCTTAGTGCCAGCTAGTAAAGTATTCAAGTGCTTCCCTCCATCTCAAAACACTAGTGAAAGAATAAATAGTGAACAAACAATACAATCAATCAGTTGTAGTACTATGACCATAGTTATATGACATTATGATAGGAAGCTAGTTTTGTGACTACACACTAGCCTATGAAACATGTCTTTACTTCACCACACAACTGTCTCAATATAGTTATTAGGATTCATTTTCGTTGATTAAGTATTTGAGTTTCATTCTGAAGCAACAGAGACCATGAATCATCCTTATAACAAAGAATCCTATCATTTCCATTTTAGGATCCATATGGGAAAGATAGTGACCACACAATCAATTTCATCATTACGTCCTCACTACCCTTCATGTAGCCATCCTAAACTGGTACAAGTAGGATATTGTTGATAGGACAATAAGAAATAGTGATTATGCTTCATTTATATTTTACAGTTATCCAATAGTTAAGTAGATGGGTTGATCTTATGATAGGTTTTTTAGTATCAAAACACAACATTCAATTTCTCAATAGAGACTCATAGTAACTTACTAAGTTACTACTTTTAATAATTATCACTCCTTGTACTTGTCACATCATAGTGGTTGTTAAAGGCTATAGGATATGCTATTACATTATATTGATACAATCATACCTTAGATAATTTCAATCATAGTTTTCTTCTTATAATTTTAACATTACATAATAATACCTCTTTTAATTCTTATTTGGTCATCATAGGATATTCATATAACAACTTGTTTTAATACAGTATACTAATGATATGACCAAGTTCATATTCCTCCATTATTTGTAGCGTACCTTGTTTGTCAACGACACTTTTAATCATCCACAAGGATACTACAAAAGAAGTCATGATTTCCATGTTGAATCATTGACTTATAATTAATCATTGTTGTATTTAAATCAACACTTAATCACTTTTAAGTCTGAAAAGGTACTAAGGATACTTATCATGGTATCAGATCATGTCCTTTATCCATTTCAAACTCTATTTTTATTCCTCACTTAACATGAATTAACAATTAAACATGGTTTCCTTCGAATAATCATGTTATATGCTTGTGTATTGTTTTTTATAATAAAACTTACTATTTACCTATATTTCACATAAACCATTATTAAACATATAAGTTCATTCATGGTGAACTAATGGAGGAAAAAAATCATAATACTGTGAATGTTAATTTTTGAAACAACTTGTATACTTATGTGTCGTCATGATGTCCTAAATAGAATACTTGTCTATATTAAATTACAATGACACTAAAAAATTAAATTCATGTTATTGTTTCCATGTAATGTATTATTCACAATAATGACTTAATTATCATCTTTAAGAAACTATAAGTTCAACAAGTATTGTTAATTGTTAACAATAACTCAAACATGGAAATTGCAACATCCCTCAAATGTTTTTAGCTTAAATATGATGATAAAATTATAACATTAATTTTATCATAATGATATCTATTTCATATTATTGGTTACAGACCATCATAATTGGTGATTACTCACATAATGCCATCCTTCCAACACTAAACAAGAATACTATAGGTTATTATATACTTTTCATCATTCACGCATAGTCTATTCGTTGTCACGAGTATAATAGTATCTTTCATAATTTTTTCATGTTATTTTCATTGTATCCATACTTACCACTTGTCCATGTTAGTGAATCATAGTATCGTCATTAGATATCATAATAAATGATGATCATATCATACTGTACTATCATAGCATATAGTTGTCATTAAGAATTGGTTTATCAATCATGTTCCATGTGCGAAATCATAATTAAATGCTTAGTATGATAATACATGAATTTAGAATTTTATTGTCATTAGTGAATGATATACTTTGTTTCATGTGAACGGTGGTATCTTTATTATTTTTTCATATTGTTTTCATCGTACAAGTATATTGTTTACAAATATAATCATCCCATCATAATAACATCATAAAGCACATGTAATTTCACAACTTAACTTCACTCATATTAAAAATACTCTATTATAGAACATCAATATAACTTATTCATTTCTCGTAATCATGATAAACAAAATAGAAAGTACTTAATTTAATACAAAATAAAGATAATATATACGTTTGAAGAAATTATCAATAGATAATCTAAGAGGCACAGTAAGGCCCATCTTGCCTTCATTCAACTATGAAATAATACTTTCCACATTTTATTAAAATTATGATTATAACAATACAATTATCTAAAACAAATAATAAAAAAAACCACTAGATGAATCATGCACATTCAATCCCTTTAAGTAACTTAATAATGATTACTCCATCACGCATGTTGTAGGAGAGATAAAAATTGTATACATGGTCATCCTCGATGAACTAGCATGAATTATCCACTCATGATCATGTTGCATTAATTTGAAACAAAGAAGTATAATTTGGATAACTATCTTTTAATCTTCATAATTCATTAAATCAATAAGCATAGCAATGATCTCATAAAATCACAATATAATTCTCTTCTTCTGAAAAACCATTAAAAATATGAATTTCGTGATCGTACAAATTTATTAAATACAAATCTAGGAAAGAAATATTCTATATCCAATATTAAATATAAAATATTATCTCAATAAAAACAATTTATAGACTATTACAAAGGAATAATATTCATTGATATGTTTGCTTTTAATTACCAAATGGAATTTATTCCATTAACTTGGTCAATACATACAAATCATCCTCATTGTTTTCTATACAATACTCTATTCATAAAGGTTATAGAAAAATGACATCAATGTAGGTTGATCCTTGTTATCTCTTCCAAGAGTATTGTATATGTTACGCTATCAACAGTTTGGTTTCAGTCATCACAAAATTCAATATTATAAATGAAAATGGCATACTAATACATCTATTATGTAAATGAGAGGAAGCTCAATGTTTCCAATAATCAATCAAACTTCTCCATTTTAAGTTTATACACAAATAAGGAGGATCAACCTTCCCTCAGTGAAATTACTAATCTAAGTACTTATGAACTGCACTTCAAAAATTGGATAATATTACACAAAAAATCAACTCAAAAAGTAGTCAATCATTAAAATAATAATCCACATGTTAGTCAAAATATTTTCCAATAGATTTGAAACTACAAATACCCAGTAAGCTACAAAAATCAATCATGTCACATACACCACAAAATGTTTTTCTTATTAAAATAAGAAACTATACAGCTCAACCGATAAATAGTGAAATACCATAGATTCTGAGATGATCTCAAATGAGTTTAATCCATCTCAGTTACTTCTCATAAGGGAACAAAACAATACATTCATAGTTGAAACCAAAAGAAGGCAATAAATTTTTTTACCAAACTCTCAAGTAGAGCCAAGTCACATACCTAAAACAAACTCAAATTTCACAACCAAATTTGCAAATGAATATTTTAACAAGAGTTGTAACTATAAATCTGATTGCAAGGAAGAAATAGAGAACTCTTGCATAGTCACAAAATATTGGAAACATTTTCATATTGGCATACACTTACCCAAAGTCGTATTTCCCTTAAATTCCAAAGAAAGTTAATAGAACTTAAAACTAAAATAAGGGTATCGACCCTAATGCTTCAATAGTTTAATTTCCTAGGTGATTATGACTCATAAACACCCAAAACACCTCATAGATATCAACATTGCCAATGTAATAGTAAATCTTACAAAATGTGGTCAAGTCCAATAATAACCCAACTAGGTTCAATACCGTAAGGTCAATTTCATCACTTTTGTATGCTATTAAAAAACTATAAGTCCCTGAATAAGGTAATTACGGATACCTAGAAAAGATAACAACAAGAATAAACCATCTACAAAATACCCACTTGTATAAATGAGTTTATGCCGAGTTTTGCTATTAATATTTTATTTATTTAGTCATCATATCTTTCCTAATTTGAATCCATAATAGAAAACAAAACTATATTTCATTGTTTTTAAAAGCAAGGAAACAAATTAAAAAGTTAGATATTCCATTCCTGAGAATACATGGTTTTTTCCCAATTTCATTCCTCATAACCATTCACAGATTAGAAAAATAAATATATTTGAGTAGCAAGGAAATCATTTAATATTCCCAGAATCAAAATGCCCAAGGAATGCAAAAATTTCACTTTTTAAATGATTCTAAAATATTTGCATGTAATTATATCATCATATTTTTGCTCCATTTCCAAACAATAGAGAAAATAAACCATAAATCACGAAAAAAGTGAATAAGGAGGGTTTGCATGAATTCTGGATTGTTTTACAAGTTTCCCACTTTCATAGAAAACCATGTGAAGTACAATAAATGATATTAATTTCTCTACCAGTTTCCAATTAAAATTTCCTCCTATTTTTGCCATGTGCATTTTACTTTTTCCTTACATGTTCTAGTTTTAGATTTATTTAATCATTTCAAATTATAATATTTTCATTGAACTTATATGTTCAAAGACCGAATTAACAACGCAATAAATATAAACTTATTACTTATTTTGCATGGTTTTCCGTCATCAACCGATTATAATAATGATAAAAAAATTAAACTTTTTCAATGTTCAATGATATGGTGAAAGACCATAATCATTATATTCTTTATATGTTGCTTTGTCACTCTCATATGGTCCAATACAATTTATATCAAACTTAATAAAGATTAACCTTCTCACCTTATGATATGGTCAATAACCAAACAAATAATACATAAACTAATACTAATGACTTGTTGTCTTAGACCCATCTTAAACATAAATTTGCCATTTTTTCTATGGTTTTGACCAACAAGATAAACAAAGCAACATTACCTTATTACATTCTAAGCACAAAGAATAAAATACCTTATTAAATGTAATGATGGTAAATGACTAATAATAAAGTATGATAAAAAAACATTCACTTACCAGGTGTTGTCATACACCAATTTCCTTTACGTTATGGGTCCAAGACAAATTTTAATGCCTTATGGTCTCTGACCAAATTACAATGACCAAGAGGTTAATAAAAAACATCAAGAAAATAATTATTATTTCCCAGCACCAAAATAATATGAAGTAAATCCACGTAATAGATTTGTTAATCATTACAGAATCACTGCTTACAGCAAACAAGGAGGAGTAAAATTTCCCATGAAAAGTTATAGTAAGAATAAGTTGTGATTTTTAAACAATTGGAAATGTGAGGTGATGAGTACGGGTACGGTGATGGGTATACACTGACGCAACATGTATATATCTCTTCCATTAATATGTACATGTGTATAACTATAAACTCAACCTCGTATAAGTACTATTCAAACTTTAATTTCACAAATTATTTAATACATCATAGCTTATTTTCACAACAAAACAAAATGAAAATCTTGGTTGTCGAATTTTTTTTTTTGTTTCCTGTGAATAATTTAATTAATTCACTCGACCCTATGGGTCATATATAAATGGTTCAAATAGGTGTGAGTTCTCGTAAAACACTCCTACCATTTAATAAATTTATTTTAAAAATAATCTATTAACTTTATAAAATAGAATTTATATTAAATAACTAAAAATAATTCTATATTTTTTATTTATTTAACTGTAAACTAAATTTTATAATATTAAGAACACTTTAGAGGGGTAAAAACCTACTTAAGATTAATGTTCCGATAGAAAACCCCTACCCTACTCTTTTTTATCATTTAGCTTAAAATTTAGTCCCTACAACCAAATTTAGAGGCGAAAAATCTCCCACTAAACCTTTTAGTTGTAGCTAACCCCCCCCCACCACCCCCCAACATAAAAAAATAAAAAATTAGTGGTAAAAACCCTATCTTTAAGAATTTTTCTTCTTCTAGATAGCTTAAAATTTGATTTTGAGAAACTTTTGCCAAAGAAGGGGTACTCAAAAGGGTCATTTTCCACTACATTTTTGTATTTCTTACATTTTGAGTCATTTTGAGCTCTGTATGACACTAGGGCCTTGTAAAACAATTTTTACCTATCATTTAATTTTTCCACACAAGTGGTTGTAATTACATATTTTTAGTTGTATTATTGCATTTTTTGTACTAAACATGTCCTCTATTTCGGAAAAATCTGACAACCCACTTTGACAAATAATGCTCCCAAATTCTTCTTACCTGACTCACAACTACTCCGTGGTTATAATTATGCCACATGGAAGACCAAAATTTGAACTAAACTTGAATTTAAGGAAATTTGGCTAGTTATAAATTTATTCAGTGCCCAAATCATTAGATAATGCAACCTAAACGAAATTTTTACATGTCTAATCAAAATTCCAAGTTCAGTATCTAATTTGTAGTATCCGATGAAGTGTAACCTCTCATTAAAGATGTATACATAACTAAAGAAGTGTGGGAAAATTTGAGCATAGTTTATAAGGCCTAAAAAAAATACAATAATAAATTTAAAGATTCAGTTACATACATTCAAAATCAAGCCAAACCAGAAAATGGAGGCTTTTTTTGTGGAGAGTTTGCAACTTTGAGGGTTTCACTTCTAGCTCTGGGAGAGGAGATTTAAGATACTAATATCATGTTCATTGTTCTACAGAGCACCCCCTCCATCTTACCACATTTTTGTGATGACAATAAATTTTTCAGATCCTACCATAAGTATTGATAGGTTGGTGAATTTGTTGCAGTAAGAAGAGGAACTTTACAACAAAGATGAAGAAGAAGAGAAAGCATTATCTTCTTATCAGAAAGAGAAGGAAAAAGATAAATCTTCCCAAAAGTCCCAAAATAACATCAACAAGGGGAAAAGATTAAGAATAAATTTCCTATATGTAAAAGAGGACATGAATTGAAAGATTACTAGTACAACAGATATAAGAAAGGGTTGACAAGAAATTTCAGACCTTACAATCAAAAATCACAACCAAGATAGTCACATTACAAATAAGGGGAGAAGAATGGTAATTTTAGAAATAAACCACCATTAATACAGAAATGTAGTTGAGTAAGAAGACCATTCAGATGATAAGGAATTCTTCTACATTGCTAATTCTAGTGAAGGAGCCGCGTCATCTAGTGCAATCTAGTACGTTGATTTGGGATCCACTTCAATGTATGACTAGACGTAGAGACTGGTTCACTATAATATGAGCCAAACCCTCCAAAAATCATGTTTCATTAGGGGATGAATCTTCCTACACATTCCAAGGTATTTGAAACATTAATCTTCCTCTTTTTTCATGAAATGGTAGGTTATCAGATGTAGTGTATAACTTACTATTAGTTAGTTAGCTTCTAGATCATCATCTGAAGATAATTTTGATAGGAATTTAGGTAATAAAACATGTTTGAATTGAGAAAAATATAAAATCTTTAATATTGTTATAAGAGCTTCAAATATGGGACAGATCTCCCCATCTTCATATTGTCCACAATGATGATCAGAGAACTAATGGCTAAGAACACTTCTTGACATTTTTTTCTTCGAAGAATTGGTCACATCAGTTGTAGATATCTCAATACACTTTGTCAGTACAATATGGTGATAGGATTTTCATCCCTCAATAAGGATAAATAAAAGTGTCTTGACTACCTCATAGAAAAAAACAACACAAAAATTTTGTCCATAAGAGTACTTATCGAGCTCTAGGTAAGCTTGATTTAGTTCATACTAATCTTTGTGGTCTGATGCAACCTAGTCATTGTATATTTATATATTTCATACATTTTGCTGATGATTATTCCAAAAAATTATTGAGCTTTTTGTCTTCATCACAAAACTGAAGCATCTAACAAACTTTAAGAATTTCAAAGTGGCTGTTGAGAAAAAAACTGGTCAGCATATCATATCTTCTCCACTAAGATCTAGGGGGAGAATTCACCAGTAATAAGTTCAAAGCTTATATGGAAGCTCAAAATATTTTTTGACATATTCCTCTTCCACACAAATTGGAATAGAAAGGTGTTATTTAGAAAATAAATTGTACTATCAAGAATGTTATGCATTATATAATTGATGATCTCACGACTTAGTGAAGACATTATGGGCTAAAGTAGCGAAGACTATGATATATTTGATAAACATAGTGCTGACAATTGATCTTGATGGAGTAACTCCACATGAGGCATGGTTGATTTGAGAAGAAATCCATTGAAAAACTCATAGTATTTGGTTACAAATACAAAACGCACACATCCAATCAAAAAAGAAAGAAATTGGACATGAAATTATATAAACCTCGTCTTCATTGGCTACAATGAAGAAGCTCTTAGGTACAGATTTATGGATCCAAAGACCATGAAACTATACACTAGCAGAGATGTTGAGTTATTTGAGAAGAAGGAAGTTGATGCTCCTTCTACAGAATCTCTTGATGTAGATAACCCACATGTTGTGAAAATAAAAACATATGTTCCCATTGATGATGAAAAGTGATTATGGGGATGATGGTGATGACCAATTAGGACCAAAAAACCATGGGAACAATACAACATATTCCTAAGTGGTATAAAAAATATGATTTGAGATGATAAGTTGGATTCTCCTCTAGAAAAATACACCATTGGACCAAAAACTCTCAATAAATCTTGCGAAGAGGAAAATTTTGCTTTGATTGAGTGTAGTTGTTATATCTGTTGACCCCTCTACTATCGAGGAAGCCCTATGGTAAAAATATTTGAAAGATGCCATGAATGTTAAATATTAGTTAGTGAACAAAAAAAAACACCTGATAACTTGTCAATATTCCACAAGGGAAGAATCCCATTATATGTAGATGGATAGTAAAAATAAAGTGCAAAAGCATATGGTATTATTGAAAAGTACAAAGCTAGACTAGTAGCAAAGGGATATACATAAAAGGAAGGCATAGACTATGATGAGAATTTTTTTCCCAAAAATAAGATCAAAATGATCAGGATGATATATACTCTAGCTTCTTAGTTTTGATGGAAATGTCCACCAAAGGAGAAGTGAAAATTTCCTTTCTGAACAAATATTTACACAAGGATAGTCTACGTGAATCAGCTTGAGGGTTTTTTTCATACCTTAGACAAGAAAATAAGGTTGTGTAGATTCATAAAAATATATATATGGCCTTACATAGGCACCATAGTCTTGGTACATCAAGATTTATGAGAATATCATTCAACATGAATTTTTAAGAAATCCATATGATCTCAATCTCTACCTCAAGAGGCAAGGAGGAGAAATTATGATAGTTGTATATGTATATGATCTAATCATCATGGACATCAAAGTGAAGATGGTTTGATGTTACTAAAAAGGATATTAATTGATCATTTCGACATGAAAAATCTCATGATCATGCACTATTGTCTTAGATTTTAAGTATGGAAGAAAAAAGAATCATATTTTTTTCTTGGTTAAAATATACCAAGAAAACACTCGATAAATTCAAGATGGAATGGATTTGCAAACTAATTGCTATACTTATAGTAACAAGACTTTATTTATCTTGTACAGACCCATCTACTATAGTAAATATAATTCTCTATTGAAAATTGATTGGAAGTATCATTTACCTGATAAATACTAGACCAAATATCTACTTTGTAGTTATTTATATTTCTCAATTCATGCAGGAACTATGTGATTAGAAAATAGCAAGGTGGATCTGGAGATATCTCAAGGGCAATATGGATCTTGATCTAGAGTATAAGAAAAATTATTAATTTTTCTTGATTAGATATTCAGATTAAATCATATAGATAACATTGATGATAAATAAATCCACTTTGGGTTTTTTTATTTTTGGGATCTGGACCGATATCATGGGGAAACAAGAAACAAAAACTTTATTTCTCATTCTTTTACAAAGTTCAAATATCATGTTATAGGTGGATTTGTCTACGAAGTGATATGGATACGTCACATACTTGAGGGGCTTATAATACCACAATAGAAATACATTAGCTTATATGTTGACAATGATGATGTTCTTAAAATTTTTTGCAATCTAATGTTTTATGAGATGAACAAGACTATTAAGTTACAGGTTTCATTTTCATATGTGAGCATGTTTTGAGAAACATAATATACAACTTAAATTTTTTTTCCCAAAAACTCTAAAAAAACATATATTTTTATGAATTCACTTAACGTGACAAATTCAAGTTGTTTTACGAGAGTTCCTCTTCCTCATCTCTTAAGGAAATGCAAAATTAAAGCAGAAAATATTAGGTAAAACATATTACACATGTAATTTATGCATTATAATTAGTATTTTACTTTAGTCATTTTTACCTTTAGAAAACAAGTGTTTTACTTTGGTAAATAGTGGTTGATTATATTGTTATGTTTTTTATACAAATATTTATCATATTGTATTCACGTATAGTTTTCTAGTCCATTTGTTGAACATGTGTAACAGAACTTTATTTGTACTCAAATGTTCAATACTAGTAAATATTGTAGCTACGATTTATTTATAACTTTTTTTTTTCATGATCAATAAAATTATAACCTGCCCACCTTGCTATTTCCTTTAGCACTTATATATGTCATCAACACATTAAGTTCATTCATAATCTACAAGTTGTTATAGTTAGGGTGCTACGAACTTAACCCTAGGTCATATATAAGCTTGATTTAGTTCATACTAATCTTTGTGGTCTAATGCAACCTAGTCATTATATATTTAAATATTTCATACTTTTTGCTGATGATTATTCCAAAAAATTATTGTTCTTTTGTCTTCGTCATAAAAGTGAAGCATCTGATAACTTTAAGAAGTTCAAAGTGGCTGTTGAGAAAGAAACTGGTCACCATATCATATCTCTCCACTTAGATCGAGGGGGAGAATTCACTAGTAATAAGTTCAAATCTTACATGGAAGCTCACAATTTTTTTTGACAAATTCCTCTTCCACACAAATTGGAATAGAATGGTGTTATTGAGAGAAGAAACCATACTATCAAGGATATTATGCATTATATGATTGATGATTCAGGATTGGTGAAGACATTATGGGCCGAAGTAGCGAAGACTACGATATATTTTCTAAACATAGTGCCGACAATTTAATCTTGATGGAGTAACTCCACATGAGAATGGTTTTGAATTGGAAGAAATCCATTGAAAACCTCATAGTATTTGGCTATAAAATACAAAATGCACACATCCAATCTAAAAAGACAGAAATTAGACAGGAAATTATATAAACTCATCTTCATTGGCTACAATGAAGAAGCTCTTAGGTACAAATTTATGAATCCAAAGACTATGAAACTATACACTAGTAGAGATGGTGAGTTATTTGAGAAAGGGGAAGTTGATGCTCCTTCGATAGACTCTCTTGATGTAGATAACCCACATGTTGTGAAAATAGAAACATATGTTCCCACTGATGATGACAATGATGATGGGGATGATGGTGATGACCAATTAGGACCAAAAACCATGGGAACAGTACAACATATGCCTAAGTGGTATAAAAATATGATTTGAGACGCTAAGTTAGATTCTCCTCTAAACAAATACACTATTGGACAACAAACTCTCAATAAATCTTGTGAAGAGGAAAATTTTGCTTTGATGAGTAGAGTTGTTAAATGTATTGACCCCTCTACTATCTAGGAAGCCCTAAAGTTAAAAGATTGGAAATATTCTATGAATGTTAAATATTAGTTAGTGACGAAAAAGAACACCTGATAACTTGTCAATATTCCACAAGGGAAGAATCCCATTATATGTAGATGGATACTAAAAGTAAAGTGTAAAGCATATGGTACTATTGAAAAGTACAAAGCTAGACTAGTAGCAAAGGGATATGCATAAAAGGAAGGCATAGACTATGATGAGACATTTTTTCCCCAAAATAAGATCAAAATGATCAGGATGATATATAATCTAGCTTATTAGTTTTGATGGAAATGTCCACCAAAGGGAAGTGAAAATTTCCTTTCTGAACAAATATTTACACAAGGAAGTCTACGTGAATCAGCTTGAGGGTTTTTTTATACCTAGATAAAAAAATAAGGTGTGTAGATTCATAAAATATCTATATGGCCTTACATAGGCACCAAAGTCTTGGTACATCAAGATTTATGAGTATATCATTCAACATGGATTTTTAAGAAATCCATATGATCTCAATCGCTACCCTCAAGAGGCAATGAGGAGAAGTTATGATAGCTGTATATGTCTATGATCTAATCATCATGGAAATCAAAGTGAAGATGGTCGATGTTACTAAAAAGGATATTAATTGATCATTCGACATGAAAAATCTCATGATCCTGCACTATTGTCTTAGATTTTAAGTATGGAAGGAGAAGAATCATATTTTTTCTCAGTGAAAAATATACGAAGAAAACAATCGATAAATTCAGGATGATGGATTACAAACCGATTGTTATACTTATAGTAATGAGACTTTATTTATCTTTTATAGATCCATCTAGACTAGTAAATATAATTATCTATGGACAATTGATTGGGAGTATCATTTACATAATTAATATTAGACCAGATATCTACTTTGTAGTTATTTATATTTCTCAATTCATGTAGGAACTAAGGGGTTTGTGATTAGAAAATAGCAAGGTGGATCTTGAGATATCTCAAGGGCAATATGGATCTTGATCTAGAGTGTAAGAAAAATTAATTAATTTTTCTTGATTGGATATTCGGATTAGATCATATAGATAACATTGATGATGATAAATCCACTTTTTGGGTTTTTTATTTTTGGGATCTGGACCGATATCATGGGGAAACAAGAAACAAAACTTTATTTCTCTTACTTTTACAAAGGTCAAATATCATTTTACAGGGGGAGTTTTCTACGAAGTGATATGGATACGTCACATACTTGAGGGGATTCTAGTACCACAATAGAAATACACTAGCTTATATGTTTACAATGATGGTGTTCTTAAAATTGTTTGCAATCTAATGTTTTATGAGATGAACAAATACTATTAAATTACATGTTCATTTCACATGTGAGCATGTTTCGAAACACAATATACAACTTAATTTTTTCACAAAAAGTAAAAAAAAAGCATATATTTTCATGAATTCACTTAACGTGACAAATTCAAGTTGTTTATAGAGTTCCTCTCATCATCTCTTAAGGAAGTGCAAAATTAAAGCGGGAAATATTAGGTAAAACATATTAGGTATGTAATTTATGCATTATAATTAGTACTTTACTTTAGTCATTTTTTTCTTTAGAAAACAAGTGTTTTACTTTGGTAAATAGTGGTTGATTATATTGTTATGTTTTTTATACAAATATTTATCATATTGTATTCACGTATAGTTTTCTAGTCCATTTGTTGCACATGTGTAACAGAACTTTATTTGTACTCAAATGTTCAATACTAGTAAATATTGCAGCTACGATTTATTTATAACTTGTTTTTTCATGATGAATAAAAATTATAACCTACCACCTCACTATTTCCTTTAGCACTTACTATATGTCATCAACACATTAAGTTCATTCATAATCTACAAGTTGTTATAGTTAGGGTGCTACAAACTTAACCCTAGGTCATATATAAGGATATGTATAATTTATCTATGGCTAATATAATCTCTTATCATACTAATATCGTATTTATTTATGATTTCATATGCTTAGTAGGTCAAATTTTTGTGTAGTTCATAACATAGTAGGGTATATATAGGAGTTTGAGAATAGTAAATTATCATCATATTGATAACTTGAATCTTATTGTTTGGTTTTGGAAGTTTCTCCCTCAAATTTTCTAACTCATTCTACTTGCATATTTTTGATCATTTCTTCATATTTTTTTGTTCATTGGTGTTATATTGTTGTTGATATTCAAATCTATCTATTAATTTCATTATAAGTGGTATCAGAGATTTGATCTAGAAATTTTTTGGTCAAAACTATATTTTTTGAATATTTAACTATATCTTCAAAATGGTGGTGATTTTTTATGAAATTTAGAAATAAAAGTGGTGAAATAAATTAAGTACATTCATCTTAAAATGTTTGATATGTGAACTTATTTTTCACAAGTTAGATCCATTTTAGGGTTTTTCATAAATTAGCTTCATAGGATGCTATTTGTGGATTATTTCTAAGTTTCTTATGTTTTTAGAAAATTTGCCAAAAATTATCTAGGTTTTTTCCTTATGTCTTTCTCCATTCGGCCTAAATCTATATATAATATGAAACCCTAATTGAAAACCCCAAACCCTAAATAACCTACCCTAATACTTGTACACCAAGGCCCAAACTCTAAATCATGATAGGGAGATAAAATATATGCCAAGGGAAGGATCAAGTCATCCTAGACATGAATCCACATAAAATAATATATTGATTTTTGAATCCTCATCTTATGGGTTATTAGAACCGGTCAACTAAATTCAAGACAAGGTGAAAGAAAAGGTGAATAGGGATGACCTTAACACTATGTAAACCCATTTTGGTAATTAACTAAAATTATGTAAAGGACTGAATTGACAAACAATTTTTGAAAATGGGTTACACATAGTGAAGGGTGAAATAAATATGCAGATTAAATAAATGTGGAAGGAGATGATGAAGACTATTTCAAGCATGAAGATTGGCATGTATTCCCATGCAAGTCACACAGGCTTCCTTAAGATATGCACAACCATATCCAAATCATGCCAACTAATGAGGATCCTCTGCAAAACGTTTTAAATTTTTCTAGCCATTGATGTAACATTATTCTAAAAGTGGAAATGTGCAAACTCAAAGGAGATGATATGATCACATAGATCAAATGGAGTATTTTTTGATATACATCAGGTTTTAAGTGGTAAAACATGGTAATTAAATCCTTTTATTTGTAACCAAAAAAAATTCACTTTATACCATTGGTTTGTACACAAAATAAGAAGAAGGATCTTACTGTCACATGGTCAATTTTTATAGAAGACATGCAAAAACACTATATTAGTAGTTCAACTGAGAACTACTTTAGCCAATTGGTTAAGATGCGACAAAAAAGGTCAATAAAGTATTATACTGAGGAGTTATAGAGATTTTCACTGCGTGTGGATGTAATTATTGATGAAACTATGAATGCTATGTTCTTAGATAGTTTCAAGGATCACATCTAACATGAGGTACAATTTTTTGATCCACTAAGTGTTTATGAATCTATTTTCATGGCATGTAGAGTAGAGGGAAAAAATCCTTACCATGAATAAGAATAATTTCACTACCATTAGATATTGTAGCACCTCAGTACTATCATTTTCTCAACTATGTAGTTTAATCCACACAAAAATATTGAGGATAAACATAAATAAGGATATGATATAGTTCTGATAATAAATGAAGTAAAGGACCTAAATTTGTGGAGATAAAAATTATTCTACATTAAGGGAATGAATGAGGAATAATAAGTGGATGAAGGATTTGGTGAAGAGGAGGAATATCTTGAGATAGTGACTAAGGAATCTCAACCAAATATTATTTTCCATGTGATTTATTGCATTAGTACACAAAAAATCATTATTATAGTTGGATTTGTGAAGAAAAAAAAGGGTAATGATATTGATTGAATTTAGAAATACTCACAACTTCATCAATCATAATTTGGATTTGTGCTTAAATTTTTTTGTTTATCCAGCCCTAAATTTTTAGGTCATATGTAAAATTTTTAGTATAATTAGTTGTTTAGGAAAATACCATGAGGTTAAGATATCTATGGGATATTACCTCCTAGAATATCCCATTTATGTTGTTTAAATGGGGTGAATACATTATGTTGGAGGTCTAATGGCTTATTACATTAGAAACCATTAATATGAACTTCTAGGATTTATTCTTATGGTTCCATTATGAAGAGAAGAATTTTACATTGTGAGGGATGTAGGAAAAAACTATACAACTTGTAAGTTCTCATCAAATGCATAAGTTAATTAAGAAGGGTGTTAATGGGTTTGTGGAATATCTATTTTCGCTATAAATTCAACCATGAAAAGGGACTATACCATCAGATCTACAAGAAAATATTAATAAGCACTCCATTGTTTTTTGGGGATATGAAAAAAGGGTTACATCCCATAAAGGATCAAAATTATTCTATTAAGATAGTACCAGGAACCCAACAACCCAACATTTAACCTTATAGGTATCTATATCTACATAAGAGTGATATCGAAAAGATAGTACATGAGATATTGGAAGTAGGAATTATTCACCTTAGGTAGAGTGCTTACTCTTATCCAATGGTGATGGTAAGAAATAAGGATGAGGGTTGGAACATGTGTTTAGAATACAAGGAGCTCAAAAATACATAGTGAAAGATAAGTATCCTATTCCTATTATTGAAGATTTTTTAGATATAAGACATGGTGTTGTTTATTGTACAAAATATATCTTCAATTGGGTTATCATAAAATAGAATTCACACTGAATATATTCATGAAACAAAATTTTGGACACATGAGGGCCACTATGAATTTTTTTAATGCCTTTTGGCCTTACAATAGTACTATCTATTTTTATATATTGATGAATTCGTTCTATCGACCATTTTTTCATAAGTTTTCCTTGGTATTATTTGATGATATATTAATCTATGGTTAGACAAGGGAGGAATATTTACATCATTCCAATAAGGTATTGCACACTCTTGTACAAAAACACCTATATATTAATCTATCTAAGTGTGATTTTTGGGTAAGAGAGGTAGGATATTTGGGTCGTATCGTGTCTCATGAAGGTGTAAAATTGGATCCTCATAATATCCAAACCATAATAGATTATAATATTCCTAAAACCTTAAATAAACTAATGGAATTATTAGGACATACACGTTATTATTGTCAATCTGTGAGAAATTATGGTAGAATTTAAGCACCAATAAAAACCTTGTTTAAGAAATGATATTTTCATTGGAATGAGGAAGTAACTTCTAGGCATTTGAATTATTGAAGAACTTCATGAGTACCACTCTAGTTTTAGCTAATCCAATTTTTTCCAAAACCTTCATTATTGAATTTGATGCTTCAAGATGTGGCATAGGTGTAATACTTATGTAAGGGTAATGCCCCATTAAATTTTATAGTAATCAAATCAAAGGTAAGAACCTATTATAACTAACTTATGAGAAGGAAATAATGGCTTTTATCTATGCAGTCAAACAATGGACACCATATCCCATGGGTCATAACTGCAAGGCTAAGATAGATCGTGATAACTTGAAATAATTATTAGAGCATCATCTAAATAATAAAATATTGGGGTCCCTAACATGTTGGGATATGAATTTGAGATCATTTGCAAAAAATAAAAATAAAATGTGGTAGGTGACGCACTATCCTGGAGAGATGAGTCCATAAAATACTTACTATATGCCACCTGTATATTACAGAAAGATTGGGTAGATCGAGTAAGAATAAAATGGAAAAATGACACAAAAATCCATACTCTCATTCAAAATTGTCAATAGGATCCAGGAATTTAGGAAAACATTTCATGGAAGGGGAATGCATTGTGGTACACAGAACGATTATAATTATGCAAAACCTCTACCCTTGAAATTTGTCTTGTCTCAAAGCTCCATGATTATCTAGTAGACGGTCATTCTAGATTCCTACAAATTTATCATAGGATAAAGAATAATTTTTTCTAAGAAGGGTTGAAAGGATATGTCTAGAAATTTGTGGAAGAATGCTTTGTGTGTTAGTGTAACAAGTGTGAAATTATTAAACCTTTAATAATTTTATAACGTTTACCTATTCCTACTAAGTGGTGGGTTGATATTTCCAAGGATTTCATCAAAATATTTCCAAAATATTAAGGGAAAATAGTAATTATGGTGGTTATGGATAGACTCACCAAGTATGATCAATTTTTTTCCTTGTCTCACCCGTTTCCAATGAGCACATTTACCATATATTTTATTTATATAGTTTAAAATTTACATGGAACAATTAATATTATAGTTAATGATTGAGATTCTATATTTACTAGTAATTTTTCAACTAATTTACTCTCATATTTGGGTACTCAATTGACTCATAGTTCTTCATATCATCCTCAATTAGATGGAAAAAATAAGGTAGTCAAATTTTTAGAATGGTTTCTATGATGGAGAAGCATGTTTAATACCATAAAATAGTTGATGCAATATTTTTCTAGTGGTGAAAAAAATACACTAGATAAATAAAAATAAAACCCTAACCATGGGTGGAAGACCCTGTAAGAAGGTTTTAATTTGGGTTGCAGTTCAATTCATGTACTCCTTATGAAATAACTACTCTGAAGAGTCATTAAAACACACATACTTCTACAACTATCATGTGATATATAAAGGAATACAACTAGTTGAATAACTTTGAACATGATTGAGATGGTTATGGTTTTTCTAAAATAGTAAGTAGGAATATTTGAGTGATTGGAAATGAGGTAAGGTTAATTATTTCCATGGTTAATTTCTTTAAAACTCTATTATTGGATCCTATAATGAATTTGCATTAGCTTTGGGAAGATTTAGGGAGTCTTGTGTGTCTTTTGTGTTAGTGATTACAATGAGATCTCATAAGAATTTCAGGTCAGTGAATGAGGTGATATAAAATTTCTTATATAGGTATATGAAGGTGATTTTTCATATAAATGCCTACCTAGGAGATGAAAATACCAAAAAAATATAGTGTAATTGAAAACAAAGTCAGAATATGTGTCAGTCTAAGACTGTATAGGCTGTCCAGGACCAAATTCCACATCCTTACCCTATTATATGGTTTTGGAAAAATATTTATTATACGGAACATTGAGGTTTCTTCATTCTAGATAAAGGTTACAATTTGATTTTATGGATTTATATTTAGAAAGTTTTAAGACATTAGTTTGTAGGAATAATAAAGTTAGGATAGAGATATAAAGATGTACTAAGTGGAGATAGGATGTAAATGTTTTTCTTACCCAAGAAGCATAGTCATGCATCTAACAATGTCAAGATGATAAAATTCCAAATTTGAGTGTCTACATTGTGGAATTGTTTTTCTTAATGTTTCATATTGTGCCTCCTAAAATTTTCTTGTGATACAGTGGGTGTCCCATGTTTAAAAATATATGCCTACATATGACTTATTTCTACACTTTATGGCTTACTTGTCTTTACATTATTGTTTCTACTATTTATCCTTACATGATTTTTATTAATGTGATATTTATATAGTCCCCTACTTTGGAGTATAAAATAATTGATATAATTTTTCCTATTGATTCTATTTATTTTACACATGTATTTTTACTTCTTGCATGTTTGTTTTTCTCTATGCCATGGTTTTCAACATGCTTAACCCATTTCCTCAAATTTGGGCACCATTATATTATTCTATATGATCCTACATAGATTATTAGAAATAGGGTACATGAGCACACATATATTTTTTGAGATGCATGCTTAAATTATGTGTCACATGCACCTCAAAAGAGGGGAAATTCATCAATTTATTTTTATACTTACAAACATGTAACAAAATATAGGAATTTTCTTTATAGGGATCGAATCCTCAAAATTTTTATAGATATTCAAAAGTGTAAGAATTCAAATAGGACTAAAATGTATGGTATAGTAAGGAATTTCGTACAATCTTGACCATTATTCAACATTCTTGGAAAAAGAGTAGATTCATTAGATTTTTCAATTTATACATATTTTATTATCAATTTGTAGATTTTTCCACATAATTATAGATAAATATGACACAAATAAGATCAATTTATAGGGGGTACATGGTTACTTCATTCCTTATTCACAACATTCTTCAAATTTAGTTACAAGAAATAGGGTTTTGGGACATGGGTCTCCTTCTCCCCTTCACCTTTTCAAATTATAAATGATTAGTTTTAGTTATTCTAACACCTTATTGGGGCATTGTGATTTCCGTTCCTTTTGAGGTCTAATTTTTCATATCGGTCCAAATTGATCCTAAATATGTTTGCATTGGTGTGGTCAACATATTTTTTGTAAAATGTTGAAGTAACTAGGTTCTTAAAAAATTAATATTTCCACTTCTCTTATAATATTATTAAATGGGGTACGCATCGAATCAACTATGTTACTCATACTCCATACCTTCGTATCTAAAAATTCAAAAATTTGGTGTATTTTCACTCTTCTTTCACAATTGATCTCAACACTCAAGCATGTCCTTTGGAAAAACATTAGGGACTGATCTCCCTTAATAGATTGGCATTTTAGGAACAACTCCAACTCTCTAAGGCATGAAAAAAAATGGGAGATCATCCTCCATAAAATAAAAGATGCATTCTTTCCATTTTTTTTACATCTTAACTTACATTTTTGAAAAGTTAAAAGTTACACGTATTACTTATATTTTGAGTTAACTTTTATCTTCTATCATAGAAATTAACCGTATTGTATGTTTTTTATGGATTATTCCAACATGAACACATTTGAAAACCTTTGTTGAGAAAAGGAAAAGTTTTTATACACAATCAAGTATGTTTTCCCTTTAAGAACCCAATTTGTAATTCCACTTAAAGTGGGGAAATGTAGACAATAAAATTTGGTAATTTGTTCTTGTGCAATGCCAAGTTTGATCGTTTTACCTTGCTAATAAAATGATCACATTCATAATCCAACCATTTCATATCTCTATCTCTTGTACAACTGTCTTATCTTTAGACTCCTTTATTGTCAATTCTAAGAATATTATTTGATTCAAGCATTATAAAACATTTTTTCTTCACAATAAAAATTTAATTTCTAGTTTTCATCTCTCCGGTGTGAAAACATATGGAAGATTCGGGATATAATGATGATTATTAGTGAACTATACATTCCTACCCCTTCTCACTCATCAAATCTGATTTCAATTGATTTTTTGTGTCATTTTTCCTTTCTAAGGCCAATCTTATTAGAATATTTAACCTACGGAGTCTATAAAATCAATTTATCATGACTTTATAACTCAATTGGAACTCTTACAAGATAATATTGTAAAAATCATTCCAAAATAACTCAAAGATTTCATAAATCTTCCCAAATCATTTGCACATCACCTAAACCAGTCCCTTCTACAAGTATAAAGAATTCAACCAAATAAAATAATCTATATTTCTCCATTTCCAATCATGAAAAGAACACAAATCCATGTTTTACTAAAAGCTAGGTCACTCAAAGGATTTCACTATAGTTTTAATCAAGATATGGTTAGGTAACATAGTTAATACACACCACATATCATTGTTACCACATTCAGTATATTCTAGAAAATGCAGTAATATGCTATCTTTGTGTCAAAAGACATAAGGGAACCCTAGTGGATTGGTTAACTATTCAAAATTCCATAAGAAGATAGGAAAACTATTTGAGGATTGATCCTGAAATAAGGTCACGTAATGTGACACTTTGATTGGTTCAACAAATAGGATTCTAACCACCAAGGGTATGCCGTCCTCACCACATACACATGTTTTCTCTTTTCAGTTTGTGAGTTCTCTGAAGAAGGGTTTTATAGGTTGTCAGGGCTTCCAATTTATTAGAGGTGATTATATGTCATCTTAAAGTTATGTAAGCAAGACCAACATACATGAAAGACCATTTCTAGACAAGTAATACACACAAAAATTTACATGTCCACATTTTCAAAGGGTGAAAGACCATATAGTTATATGTTATGATTATACAAAAGTTGTACATTCATTCCCTTATAAATTAGGTTGAAAAAGATACCATGTCAGGTTAATAACATATAAATTTGTAATCAAGCATCCATAACCTACACACCAAATAAAAATTCAAAGGATTTTACTCTAGCGATATTTATCTACAAACATGAGGATTTTTAGATTTTTTTTCAATTTGCATGAGTACTAGGAGAAATACATGAATTTTCAGCCCCTTATTTTGGAAATTTAGTATAATGGTCAAAACCTACAAATAGGATTACCACTAAAGGTCATCTAACTCCACCATATGAATTTTATTATCTAGTTCTTATTTTAGTGATAGTGTAGGCAAATAGGTTTTTTAACATTATATGTGCATGTGTGAGGATTCTACGAGAGTATATATTTCATGAATCTTTAAAGATAAATATGAAACAATTCAATTTGATAAAGAAGTTCGAAACACGAGGACAAGTAGGATAAAAGTTTTATACACTAGCGTTAATATGTAAATCTAGTTTCTAGTGAGGGTAAAGGGATCCATTTCAGATATGAAGCACACCTAACCCTATTACATCATGTTTGACCAAAGTATATATCTAAAACATCCTATAAGGGAACAAATAATATAAGTGAAATCATCCCCTTTTGTTTTGCTAAATTTATCATGTGCCCTATTTTAATGTCACTTCTTTACACCGCCTTACATGTGCTATTAGATATGAATATGAGGGTATTTATTTATTAATTTGATTGCACATTTACGCATTCAAGATATTAATCCTAAATAGAACCCCTTTAATTCTAGTTTAGGGTAAATTAAAAAAAAAAACCTAATATACTATGTGGTTTTTTTGTAAATTGAATATGTAGACACCAAAAATCTACATCCTCATCTTTATTCAATCAATTAAATAAATCATACTCTAAGTCATAAACTACACCCCTCAAATTTGACCCATTAATTACATACATTAAACATCCCTCCCATATTTATTCAATTAATTAATTAAAATCATTAACACCACCCCATATCCTAAGTATTATCATATTGATCATATTTATCTTGTGTAATCCATTTTAAAAAATCCTATATAACTACCTAGATTAACTTAATCAATTTCTAAACCACCCAAATCAACCTAAATCTATTTATTTCCTAAAATCCATTTAAAACTACTTTTAATCTATTTCTAACTCCCTTATCTTGACAAAAATACCATTACCATCTACACACCTATCAAAATCATCTACAAATTAAAATTATACAAATCCAAACATAAACAAAATCAATTATAATATAACCTATTTTTCCACCCTCTAAAACAAACACAACACGTCCCTTAAGCATCTAACAAACTAGCTACTCAAAATTCAAACCAAATAGTCTTGATTTAGAAGATGTTTCAACCATTTTCCCTCAAAAATATCAAACAACCTAGAATTGTCATTGATTTAGGTAATCACCAATGATTATTTAAGCTATGTTTCCATCTTCACTCCAGGATCCGCAACTTCAGTTCATGAATTCCAACTTTTCATCAGAGTTCATAACATTCTAAATATCTCTCCTGAGTACCGAAGTATTTGGATCATCACTTAATGGAATTATCATCGATCAACAAGCACTTTTAGGTCATTTTTAGAGATCATGTGGAACAACGCTCCATCACTCAACTTACAGATTGTACCAGCTACTTACATCACCCTTCATCAAGGTTAGACAACTCATTTAATTCCATATCAACATCCAGGTATTTCTTGTTCATTTATTCATCAGTTTTACATTATTTATAATAATCTATAACTCTAAAAACATTAGTCTAAATCTTTAAATATTCAAATTTATCAATCTATTACAAATCACTTGAATTGCCAGTGATTCATATAGCTTTTATTTTTATGCAATTTTCATTTGTTTTCATTCAATACCTTTAATTTGCCATATCATACCTTTTGTCACTAATATATTTTCAAGTTCCTTCTCATGAAATCACCAACATTCACTTTTTGCTAATAATTTAAGACCCTTTCTATTGGGAACAATATGCTATCTTGCATGGTCTGACTTTGAGAAACATCCATCACGCTCATTTAGATGAATTAGAAAAAAATTTCAAGTTCACTCACAAACTTAGTCAAATACAAGAAGACTGTTGGTGAGCATACTTTGAATACATAATCATCAAATCTAAACTTTCTTAGGCTGCATATGAGGCAAAACAGGAACCTGAATTGCCTTTCAAGCTTGAGTTCAAGCCGTAGTACTTATCTCATCACTCTCTTATCTATCTCATATCTAATTTTGTATCAATTTATCATGTATCATTTATTTATTTCAATCCACTTAATTTGTTAAACAATGAGCTAGCATCCTTTGAGGAAGCCTTTTAAATTCCTGGAATCATCCTTTTCCAAGCAACTCACTTATCTATCTTTCTAATCATATCTTGTATAGTTTCTTTGATTGCAGGTTTTCCTCATAGGAAAAAAGCTTGTACACATATTTCATGGAGTGAAACATCGAGCATCTTCAATTGACATCTACAGGTATCGTTAAACCATGTGTCTTCTAAGGTCAATATATTTCTATTTTCTTGATTTTTTAATTCAAGTTGAAGGAGTAGGAATATTTATGAATAGAATGGTTCTCTTAGATTTTTATAGGAATTTTAAGATACAACATGAATATTCTTATAAAACATGAGTTAAAAACAAATGTAGTCAGACAAATTTTTTTGATTACATAATATGTTTTAACAAAAAATTATGTTCATTTCAACAAAATGTGAATTTACGTCATGTTCAAATCTAGGATATCATACTAATTTTATGATATCGATATAATTTTAAGTGTTGTCAAGATTTACATTAAAAAATTATTTTTATTATGATTTTAAACATGGAATGTGTAGTAATGAGTGAATGGTGATTTTAGACTATAGAATAAATTTGAGAATAAGGCATTATGAATTCATATAGGAGGAGAGTAGAATGCCTAGAGAAAAAAAATGCTCATCATACAATCATTAATAATTTTCATTGTGGAAAACCATTTATTTGCATAATGATAATTGTATATTAAGTTTTATATGGTACCATTAACCAATCCTAGTAGTAATGTGGGATTATTTTATTTAATAAACGAGGCACCTAGACTCATGGAATTAATTCCAAATACAATATATATATATATGTGTATATGAATGTTTCCATGTGTTTTGCAAGGGAAAAATTTAATGTTGAAACATGATAACTATACCCTACGATCAATTTTTTTCTTGAGATCCCTCCTGAACACCTCTTCGGATCAGTCTTCCCTTTTTTCCATGCCTATCTTGATCCTTGAAAGTACCCATATGTGTTTTGTGTACTTTCCTTGGTGTTGGAAATGTCAACCTAGGGTGAGGGCACATATTTTCTGCCCCTCATATCCATGTGCCTTAGGGATAGAGGGGATAAGAAAATGCACCCCATGTTTTTCTTGGTTGTCAGTTCATCACATGACCTTATTGAAGCTCTGTGGGGAATTTTTAAGCCATTTCTACCTCCCTCGACATTGAATGAATAAGTGCCACTTGTCCTCACCACATTAGGGTGTATTTTTCCACGCCTCATGTCCCTATCCCAAGAAGACATAGGGGACAAGAAAATGTAACCCATCCCTACCCCCAATATGATTTCTCATGTGACCCAATCTCAACTCCCGAGTGCTAAAAGGTTATTTTTTCACAGTTCCTCATTGGCGAATACACAGATGACACTTGTCAATATAGGGTCAAGGAATTTTTTTTTTCTGTTCTCTCCCCATCCCAAGGGGCTAAGAAAATGCAGCCCATGCTTGGATGTTGCATAACTCAAAAATTCACAAAGTATTTTTGCATTGCTTCTTCATTCCCATGAACCAGAAGTGTTACCAGAAAGTTTTTAAACAAAAAATAACTTATGCCCACTTCATATTTCTAGAAGAACTCCATTAATTCTAACTATAACCTCCATTAAACCTGAATTATTTTCAAACACCAAGCCAAAATTTTCAGAACTTCTATATGCTTCATAACATAAAAAATTAATATCTTTCAAACTGGTGAAGAATTTCACATTTGTCTCTGATCCTAGACACCTTCAAGAAGAAATTAAAAGAAAACTCAATGAATCACTTATTTTAACTAGTAGAAAACCCTACTTTTATTCCTTTGATAATTGTTTTTTAGTTTCCTAGTATTCTGATGGGTGGATTGAGCTGAAATTTTGAGCACGGACTCTCAAGAGCGAGCCAAATTTGGTGGTGAAATTGTCATTGTAATCTAAGGTTTGGAAGTGTAGTTTATAAAAATATTAGTTT